>CM062817.1:956395789-956995789 GCA_031772625.1 Pinus tabuliformis
CAATTTCCTGAGGTCCATGCATATTCTTATCTTGCCCTTCTGCTTCTTTTCCTGTACTACAATAGGGCTTACCCAGTCGGATTCTTCCACTGGCTCAATGGTTCTAGCTGTGAGCATTTTGTCTAGTTCTACACGGACCTTTTCCATGTACTTTGGATTCAAGTGGTAAGGCCTATGCTTAACCGGCTTCGCGTCGGGCTTTAATGTAATCCGCATCATTCCTAAATCTCCGACAATTCCTTTTAAGTCTGTGATCTTGGTGGGGAACAGGTCCTGGTATTCGCAGAGTAACTCAGCGACTTTATCCACTGTCGTGTCATCCTAGTAGTCGCCGAGCATTGTGTACTTAGGTTCAACTTTTGTACCAATGTTCACCTGCTTTGTCTTTATCGACACGGTTATGTGAAGGTCTTCAATTAATGGCCCTTGAACCTCGCGATAGCCTTCAGTTTCGGAGATGTTAACTTTTCAAGGATCCTCATCGTCTTCTTCGATATTTAAGTTGTAACACTCCAGCGCCCAACTCAGCTGAGTCACCCATTCAAGCTGAATTACTTCTATTGGCTCCTGGGGTATTTTAAAGATAACTGTTTTTACTGCTTGCAACGTGTCATCAACAGTGTCCCACCAACGATCCTCAAACGTGAAGGTTAACAGGAACCCTTCGCGCAAGATATCTCATTCACTCGTCCCATGGCGGAGCTCCGTCTCTATATACTAGTTCATGGGTATACTATCTAGGTTATGACAGAACAGGTGCACCCACTCGAGTTGCGGCTCTTCCCCATAGACCTTTGTCCATTTGGCGAGGTGCGCATGCGGATCATCCCGTCCATTATACTTGTTCGTTAATCGAATTTGAGGCTTCCCAAATTGTATGCGCATCATCCTCTTGCATGCGCGCCAATCCCCAAAGCTTCCTTGGTGCATACCCCACCACCTCGCGGGCGTAGCACACAGTACCCATTTCAAAGCTTCGAAGCGTTGTTGTTCCAACGCCTCTCTTTCAAATTTGTTCAGGAATTCATCTACCTCACTTAATCCATCATACGTAGGTAGATCCCTTACCTCCGTTGATACACAATGCAACGATCTCGTCATCATGTTACAGTTTAGC
Source organism: Pinus tabuliformis (assembly GCA_031772625.1). Lineage (NCBI taxonomy): Eukaryota > Viridiplantae > Streptophyta > Pinopsida > Pinales > Pinaceae > Pinus > Pinus tabuliformis. Next base: position 956,396,907 of record CM062817.1, read on the forward strand.
GTGCTTACCTCGTGTAACCGGTTCTGCCATCGTTCTATCTCCTTGTCAAAATTCGATGTGCAGGAGCTTTCGCGCTCCCATGAAATTTGTCCATCTGCGGTTGGATTCACCCAGTCTTTCTCTCACGCAGTTATCTTGTAGATGCAGTCCAAGTCATCGTCGCTTTCATAGTCGCGCACTAGCTCCATGTAGTGTGATCCTTCTGCAGGGTCCAAAGGTACAACTACATGTAGAGTCTTTTTCTCAAAAATCATCTTGCGCTTATTCATATTTATCACCCCATTCATGTCAATGGCCCAATCCATTCCACTACGTGAGATTCTCCTGGCACGGTCCCAACGCATCTATTTATAAGTTCCTGCAGCCCCTTTACAGCCTTGCTGTAGCGCATCAACTTCATGCATGTTTCCAGGAATGTGTTGAGCATTGATGGGTCCATTTCCAGCTCCAATTTGTCTTTGCTTCCTGAAGCGGAGGCATCAACGAAGCTCTTCTTGGCTTCCATGAAGGTTTCCTTAGCACGCTCCAAATCAAACTCTGGTTCTTTCGTCGGAGCCTTGCGAACCCAAGTACTCTCTTTAGGCTGCTTGCCTTTGTCATCCCCTGTTGTAATTCCACTTCGGAGCACAATATTCACATTAGGGTTTTCCTCGCACGACTCAGACCTCATCATTTGTAAGTTCTGAGTCGGGGCAGGTTGGAGCGCTCCTTTATTGCGCAGCCATGCTATTAGTGTGGGACAATCTTCCATCTCATGATCAAACAATGTACAATACAAGCATTATGGATGCATTGGATTCGTACAATCGTGGGCACAATGTCCTGGCCATCTGCAATTGTTGTAGATCAGCTATTTGCAACCTCTTCCAGATCCTCCTCCACCTCGACCTCGTCTGCACCCTTGAAATCCAGTTCGCGCCATCCCTGCGTTCTGGTTAAGGGGCTGCGTCTTGGCCTGAACCCTGTAAGTAGGGGTCCGATCCATCATCAGCTCATAACTTCTACAGGTGCGCTCATCGTGTCCCACTAATCTACAGAAATTACAGAACAACTGCTGTGAATTATACATGTACTTCTACAATAAATGGCAGTTATCTATAGCATGCTTTCCTCCTATTTAACAAATTGCACACCACAATGCAGGTGTTGCGCTAGGTCATGCTTGTGCCTCTAGTCTTAATGGCATTGGTCCTTTTCCCACGAGGTAATTCGTGAACACTGGGCAGTGGTCCTTTTCATGTCCCTGACCCTTGCACTTTACGCACCATACCTCGTCGCGCATTTCTAGGTGAGCTGTCTTGTCTTGCTTCAAACTCTGCATCTCAAGGCACAAGTTTTTCAACTGCACATGAATCTGCTGAACTCCTAGGTTGGGATCCTGTATCGGGGTCTCGTGTAGTCTCATTGCAATCTCCAAGGCCTCGACCTGAGTTGTTAGCCTCTGTTGTGATAGCGTGTTCCTTAAATGCGGCGTTAATGATGCTACAAACCATTCGCGGTGTTGTCCATCCGTCAACATCATGTTAGCTTCGCGAATTGTGCACTTCAGCCTCTGATCCAACTCCCAAGGGGTCTCGCCTGGTAGCATTGTGATTTCCTTGAACCCAATGATCGATTGCGCCTCTGACTTCAGCCTACTAAATTATTTGTTTAGCGTAGCTTGGATATCCGCAATCCCCGCATTCAGATTGTCATTAGAATGCTTAATGTACCAGGTCAGCGCGTGATCCTGCAGAGCGCTGACCAACGTTGCTTTATCTATATTGTCGTTCATGACTCCCTGCGCTTCCCATACAACCTTTATCACGAACCAAAACTGGTCCAAATCTTCATTTCCTACTCCCTTGAACACTGGAAACTCTATCGCGCTTGCCATATTGACTCGCGGTGGTGGCAGAGGTGGTATGGACGGAGATGGGGGTGAAGACGGTGAAACTGGTGATGGTGTGGGTGGGGGTGGTATGCACAGAATCCTCTGCCTTATCAAATTGATCACACTTCTTGGTGAGACCTTCGCGAGCTCTTGCTGTCCCCTCGCGGAGATGAAATCAAGGCGTTGGTTTCTAGTTTTGTACTACCTTTGTTTCTGTAGATTCTCCCACTTCGCGTAGCCACAAACATCAATTTATTTGCATAACCCGCTTTTCACACAGTAGCATTTTAATCCAAGTGTTCAAAGACTTAATGTACTTACCTCGCGGTCCTTTGAGGAAGTGTCGCTCTACCTCGCTCTAGCTGACTGAAGTATCTACTGCAAACTCAGTGATGAATCCTCCTATAATTCGATCGATCCAGTTATCAACAGTGTGCACGATCTTATCCTTTGATGCTTCCAATCTGTGCACCAACTCTGGAGTCCACACAATAGGTCTATCGAGCTTACACTGTCCTTGGCTATCTGCTAGCTTCATGATCCACTCATATAGCTCAGTAGGAAAAGATGCGAAGAAAATTTTGTGGATCTCTGTGTATAGGTAGCAGTCTAACCACTCTTATTTTGATAGTCACGGATTCATGTTTTCCTGCGTCGCGAACTTGTGAATCTTCGTATCCAACCAATCTTTAATTCCTTTCTTTGATGGATTCCAGTGATACGACATCAGACATCTCTATGCAGATCCCGGTCCCAGCAATGGAACCATTTGTTGGCTTGTTGGGGCCTAACCCAAGTTCAGAGTTAATTAGCCAAACAAATCCCTGTACTAACAACCCTTTTGGCAACATTTCGTAGAGCGCGGACTGAGGTCTCACTCGAAGTAGTATGGGGGGGTGCTGGAACTAGGTTTTTGCACCCTTGAGATGTCTGAGAGGTTGATTCGGTCCAACTGCTAGTCCCTACGCGCATGTTACTTCGTGCCCTTCCCTGTCCCTTGCGCCCTGATTTATTTGCCTTTGCGCTTCCCTAACCGGGCTGTGGGGCTTCCACGCTTCTGGAGCAGCGCTTTGCACTATTTCCCTGAGTCACACCCATGATCTTACTTATCTTCTTACACCAGTTAGTTATCTTCACGCGAATGGATGCCTTATGTTATATTTATTTATACAACACATTCGTATGAGTTTGTGCAGCGAATAAACAGTACACTTGAAAATTATACCCAATAATACATAAGATAGGAAAAGATACACATAAATATGATAAAACTTCTCTTTATTAATTCTTCCCATGGTTACAGACTCGACCTGCCCTCACACTCAGTTGTAGGGGTCTGCGCACTCAACTGCGGGCTACTAGGCCTCTACACACACAGCTGTAGAGCATTCTCCTACTCTACTACCCAAAGACACACTTTACTCTTTGACTCAATCTCTTAGACTCATCATGATTCTATTATATTCCTTCATTTATCAGTCCTTTCTACACTTAGAGCCTCGCTCTATTTATACAATCCCATGGTCCGCTCCTACTCTACTACCCAAAGACACACTTTACTCTTCGACTCAATCTCTTAGATTCATCATGATTCTATTATATTCCTTCACTTATCGGTCCTTTCTACACTTAGAGCCTTGCTCTATTTATACAATCCCATGGTCCGCGGACCATGGGTGGATCTTTCCAATGGACATTACATTACAAAAACAAGGGCAGACAACCCTGTGACTCTATTATGACTTCGCGCTCCGCGCCCACAAATCACGGAGCCTTTACAATGGACTTGGTCAAAACTTGGGCTTTAAGCCCCAAAACATGCCTTGGGGAAGATTCCACGCCCAACACTAGGAGTGCATATTTGTTCTGATTGTGATCATTACCAGATATGATCGATTGTTGTTCCAACAGACTTTGATTTTACTGTATAACATTTCCTTTATGAAAATAACTATGGTGTGTTGAATAAAATGGTTTTATATTTAGGTTGGAATGATCATTATCACAAAGTCAATTAAGTGCGTGAATTTATTTAAGGCACACAAACTTTGACTTTAAGCCTACGAAATCGATCCAATTTGGCGTATTCTTGCACAACAAAAATTTCTATGTGCAAAATTGATGTTAATTATGAGTAAAAAGGTACTCTCCAAGTTGAGTCATTCAATTTGGCATTGAAATGAAGGCTAGGCATGCATTTTTTTGAAGCAGGCCAAAATTGCCTTGCTTCACTAAAATGCACGCCTAGATTTCATTTATTGGCTAATCTGATTGATTCAAAATATAAACTATTTATTTAATTATTTCTTAACCTTTTAAATTATTATATGTTTACTTTGACCCTTAAATATTTTTTCTTCAAATTTCATACAACATTCCAAGTTTTGGTTCAAATCACATTATGTGAAAGTTTTATATAGGTTTTAATTCAACTTATTGTTGAGCAAAAAAAACGTCCTTTTAATTCAGAGCAATAGTTCCAACTCTTCACATTAATTGTCAATCCGGGTAGGTTTTGTTATTACAAGGCTATTACAAAAAATATATGCAAGGGAAAATGATGACTAGTGCTAATGAATCTCAAACTCAATCGTTGTAATCACACTCTCAACAATTCAACACTATGGTTGTTACACTCTCAAACCTTGTTCACACTCTCAAAAAATAAACACACAATGCAGAATAAAACCTCTCTTACACACTGTCACTCTTATTCAGAAAAGAACAACAATCCTCGAAACCATTCTCAACAAATGTTAAAACACACATTCAAATGAAATGAACACACCATCAAATTATAATGGGAATTAAATAATTGTCACACTAACAAAGTTTTAGAAAATTATATATTACAGAGCAATGGAACACATAAAATATTGCGGAAACACAAACACAGAAAATGCATAAAACAAGAGAGAGACACAAATATATGTGGTTCACCCAATTTGGGCTACGTCCACAAAGAAACAACCAATCCTTCCTTTTATATTATCCAGCAAAATGAAGAGATACAACCTACAGCTGATCCGATGTAATTTCCTCTTCTCTCTCACATAATATCCTCTCTCTTTCTCGCTCATAATACACATCTACATAATCGCAATACAATTCCCTCATATATAGAGAGGGGTTGCCTTCTAGGGCAAAAAACCGTAAATTAAACATAACTTCTACCGTAAGATCATTTGCCTAATGAACGGCTCAGATTAACTACGAAATTACAATATTTTACAAGGCAATTTTACATCTATTTTTAGCTTTGGGGGTGCTGCCCCCGAACCCTCGCTAGGGGGGGGGCTCATAAAAATCGTCCTCGCCCCCCTGGATCACCCTAGTGGTGAACAAATAGGCGGCATTGCCACCCTATTATGAATTGGGGTCCAATGTGACGATACATCTGAATAAATAAGATAATCAAGCTCCACACCCAACACAAAGGGACCGGTCCAGGACCTATATTGCTACACAATATAGAGGTTAGGATAGTGAAATCATTAAAGCATCAACAAGACAAATAATAATAGTAGAAAACAATCATAAACAATCATACATGAATTATAACTATGAGGAAATAAATAAAACAACTGCAATACCTTCCTAACTAGTGATCCCTGCTAAGAAGGAGGGCCCTTCCTTCCTAGTAGGGACTGGTACACTACACAGAACACAAGCTAGTCAACATGATCTCCCTCTCTATCACTGTCTCTCTGTTTCTATATGTCCATCTCACGCTAGCAGAAAGCACACCTCTTTATATTTTCATATTACAATGATAATATCATTACGAAAATCTCTCGATTCTCATGTGATCTAATTTGAGAATACATATTAAAAAAATTGGTAACAATTTCCAAGGTTAGGACAAAGTTGTAACAACTTTTCCAAATTACAATAATTATCAATAGAAAATCCTAACTGTTTTATAAAAATTTCACAAAAAAAAATCGGGCTCCAATAGGCCCCCAACACAAAAATGTGGCTTGTCCTCAAGCCACTCGGCCCTCCTTCTATCTCCATGGATCCGGTAACCTTTGTCCTTACTGAGGTTGTCTTCAAGCCTTTGGTACAATAACTGTAGGGGCGGTCACAAAGCCTAGTTTCTTTGGAGCTCTTAAAACAACCTAGGAGGGGAGTGCCACACCCCCCTTCTCCACAATGACATGCTTGGTAAAATATTCCTCACCACCACCATTGTTCCAGGGTCGAGTTTTGTGTCTATCCCTGAGCCTTATCCCCTTCTTGCAATTACACCTGCTCCTTCCTCTCGCAAGCAATGGCTAGATTTCGATCTTCTAGACTTCTCCATGATTCACTAACATTTATTAGAATTGTTGCATGTTTTACATCATTGGAATGACATCTTAGCTGAAATTTAATTGAAATTGTATTATGGTGAATATGTGCACTTTGATATGATGTAATATGATTATTTCTCTGTTTCATATGTTGTAATATTGGAAATATAACATGAATATTAAATATTGCATGAAATAAATAATAAATTTTCATTTTGAATTTGTTTTTGGTAGAACATGGGTTTTCTAGAAGATCCAAGTGATCCTAAGATCAATCCAAATTATGTTGGGTCTTGTTCAGGCATTCAAGACAATGACAATGAGGTAGATGGAGAGGACACCGAGGCAGATGTGTGACGATGATGCCATTGATGATTATCATGATGCCGATAATCATGATAGAAATCATGATGATGATGAAAAATCTGTTGGTAATAACTAGTGACATTGATCATATAGATTTTATCATGGATCATTGTTGATAAATCATTATGATGCCTCTTTTCATGTTTATTATCATATGCATCATTTTCACCTCTAGTTCCATATTGGTTTGTATCATTTTGACATGTATCGTTTTGAATTATATCCTTTGGACATGTATTATCTGGGCTTGCAATATGTGTAGCTAGTCACAGACCAACAACTTTGTTTATTAATAAAATAAAAATACAAGCTATAGTTGAAAAAATAAAATTATCTTGTTATTTTATTCCGATGTTATGGTGTGGTTTGTAACTATAAGAAAGTTAAATGAGCTCTGCTATGGAAATCTCTATGATGTGAATATGGGTCTGCATTATGCATAGCTGGTCACGACCAACAATTTTGTTTATTAATAATATAAAAATATTGGTTACGCTTAAAAAAAATGTTGTTAGCTTGTATGGATGTCCATTTCCCTAAAAACTCTTTATAAATGGTATGTTATAAAATATTTCAAATGCAATATGACTTACTCTATAATCATATAAGTTATTTAAGAGGCATGATATACTTAACTAATTTAATTGAAATAAAAATAAATTAATTAATAAATGGAAGCTATAAAGGAAGCATCATGAGTTGTTAAAATAGAAGCAAAATGTGGCTCTAAAATGGAAGTAAAATTCAACATTAAATTGGAATCCATACTTGGAGATATTGCTAGCTCTAAATATGAAGCTAAATTGGTTTCTTAATAGGAAGACAAATTGGAGGCTAATTAAGAAGAAAATCCCAACACTAAAAGGAAGCAAACCCTGACCTAAAAAAGAAGCAAACACTAGCGCTAAATAAGAAGCAAACCTTCCAACTAAAAGGAAGAAAACCATGAGGCTAACAAGGAACCAATTCTAGAAGCAAAAAAGGAAGCAACAATGGAAGCCAAACTAGAAGCACACCATAAGCAATCTTTGAAGCAAAAAAGGAAGCAACAATGTAAGCCAAACTAGAAGCATACCAGAAGCAATCTTAGAAGCAAAACTTGGCGTTACCTAAGAAGTAAAACAAGGAACAATTTAGGTAGCAAACAAAGAAGTAATAATGGAAGCAATACTAGCAGTCAAACTTGGCGTTATTGGAGAAGCAAAAATAGAAGCAATTTAGGTGGAAAACAAAAAAGTAATAATGGAAGCAATATTAGAAACCAAACTTGGTGTTCCCTAAGAAGCAAAAAAAGAAGCCATTTAGGTAACAAACCAAGAAGTAATAATGGAAGCAATACTAGCAGCCAAACTTGGTGTTACCTAAGAAGCAAAAACATAAACAATTCAAGTAGCAAAAAAAGAAGTAATAATAGAAGCAATATTAGAATCCAAACTTGGCATTCCCCAAGAAGCAAACAATGAATCCATTCAAGTAGCAAACCAAGAAGCAATAATGTAAGCAATATTAGAAGAATTAAAAGACACTATAATGGAAGCCATATTATAATCTAAAGATGATGTAAAAATGGAAGCAGAGCCAGATGCAACAAGTGATGCCATATTGGAAGAAAAACTTGACACAACAAAGGACGTTATAATAGAAGCATAAGTTGGCGTTAATTAGGAAGCCAAAAAAAGAATCTATTTTTGATGGCACACCAGAAGAAAAACATGAAGCACAATTGGGAGCAAAATTAGAAGTACAAATGGACATAACAATGGAAGAAATAATTTCTGACATTATTCCTAGTGCCCAAGCGAAGATGCCAATTTGTGTTGGATCTCTTGACGCCAATTGAAGCCAATTCACGTGCTAAAAAACAATGGATTTTGGCGCTATTTTGAGGGCTAATGGCCTATTTTGTTGTAGTGAGACTAGAACACTTATCCGCTGCTACTAAAAAATAACACTCCCTCTTAGTGAGGAATTTGTTCTCCACTAATCCTATTTGCGCCCTGAAGAAGACAAAATTTCCCTTACCAAGGCCTTCATAAGTATATCAACAACCTGCTAATATGTGGGAACATGCTATAGCCAAACTGCTGCACGTTGTTGGTGTCTTACTATGTGATACAATTGGTTTCCACAAATGAGCAAGCCTCTGGTAAATTTATTCCTTCACTTTTGTTGGTTGATCTGACCTCCTGGAAACTACTCAACCCCTCCAAATCCATTTGACCTCCCTTTGAGACCATGAATCGACCTTTGCAGTTGTGTATTAGCAATTACTACATCCTCTCCAGCAAACTCACACTGTTGGAAATAACCAAGGCCTCCGTTGGAAAATCAACCCACATAATGGGAAACACTTCTCCTTTGTAAATCGATTTGACTAGAAAAGTATCTTGTTGCCTTGGAAACTCCCTTTGCCTCTGTCAACTTGCACTATTAGAGAGATTGCATCCTCCCTCTACAAATAGATCTCCCTCTGTAACTAAGAAACTAGAAATCTTTGTGAAGAAAATCCTCCAACAATCACTTTCCACCATGTTCTTATTGTGCTACTCTGGTCTCACACTGTTGATGCCCCTGTGCTGCCTTTGCATTACTACTATCATTGCAACTATGTGTATTGAACTCTCATGATCTACTGTATCAGTGCAACTAGCTTTGCAACCCTCTCTTGAGTATATGACTGCAACTTTCTCACACTACAACTGGCTCTAAAACTGTCTCTCGAGTATCTGACCACTCCTTGCTGACACTAAACTTGTGTACCTCCCATATCATGATTGTTCCAACACTATGATCCTCTTGCTACTTAATGCTTGGGATCCTGTAGCAAAGGTTCTAGTCCAACTTAGGAATCTCATGCATAACAACTAGATCTAATCTATTAATCAAGCCCTCCTTGGCTATGATATGGTCTCCTTGTTTCTCTTCCTCAAACCCTGCCCGATTTGACATATTGGAGTGTCATAATCCTCCTCCCCTTGGAAGTATTGCTGCTATTTGTGAAAATTCATCCTCCAACCTGGCAGACAAATCCTTGATCTCTGTTGAAGTAGTTGTCTACTTCCCCTTCTTCTCCTTTTTCCTCTTTGGACACTAGCTAATAGAGTGACCAAGTTCACCACAACCAAAACACTTGACCTTTTACATGTCCTTCTTCTTCTTTTCTCCTTTCGAGTCTTGTCCCTGATTGGGACTCTTCTTCACTTTTCCTTCTCCTGCAAGAGCGACATTCTCTTACTCCTCCTTCACCTTCTGTCTCTTTCCACTGTTGTTTGTAGTGCCCTCGACCAAGTTGAGTAGTGAAAATCACTCCATAGGCATTCCCAATCTAGAAGCTTGTCACGCCCATAGACCACATGGACAAACATACACCATTCCTTGGTAAACCCATTGAGTGCTATTCACATTAGCTCGTCATTACTTGACTTCTCTCCTACTATAGTGAGTTCATCTCTAATAGACTAAATCCTAGGGAGATATGTGATCACATCTTTGAACATGTTCATCTTAACCATCCTCAATTTCTCCTTCAGGGTCATTTTCCTGTTCTCTGACGGATCCCAGTATGGCTTGACTATGACATCCCACATCTCCTTTGTTGTTCCCTTTTTTGCGATGTATCGAATGATATGATCCCACACTCCATTGAGGATCATCCTCTTAGCTTTGGCATTATCCCTCATGTACTCATGAAACTAGATGGGATCTATTGGCACGACAATAACTGTTGTAGAAAACTTCTTCAAACCATGCTCGTTCAATAGAAACAATGTCATGTCCTCTAAGATACCAAAGTTGAAGGCTCCATCCAACCTGTCTTGATCTCTCAATCTTGCACCTGCCATCATTGGAAAATTCGTGAACTCAATAAATTGGAGAAATTAATAAACTTGGTTTTGAAACCCTTGTGTTCTTTCTCTTCCTTGCCTTGCACTAATCTGTCTCTGCAAAAACCTTATGTTGCAAACCATCTGCGCTAGATCTGTTGTGTGAAATTCGATTTGCTCCCAAAAACCCTTTCTGGAAACCTCATTCCCTACTGCTACTCGCTGAGACAACTCACACTTCCTCTGGATCACCTCCCTGCACTGGAAATTGAACTGTTTCCTTTGAAATTTGCACTACCTAGATGGTATGCATAGATCTGTTCTTCAATGCTTGGATCTCCCTCTTATCTACACCAATCCTTCTGTAGAGTTGCTATGATTTGATCTGCTCTAATACCATGTGAAATTTCCACAAACTGCAACAATTGGAAATTTATCTTCTAACTTATGTAGTTTATTTGTCTTATGTTAATTATTAATGACAAATCACGATAAACTCAAATTGTAAATCTTCACAAATAAAATATGTTGTGGAAAATAAAAATACTGGAAATGAGAAAATAATGCACACATACACAATATTTTTGACACCTTTTATTTTGGGCAATAGTACTTGGAAAAAACCGCGAAGGGAAAACCAATGCATCAAATGAGGTTTTATTATTATCTTCAACAATTTGGGAAATATTACAACTACTTTCCTTCATCGGAAAAGCTCTAGCAAATATTTATCTTCACGGGAAAAATATACTGGACTCATTGTCTCCCTCTGCAACTCGATCTGACCTCTCCCAACCAATTCACACTTCTTTTGGATATTCACATTGCCTGACAAGAATGCACATTACTGGTCTCAGGAAATTCATACAACCTCTGGAAAAGCCTCCATACAAGTAAAACTACCTCCAACTACTTCTAGACCCACTCGCTCTGTCTCCGAGAAATATATTCGACAACTGACAACTGAAATGTGGTCTCTCCTACAACTCACAATTGACTAACTCACACTACTAAATCGCCTTGCTTTGCAGATAATTCCAGCCTCCTCTTTCTCTCTCTCAAACACTGGAAATGATGAGGAAATCTCTTCCAGAATCCTACTCCCAAATCTCTGTTGAAACCCTACTACCCAATGTCTCCCTAGCTTCAACTGTGCCCTTACTGAATCATTGCAACTAGGTAATCAAACTACTCAACTCTATGTCTCTCCAACCCCATTGGCCCTGCTCTTATAATCTTCTGTTGGACTCTCAACGACCATGATCATATCTCAACCGATGGGTAAGATCATCTTGACTTTGTCAATTAACTTTTTCGGAAGCCTCTAGAGAAAAATTGACCTCCCTCAATTAATCTAATCTAATTAACTACTTTTCCTAAGTTAGACTTAGGAAATATTTACTTATTGGCTAATTAATCTAATTGAGGTGTTTCTAAGGCTTTTCTCATAAAACCTTTTCTGGGTTTTGGAGATCTTGAGTTCCATAGTCTTTGAGACACCTTAGAGACTAAAAGACCTATCCGTTACTACCAAAATCTAACACTCTTTCATTAAATATTCATTTGATTTCATTTGTAAGACTAAAGAAATTCATGTCGATGATCATGACCATTTTGTTAGTTTTGATGTTGTATCTCTTTTCACCAAAACCCTAGTTCCTGAAGCCCTTGATCCGATTTATAAACTTGTTGATTCAGAAACCATTAACATTGTTAAACTTTGCATCTCATCAATTTTTTTTCTACAAAGGAACCATTTATGAACAAACTGAAGGTTCATATCTGTCTCCTGTTATGGTTAACATCTTTATGGAATATTTTGAGACCAAAGCTCTTGACTCTTGGCATCAAAATCCTAAGTGCTAGTTTAGGTTTGTTGATGATACTTTTTTCATTTGGAAACACAGTAGACCTACGCTCAATGCGTTTGTCTCCCATCTCAATAGCATTTCCCCTCATATTCAATTCACCATGGAAATTGAATCTAATAATTCTCTACGTTTCTTAGATGTCCTAATTACCTGACATCCTAAAGGTGGCCTAACCCATCAAGTCTACGAAAAGAAGACCCACACTAATCGTTATCTTCATGCCCATTCTCACCACCACCTATCCCAAAAATATAGTGTTCTTAAAACCCTCATCTCTCGACCCTTCCGAGCTTGTAGATCTAATGGATATACTGCTTCTTAGATCAATAAAACGTTCAAGACCGTCTTTAATTCCAGATCCACTAGCCCCATTTCCTCTCATCCTGAGGTCCAAGTCTCTCTCCCTTACATAAAGGGGACCACTGACCTTAATATTGAACTATTGTTAAAAAAGAGCATCAAGACCATTTTAAAACTTCATAAAACTTTGAAGAAGATGTTCCAGTCAGCCAAAGATAAGCCTGACCCGATGCTAAGTTCATGGGTTTTACTAGATTCCCTTTTCATGTGGAAAGTCATACATTGGCCAAACTACCTGACCCTTCAAAACTCACATTAAAGAACATATTGTTGCTACCAATCATCTTTGCCTATCGAAATCTACTATTGTTGAACACACTTTTAATTTGAAACATCTGGTTTGCTTTGATCAAACCAAAACCCTTGCCCCTGTTTCGTTTTACAACTGTAGGATTATTAGAGAGGCCCTCAAATAGAGAAGCAACCTGAAAAATTTAATCGAGAAGATGGTTATAAATTAAGCCAATCTTGGCATTAATTTATCCACCGTCTTAATCAGTAATTTGCCCCACCATGTTCTCTCTTTGCTCTCTTTTTTCTTATTTTTCTTAATCTTGTTTCCTATTTGCCTTTAATCCGCACCCCTGGTATGTTTTGTCTTATATTTAATAATTTTAAATTAAAATAAAATAAATTTATACATATTTATTTCTAATCCATTGTATTTATTTATTTTATAATAACCTTAACATATTTCTTCCTACATGATTATTGTATAGATATTTTCACTTTTACATTCATATTCCCTTATAATTAGACAAAATTGAATTAATTAACTAAGTTCTCCTTAGTTCTTTCCCCTTATCCTCTTAATTTTCTCTCAACCCCTTCATTTTCTCATTTTTATTATATTCCTCATAATTTCTTTTAATTCTCATTTTTTTTGGTTATTTATTTATTTCAATCTCTTAACATGACACTTTTTAATATTTTTGTATTACTTTCCTTTTTCCTTCTCAATTCTTTTATTATTTTATTCTTTAACAACTATTTTTATTAATTTAATATTATTCTTTAACAGCTAATTCCATAACTTTCTTCTATTAAAAGCTTCAAAGCACTAATTTGTGATCATTCAATTCTTATGGTTCATAACTTTCTTCTATTAAAAGCTTCAAAGCACTAATTTGTGATCATTCAATTCTTATGGTTCATGTTACAGGCCTGTATCAGAAGGCTTATGTGTTTTGGCTCTATATGTACATGCTCATTATATTTCCTGAATATAATATATCTTGATTTTCTCTCTGAAAAAAAAAACTATCTACTTAAGATAAAAAAATCCTCTACAATTTTGTGAGAAGTTTCTTTCCATATAAATAATTATAAAAATCTACATTTTCTCAATAATTATAAATTTAAAATACAACTATGCTTTAACTAATTTTATAATTTTTAAAATCTTCTTAATATAAACTATATCATGGTATAATGTTTTAATACTTATTAACAATTATCATTTATATTATTACCTAACTTAAAAGTATGTCAATATCCGAACGCCCATATACAAATGATTCAAATGCATAAATTGGGCCTCTTATATTTCCACCAAAAATAATTAATGTGTTTTTTATTTGCACTCTCCTTCGAAAAATATCCGCATGACTGAAGATTGATTCTCAATTTACACGTGTCACGTAAGTACGAGTGGCTTCACTTACGTTCACTTGGAACAGCTTCGTTGGATTTTATCCTATTCTTTTAACCTCGCATAATACTGGAGGTCTTAATCTGTTAAGGTGGCATACTAAAGTGCATTCATTACTCTGCTAATCCGCGGAATCTCTGGAAGCTTTCAGTGGGTGAGGGTGGCAGTGGACATATCCATGTTTCAAATGAAAAACTCTAATTCTGGGTCGCATTAGCTTCCCATTGTACTCAGTTCTGGGATTTTGGGCGCGATTTACATTTACAAAGGAAACAAGCACATAATTAAAATGCCTTCCATAGCTAATCCACAGGGTCTACCCTGTACAGCCCATGGCACACTTTCCTGCTGCAGATTCATTGGACTTTCAATAGATGCAAGACAGAAGCTGTACCCAGTCGGCCTTCACAAAAGCAGAATGAAGGTTTTGCCTAATGCCTTTATCAAGGGCCATAAGTTCTACTTTGGGAAAAAATATTTTAGAACAAGGAATCATGATGGATGGGGAGGGATTGTTGCTAGAATAGAGATGTCAAACCCAGACGATTATGATGTGGGAAGACTTTTAGGAAGCTATGGATACATGAATATAACCAGGTACATGAATTTCCCTTTACCATTTTGTTCGTTTTTCTGTAATTTATGTTTGTCCCGTGTCTGACACCGGACTGATATGTGTGCTAATTCAACACCCCAAATTCATGTTTATATGGGGCTTACTTCCTCAGGGCATAGCTCATTTCCCTGTCTCTTTTGCTTTATTCTTTTTGAACATCAGAAATTCATATTTAAGCTATGTTACCAGAATTCGGAAACTGGAACTATACAAGAAACAATAAACTATTACACTATATATAAAAAGGTTATATTAAAAAAAAAACATTTATATTAAAAAAATATTTATATTCGCCAGATGAGAAATTATTAAACTTGTATTTTGGATAATCTCATCAAATGAAATTGAAGCATAAACTTTGGATCTTGAGGAGTAGGACTGAACTCCTCCCTGACAATAACTTTAAAAATGTTACTGCAAAATCTAGTAGCCTAGTGTAAAGTGTCACTAGACACTCTAGGTCAAGGGAAACAATGAGATCAACCACATTGTCACCTTACTGGCTGTTCCTTATTGTTATGTGGATGGATGTTATCCCCACAAGGAAGGGTTCCCCAATAGGTCTTGGAGATTGAGTAACCCAAGTATTCCCAAGTTAAATACGTTCTAAGGAACCTATTAATTAGACACCCTATAAATATATTCAATAGAGTAGGGCTTCGGGTGAGAATGGAGTTCAAACGACCTAGGCTAAGTCCAAAGGGTTGAGATAATTCCTGGAGATTAAGTTCAAATAGATTCCAAACACATGCTACCTTAATTAAACAATTGCTCTTATAAACGAGGGTTTTAAGTAAAGACAATTTACAACATGCAAAATTTATGACAGAAATAGTAAAAATAGTCGATAAGTGATGATAGTGTTACCCAGTGTTGACCACTCAAATGTACATTTGAGGATTAGTCAACTACCCCATGAGCAAGATACTTTTTTGAGCATTCCATCATGGTTAGAAAGTCAGAATTTCAGAACTACATCATTGTCATTCAGCTTATGGTCAACATTTTATATTCAAAATTTTGTAGCCTTGCAGGTTCATTGTAAAAAATATTCTAGTATAATGAAAATAAAGCCATGTAACACACCAAAGTTGCCCAAGATTTTTGCTAGAGAGTTTTCACTCGAGGGAAATTTTTTCCCTTAGCTAATTATTTGTGTTTCTCGACACTAAATAATTGGTTAAGTTTTTCTCCCACACATCCCCCAAAGCTAGAGTGAGGCTTGATGGCAAAGTCTTAGGTGAGTCCTAGTGTCTAGAATTGATGTAAACTGCCATACTAGATCATCTCTAAAATCTCAAAGAATTTGGTTATGTCTAGGGGTCAATTTTTAATTGTCAAAATTCCCCCGTTGAACGAGATTTTTATGTAATATATTATTGAAAATGTAACAAGTGTTGTCTATAGAAGTTGTAGGGGGTGTAAGCACTCAAAATTAGACCTCGACACCTCAACTTTCTATCTAGGCACACTTTGAGGGCGAAAAAATGTCTTTACCCCTATAAAACCCATTTTTCTAATTTTTGGCAAAAAATGGTAAATAATTAGCTAGAGAATAAAATAAGAGAAAAATAAAAATTATCTCCATGTGAAAATTATAAAAAATAAGATTGAAATTCCCAAATATTAAAGTCAAGTCAAAATTTGTGGGAATTCCCAAGGAAAAATTCGATGGTCCAGAAAAAGACCAAAGACCCAACAAAATTGAATTTTTAAACAAGATGGTGCATGATTGTTATTTTGAATGAGAGATTCTTGAGGAGAAAAATTGAGAAGAATCTTTTAGTTGTCCAAACCACTATGGAATCAAGATTTGGGTCAATCCAACTCTTCTTTCAAGGTCAACTTCTCTCCTCCTAGAGATCTGCGCAGCTCATCAAGGGATCAAAATTTTTGGACATGGATCAAGCCTTGGATCTAGGTGTTTGCTCAAGGGAACTAGCCATTTTCACTTGGAGAGGCTCCTCTCTCTCATATTTCTATAAATTGAGCTCTAAGCTCCTCATTGTAACATCTAATCAGGGGATGATCATGTAATTGAGCTCTTGGCTACGGAAGCTTTGCTAGACTATGCACTGAATATTTTTTGAATAATAAAGAATGTCTTTTGGGGCTAATGCATGGTGGTGTTTTTCTTCTGCCTTCTATGGTAAAAAAAATTCTGATTTCTTGTTCTTAATGCTGTACTGGGGTTAATAAATTTTTTTATTTCACTTGCCATTTGTGGATCTAGTATTTGTAAGGTATATTACATTAGTAGTTGAGATTAGAGAAACAATTTAGATTTGAAAGTGCGTGGGTTTTTGGTTGAACCCCTAGTCTTTCCCTTCATTGTGCTATTTATCTCCTTGTGATCTAACAATTTTACTTTAAGTTTGTAGAGATCCGTGTTACTTGGGAGCAGGAGCGAAAGCGGGGAGTGGGAGTGAAAACGGGTGCGGGAGCGACATTTTCAGAAGCTCCCGGTTTGGGAGCGAATCCCGGAGCGATTTTTAAAAAATATATATATATTTTATATTTTTTTATATTTTGATACATATATGTCAACAAAAACATGTAGAATGATGAATTAGATATAAAAAACATAAAAAAACATAGATTGATCATTGAACCATATCACATCAATCATCTAGAAGTTATAATCTTCATCAACCACGTCTACAAGTTAGTAACATACATATTACAACTGCAACATATTGAGTCTCGTGAATCATGATTCATCAAATTCAATCTTAAAGTTTCAACTTCAAGCTTTCAAAATTGAAAATTCAATATATAACATTTATTATCATTGATCACCAAAGTTGTACTTGTAAGCTAAGTTTAACCATTACAAGAAATAATACCTTAGATATTTCTAAGTTCTAACTGTTAACATGAAATGAGATGTTATAAAATGAATTATGAATAATGAAATGAAATGAAACAACTTTAGTCTTTCACGAAGCATCATATTCATAATTCACAATCATTACCAATGAGTTATAATTTCCAATTTCAAACTTCAAACTTTCATTGCACAGTCATATATTGTTTACAAAAAATATCATTATGATATGAAAGAGTCAAGAGTCAAGAGTCAAGACTCAACAGTTATGAAAACTAATAGAAACTAGAAAAGACAAGTAAACTGTAAATCTATTATCTACTACTACATGTGGCTGTTGCCACGAGAGTCTTCTGTATGAGCAGGTTGTGGTGGTCTTCTAGGAGTCTCCCGCATAGACGACGACCAGAACTAGAAGGCACATGCCCTCCACGTGACGGTGTAGATGGAGGTGGCGACAGCAAAGGAACAAGACTCAGAATTCGAGCACAGCTACTGGATGGTGGAGGTGGCATGGCTGCTGCAGCTGCTTCATCTTCATCCCTTATAAGTTCCTCTTCCAGTTCTTCAAGATGTATAGTTCCATCCTCCAAATTGTCATCCTCTGGGTGGTTGTCCCAAATTTTATATGTTGGATCCTCATAAGCCCGATCACAGTAATGACTCAACAACCTCAAGTTGTAGTGCGCATAAACCAAGCATTCTGCCCGGTTTTCATTGAGTTTGTTTCTTTTCACATTATGTATGAAGCTGTAGGTGCTCCAACACCTCTCTGCAGAAGAAGTATTTACAACCTGTGATAGAAATTTTTTTGCCAATTTTGGCAAAAGTCCCTGGCTGCCATATGATTCCCACCATGTGAGAGAATCAAATCTGTCTCTGTCTTCCATTGCATGGAAGGTACCAAACAAACCAGTGCCACTGAAGTATCTGCCTATTTTAAGGCGCACAGCTGCACATTCCTCCCTGTCAAGTATCAACTTTTCTAATGCATCCAAATATCTTCTAGTTACCTCTTCATCTATGGGGTTTGGTCCTAACCCCACCCCCTTGTGCAGGTTGGCCCAACCAAGATGTAGAGTAGTATTTTGGCGTAAGGATATACGCCAAGCAATGTAGTGGAAGATTAAGATTATTCCACCTACACACACACAATTGTGAATCAGTTTGTACAAGTCGGGATCATTGTTATGAACAATATCTTTTATTTGCCCCAACATGGTATCCATCTGCTCATACACCTCGCCAATCACTGGTTTATCTGTATCTGCAAACCGAATCATGTGATAAATGGGCTTGGTGAAATCCAATACTTGCCTCACAATTGACCAAAACATACCATCAATAGCGGCCTCCTCCACCAGTTCAAAACCTCGCCTGTCAACTGCATTTGTAGCCCTTTCCTTTAATACCTGCCAGTATGGACTTGATACCATGCTAGCCAATGAATCTCTTACCTTCAAAAGGTGCCTGAAGGTGAGGTAATAGCTACCAAATCTAGTCCTCGCAATCTTCAACAACTCCAATCTTGAGTGACTGCGGAAAAGGCCATGGGTATTGCTATGGTTTGTAATAAATTTTATCATTTGTTTTCCTTTCTTGTACAAATCACCAATCCATTTGTATTGTTCATTTTTGTTCTTAACAACATCATGCATCAAAAGGTTCAATGTGTGAACCAAACACCCAAACCAAAATATGTTGGGGTATTTATCTTCAATAATTGCTCCCGCTGCCTTACAATTAGGAGCATTATCAGTGATGACTTGGATGACATTGTATGGCCCAATACAGTCAATTGTTTCAAGTAATGCTTCTGCAATGTTGATGCCGGTCTTGAACTTCTCTGAGTAATCATATGCATTTAGAAAGATGGCACCACTAACAGACACAATAAGAACACTTATCAATGGCTTGCCTTTTAGATTTGTCCATCCATCAGATACAATGGACACCCCATGGTCAGTCCAAGAACTTGTCATTCTATTCAAAGAATGTGATATTTTTGCTTTTTCATGATCAAGTCAAACGGTTCTTGCTTTGTCATACCTAGGGCTCTTGTATCCTTTAGGGGCATCGTTTATGGCAGAAACCATTTCGTGCCAATAAGATGAGCGAAGAACATTGAATGGTATCCCACATGCATAGAGAAACCTGTAAACTTTTGAATCCACATCATTCCTACACCCTTCATCTAGGGAATCTGATATGCTTCTACGCCTTAAACTTGGTGACCCTGTGCCTCCATAATACATATCCACTGCCTTGGGAGGATGCTGAAGGAGTTCTTTGTGCTTGTGATTGTGAGCTTGGTTCAAAGAAACCCCTTGATTTTTTAGATTTGTATTGGGCTTCCTCCTCTTCCCTTATGTATTTCGCTGTATCTGCTGCTGACGCAGCTGCACAAGTTTTGATTCCTATTTGTTTATCTCCATCCCATGGCCTTTTCCCGCAGAGGTGTTTTCTGGCATGGGTGTATGAACCTGTGTAATTATTGTTGCAATGGGGGCAATGAAATTTAGTGGTTCCACCCCCTTTCCCTGCTTCGGGCCTATTAACATATTTCCACAATGGGGTTTGGTCTTGTTTAGTTTTTTGAGAGTCGTGTTCACCCTTCTCCAGCTCCTTCTCACCAGGGTTTTCATCAAATCCACTTTGTCCCCCTTCTTCACCCCCCTCTTCATTTTGACCCCTCCTTTTCCTACTCTCCAGCACCATAATAACCAGAAAAGGGACCAAGAAGAAGAAAATGCCAAGAAATATAACTAGGTCCATGATGTTTGAAATTTGTAGTTTTGAATTTGCAAAATTTAATGGGAATGGGAATGAGAAAATTAAAAATGTATTTAGTTTTACTATTTACTATTTACTATTTATTAATTTTATTAATTTAGATTCATGATTCATCATTCTAGAAATAAGTTATAACTTTACTAACCAACTAAATTACTAAGTTACTAACCTCCTTGCAGGTTTGCTCCTTGCTCCTTGGCGCTCGTTCCTCGCTCCTTCTCGTTCCTTTGCACAATCTCCTTGGCTCTCCTCCAACTCTCTCAAGTCAAAATGACATAAAAATGCCCTCCATGCCCTTATATAACCAAATTTTTTTTAAAACAATTTATTTATTTATTTTTTTTAATTTTAATTTTAATTTTAATTTTTTAATTTAATTTTATATTTTATTATTATTGTTATTATTATTATTATTTTTTTTTCCCCGCGACAGGAGTGACGCTCTCGAAGTTGCTCCCTATTTTTGGCAGGGAGCGCAATTTTTTTTCTCGGGAGCGTGCTCCCAACCCGGTCTCGCTCGGAGCGCGGATTGGGAGCGAGTTCGGGGGGGGGGGGTCCCCCGCAACACTGGTAGAGATCCATCTTATGAATCGAATCTTGGGCATTTGGGCATGTTTTTGGTTGAACCAACCAACTCCCAAGGATAGAAGTGGAAGAACCCATTTTGAATTCTTCTAAAGGCTTATCGTTCAAAATATTTGCATGGGTTTCTTGGCCATAGCTTGGAAAAAGTATTATCTCATTCTATTTCTCTCTATCATTGTGATTTAACTGAATAATCTGGGTAATTTAGAGCTATATTTTGTTATCCAAGAGCGGAGTTGTACTCGTACACTTTGGGTTAACATATTTGTGAATTTTGTACATATTTTATAACCTTCTTGTATATATTTTTCTCTTGTATATATCTCTTGGATTTTTTCTCTATTTTCATACAGATCTGAAGAAAGAGGTAAGGGTTTGGCCTTGGAGAATTTTCTTGAAATAATATTTTGCAAGTGGATGCTTAAGGATTCAAAGAGAATTATTTTTCGTTGAAGCAAATCCAACCCTTGTTTGTGTTTCAAACCCCTTAACCTTTTCGCAGATTTGTCTCTCAAGAAGCTAGATGACTAGGGTTTGATAGTCATTTCTTGAAGAAATCTCTCATTTGGAGCTTGGAGAATTAAAATAAATTTTTGGGAGGTCGATTTCAAATTTTGTTTGCCATTTTCTCCTGGCCTGCAAGTCTTTTGAGGCTCTTCTCTTTATTGTGCGATTTTCCTATGAAAATTTCTAACCTGAAATTCTATTGCAACAACTGATTTATTTCACCTACTTATTCTTCACAATAAGTTATTTACGAAATCCCTTCAACAAACATTAAAATAAATTCTACTGCAGTTATCACATAATTACGCAGAGAAAATAACAACAATATACATGCACAAGAACCAATCACATCGACACAATTGTTTTTGGACAATTGTCCCCGGAAAAACCCAATGTGGGAAAATCGGTGCAGCAAATGACGGTTTTGTTAATCTTCAACAAAAATCGCTTTACAAGGAATGATTTTATAGAGAAACTGAGAGAAAACACCTGAGACTTTCCCCTGGAAACTTTTTGTCACCATGGAGACCCTTCTCCCACTTCTGCTTCACTTTTGCGTCACTCTGCATGGTTCTGCGTCCCTCTGCGTCAGCCTGCGTGAGGGTTGCCTCTCCCCTGGACTGCGTCTCTCTTTGTGTTGTCTCTTAATGCCCCTGCGTCACCTCCTCCTTAGTCACTGTCTGCTGTTGATGCCCTCCTCTTCCTCCACCCTGCAACTCTCCCTCTGAAATCGATCTCCTTCTCTTTGAGAATCGATTTTCCTTGGGATATTGAGTATTTGCTGGTGTGTCTCCAAATGATCCTGAAGTCTTCTCTTATACTTTTCCTGTTGTTGAATCAACGGCCGAGATTAAGTCTCTAATCAATGGCTAACATTAAAACAGACTTGATCCTCGTCTCTTAGAAGCTTCTCACCCTTATCTTTATTAATACCCATTAATATTTTTATTTTCCTAAGTTTAGACTTAGGAACCCATTAAAAATATTAATTATTTTAATAGCTCTTCATCCGGGTGGAATTTCTCCAAACGATTTTTGGGTCTTGGAGATCTCATGTGCCATAGCCTATCCACCAAATTTCAAGGCTAGAGCACATTCAATGCTACCCAAAATCAACACTCCCTCTTAGCGAGGAATGTGCTCTAGCAATGCTTCACCATAGAAGCATCACACTGATCTTCCGCATCGGTCCTCTGTGCTAATGCTTGGCCTACTGCCCCACATCCATTGCACTGCTGCCCATGACACTGCCACTACCACTGTTACATCTGTACTGCAGCTCCCTCTCAATATATTGCATCATGCTGCCCATAGCACTGCCACTGCTAACTGCTGCACTATAACTCCTGATACTTATCCATTTCTGCTACTGAAATGGATTCTTCACCATCCCCATCTTCTCCCTGAAATAAACAAACTTTGTTCTTCTTAGAGCCTTGGTGAGGATGTCTACCACCTGTTCTCCCGTAGGAGTGTACCTCAACTGTATTGCCCCTCGTTGGACACAGTCTTTGATAAAGTCACACCTGATATCAATGTGCTTTGACTGATCATGAAATACTGGATTCTCAAAGAGCTTGATGCAACTCTGATTATCACACAAAATCTTGGTCGCTCCCATCCTTCTCTTGAAAAGATTCACAAGAAATTTCCTAAGCCATATGGCTTCACACGAAGCTGTGCTAGCTGCCATATATTCTGCTTCTGTTGAGCTTAGAGCCACGGATTCCTGATCCAATGTTGAAACAGTACCCAGTTGTACTTTTTCGATCTACTGAACTTCCAGCCCAATCTGCGTCAGTGGACCCACTTATCATGATGTCATTGCCTTGGGTGTACAATAGTCCATGCTCGACTATTCCTTATATATATCTGAGAACATGTTTGGCTGCTGTACAGTGCACCCTCTTGGGTTCCACCATGAACTGACTGAGGGTGTTGACAACATAAAAATGTCTGGCCTGGTATTGACCAGATACATCAGGGACCCTATAAGCTACATGTACAAGGTGGGATCAACGTCTTTATCTTCTAATGCATCAATTTTCTTTCAGTTGGTGATCATTGGAGTAGACATAAGTCTACAGTCCTGCATCCTGAATCTCTTCAAGATCTCTGTAGCATATCTCCCTTGTCCAAGGAAGATCTCACCCTTCTGCTGCCAAACTTCCAACCCCAGGAAATAATGCATCTGTCCCAAATCCTTCATGTCGAATTCTGTGGCTAGGTTCTTCTTGCAGTCTTTGATGAGCTTGGATGATCCTGTCAGGAAAAGATCATCCACATATAACACCAGGATTAGAGGCTCATTCTCTACGACAAGATAGTAGAGATTAGGATCTGCGTCACTCTTGACGAATCCCATCTTCTGCAAGTAGCCATCAATTCGATCGTACCATGCTCTAGGTGCCTGTTTAAGCCCATACAAGGCTTTCTTTAATCTGCATACATGAGATTTCTTCTCATGTGTCTCAAAACCCTTTGGCTGTTCGATGTATACCTCTTCTTCTATCACCTCGTTCAAGAACGTCGTCTTGACATCCATCTAGTGAAATCTCCCACCCCATCTGTGTTGCAAGGGATATCACGGTTCTAATAGAAGTATATTTGGCTACTGGGGCGAAGGTTTCTTTGTAGTCTATCCCTTCCTTCTGAGCATACCCCTTAGCCACAAACCTGGCTTTATATTTCTCCACACTGCCTTCTGCAACATATTTGACTTTGTAGATCCATCTCGAACCTGCCACTGACCTGTCCTGAGGCCTGGGTACCACTTCCTAGACATCGTTGACCATTATAGAACTGTATTCCTCCACCATACTTGATATTGAACGACCTCCTGAAAACTAGAGGGTTCCCCAACCTGAGCTACTAGGGCCTGGTATCTGTCTGGCTGTCTTCGCTCCCTTTTATCATTCTTGGGTGCACTAATGAAGTCCTCTGCATCTCGTAGAATCTGTTGGAGTTCCTGGTTCGTTCTTCCACTGGTAGTGGGTACATCTATCAAATCTTCCTCTTCCTGAGATTCCTCCTGTTCTGAAGCTTTGCCTTTAGGATAATTGTTGGTACTAGTTTCTGCTGGTCGAAGTGGTTGGACCAACGGATCGTCTTTTGACTGCTCCTTGGAAGGCATTTCTCGGGATTTGTTGAAAGCTCTGTCCTCCATGAACTTTACATCCCGCCGCACTACTACCTTCCTACTCCCTGGAAGATAAACTCTGTATGCCTTAGCATTCTCGATATATCCCACAAGATATCCTTTCTCAGCAGTTTGATCTAATTTCTTTCTCTTTTCTTCGGGTATACGGAAATACGCCAAACTCCCAAATATCCTGAAATGACTGACTTCAGGTGTCTTCCGGTGAAGACCCTTTTTCCGGAGTGATTTTGCCCAATGCCCTGTGCGGAGTCCTGTTCTGGACATAAACTGCCGTGCTGCATGCTTCTGCCCACAGGAATTTGGGCATATCTTGATCATACAACATTTCCCTAGCTGCTTCCACAATAGTCCTATTTTTCCTTTCTGCTACTCCATTTTGCTTCGAATTGTAGGGAGATGTCCACTCCCTTCTGATGCCTTCCCTAGCACAAAAATCGGTGAAGTCCTTGTCAACATACTCTCCACCATTGTCCGAGGGCAACAGTTTTATCTTCGCTCCTGTCATATTCTCTACTAGAGCCTTGAACTCTTTGAATCGACCAAAAACCTCATCCTTGGTTTTCAGAAAGTAGATCCAAGTCTTCCTGGAATGGTCTTCGATGAAGGTGACGAAGTATTTGGCACCACTAAGAGATTTTGTGGACATAGGTCCGCAGATGTCTGAGTGTATCAATCCTAGAACACTCTGAGCTCTATTGTTACTTTTGGAAAATGTTGCTTTGGCATACTTGCCTAGAACACACCCTCTGCATACATCATCTCGTTCATACTTAATTCTGGAACTCCTGATACTGTTTTCCTAAGAATTCTCAAAGCCCCATGGTGTAAGTGTCCCATCCTCCTGTGCCATAGTTCATTCAAATCTTTATCTCCATTGCTGCCTATCAGTGCCATTAGAGACTCTAGCTATAATCTATAGAGCCTGTTACTTCTGATTCCAATCTGGGCCTTCCTTTTCCAACTTGGGTGTTTGACATATACTTTCTCCTTAATGAAGAAAACGTCATAGCCCTTGTTTTGAAGTTGAGATACGGAGAGTAAGTTCATCCCTAATTTTGGCACATGCAACACATTGGTTGCTCGAAGCCGCTCTCCTGCTTCGGTTTGAAAAACTACAACACCTCTTCCTGCGGGGGTACACTTTGCCTTATTTCCCATGGTGATCTGAAAATTCATCATTTCTTCCTGATATTTTGAAAAACATTCTCGAATTCCTGTCATATGCCAAGAAGCTCCACTATCTATATGCCAAACCTCAGAGGAGGCAGAGCTTGCTAGGCAAGCGACATCTTCTTCTAGTCTGGAAGTTAACATAGAATAATCGTGATCCATGTGCCTCGTGTTTTCTTCTGGAAATCTGCGTGAGTCGCTTTGAGTTGATGCCTCTGCATCATGCTCTTGACCCATACCCGATTCTTCTCTCCTGTTGCTGGATCTCTGCTTTAATACCATGTGAAAATTTCTAACCCGAAATTCTACTGCGACAACTGATTTATTTCACCTACTTATTCTTCACAATAATTTATTGACGAAATCCTTTCAACAAACAATAAAATAAATTCTACTGCAGTGTCAAATAATTACACAGAGAAAATAACAACAATATACATGCACAAGAACCAATCACATCAACACAGTTGTTTTTGGACAATTGTCCTCGGAAAAACCCGATGTGGGCAAACCGGTGCAACAAATGATGGTTTTATTAATCCTTAGTAACAATCGCTTTACAAGGAACGATTTTACGGAGAAACTGAGAGAAAACACCTGAGACTTTCCCCTGGAAACTTTCTGATACCCTGGAGACCCTTCTCCCACTTTTGCGTAACTCTGCGTGGTTTTGCATCCCTTGCGTTAGCCTGTGTGAGGGCTGTGTCTCCCTCTGCGCTGTCTCTCAATGCCCCTGTGTCACCTCCTCCTCAGTCATTGACTGCTGCTGATGCCCTCTTCTTCCTCCACCCTGTAACTCTCCCTCTGAAATCGATCTCCTTCTCTTTGAGAATCGATTTTCCTTGGGATACTGAGTATCTGCTGGTGTGTCTCCAAATGATCCTCAAGTCTTCTCTTATACTTTTCTTGTTGATGAATCAGCGACAAAGATTAAGTCTCTAATCAATGGCTAAGATTAAAACAGATTTGATCCTCGTCTCTTAGAAGCTTCTCACCCTTATCTTTATTAATACCCATTAATATTTTTATTTTCCTAAGTTTAGGCTTAGGAACCCATTAAAAATATTAATTATTTTAATAACTCCTCATTCGGGTGGAATTTCTCCAAATGATTTTTGGGTCTTGGAGATCTCTTGTGCCTTAGCCTCTCCACCAAATTTCAAGGCTAGAGCACATCCAATGCTACCCAAAATCAACATTCCCTTGGACGTCTGGCAGCTTCAACAATTTTTTTTTGTAGGGTTATTTGAAATCGATTTTTGAGAGAGCAATCATTGAAGTCTGGGAAGGTATTTTTCTGGAAGTCATCTTCATCTTCAAGCCATTTTCTTCTCGGTCGCAAGCACAATTCCATGAGCGAGAGTCTCCATAATATTTCAGCAAATTTTTTTGTTGAGAAGTTTTTGTTAACACGTAATCATAGGGATTGGGTGAACAACTATAATTAGTGTAAATAAATAATAGAGGAAATGGAGAGTCATCGGGTGATGAAACTAAACAATCACTCTCTCTTGTATATAATAATGAACAACCTAAATGAATAATACAATTTCATTTGAGGAGTTACCTCCTGGTCTGACATGGTATCAGAGCCAGCGCTATCTTTGGCATTACAGTTTGCCCTTGTAACTCCTTCTGGGCCTATGTTCTGCCTATTTTGTAGAACTGACACCTTTGTCATGCTCTAGAGGCCTAAGTAGTGCACTGTCATATGCGTTTCCTATTCCTGCTGGTCTAACATGCTCTGCCGTGTTTTTCCCTGGTGGCAATGGTCGGTTTTGCTTTAATGTTCTCACCGCCCGTGTCCAAATCCCAGCAAATGCAATCTAAATATTGCATTGGTGTGGTCTATTCCATGCCTTGCATCTTGGATTAATTTGTTCTAATCCTTCTAATAAACCCAGAGACAACCTTCCAGGTAGAGAGATTGTAGGGGAATCTCTCAAGTCTCGGACGAGCGTAATCGCATTGGGCTTATTGTTCCTTAGGTGGACGAAAGAATAGTCGAAGGATTCTGAAGAAGGTGCTCTCCAATACCTCTCCACGCTGCTCTCCAATACCTCGCCACGCTGACCTCTGTTGCCAGACCTCCGGTTTCTCATACCTCCCAATATACGTTGCTATCCCCACACATATACGCAGCCAACAGTTGGCTCTCCCAATACACAACGTTGGATCCCCACACATATATGCAGCCAGCAGTTGGCTCTCCCAATACGCAACGTTGGCTCTCCACAGCAACGTTCACATAGTGCGGCAGTTCTCCTATGCACTGTTGCCCTCCATCACGCCTATCTATCTGCTCTCATACGCCTATGGTAATACTCCTCTCTTTGCATTCAGATTGGATGCTTTTCGTTGATTTGGTACGTTGCAGGAGTTTTCTAGCTCGAGGTTCCGTGGTTCTCTGAAGCTCTGTCCTATATATCAGAGTGCAATTGTTTTTTTTTTTAATTTTTGCACCAGAACTGTATTTTTCTCCACCAAAAGTACAATTTTATACATTGGCAGCAGAAGTATATTTTTTTTACAGTTCACAGTTTTTTAAAATGCACTCATTAATATCTATTGTGGGAGTGGTCCTCAATGGGAAGGAAAATTATCCTGAGTGGTCTCGGAAAATCAAACACACTCTCATTTTTAATGAGCTGTGGAAAGGAGTGTATGTTGGAGACGGAGGCAAAGAGCTAGAACAACCTACCTCAGAGAAGGAATTCGCCATTTGGGAAAATAAGAACAACTAGGCTTATGCATTGATTGCAGCATCAGTAAATGAAGAGTTGAGTCGCCATATTTCGCCATTTTCAAATGCTTTTGAAGCCTTACAAAAACTGAAGGAACTCTATGACTTACACCCTGCACTTGAAGTTGTTCAACTCATGATTAAATTGTTCACCCTTGAATTAAAAAATGACGATCCTCTTGCTCTTGCGCCAGAAGTAAAATCTATTATGCATGATATCAAAGTCACTAATGTTGAACTGGATATTCCTCTGATAGTTTTTCTCAAGGTACTTTATCCCACTTACTCAAATTATCTTGAGTCATTGCAAGCAAATGGAAACTTCAAAGATATTACCTTTGACTCCCTTGTGAAAAAAATTGCTGAAAGAGAGAAAGCTTTTGGGAAGAAGACAGCTCCTTAGTCTTCTGAAGAGGCTGTGTGTCTTGCACATAGAGAGAAGAATATTGCTCAAGATTCTTCCAGAGAAGAGTTGGTCGAAGAGGAAGAGGAAGAAATTTCAGAGGCAAGGGGGGCAGACACTTTCAAGGAGAAAAGTCAGATTTGCACTGCATACGCTGCAAAAGAAATGGATCACATGATGCATCCACATGCAAGTTGCCTTGGGACAGAATTGAGCAGGAAAGAAACCAACCCAAAGGTAAAACTAATGACAGAGAGAAAGGTAAAGCACCTTAATCCGCTCACTATGTTGTGGTACACTATAATATTGGAGTAAATGAAGACTTATTTAATGCTTCACTTGCTTCTTGGAAAATTGATTGGTTGCTTGATTCAGGAGCAACTTGCCACATGACTTTTAGAAGAGATTTTTTTGAAGAATTTACTAACAATGTTGATGGAGCAATATACTTTGCAGACAAATCAAAACTCAAGCCATCAGGGCTTGGTACAATCAGGCTTAAATTGCCTGGTCTTCCAGACTTTCTTCCGCATCATGTTTTATATCTCCCACAACTGAGGAGAAACTTGTTGTCCTTGGTCCACATCTGCCAGCAAGGACACCCCATTCATATGTTTGATGGCAAGCTTGAGGTGAGAAAAGCATCAGACCACTTACTTGTCATGACGGGGATGGAAGAAGAAAGGCTTCTCAAGCTGCAGGGTACCTCTGCTCGTGCAGAAAATTTCTCATACAATTCTCATTACGAAGAAGGTACATTTCCATCAAGTTTATTATGGCATGCTAGATTTGGACACTTGAACTATGACAGCCTCTGCTTGTTGAAGAAAAATGGTGTTATTGGTTTGCCTACAGTTCCTAGGAAACTTAAGCAATGTGATGTTTACATTCTAGGAAAGCATAGCAAACAGTCTTTTCATGATTCACATTCCAGAGCACATAGAAAACTTGAACTCATTCATCCAGATTTATGTGGTCCAATGCCTGTTCCTTCTGCAAATGGAAATAAATATATGATGAAATTTATTGATGACTACACCAGAATGTGTTGGGTTTATTTATTGAAGAACAAATCTGATGCTTTTCAAACATTCAAGAACTTTCATACATGGATTGAAAATGATGCACAATCTCATATTGGCTCTATTCGCACTGATAATGGAAAAGAATACACTTCAAATGATTTTGAAAACTATCTTCGCCAACATCGGATCAAACATCAAACAACTGTGCCTTATAATCCCCAACAGAACGGAGTAGCTCAAAGAATGAATAGGACAATCTTAAATATGGTGCGCTCCACGATGTTTTTTCAGAATGTAAAATTGATGTTTTGGGCTGATGCAATTCTATGTGCTGTATATGTAATGAATAGATGTCCATCTAATGCTATTAGAAACAAGACTCCTTATGAAATGTGGTATGGGCACATTCCTTCGGTAAAGCATCTCAGGGTCTTTGGTTCCACATGTTATGCCTTGATACCAATGGTACATAGAAAAAAACTTGGTGCAAGAAGTCGTAAGTGTATCTTCCTAGGGTATTCAAACACCTCCAAAGCATACCGTCTCTGTGTTGAAGTCAATAAAATTTTTGTTGTATCTAGAGATGTAATCTTTCTTGAATCATCCAAAACTGACAATGTTGTTGAGCGGAAACTTGATCGCTTGGATAGATTCGCAAATGCAAAATCATTTCAAGAATTTGATAATCAGATTCCACATCTTGAAGGGGGGATTCCTATACTAGATCAACCTGTGGAATCTTCTTCTGAAGCACTCTCTCCCCCACATGAAACTCCAACAACGGATGATACTTTGAGTGATGTGATTGACAGAATTGGGAGACTCAATCTTGATTCAGTCCCAACTCAATCAATGGAGCAGCCTAGACCATCTCAGAAAGGTCCCCCAAAGTGGTTGACAAAGACACTTGAAAGTGTTCATCCTGATGAGGTTGGAAAGACAGGAACTAGAAATTCAACTCGACAAAATGGAGGTGATGTAGATGACTCTGATTCACTTGTTGATATGGATGTTTCTTATGATTGTGAATTGAATTTGTCTACATATTTTGAACCAACTTCCTTCAAAGAAGCTGCTTCCCATGATGAATGGAAAGAAGCAATGCAAAAGGAGTATGATGCCTTGATAAAGAATGGCACTTGGAAGCTGGTTGATCCTCCATTGGGAACCAAACCAATTGGCTGCAAGTGGGTCTATAAGAACACGTATAAAGCTGATGGCTCACTTGACAAGCACAAAGCCAGGCTTGTGGCAAAAGCTTTTGCATAGAAGGAAGGGGTCGATTATGAGGAGACTTTTGCCCCCACAGCAAAATGGGCTACCATCTGGACACTCTTTGCCCTAGCAGCTCAGAACGGTTGGAAAGTCCATCAAATGGATGTAAAAATTGCTTTATTGAATGGAGATCTAAAAGAGAATGTTTTTATGTTCCAGCTTGAAGGATTTGCTGTGAAAGGACATGAACATAAAGTATGAAAACTTGTGAAATCCTTGTATGGCCTCAAACAAGCACCACGAGCTTGGTATGAAAAACTAACTGAGCATCTTCTGAAACTCAATTTCAAACATTATGATCTTGATGATGCAACTTTGTTTGTCAAGAAGGTTGGCAAAACAATTGTATATCTTGTGGTATATGTAGATGATCTTTTGATGATAGGGAACAATGAGAGCTACATTGCATCCATAAAGAAGGAATTGAGGAAAGGTTTTGAAATGACTGATTTGGGCTATGTTCATTACTATCTTGGTATTGAAGTAACTCAACATCCGAAGTCCATATTCCTTTCTCAAAAGAAGTACATTGGAGATCTGTTGAACAGGTTTGGCATGACTGAATGCAATCCTCTGACTACTCCAATGGAACAAAACTTAAAGCTCACATCCATTGAAGGAAAAGAATTTGAGGATGCAACAAAGTATAGACAGCTTGTAGGAAGTCTCAACTACCTGACTACTACCAGACTAGACATTTTGTTTGTTGTTGGAATCCTCTCCAGGTTTATGCAAAAGCCTTGTGAAAGACATTGGTCTGCTGCAAAAAGAGTTCTAAAGTATATGAAGGGAACTCAAGACTTTGGACTCAAGTATACTACTATACACAGGTGGGTGACTTCAGCTTGATTGGATACTTTGATTTAGACTTCGATGGAGACAAAGAAACTGGGGTATCTACTTCAGGTTATGTTGATTCTTGGATCAGGAGCTGTCTCCTAGAGATCATGCAAACAATCAGTTCCAGCAGATTCCACAACAGAGGCAGAATATGTGGCAATAGCTGAGGCAACAAAAGAAATTGTGTGGCCCAGGAAAATTCTGGAAGATTTGCAGGTAAAACAAGTACAATCGACTCTACTCATGATTGACAATACCTCGGCAATAAAGTTGGCCAAGAACCCAATGTTCCATGATCGAATGAAGCACATCAATACAAAATATCATCTGATTCGACATCATATTGAGGCCAAAACAATCCATCTTCGCCATTGTTCCACTAATGAGCAGATTGTAGACATCTTCACCAAAGTTCTTGGAAGAGAAAAGCTTGAAAGATTGAGAACGATGCCTGGATTCACCAACATCCCTTCAGATTAAGGGGGGAATGTTGACACCTAATCATAGGGATTGGGTGAACAACTGTAATTAGTGTAAATAAATAATAGAGGAAATGGAGAGTCATTGGGAGATGAAACTGAACAGTCACTCCCCTCTTGTATATAATAATGAAAAACCTAAATGAATAATACAATTTCATTTGAGGAGTTACCTCCTGGTCTGATAGTTTTCAAGTTCGATTTTGAAGAGATTAAACTTGGCAATTTAACATTTAAATTTTTCCTAGCCACAAGGTTTTTCCTTAATGCCTTGCGTATCTTCCTCCTTGAGCTTTGACGTCAAATTTTTTTGGAGCAGATTTCATTTTGGGGAAGTCGTTTCCCTTTTGGGAGAAATATTCTCATTATAATTTTTTTGTAAAATTATTATAAGAATTTTCTCTCATTGGCACCTTGATGAGGGATATTAAAGATCCACTTTGTAAATCCTCCTTAAGATTATTCAAGCCCTCACCTTTGTCAAAGGGGGGTTCTCTTTGTAATTTTAATAAAATAATTTTTTTCCTTAGGGGAGCTTGGGGATTTCCCCCATGGTATCCCACCTCCCATTTTAGTAGGGGTCTTTATTTGATCACTAACTTACTAACTTAGTAATTAGATCTCATTGCTAACTTGTTCATTTTGCCAGTTCGTAGCATCTAATTGTTAGATTTAGATCTCATATCATATGCTAATAGCTTTTGAATCGCTCATTTTTTGCCTTGATCTAAGTATATGGTGGTTTCACTAGCTATTCAATTTAATTTTCATTTCATAATTTGATAATTGGTATCTCCATTGGAATTGTTTTATTTTGTCATAGATCCAATTCGCGTTGCTTCATTGAGTAATTTTTCATTTGCTTCATTAGTCATTGGCATAGTATAATAAACTATATTTAAAGTGCTACTTGTTAATTTAATCATATAAGTGGAATGGTAGTTGCTATTGGTGAATTTTAAAACATTTCACTTTTGAAGCATTGTGGTTAACCTCATTTGGAGCATTTTTTTTGACACTGTATCTTATTTGCATTTTAGATCTAGTTGGTGTTGATTTGGGGTAGCATCGGATGTGCTCTAGCCATGAAAATTGGTGGAGAGGCTAAAGCACATAAGATCTACAAGACCCAGAATGGTTTGGGGAGATTCCACCCGTTTAGAGAGAGATTAAAATAATTAATATTTTTAATGGGTTCCTAAATCTAAACTTAGGAAAATAAAAATAGTAATGGGTATTAATATAAAACTGGGTGAGAAGGTTCTAAATGACATAGATCAAGCCAAATCTAATCTTAGCCGTTGATTAGAGATTTAATCTTGGCCGTTGAAGACTCAACAGAAAAAGTATAAGAGGAGGCTTGAGGGTCAGTTGGAGATACACCAAGTTGATCAGTGAGTTCAATTTTCTGGAGCAGGGTTTGCTAAGAGAAATCGAACCAGTGATCAGAGTTGCAGCGAGGGGTAGTGAGTGCATAGTAGAGAGGCAGAGATAGTGCTGGAAGACTAGCGCAGAAGCAGAGAAGGCTACACAGAGCCAATAGAAGCCACGCAGAGGGCCAGAGGGCTTGCGTGGGTGACCCAGAAGGCCAGAGAGCCAGAGCAGAGCATTAGAAGGATGACGCAGAAGGTTCTAGGCTGACACAGAGGCTAGGAGGTCTAACGCAGAGCCTCAGAGAGGCATTGGAGAGATTTTTTGGATCAAACTTGTCGAATATTTGCTTCCGAAGAGAGGTATTACTGCCAGATTGATTTCTCTGTCGGGTGAGCCAGTTTGGCACCCAGTTGTACTCAAGAAAAGCTGCTTAATAATAAAACCCTCAGAACTGTTGCACCGGTTTTCCCAAGTTGGGTTTTTTCGGGGACGATTGTCCAAAAATAACGGTGTCCCTTGTGTGTTTGTCTATTTCTTTCAGTTGATGATCTGTAGATGGTTGAGACTGCATTTGTGTTTATTTCAGTATTTATATGGTTAAATAACTTGTTCAGTAATTAAACAAGTAGGAGAAATAAACCAGATAGTGCAGGAAAATTTCTAACGGGTTAGATTTAGAAATTTCAATAGTTGGCATTCTCTAAAATTACCTCCAAGCATAACCTTGGCTGATAGAAATTTTGGGATACTTCTGTAACTCTCATTCAATTTGATAAACTTGAGTCTTGAACAAAGGTTAAAACACGTGATCTCACAATTCTCTTGTGGCCGAGCCCTTGTAGGAACGAAGGCACATGGGTTGTCTTGAAGTCTACGTGGGTATCATTAATGAAGGACAATCGCCTCCTCATCCTAGCCTTCTTGCAATTCAACTCACTGTTTACCAAGTTTTGAGAAATTGAGGGGAAGCTACACCGTAGATTAAGCATATAATAAAATTTACCAAGAACCTTCACATACACATCATTGCATTCTTACACAATTGATTAGTGTACAATTTAGATTGTGAGCTCATTTCTTACTTTGCAAGCATTTCAATATTCTTGTACTTGTTGATCTCAATTTCATGCTTATTGTCCTTTAAATGTCATATCATAATTAAGCATCTTTCTCTTAAAGTATAAGTTCTTCTCTTGCAAGTTCGATCTTCATTTCTTGTGGCTCATATCTCAATGTTGTACTTGATCTCTTGTGGTATTGTTTCACTAACGCTTGTTTTGCAGCATTGTTATTCTTGTAACTTGAAAGATCATTTCATTTGCAAGTGTTATAATTTATCTTTGAGCTTTATTCAAAGGCACTGGTCTCTCATATTGTATCTTGTTGGATGTCTCGTTCAATGTTGCAAGATCCGTCCCCCTCCCCAAGGATCAGGAGGCGAAACCGTGTCTCGTACAGATCTGCCACTGATCCTTTGGCGGAACCGCGGATCCGGAAATGATTGGTTGCGGATCCATGGAAGTTCGGGCATGTATCCTCTGCGGATCGTGAGCAGATCCGAGAGATGTTGGATGGTTCACACGGTTCAGCAGGGATTTTTTTGTTTTTTTGTTGTTGGAAATTTCGAATTGTTATGTGAGGAACTATGCTTTCCAAATACTCTCAAGATGCCCCTTGATGCTCCTTAGATGCTTCCTAGATGCTCCCTAATGGTAATGTTAAATTCTTAAAGTAAAAGTGACATTCTCCTTTATCTTTCATTTTCATCCTTCTACTCAAATTTTTAACATTACCATGAAATGACTCAGGATGTTTGAGAGTGTTTCCAACTTCATCAGACTTATATGGAGAAAATAGAATTTCATATCCCATTCAAAATTCAACAACAATTTTCAGGATCAATGGGATTGTGGCGTTTCATTGGATTATATCATGTATGAGGGCATGTGATTGGCATTTAATCAAGAGCACCGAGCCCTATATGTACCCCAGTGTTGGTGTTGTTGATTGTTGAACTCCTTTGTCACAGCCTTATCAAAAATGTGCCCTTCACTCAAGTCAAAATCATTGATCAGGCATGTTAAGCTTACTCTATTATATTATAAGGCTTGGATTAGGCCGTTTGATCAAAATTGGGCAATGTTGACTAATATCCCTAGTAAGTAGAAGTAGAGGCAAAGGCTAGACAAGAGAAGAGGAATCTAGATTATAGATGGTTGATGCTGGAATAATTAATCATTGATGTACAATGGATGGCATATCTATCTTCATTTATGTAAAAATATGCATGTTTTCATGTCTTCTACAACTAATTTGGTATTTTGGATGTTTTTTTAATATAAATGCATATATATATATATATATATATATATAGTAGACGCTTCCGAGATGCTTCGCTTCCTAGATTTTTGGGAAATGATTTTTCTGCGGATCCACTTCCAAAAAATGTCCCCGCTTCGTGCAACATTGGTCTTGTTAATTTCATTTAATCTATCTCATTTACATTTACATGCTGATTAATACTAATATTTGCTAATTAACCTTTAAATTTAAGTTATATTGAATGATAATCGCCTTGCCTATTATCTCCTAGGCCTTGTTATCCTTAACAAGTTTTCCTTTAGTTTTATCTTTAGGGACCACCCCCTTAGCTTACCTAGGAGAGAGCTTAAACGAAGAGAGTTGGGAATAAGTGACAACCCCTTCTCTGAGCATTGCGCCTCAAAGACAACACTTGGTGGGATTGAGGACTTTGCCCACATTGAGGTATGCATCTTAGGCGACAACATATTCTGGCGTCCCTGCCGGGGATAAGTCTTTTTGTTCTTGGCGTACAACATCTTTGACCCGACATACGCTATATTTTTTGGCGCCATTGCTGGGGATAAGTCTTTTTTGGTCCGAGTACAACTAACTTGTGAAAATTTCACCATTGAAATCCTATTGAAGCGACTAGAATTAATTCTTCTAACTGTTAATTTAATTGAGCAGTTTATTGCTATGACAAAAACAAATTAATCATACTGCAATCTTCACAAATTAAAAGACAATGAAAGATAAACTGGAATTTGAGAAAATACTGGCACACACACACAAAAAATTGACATGGTTATTTTTGGACAAATGTCCCGGAAAAACCCAACTTGGGGAAACCAGTGCAACAAATGAGGGTTTTAATTTTTAATTATTAAGCAGTAATGAAATTCTAAGTACAATCTATGGATGCCCAACTGACAATCAAATCAACAAAATAAACTGGATGAAATATCTGTGAGGAAAATACCTCAACACCATCCCTGATCTTGCTCCGACAACGGACAAAACTAGCTAGTCGTTCTGCCTCTGCACAGTGCTTGTATAGACCCCAACTCACTAAGCCCGAAATTGCAAGAAAAAATGACGTCCTTGCTGACTCTACCTCTAGGACAAATTCGCTTGGCCTCTTGGAGAATTTCCGAACCAACAACAACTAAATTTCTCTTCCCTTCAGCAAACTCGATCTCCCTCTAAAGCTATCTGCGCTGCCTCTACGTAGCTTCTCTAGGAAATACGACCCTTTTGTTGCTGACTCTCCAAATCTAGATGACTTCCTCCGGACTCACTGTCCTTGCCCCTCTCCGTCTCTGCTTCCCTTCTTTGGCTCAAACTCTTTTGACAACTGTTGTTGCTCTCTGGAGAAATCGAATTGCCCAAGGAAATCGATATCAAGTGTATGTTTTTCATCTACCCATCGACTTCTTCTTATAGTCTTCTATTGGGACTCCAATGACCAAGATTGAAAATTAATCAGGGGCTAAGATAATTTCTTAGTCGATCCATGTGAGTTTCTAGATGATTCACACCTTTCTCAATTAATACTGATTAATTAACCCCTTTTCCTAAGTTTAAACTTAGAAAATATTTAAAAATAGCTCAATAATCTAATTGAGACACTTCTAGATTGAATTTCCAGAAACGATTTCTGGGTTATGGAGAACTCCTGTGTTTTAGCCTCTCCACAAAGTGTCGAGATTAAAACACCTTTGACGCTACAAAAACTAACATAACTTTTGATTTTGCGTTTTGGATTTCTAGAATTAGATTCTTGTTTGAGTGGCGACTCCACTTGTTTCATTTCCCGCAAGAGTGTCTACTAGAAGGAACCAAGTAGATTGGTTACTCCCGCTCCTGATCCTAAAAAGATCTTCAGAGTGTGATTAAACAGGGTCTCTTCTCGTAGAATTCTTGCTTATCTTGAGTAGGAAGCTATTTTTGACATCCATTTGCTTTTTCAAGGTCAAGCAAAACAAGACATCATGAATCCCCCTGTAGTTTTACTAACATTAATGGCTATCCACATGCCATTCCGGATAAGGCCATTGAGAAGTTGCCTTCTTTTCAAGGCAATAGTGCTATTAGTGCCAAAACTCACCTTAGGAATTTTAACCTTTGTGTGAGTAAATGGTGTAACAACGCTGACCATGAGGACATTAAGATGAGACTTTTCATTCTCTCCCTTGACAAGGATGCTCTTCCCTGGTTCACAAAGTTCCCAGCGACTCGTTAACATCCATTTTTGATGCCTTTAATGGAAAATATGGAGATAAAAGAGACGAGAGATATCTGCTTAAACACTAATAGCAATATGAAGAAGAATGAAAATGAGACAGTGGAGGAATTTAATAAGAAATTTAATGATATTGTGAAAAGTTTGCCTCAAGATTTTAAACCTCCAGAGAAATCTCTTTTGATTTACTATATTGATGCATTTGGAGTTGACACTTATTATGAGCTAATGCATGCTAAGCCTAATGATTTAAAGGTTGCTTAGACTTTAGTTGAAGAATTGGAGAAATGTAGAAAAGCATCTGGAAAATGTGAGATGTTGGGATTTGATAGGGGTCCAAGTAAGTCACGAGAATCTAAGGGAAAAGAAATTAAGGACGTGGATCATGACCTCGTTAAAGAGCTCACACAGATGATTAAGAATATGGAGCTCAACCAAGCAAAATCAAGCACAAATGATAAAGACTGTGTAAGCAAAACATGTAAAGGAAATAAGTACCATGCAAAATAGGTTGGTGGAAATGGAAAGATCACAAGTACAGAAGTTCCAACCTAGGCCGAATGATGGATGGTAGAAGAATAGAGGGCCTCCACAAGATCATATGTCTCCCAATCCATTGGAATCCACCAACATGGTAGATGAAGTTCCCCCATATTGTAGGTCATGTAACGAGTTTCATGAAGAATCCACATGTCCCATTATATGGTTAATCATGATGGGAGGTGAGCATGTGGGGACGAGTGGTCAAATCAATATGTTCTCTATGGAAGATCAAGTTAAGACTATTGGAAGAGATCAGGAGACCGATCATAAGCCTAATGCAAGTGGGGTTGATAATATGATTGCAAATTTTGATATTGTCACTTAAATTTTTGGGGAAAAGCCTACATCTGGAGAGATTCTTGCCATGACAAAGCACAAAGGGATGACTTATCAAAGAAGGCATATTCAAAATCAAAGCAATTACAAAAAAATTTCTCCTCCAACTTCGTAATTAAATTTTGACTTGGGCGATTGGATGAATAATGCAAAGGTTTCTATCCAAGTATTAGAACTTTTGAAGATACCGTCTCAGAGGGCAAAGTTGCTAAGTGCCATTGATGCTACTCAAAGGGAAGAAATGCCTGATGATGAAGAAATTATATTAAAGAATATGAACTGCTCTTTGGGAAATGAAGATCATCAACTGTTCTTTATTACTTTGATGGCAAATGATCGTCTTTTGCACAATTGCATGCTTGATTTAGGGGCTTCATCCAATGTCATGACCAAGAAAGTCATGGAGAAATTGAGCTTAAGGATATCTAGGCCCTATCACAACATATGTTCCATGGATTAAAAAAGAGTTGAAGTACGCAGGTTAATCAAGGATTTACAAGTTTTCCTAGCGACATACCTTGATAAAATGATCACTATGGATATAGCTGCGATAGATGTACTTGATGCATGGGGAATGCTCTTATCGAGAAAGTGGGCAACAAATTTAGGTGGTAGCCTTTTGTTGATAGTTCTGGACCCGCCAACATTCAGGGGATCTCTCTGATATGAAGTCCCAATCAGACCTCACAATGTTTGGTGTAGGAGTCCCATCCGATATAAAGGTCTGGTTGCCAAATCCTTAAAGATTTGCCTTGGCTCTAGTTGTCAGCACAAGAGAGTGATGCAATGGTGTCTTCGAAAAGCAAGGGAGGTGTGCCTGGTGAGTGTGCAGTTGCAACTGTGTCAAGGTTCTTCTACTGCAAAAGGGGAGAAAAGTGAGCCTCTAAGTGAGAGGTAATAGTACCACCCAGGAAGAGACACACATGAACTAGAAGGGCTCGTCTAACATCTAGTGGAATAGTCCACAACAGATGCGACGACCGTTACAACCAACAACAAAGAAAGATTTGTCTAGTATCCCGTGGAATAGTCCACAAGGATGGGATAGTAATAACAACCATTACAACACATTCTCAATAAGATAAGCACTAAAATAACTGAAATAGTTCAACTATCTTAGTACATGTGAAAGCAAACATGAAATACAAACATCCACAGAATAGTCTTACAAACATTCATAGTCCATGCATGAAGAACGTGCTGGCCTTAAAAGGCTTCTGTTATTAAGCAAAAGTTCCAAGACACATGTTTATAATGTACATCACTAGCCCCAATAGTGGGACATTGGAGCCACTCCTTGCTCCTCAAAGAACTAGTTGATCTCTCTAATGCCTTGCGGGAGGAGCCAAGGTGAAAAGTCCTTTGCTCATACAATGAGGGGGTATATATAACCAAGGGGTGATGCTTCCCCTTTGTGACTCCTTGACTTCCTATGATTTTTCAACTTACATGACTCTTCATATTCATGTGTGTCCTTTGGACTTCCACTTTACAATACATTTGAATACAATATACATGGTCCATAATAGTGATGTGGCATATGACCACTCATGACATGACATGACACTGCTGACATGGACTGCTTGGTGATGTGGCAATGTCAAGTCACTGTTGCTGCTGAGTGCTAAATGCCTTCTTGGATATGCTTTCTCTTCTCCTCCTCATGGCTTTGGTGATGTGGGGTCTTCAATGATCTTTAGTCTTGGATGGTAGTTGCAAACTTGTGTCCCTTTGCTTCTTCTTGATCGATCCACTTGTGAGTTCAGCTACAAGGGAGTCTTTAGGCATGCTTCCCTCCTTTTCGTTCTTCATCATCTCGCCATGACTTGATAATGTACCTGTTCTTGCAATTCACTCATGACGGCGACATCAATCCGAAAACCCCCTAGTCTAAGATGATGCATTCTTATCTATGAAATGGGTCCGGGACAAGTCACAGACTGGGGAAAGGGGCCCAGTGATTGCGCAATGCGTAGCTCAGGGAGGCTTGAAGCACAGAACTGTGCAGTTTCTGGAGGCAGTGGAGTCCGGTTGAGGGAGTTTTGGAGGTCAAGGGAGGCTGGGCTTCTGGGCATTGCCAATCCCAACAGACAAGGAAAAGGCTTGAGGGTTGAAGATGCAAAGTGCGCAGTTCAAGGCAGACTGGGAGACACAACTGCACAATTATGGAGGTCAGGATTGAGTGATGGACTTAGGAATTGCGTAGAGCAACAACCCTGGAGGATAGGATAGGGACTGAGCACTGCGCAGTTCCAAGCAGCAGGGTCACATCCTAGAGGGCTAGGATTGCACAGTGTGTAGTTCAGTCGGGGCCCGGTGAAGCTAAGTTGCCTAGTCGGGAAGATTTTCCGAAAATGGCTAAGCGCGAGATGGGTGAGAAGCTGTGATGAACCTTGAATGTGATCACACACTTAGCATACTTTGACGACACGACAACATAAATCATCGAAACACATAAACAAAGCATTTCCCTCTGTGTGACTGCCTCATGACAATATATGACAAGTGCGACACTTAAGATAGGCTTTAGGACGACCGTGACGACACTCGTGCGATAGACTTTGTGTATGGATGCGACATATGTTTACATGGTTGGGACAACTCATATACACAAAGACCGACCTTCGAAACCATCAGAAAATGCTCGCAAACATTGTACGACAATCAAACATGCCAAAAGATGACAGTTAACCCAACATGCAAAAGGGACCAAAGAACTTCGAGAAAGCTCATGAAATGAGCTCTAGTGTTTGCAACAATAATGAAAAGACCAAGGAAGGCTTCGAAATTTGAGTGTAAGCCAAAATTTTGGAGGGTGTTGCAGTAACTACAACACTTGGTGCTACATTGATTGAACTCCAACTTTTGTGTCTTGGTTGACTTATTTTGTGTAGGGCCCTGGTTCTTCAGGGAGTATTGATTCATCGTGCAGATTACTTTGGACTTCTTGTTGATTTGGGGTAGCATCGGATGTGATCTAGCCACGAAATTTGGTGGAGAGGCTAGGGCACATGAGATCTCCAATACCATGAAAGGGTTTGGGCAGATTCTAAACAGATCATGAGATATTAAAATAATTAATATTTTTAATGGAGTCCCTAAGTCTAAACTTAGGGAAAATAAAATATTAATGTGTATTAATATGAATCTGTGTTAGAATGGTTCAAAAGACATGGATCAAGCCAGATCTAATCTTAGCCATTGATTAGGGACTTAATCTCGGCTGTTGATATGTCAACAGGAAAAGTATAAGAGGAGGTTTGAGGGTCACTTGGAGAATACACCAGAGTGATCAGTCATTCTATTCTCCAGAGTGGGGTTTGCTAAGAGAGATAAAATCAGTGATCGGAGAGCAGCTAAGGGGCATTGAGTACAAAGAGACAGAGAGGCAGAGATAGTGCCAGGATAGTAGCAGAGCAGCCAGAGAGAGAGACGCAGGAGCAGCCAGTGCTCACGCAGGGCCACGCAGAGGCAGCTAAGTGCTGCGCAGAGCACTAGAGGGGCCAGCGTAGCTGACGCAGAGGCTCAAAGAGCTGATGCAGGGCCTCTTGGGGCTGACGCAGGCCAAGAGAGGCTGATACAGGGCCAACGCTGGGCTAGGAGAGGCTGACGCAGGGCCAACGCTGGGCTAG
Organism: Pinus tabuliformis; assembly: GCA_031772625.1. Taxonomy (NCBI): domain Eukaryota; kingdom Viridiplantae; phylum Streptophyta; class Pinopsida; order Pinales; family Pinaceae; genus Pinus; species Pinus tabuliformis. The sequence goes on from CM062817.1 coordinate 956,440,001, forward strand.
GAGAGGCTGATGCAGGGCCAACGGTGGGCTAGGAGAGGCTCACGCAGGGCCAGCGCTGGGCTAGGAGAGGCTGACGCAGTCTAGATTGGGCAGACGCTGGGGTTTCTGGGGCAGATTGGTGCTGAGTAGCTGCCGGAAGGATTATCTGGGGTTTCAGCCAGTAGATTTGTCAGAAACTAAGAGGTATTACTGCCAAGGAAATTCTCTATTGGGTAGGCCAGTTTCGGCACCCAGATTGTACTCTGATATTGCTTAATAAGAAAACCCTCAGATAGCTGCACTGGTTTTCCCACATTGGGTTTTTCCGGGGACATTAGTAAAAAAATAATGGTGTCATATGGTCCATTTGTTCTTGTTTCTTTTAGTTGCTGATCTGTAATATGTTGAGCATGCATTAGTGTTTATTTTCAGTATTTACATTGTAAATAAACTGTTAAGGAAAATAACAAGTAGGTAGGAATAAATCAGAGAAAGTGCATGGAGGGTTTCTAACTAAGTAAACTTAGAAACTCCAACATGGTATCAGAGCGTGATTGCAAATCACAGGAGGACTAAAAGACATCAGTCGAGCGGAGCAATAGCAACAGAAAACAGCTGTCCCGAGGTGACATAAGCTATTTCTAGCAACGCAGAAGCCAAGGAGTGTGACGCAGAGCCAGCTAGGGCCATGCAGAGGAAGCCGGGAGTTGCGCAGAGCCTCAGAGAGGCCAGCGTTGCTGACGTAGAGGGTCAGAGGGCTGATGCAGGGCATCCCAAGGCTGACGCAGACCCATCTGGGGTGATGCAGGGCCAACGTGAGGCAGATAGGGGCTGACACAGTTCATAGAGTGGAAGTTGCTGGGGTCTAGAAGGCTGTAGGAATATTGCAGAGTGGAACTGGTGAGGTACTGTAGTCAGAACAGTACCTGACAGAGCAGGGCCAAAGGAGTTGTTACCAAGGGTTTCTAGTCGAGGAACCCGGATCAGTAGTGCAGCTGCACAAGTGAATCAGAGTAGGGGGCATCTCGACAAGCGGCAGAAGGATTTCCAGGAGGGAAATCAGGACACAGAAGGAGTCTAGAAGAGAACTTCTAGACGGGAAGTAGAGACTCAGAGGAGTCGAACAGAGAACTTCCAGGAGGGAAGTAGAGGAGCATCATGGCACTACACGGGGTAAGAGCCCAGTATAGACTGGACGGAGCATTGAACTTCCCAGTCTGGAAGGCCAGAATCTTATCCGTGCTTGACAGGAATCGTGTCAAGAACTTCGCCTTGAAGGTAATCGCTGTCCCAGTCGACCCCAGCGACACTGACAGGTACGAGGAGGTGATGGCGAGGGCCAAGTTCATTATCCTTGACGGGGTCAAGGATCACGTGGTACCACATATAGCTGAGAAGGAAACGACATTTGGGATGTGGGAGGCTCTCAAGAAGCTGTACCAGCATACTTCTATGCAAAGAAGAATGTTGTTTGAGAATCAGATGAGGTCGTATCAGAAGAAGAAGGGACAATCGATTGACACCTTCCTCGGAGGACTGAATCAGATCCGAGACCAGTTGACTGCTATAGGAGCGACACCGGATCAGGAGCTGATGGTGAGGACAACCCTAAACGCTGTTTCAGAATACTGGGAAGTATTTGTCCAGAATATAATGGGTTGAGGGACACTTCCACCTTGGGACGAGATGTGGGCAGCGCTTCGCCAGGAAGAGATCAGATGGCAGTCGAAGACAGGTAGCAGCAGCAAGGGGATCAAAGTCAAGCAGGAGGAGGAAGATGTGGCCCTAGCATCTGAAGGAAAGTAGGAAAAGCCGAAGAAGAAAGATCTCTCCAAGGTCAAGTGCTTCCATTGTGGGGAGCTGGGTCATTATGCGACCCAGTGTCCAAGGAAGAAGAGTAAGGGAGAGTCTTCTGAGATTAAGGCAGCGCCAACACGGGTAGAGAAGGAAAGTTTTGACAGACGATGACTGTGCCATGAGTGAACACACGCCACTTGAGCAGAAGTGGGGAGACATCGAGCTGTAGTCAGGTGGACTATAGGCGATGAGGGGCAGGATCCTAGACCATTTCTGGGTCTTGGAGATCTCATGTGCTTTAGTCTCTCCACCAATTTTCATGGCTAGAGCACATCCAATGCTACCCCAAATGAACACTCCCTCTTAGCAAAGAATGTGCTCTAATAATACTCCACCACTGAGCATCACCCCTATCATCCGACACCGGTTCCTGTGCTGATGTTTAGCCTTGCTACCCAACATCCTCTGCACTATTGCATCCTGTACTGCTGCCCATGGCTCTGCCACTACCATTGCTACATCTGTACAACAACTCCCTCTGCATCTGTGCTGCTGCTGGTCCTTCCTCCCAACACTGCATCTGCACTCCAGCCCTCTCTCCTCATGCTGCATCGTGCTGCCTATCGCACTACCATTGCTACTCTGCTGCACTGCAACTCAGTTACTGAGACGATGATAACTGATCTACCCAACGACTGACATCTTTGTCAGGCTGGAAACCCTCCTGATGCTGAAGCTCTCTCTGCCGCTATCTTGTGCTCCCTTTGCTATCTCTGTGCTGCTGCAACAAATCTGTGTCTCTCGCACCGCTGCAAACCTCTCAGTGCCTTCTTGCACTACTGCAACCTCCTCTATGCCTCTCGCACTGCTGCAACACCCACTGCGCTGCTAGGGACTATTGCACTCTAGCACTGTTTTGCCGCTCCATCCGCATCTGCTTATATCGACATCCGCCATCCTACTACTGTCTCTTCGGGACTCCCGTAGCCGGATATGATCCAAGAGTTTGGGTATCTCAAGGATCCTGTCCCACATCTTCTGTAGTCCTCCTGAATACAGCTCGATGTCTCCCCACCTCTTCTCTAGAGTTACATGAGCATTCATGGCACAATCGTCATCATCCTCTACCTCCTCTGCCTTAGCCGGCGCTACCTTGGAGTCAGACGCTTCTCCCTTATTCTTCTTCCTGGGACACTGGGTTGCATAATGGCCTAGCTCCCCACAGTTGAAGCACTTAATCTTGGAGAGGTCGTTTTTCTTCCTCTTCCCTTGCTGTCTCGTAGATGCTAGAGCTGCATCCTCTTCCTCCTCTTTCTTGACCCGGGCTCCTCCTGATGTTGAAGCTCTCTCTACCGCTATCCTGTGCTCCCTTTGCTATCTCTGTGCTGCTGCAACAACTCTCCTGATGCTGAAGCTCTCTCTGCTGCTATCCTGTGCTCCCTTTGCTATCTCTGTGTTGCTGCAACAACTCTGTGTCTCTCGCACCGCTGCAAACCCCTCAGTGCCTTCCTGCACTGCTTCAACTTCTTCTATGCCTCTCGCACTGCTGCAACACCCACTGCACTGCCAGGAACTACTGCATTCTAGCACTGTTTTGCCGCTCCATCCGCATCTGCTTCTATCGACATCCTATGATCCAAGAGTTTTGGTACCTCAAGGATCCTGTCCCACATCTTCTGTAGTCCTCTTGACTACAGCTCGATTTCTCCCCACCTCTTCTCTAGAGTTACATGAGCATTCATGGCACAATCGTCATCATCCTCTACCTCCTTCTCTGCCTTAGCCGGCGCTGCCTTGGAGTCAGACGCCTCTCCCTTATTCTTCTTCCTGGGACACTAGGTTGCATGATGGCCTAGCTCCCCACAGTTGAAGCACTTAATCTTGGAGAGGTCGTTTTTCTTCCTCTTCCCTTGCTACCCCGCAAATGCCAGAGCCGCATCTTCTTCCTCCTCTTTCTTGACCCAGGCTCCTTTGCGACTACTTCCCGCCTTGGTCAGCCGTCTGATGTCTTCTTGGTGAAGAGCTGCCCACAGTTCTTTTCAATTTGGAAGATTTGCTTCGCCCAAAATGCTTTGGACGAATGTCTCCCACTCCTCGGAGACTGCGTTCAGGGTAGTCCTCACCATTACCTCCTGATCCGGTGTGGCCTCTATGGAAGTCAGTTGGTCTTGAATCTCTTGCAACTTTTTGAGGAAGTGATCTATCTGCTCCCCCTTCTACATCTGATACGACCATAGCTGATTCTCCAGTAGCATCTTCCTCTGCATGGAAGTGCCCTGATACAATGTCGTCAAGGTGTCCCACATCTCCTTTGCCGTATTCTTCTCGGCAATATGCTGAACTACATGATCCTTGACCCCATCAAGGATTATGCACTTTGCCTTGGCCATCGCATCCTCATACTTTTCGTTATCAGTTGGGTCGACTGGGATAGCCACAGTTCTCAAGGCGAAGGCCTTGATGCGATGTATATCTAGAACAAATAGGATCCTGGCCATCTAAATGACAAAGTTGGATGCCCCGTCCAGCTTGTCCCAATCCCTCAGTCTATTCATGGCCATCTCTGCTCTTCTTTTTGACTCCTTTGAGTCTCTACTTCCCTTCTGGAAGTTCTCTTCTAGACTCTCTCTGAGTCTTGATTTCCCTCTTGGAAATCCTTCTGCCAACAGTCGAATCGCACCTCTCCGATCTCCTTTGCTCCTGCAACACTGATCTGGATTTCTTGGCTAGAAATCTGCCTAGGTAGCGACTCCTTCTACCTTGGTTTTGTCCCATTAGGTACTGTACTGCCTCAACAACAACAACACCCCACCAACGTCACACTCCACAGTCTGCCCACAGCTTCCTATGCCCCAACAATTGAAGAACTGAGCCTCTAGCCTCTACGCAATCCCGGTAGTGGCTGAATTGCTCCACAAGCCAACTGTGTCACTCCTACTTTGTTGAGCAGGATGATGTGGCTCTTCGTGAGCCTCTTCTGCCTCTCACTGCTTCTGCGCTGGCCCCTTTTCTGGCTCGAACTGATGACGTAGGCCCTCTGTGTCACCCCTTCTCTTCCGCTTTATGATTAGGAACAACTTCTGTCACTCGGGACAGCTGTTTCTGCTGCAAATTCTCCGATTCAACTGGTGCCGTCAGCTCTCCTGTGATCGCCAACGTTCTGATACGATGTTGAAATTTCTAAGTCTAACCCGTTAGAAATTTTCTTGCACTATCTGGTTTATTTCACCTACTTGTTTAATTACTGAACAAGTTATTTAACCATATAAACACTGAAATAAACACAATGCAGTCTCAACCATCTATAGATCATCAACTGAAAGAAATAGACAAACACATAAGGGACACCGTTATTTTTGGACAATCGTCCCCGGAAAAACCCAACTTGGGAAAATCGGTGCAACAGTTCTGAGGGTTTTATTATTAAGCAGATTTTCTTGAGTACAACTGGGTGCCAAACTGGCTCACCCGACAGAGAAATCTATCTGGGAGTAATACCTCTCTTCGGAAGAAAATATTCTAGAAGTCTGCTCCACGAAACTCTCTCCAACGCCTCTCTGAGGCTCTGCGCAGCCCTCCTGGCCTCTGCGTCAGCTTAGAACCCCCTGCGTCAGCATACAGAGGCTTTGCGCTGGCTCCCTGGCCCTCTGCATCACCCACATAGGGTCTCTGGCCCTCTGCGTAGCTCTTGCAGGCTCTGCGTCTGCCTCTCTGCCTCTGCGTTGGTCTTCCGACACTATCTCTACGTCTCTGCTATGCACTCATTGCCCCTTGGTGCAACTCTGATCACTAGTTCAATTTCTCTTAGCAAACCCCTCTCTAGAAAATCGAACTGACTGATCAATCTGGTGTGTCTCCAATTGACCCTCAAGCCTCCTCTTATACTTTTTCTGTTGAGTCTTCAACGACCGAGATTATATTTCTAACCAACGGCTAAGATTAGATTTGGCTTGATCCATGTCATTTAGAACCTTCTAACCTTTCGCCCAAAGTACCCAAGAAGATATATTCTTGGCAAACTTGATCATCATCCCTTCATAATCGGGGCTCTTTACTGAATGATACTCAAGTTATTCTCCAAACCCTCAAAAACTTCTAGAGCCATCCGCTAGGTCTCTTTTAGAGTATGTGTGACTGCAAGCTCCAAGTTCAAATGCTGCACACTCTGTCGAGTCTAATCCGCTAGCTCTCCTCATGGTTTAGGTCCGTGGGCATCATTTCCCTCACAGGATAAAATGTACAGACCATTCATCCCATTTTATCAGCCCTCAAAGACAACCAGAAGATCCAATGTGAATGCCGATGAAAATAAGCTTGAGAATAATTTTATGCGCGCACAGAAGAGGGATGTAAGCGTTTAGGTGAGCTTCAGAAGGAAGTCTATTTAAATGTGATATTACGTATTTAAAACAATATATATACCAGATTTAAATTAAAATGATGCTATGTTTAATAACCACTCGATAATTTCTATACGCATCCATGTTGGTCTGGCACTTGTATGGTATTTGGTTATTATACGACAAATTGCGATGTCATAAATGACGGATGGCAAGGTACCAAGTTCTATATATGTGGTCAAATATCTAAGCAAATTTCCCTTCTAGGTACCGTGATTACTATCTCTTATTCATTTGTGGAAATATTTTAACCTAACTTATTACGCCCTTAACATTCATGGAATATTGATAGGGAGTTTAGAAACATGACGCGAGGACTAAATTATAATTTTAATGACGGTGGTTTTCAAATCAGTCAAAACAACGATGGGTAAACAGTGCATGAAAATACAAGTGTCTGGAGGTTTGAAACAACAACCATTCTGTGTCAGCGTTTTGATGACTACCCAGCAGTGGCGGTGCCAAGCAGGCACGCGTTCACAGGGGGATGGATGACAGACGGTTTTGCCATGCTAATTTTTATATGTTCATATTATGGCCACTTGAGAAAATCTTGTGGTGTCCTCTATGCACAATATAATGTGGTAATGACAATATAAAACCTTAGTATAAGTATTTTAAGTTTGGAGTTTTCGTTCATCATGGCCCACATGACAAAGTCGTGTGGCATTCTCCATGGACAATATAACGTGGAAAGAGCAGTATAAAGCGCTGTAATTTAATTATTTTAAATTTTGGTAGAGTAAAAGTTTGAGTTGTGTGAGTTAGTTATACAATATAAGTGTTCTATATTAAATTAAATTAATTAAAAACCATTCAGTTATATTTAATTATTATATTGAATTTCAATAAAAAAAAAAAAAAATAATAATAATAATAATATATATATATATATATTTTTTAAAACGCTAAAGTTTAATGAGGTTATAAATTCTATAGTTATAATTTTACGACAATTTTAAAGGTTATAAATTTAGAAAACATAATATTTGAGATTATGTTTATTAATTTAAAAAAAAAATGCATTATTACATATTAGGATAGAATATCCTGCATTAGGACAAGGAGGTCGCGAGACCACCCTCCTTGACCTCGGTACTAGTAAGACCTGCCTAGCAGGTAAAAATAGCAAAAAAACTATATCCGTTTGTAAATTTGAAATTGCAAAACTATATGTTAAATCTGAAAGTATACCTCAAATTTTTACAATTTTATTATGTCTACAGGAAACACTACGATGGTAAGGACGTATCAACGACGACGACGTGATCGGGCAACATCACTGTCAGTAATGCCACCACTGTCATCATCACCATCTCCATCGCCACCACCATCACCACCACCATCGAGACCATCATCAACACCAATTGCTCCAGCATCGGAGTTGACCGTGATAATGCACTCATTAGAAGCATTATTGGAAACATTAAAAGGGTCAACAATGGCTAAGACCAAAGAAGAATCTCAACCCTTAGCAACCAATTCAGCGGAACCAAAAAATTTTGAATATAAAAGATCAAAGGAAGATATTTCTAGGGAGCTACAGAAAATTAAACTCCCAGAATTTTCAGGAGGACGAGCTAGAGAACGTGTTGAGGCATGGTTAGAAGGAATGAATAGATGTTTTAAATTAAGAGAGTACTCTTCTTCTTCAAAAACAAAAATTGATGTATTTCAATTAAAGGAAAGTGCCTTGATTTGGTGGGGAAATCTGGAAAAACAACTACACTTCACAATGGATGATGTCCCTTGGGAATTGTTCGAGGAAAGATTTCGTGCTAAGTATTTACCTCTATATTTTCAAGAACAACAAGCCAGAGCCTTTCATACATTAATTCAAGGTAATAAATCAGTGGAAGAATATGAAATAAGGTTTATGGAGCTTGTGAAATACATCCACTAAGATTCTGATGAACGTTAAGCTGAACGCTTCATATTTGGGTTAAATCCTCGCATCAGGGCCTTGGCTAGGATGTAAACTATCATCAGTAGCCGAGGTGGTAGAATATGGCCGCTATGCAGAAGATCATCTAGGAATCAAAAAGGATGTCGGGCCATCAGAACCTCTACAATCAAGGTTTTCAGGGAAGACTCCCTGAAATTTCTTCAGGGGAGGTAGCTCAAGACCACCTTATGGTAATAGATTTACCCCAAGAAATGTAAGAACAAGAGCTCCCATGGCAGTTAATACTATAGCCGCTGAATCATCAAACACAAGTCCATGGAAATTTCGTGGAATTGCTAATAGAGGAAGAAATTCGAGAGGAAGCAACATGAGAGGGCGAAGCCCTTTATCTAGAAATTCACATTATGATTCAAGAGGATCAACCCAGGTTAATTGCTGGGGATGTGGAGGATCGCATTTTCAACGTGATTGTCCAGAAGCTTCATCTAGTATATTGCATGGGACAGGAAAGGAACCAATACCAAATACCCAAGGCAATCATAGAATCCATGCATTAGTCAACAACAATCAAGTAGCACACCAGTCCATTGTAGTGGAATCCTTAGGTATTATTAATGGTATAAAATTCAAAATCTTATTTGATACTGGTGCCACAAATAGTTTCATTTCGTCATATGCATTAAATAAATGTGGGCTGACAGCTCGCAGGGAAAATGATTTCAGACAGGTAGAAATGGCCTCAGGAGAACTCCAATCCGTAGACTTAAGTGTGGATCAATGCAAAATTGATCTGGGGGTCTGTACGACTAAATTGAAAGTTTATGTTACAACCTAGGAACTTATGATTTGGTCATAGGTATGGATTGGTTAGAAGCTCATCAAGCTTGGGTAGACTGTTATGGGAAAAGAATTCTCGATATAAATGATGAAGGAGAGGCGATCCAAATTCAAGGTATCAAGAGAAAAGTATCTTTACGCTACATATCAGCAATGAAAATGAAGTGTTGCTCAAGGAAAGGTTGTCAAGCATATGTAATTCAAGAAATTAGTGAAGAAAAAGGATCATCCTTAGAACAATATCTGGTGTTAGTCGAATTTCTAGATGTATTTCCAAAGGAACTACTAGGATTACCCCCAAAAGAGAGCTAGATCTCACAATAGAATTGAAACTCGGTGCTCAACCAATCTCTAAAACACCTTATAGAATCACAGCGCCGAAACTTCAAGAATTACAAATTCAATTGAAGGAACTATTGGATATAGAACATATTCGACCCAGTATATCACCTTGGGGTGCTCCTGTAATATTTGTCAAGAAGAAAGATGGATCCTTAGGATTATGCATAGATTATCGAGACTTGAATCGAGCTACACTGAAGAATCGATATCCTATGCCTCGAATTGATGACCTCTTCGATCAAATGAAAGGAGCTACTGTCTTTTCAAAAATTGATCTTCGATCAGGCTATCATCAACTAAGGATTTCTGAAAGCGATATTTCTAAGACTGCATTTTGAACACACTTTGGGCATTATGAATTTACTGTGGTACCATTTGGATTAACTAATGCACCAGCAGTATTCATGAACCTTATGAACAATGTTTTTCGCAAATATCTTGATCAATTTGTACAAGTCTTTTTAGACGATATTCTCATTTACTCTAAGAATGAGAAAGAGCATGAAGACCATTTACGGATAGTATTATCCTGCCTCAGAAAACACCAGTTATATGGAAAGTTATCCAAGTGTTCGTTCTTTCAGGAAAATATTCATTACTTAGGTCATATCATATCAGGTGAAGGGATCTCAGTTGATCCTAAGAAGGTAAAAGAAATCATGGAATGGCCAATATGAAAAAAATGCACATGAAGTACGAAGTTTTATGGGTTTAGCCGGTTACTACCGAAGATTTGTGGAAGGATTCTCCAAAATTGCAAAGCCGATTACAACTCTTCAACATAAAGGTGTTAAGTATGAATGGACTGAGGAATGTAATAAAGCATTCTCTGAACTCAAAAGACTACTGACCAGTGCACCAATCTTAAGAGTCCCTGATATGGACAAAGATTTTACGGTATGTACTGATGCATCCAAACAAGGGTTAGGTGTAGTATTAATGCAGGATAGAGGAGTAATAGTGTATGTCTCAAGAAAGTTAAAGCCTCATGAAGAACTCTACGCTACTCATGATTTAGAGTTAGCCGCTGTAGTACTAGCTTTAAAGATTTGGAGACATTATCTAGTAGGGCGAAGTTTTACGCTTAAAAGCGACCATCAAAGTCTACAATATTTGTTCACCCAAAGAGACTTGAATGCTAGACAAAGACGATGGAGTGAATTCTTAAGTGAATATGACTTTGGAATATCATATATTAAAGGAAAAGAAAATGTAGTGGCAGATGCTTTAAGCAGAAGACCTCGAATATTCTCCCTCATACCTATCAAAGTAGACTTAAGGCAACGAGTACTAGAACATCTCATAAAAGATAGCTGGTATTTAAAGGTAAGATTTAGTCTTGATAGTAAAAAACCAAAAGAATCTAAGTTTGAAGGATATGAACTAGAAGATGATGGAAACTTACGATTTCATGGAAGGATATATATTCCTGATAATAGGGATCTTCGAGACACCATCCTTAAGGAAGCCCATAGAGTAGTATATTGTGCTCATTTTGGAGTAAAAAAAATGTATACTGATACCAAGAAACTCTTCTTCTGGTCATGCATGAAACGTGATATCGTTCAATTCGTTGCAAGATGTTTGGAATGTCAACAAGTAAAAGCTGATCATTGTCTTCTAGCAGGTCTATTACAACCTCACGACATTCCTATGACCAAATGGGAGATCATTTCTATGGATTTTATCACTGGGCTACCTCTTATTTCTCAAAGACACAATTCTATTCTGGTGGTAGTGGATAAATTAACGAAAATCGCCCATTTCATTCCCGTAAGAGATACTTACGAAGTTGCTGATGTAGCTCGAATATTCATAAATGAAATTATCAGATTTCATAGAGTACCTAAGAAGATCATATCACATAGAGATTCACGATTCACTTCAACATTCTGGACTTGCATGCAGTCAGCCTTAGGAACTCAACTAAATTTGAGTACAGCTTATCATCTTAAAACTGATGGGCAAACAGAAAGGGTAAATCAAGTACTTGAAGATATGTTGAGGAATTATATTATGGATGAGAAATCACACTGAGAAAAGTACTTATCCTTAGTCGAATTTGCATACAATAACAGTTATCACAGTTCAATCGAAATGCCTCCAGTTGAAGCATTATACGGGAGACCTTGCAGAACACCGTTAAGTTGGGACAGGTTAGAAGATCGGGTGATAGTAGGGCCAGAATTAATTCAAGAAATGGAGGAGCAGATAAAACAAATTATACAACGGTTAAAAGAAGCACATGATAGACAAAAGAGTTATGCTGATGCTCACGGAACTGATAGGAAATATGAAATAGGGGATCAGGGTTTCATTTGCATCAAACCAAATAAAAGCACTATTCGATTCGGAAGAGAGACAAAGTTGTTACCCCGATTTATTGGACCATTTAGAGTCATGGAAAAAGTTGGACCTGTCGCCTATCGTCTTGCACTGCCACCTCACTTGCATAAAGTTCATAATGTATTTCATGTATTTGTATTAAGGCATTACATAGTTGACCAATCTCATAACCTTCAATGGAAGGAACTGTAGGTATCGGACGAAGGAATCATATCAGTCGAACCATTACGTATACTGGAATGTAGGGTTCGACAACTCAGGAATCTTTTGGTAGACCAAGTTAAGGTCTAGTGGGACAAGTATAGTCTTGGATCGGCTACTTGGAAAGATACGGAAATCATATGTCAAAAATACCCCAACTTGTGTCAATTTTGAAGAACTTTAAACCATATTTTGTATATATTTACTTTACTTTAAATCAGAAACTCAGAACCATTTTGGAATGATCACATATAAACGTGAATTTTTATGATATGTTATCTGTTTAATTCCACTGGTACATGGATACCAAGACGGAATATGTTATTGATCTTACTGAATTATAGTTATCAAAGTAAAGTTTAATATTTGAGTAATTTTGCTTCTGATGGGAATTAAGATATTATAATTTTGTTTCATTTATGCATATCGATATGATTGATGAGATAGAAATAAAAGAATGATTACATTTTAATATGAAAGCTAATAACATGAGTAGGATATGGCCAAGTATGTTATACTGTAGTTAACATGTATGAATTATACATAAACTATTTATTTTGAATATATTGATGCATATTTTATAATGTATGGACAAGTGTTTATGTTACAGATAACATCGTTACCAAGATGACCACGTGATGACAAAAACTTCATAACAATTAAGGCTCAAAGAGATTCCATGATAGGGTGTTGACCCTGGTCCCACTAGGAGGGGTGGAGGTATTACCCACCATTTATCCTCCAAAATTTGGAGTCATGGGAGGATTGTGCGAATCACGCTCCCCTAGACGTGTGATGATGACTGCCAGACTAAGTTACCAGAAAACGGATACGGGAATGGATACGGGTACGGGGTTTGAAACGGATATGGCAAATTTCCAAAAAATTTGGATACGATACGGCAGGAAACGACACATAATAAATATATAAAAATTTAAAATATATATATATATATATATATATATATATATATATATATTAAAAATAAAAAATTCATATTACCATTCATATTTCAGAATCTAAATTATCATCTATGATCTATCATGATTCATGATTCATCATCATCAATTCAAGTTTCAACTTTCAACATATGCCATATGGCATAAACATTCAACATTGCTATCATCATTAACGATTATTATAACATTCATGAATCAAGTTTCAAGTTTCAACATATCATCAGACATCAAGTTTTTGTTTCAAATTTCAAACATCAAGTTATCAACATGACAAGTTACACAAACACCATCATTACCAAAATTAATAATGCATACTAATTACTACATACTATGATAATGAAAGTACAAATTTCAAAATGAACTATGACTGGCAGTCTACTATCATAATATCATTACTCATAATTCATATGGTTGTTCAAAAGTTTAAAAGTTAAAAGTTAAAAGTTAAAACACCATCATAAATTACAAATTTTACATATCATCAAATATGTCTTCATTCATGCCACTATAATGTTCCACTTCCACATCCTCTCTAGAAGTGGCACTGGGAGTGGGAACATTGCTTCCATGTCCACTTGAAGATGCACCTATTCCCAGTGATGGCTCCGAATCAAACAAACTCATGTGAGACATGGCATTCAATGTCATATCCAAGTCAGGCAACTCTGGTTCCACGTCCCATAATTTGGTGGGCCCAAATTTGTATTCATCTCTCTTGTGTGACAGAAGGCGAAGGTTTGAATGAATATACACTAGTTCCTCAGCCTTCTTAGAGCCCAATCTGTTTCGCTTCACTGAATGGATGAAGCCGTATGTACTCCAGTTCCTTTCTGCTGAAGAAGAACTAGCAACCTGTGACAAGACCTTGATGGCCAATTTTTGGATATGTGGAAGTGCCCCACCATAGAAGTTCCACCACTCAATTGGACTTAATCTGCTCTTGTCCCGCATACACTCAATATCACAACCCCAACCCTCCGATCCCACAAAATGAGAAAACTGTGCACGAATCCGAAGCCCAATTTCAGGATCTACAAAAAGCTTTCTAAAAGCATTTTTAAATCCTTCTGCGACTTCTGGGTCTTTGTTTGGTGCGCTTCTTTCTGGATCACGTAGCAACTCTGCAGCATAATATTTTGGATTCAGTGCATAGGCTAAAAGGTGCAATGGAGTGGTCATCTTGTTCCACCTTTTGGTCAATATATCTTTTACTTCTCTGTAAAAGATTTCATCTGGGTCATTCTCCTTGGCATTTATAACCAACCTTATCTTCTCTATCATGGAATCAATGCCCTCATACACCTCTCCCAGATTAGGCATATCTGTGTCAAACATACGGAGCAAATCCACAATTGGCTTAGTAAATGCCAAGAGGTACTCCACCTTATCCCACCATTCATCATCAACAACCAACCGTTTCATTGCTTGTGCTCTATCAGATTGGGATTGCCTCCATTGATTCCAAAGAGAATTGCATACCATTGATTGTAATGCATCTTTCACTTGCATGAGCCTTGTTAAGACTATGATGTGAGAAGCAAATCGAGTCTCAACAACCTGCAGGTGTCAAATTGCCAATGTTTCAAATTTCAATCAATTTGAAAATCAAAAATCATAATTTGATTGAATAACCTATTATGATTCATCAATTTAGATATTTGAATTTAGAGTCAAATATTTAATAAACTTTAAACTTTAAAGTTTAAGTATATGTACCTTAAGGAGCTCCAACTTAGCAAATTCCCTGTAGATGCCTTGGGACATGTGGTGGTTTGTGATAAAGGCTTGAATTTCTTTTACCTCTTCAAATATTTTTCGAATCCACTCAATTTGCTTCCCCAACTTGCTCAACATGAGGTTCAATGAATGCACAGCACAAGGGGTCCAAAAAATGTGTTGATATTTGCCTTCAACAATTAGGCCTGCTGCTCTACACACCGTTGCATTGTCAGTTATTACCTGGACAACATTTTCAGGCCCCACCAATTCAATTGCTTCAATCAAGATGTTAGCAATGAATTGAGAATCTTTCACCTGCCCCTCACAATCCACTGCCTTCAAAAACATTGCCCCATGTGGGCTCTGAGCAATCACATTGATCAAAGGCCTATTTCTTTGATCTTTCCATCCATCAGAAATGATGGACACCCCTGAAATGAGCCATGAATCACGAATGGGGGCTAATTTAGCCTCCAAATCTAACTTTTGAGCACTCAACAATGTGGTGCGTATCTTCTCATACCCAAGGCTCTTGTACCCTCTTGGGGCTTCATTCAAACATTTTACCATCTTTGCCCAGTAAGGAGATCGCACAAGGTTAAAGGGAAGGCCATTTGCATAAATGCATTGGGCTACAGCTGCATCTGCTATCTCTCGAGCATCATTATTAAAACTCTTTTCAAGCGGTCCCAAATTTGACCGCTTTGACCCAACAATTCCATGAGAATAAAGTGGAGGCTTTGATGAAGATGCTCCCAACCTTGTTGAGTGTTTTAAATGGAAGGCAGGATTTGCTTCATTTGCTTTAGCATCTGCCTCTTCTTGTTCTCTCTGATATTTTGCAATTTTTACCTTGCTTAAACCATTTCCATCTTTCCCATTCTCTTTAGGTGGGCCACTACATATTCGAACCCCATTGTTTTTTAACCCAAGCAAATGTGCTTTAACCCGTGTGTATGACCCCTTAAACTCCTTTTTACACTCATTGCAAACCCATGCCAATGATCCACCTCCTTGGATCTTCCCAACAGTGGTGACATATTTCCAAAGTGGTGACTTTGGATCAACTTTCTGGGTTGTTTCAGTGTCCTGTGCCACTTCCTCTGCCTCATGAATGGCTGAACTTGAAGTTGCCATGAATGATGATGACATTCACTGAAGTTTGAAACTGAAAAAAGAAAATTGACAAATATATTATATCAGTCTTCAAGTTCAGATATGTATTTTACTATTTAAAAAAATTTATTTGGTCATTTCTGGATGCTAATAAAATTATGTCATCATTTATTTATAAAATTATATGCCTTTCTCTTTACTCTGTTTCATAATGACAGCGAACATTGAAGCAAGAAGTTAGAACACTGTTCTTAGAACAACACCCACTGTTGGGGAAACTCAACATGAAGATTCCATCGAATTGAAGAAATGATTGAGAGAATTCGTGGCCGTGGGATACTGTGATTCCATCATCAAACATTCTGAAATGGGTTTTTCAGTTCAACTTTTAATATTAACAATTTAATAAAAGGAAAATATGAGTAACAGGAAACATCAACATTAACTAAAAATATTTTTCGAGGGTTGGAAGGATTGTAATTTGTGATGCTGGTGGAAGTTGGGCTTATGGGATCATATTTTTCGAGTCTGGAACTATATGTGAAGGATCTTGCATGGAACTGTGTAAAAGGAAGAAGCTGAGATAGTCCTGGAATTATGTGAAGCCTGAAGGGTAAAGCCTGAAGGCTGAAACTCTATAATATATATGAACTCTTGAACGGATTGCTTCAGCAGTAGTGTCATTGAAATAGATATCAAGTACTGAGTCCTGAAGGCTGACACTAAACTGTAATTCAGGGAGGGTCTGATAAGTAATTATGAATGCCCATAATACTATATTGTCTTTCACAAGTGCTGACTCCTGAACTAAGCCGCTATGTATATCTGAGGCAGGTTCTCACTATTCTCTGTAATGTTATTCTGGTCGCAACTCTTCTGCGTATGGACACATTTGGTTATGACTTAAATCTTGTGCAATGAGCTCTTGCGTCTTAGATTTATATGACTGTTCTAATACACATATTATTGCATCAATCTGCAATATCTGAAGTATTGCTCTAATATATGTGAAATCGCATAAAAGAAAAAAAATGTAGCGATGCATTTATTCGAGGGTTCACTGCATCTCTTTTCTGAAGCGTCAAATTTGTTCCTAGATGATTCATTAAATTCTTTATGGTTCACATTGTTGTTATCTTGCATCACACTTGCTATAACTTGTAACTTGTAATGCATATATGCAAAGGTTTTTGAATCGGGCCATAGGTTTTTGAATCGGGCCATAGGATCGGGCAAAGGTTTTTGAATCGGGCCATAGGTTTTTGACTCAAAATATGATGCATATATATTATAAATCCCAAACTTAATTTTATGAAAACCCAAGCAAAGCTATTAAAATTTAAAACAGTAAAACTGTGACTATGGATTCGACAGCAGAATTACCATGCCAGTAGTATGAATCGAACGATAAAATCATAAAAATTTAAAATAGACGCTGATCAGTGATAAGCTATGTTATGTGTACATTGTATTTGTCCAACGATGCCGGCAGGAACTTCAAACTTTAGTGACTAGTCACTCCACGCAATGAAAACTGAAACTGAAAACTCTCAGCGGCAGCACTGGGCAGTGAACTCAGCGGCGGCACTCACTCTTCATACTTGTCGTTTAGGGATTAGGTTAGGTAAGATAGTTATACTAGTGACTAGAATGAAGTTTGAACATTGAATACCGTCGGCTTAAAGTGAAGTTCAAAACCTAAAAATTAAAATGCCAGATTTTGAAAATCTGTTCCCGGCGGGCAAGTGAAAGCGACTGAAACGTATTGAAATTTTTTAGATACGAATGCGATTTTGCAGATACGTTTTAAAAATTTCGAAATACGTTTTAAGTTTCTCTTAAACGTATCAACTTTTTTTAAACGGGACGTTTTTTCCTTCAAAACGCCTGAAAAACGGCAAAAAAAAATTTGATACGTTTCCAAATCAACAAAAACGTTTTTCAGCCGTTTTTTTGCCGTTTCTGGGCTGAATACGTTTCTGATACGTAAAACGACGTTTTTGCCTGCCAGGGAGCCGTTTCCGGTATCTTAGCTGCCAGATGCCTACTGGGCAATCAAGGTGATATAATCGACGTTGATACCCTTCAGAGCCTATGAATGGTTAGTCAGTATAGCTGATGCCATGGCACCCTCTAGTAGAGGACGAATAGGATGGAAGCGAAAGAGATTAGGAAGGATAGGATGATTCTAGAATAGCTTGGGAGTCTGGTCAAAGTCAGGCTTAACTATTAAAATTATAAACCTATCAACGTTCAAATCACAAATTTTAAAGTGTCTTCACAATTATAAATGAAAATTCAATTACAAAACACAATCCTTACATACCTTAAAGGAATTATCAATATACTCTATAAACCCTTAACTTTGGGATGAATTTTTCTAAAAGAGGGGTGTATGTAACAACCTATCTCGAATCACGAGCAGCATAGCAATATTAGCATGCATGTGAGGTATGCATATGATAGCTACATATGCATGCATCATATACATTGCACTAGTATATATATCAACTATTCATGAAGAATGTCTAAATATAAGATAAATGAATTAATTATCAAAAGTGTTAATTAAATACCTAATTCTCATAAATAGAATGAATATACATTTAGTAAGAAATATAGTGAAAATGTTGAGTTTATTCATAAGTTTACCAACTCGTATATAACCCAAAATGTATATTAAATAAACTAAATCCTTAAACTTTATTATTAAACTTGACATGTTATAAAAAAAATAATATTTAAAATCATTATGGCTATATACTATTTAGTAAATCAAAACACCAACCGTCATAGTTAAAAGTGATTCCACCCTATGTTGTAATGTCATTTGATTCAATTAAATGCAAGAAGCATGATGAGGCAACCACCGTTTAACAGAAAATAATATTCTTTTATAAAGACAGTGAATGAATGCATAGAGGTAAAAGGACCTCTACTATTTAAAGGAGGAAGAAGGGTTTCGAAGGGGGGAAAAATCTTTTGGCTTTTGGGGGAAAGCACAATTGAGAGGAGGAAAATTTGTAACAAGAGATTACAGACAGTAAGGACTGAGCCTTGTTTGTTCTGAAGTTTTTGGGCACGAGGGAACAATTTGCATCAATTGAGAAGCATTTTGGACTAAGTACCTAGGTTGTACCCAGTTTGGCTAGGAGGTTTTGGTCTTTTGGTAACGGGAGTGAGGGCGGCAACAATTCTGAAGCATCTTCATCCACAGAAACCTAGGTAGGTACTCCACATCAAATTAAATAATTTTGATATATGAATTTTGGTTAAACTTTAAAGCAGGTTTCATGTAGATTTCATATTCTGTTTAGAGTAAATAGCTTGTTAAATTATTTAGAGCATTACACTTTTCCTGTTGAGTCTTCAATGACCGAGATTAAGTCTCTAATTAACGGCTAAGATCAAAACATGACTTGTTCCACCTTTTAGATCATTCTCACCCATATTTTGATTAATACCCATTAATATTTTAATTTCCTTAAGTTTAGACTTAGGAATCCCATTAAAAATATTAATTATTTTAATAAAATACAATCCGGGTGGAATTTCACCAAACGGTTTCTGGGTTCTTTAGAACTCATGTTCCTTAGCCTCTCCACCAATTTTCAAGGCTAGAGCACTTCCGATGCTACCAAAAACTAACACTCCCTCTTAGCTTGGAAAGTGCTCTAGCAACAATGCCCACTTGCATGCTGCTATGTTTTTGAAGCACCTCCTTTTTGCACTGCTGCTACCACCAACACTCCGCTACTGTTGCTACTACACTGCTGCCCATGACACTGCCACTGCCACTGCTGCATCTGTACTACAACACCCTCTCAAACATTGCATCTGCTATGCTGCTAGCTCTACTAACACTGTATCCGTACTGCAACTCAGTGGCTGAGAGAAGCAACCGAAAAACATCCAAAATTAGCTGAACTTAACTTTGTTCACCATAATACAATGAATGTTGGAATATGACTGCTGTTGATTCTGACCCTCTGAAACTTTTGCGCTGCTGCTGAACTCCTGCATTGTGCCAACTGCACTGCTGCCAACTTTGCTCTGCGTTGATCAGTCTCTGGTCCCCAGCGACTACATCTGCCCTCCAAACACTCCACTGCATCATCTGACACCAAGTCCATCTTGCTACTATTGAATCTTGGGTTCCCATAGCAAGGAATTGATCCAAGAGTTGGAATCCTCAAGGATCCTGTCCGCATGTAGTCCTCTTGACTACAGCTCAATATCGCCCCATCTCCCACTTGGAGATGCGTGCGCACTCATGGCAAACTCATCCTCATTAATCTTTGCTGAAGCAGCCTTAGGATTATGTTTCTCATCCTTGTCCTTTTTCTTCAAAGGATACTAGGATGCATAGTGGTCCATCTCGCCACAACTCAAACATTTCACCTTCGAAATGTCCTCCTTTCGCTTCAGCTTCTGCTGTCCCTTCGATGCTAGAGCTGCGTGTTGACCTCTACCAGTCAACACCCCATGCAGTACACCCCCTTTTTCTTTGCAAGAAAGGGGCAGCACCTGATCTGCGTGTCCGTGCCATCCATCAGTCATCAGCAGCTTGATCAATCTAATTGTAAACCCAGTCTGCATGTATTAATTGTAAATAATCTTAGCAGATATGAGTCGTGTATGTGAATTGCCTAGGTGGACCTAACTTTCTAGTGGTAATCTACGTCCCGGAAGGTTTTTCATCTCACCGATCCATGGATAGGCAGAGTTTTCCTTCAAACCTGACCCCAAAGCCGGGATGGATTTTGTCATTGGAATTTTAGGAGAATCCTAGTGTGTTGATCTGCTAGATTATAGTTGTGTCGCAGAACTGGGTGATTTGTGAGGGTCTATGTTAAAGGGGTTTTCTCCCTTAAGATGTAAATTGTAAAAGTCATGATGTAATGTGTCCTGAGGGTCGAAAAATGTTTTGAATCCCCTCATGAGTCCTAAGTCCTAGGTTCTAGGTGATGTTTCCGAAGGCTTAGTTCGATGATCCATTTTAAAACGAATTAAGAAATTAAAAAATGAATAAAAATAATAAAATAAATAAAAATTAAAAAATGAAATAAAATAAAAAAAATAAAAATAAAATAAAAATTAAAAAATAGAGCAAAAACCCTAAATAATAAAATAATAATATTTTAAGTGAATGCATGCAAAATATTAATTTTTAATAATTCGACGGATGAGATTAAGAGATGTCTTGATCTCCATCGACGATCGAGATCATTTCGACATGGATCACTCGAACTAGCCGTTGGAGTCATTTCCTTTATATAGGGTCTTAGGGGGTCATTTCAGATCAGGTGATCTGTGAGTCTGATACTGAAGAAGCCCTCTTGTAAATCTGTTTCTGGTTAATAAAAGAAGACTTTGGGGTCCATATCTTGCTGGTGTTACTCTCTTGGAATGCTGTGAGATCATTTCATTTTCTGCATATGTTATTTTCAGCCATTAATAATAGCTTTTTGTAGAGTATTGTGAGCACAGGTATCTTGTTCACTTGCTGGGGTTTGGGTGTTGTTAGGGTTTCTGAAGTAATGGCAGGTATCTCCATTACTTCCTGAGATCTAGTAGCATTTTTGCCCTCTTTACTGATGGTTGTTTCTGAGCTATGCAGAAAACATTTTCTGAAGAAATATTGTGGGCGTTAGGGGAAGTTCTCGGCTGAACCAACCAACTCCCGCAAGCATTTTTTGCTGAGCCCAGTTGGATTTGATCCTGGGTCTATCATTCGGTTTATTTTCTGATTTGCATGAGAAATTTTCTGAAGTCCTTCACAGTGAAAATCTGAGTTTTCTGATCTTTAAAATTTTTCTGTGCTCATTACTAAATCTGGCTGTTAAGGGGCCAAGTTTGTACATTAGTCAGCTGTTCTAGGGTTTCAAATTTATTTTTTGCAGTTTTCATTAGGGTTTCTTCTGAAGATTTGATTAGGGTTTTCAGTGAGCTTGTCCTTTTCAGGTTGCCAAAAACAATGACATGAACCTGTGAGAGCCTGCAGATCAACTCAAATCCGCTAACCTGTGGACATAAATACGCAGCATCTGTCAAAGCTTTGATTCAGCATGATTATCTGCGTGCGGGATTAATTTCGCTTATTTATGCCCTTGGTATCATTGATCTGTACAGCATCAAAAACTGTTACGGTTGTGTATGAATTGGGTCATCAGCCTGAAACTCGTCCACGCAGATTGTCGCTGTCACCTGCGCTTATTTAGAACGATCTTCATGCTACCACTCTCCCGCAGCATCAATCACACTCCCCACAAACCAGCGCATAAGAAAACAATAAGCAATGATTTCAATCTGTCTGCGTTTTGATTTACAAAAGTTGCGTTTTGATTTACGGAGGCCAGGGTAATGTGTATTGTTTGAATGGAATCGTAAATATGCAGCTCTTCCAGCACGCTGCCCTTCCGTTCTGTTCTCTGCCTGCAAAGCAAAAGCCTACACACGTCCATGCATTCCGCAAAAGACATTGAAAGGCGTATGCATTGGGTTACTGCCTCCGCCGTCCAGTTTATCGAGTCACACAAAGCCGGATTATTTCAAGGAAGCTTCTGCAGAAACGTTAACCTAAACTCCTTCACGGTTAAACGAGTTTTTGCCTGTACGCGTGGTTATCAGCAAGTCACGAAGGTAATCCCTCAAACAGTTTCTGATCGCGCCGTCATCAATCTGTGTACCTGCAAAATCATAAACCAAGGAAAAATTCGATGCGTACAAGCTTATCATTTCACGTGCAAGCTCTTCAGGTAATCTCTGCAGCGTGAGCGTTTTGATTTTTCATTCACTTAGCCAGGATGCATGCGATTTTTTTTATTGAGCGTTTTTGTCATTTGATTCATGTTAATAGCGTAGCTGTAGATTAGGGTTTCGATTCATAGTTTCGTTTTCATTTTGTTTAGATTTTGTATTTCAAATTAAATCCAAAAAGTTTTAGCCGTAGGTTTAGATGTTTTAGATTTAATCTTTGGTTTAATTTTATTTTAAATTTTTATAATTGTTAGATTTTAGTTTTAGATTTTAATATTTAGTTTTTTAGATTTTTTTGAAAAAAAAAAAAAAATAATAATAATAATAATAAAAAAAAAAAAAAATGAAAAAGATTTATTTATAAAATTTTTAAGCCTTAGTTTTATTTTTTATTTAGATTTTAGATATTAGTTAGATTTCTAATTTTCATTTTTTTTGATTTTATTTAAAAAAAAAAAAAAAATTCGAAAAAAGTATAAAATTTTTTTGTGGAAAATTCTCTTCGTCAGATCCAGTCATTTTCGGGATTTATCATCTTTCATGCTGAGATCTAAATTTTCAAGCCGAGATGCGAATATGATATCTTGTAAATGATTTATGATTCTCGTGGTGGTTTAAAGCATTTATCTTCTTAAAATTTTCAGTTGCTGGATATCGTTTTGAGCATTGTGATTTAGCTGATACCTTTTGATGACAAATGATTGCTGTTCATGGTTCATGTTTCTATATCGTTTAACAAGTAATCGTTTCTACACTAATCTCTTAAGGCACTGGTCTGCTAAGTTAATCAAATCTATCTGGTGTTTTTCATATCGTGTCTCGTGTCTCCCAACCAACTGGTCGACAGTTGGTCTCATCATCCCACAGGGACTACCCCCCTTAGCCGCGGGAGACAGGCTTAAACGGAGGGATCGGGGATCAGAGTGACAGCCCCCGGTCTGAGCGTTGTCGTGTCAATCCGCGCGACAACATTGTTTGGCGCCGTTGCCAGGGACATTGTTTTCTCGGCGTTTCATCATCTTTTCATCATTCATCGTTCATCTGTCTATCATTCATTTGAGCCGGCAACGCCAACATTTTTTGGCGCCGTTGCCAGGGACACTTTGTTCTCGGTGTTTCCTCGACATTCACCTTCTCATCTCTCATTTTGAGCTGGCAAATCCAACCTTTTGGGTTATCATTTGGATCTTTTATTGCCTTATTTTTCACCATATCAGTAGCATCTCTTCGGTTTGTTTCTTGTTTGGGTGGCGACTCCACTTTCTCATTCTTCCCAGACAAGAAGCTTTCCTCATATCTGCTTGTGGTTACTTTTTGGATCCTAGAATCAGATTCATTGTTCAAGTGGCGACTCCACTTCTTTCATCTCTTAATTTTCTTGAGCAGAAATCTCTTTCTATCATCCATTTGATCCCTTATTGTTCATCATGGATTATTCATTTAAACCATGTCATTTTACTGATAATCTCCATGATCTTCCGAAAGAAGCCATTTCTAAATTATTTAAGTTCTCGGGTGGTGATCTGGTCGCTGTTAGACATCATTTAAACATGTTTACTTGTGTAATGATCTTATATTGTAGATTTCCTCAATATAATCATGAAGATTTCAAGATGCGTCTATTTGTCCATTCTTTAGAGGGTGATGCCTTGAATTGGTTTAATAATTTTCCTAATGATTTTTTCACTTCTTTACAAGACATTCTCAATGCTTTTAAAGATAGATATGATAGTCCAAACAGCTTGCCTTCTACCTCTAAAATTGTGCAAAAGAAAGAAGGTAATCTTATAAAAAATCCAGCTGTTGAAGAAAGTTTTCAAGATCAGAATGTGTCATCAACCGGAAATATTGCAGATCATCATAGTGGAAAATCAGGGACAAATAATAGTGAAAGGGAAGAACAAAAGCAAATTATACAAGATCTAATGATGCTGGTAAGAAATATGGAAAGCAATCAAACTAGTCTTATCAATGATGTTAAAACTTTATGCACCCACCTGGAAAAACGTAATAGGGAGTTGGAGGTCACACAAAATCAACATGCTAAGGAAATTGAGGCCATGAAAATTAAATATGAAACAGAAATTAGAAGCATGCAAAGCAAGATGTCAGTCTTAGAGGAAAATATGGTGACCATGAAAGCTGATCATGATAGGGAAATTGACTCTATGACGTTCAATCATAACAATCAGTTGGCTGACATGCAAGCGAATCATAAAGAAGAAATAAATTTCATGCAGCATTGCTTGATGGACATAAAGGAAAAGAATGATAAAGTAATAAAACACATGCAAGAACACCATGCCATACAAATCAGTGCTATAAGGGATGAATGCTCTAGTCAGATGGATTCCATTAAAATACAGGTTCAAAGGTTTCAACAATTGGAAGATGAAAGAAACCAGGTGACATCAATAGATCAGGAGCCTTCTCATGTGCCGCAACAAGTTCCATCTTATTATGAGGAGGTCATTAGGTGGTTAATTGAAGATAATCCAGATAAGTTTAAAAACGATAAAAATCAGATGCAAGACACAAAAAGACTTAGCATGCATATCTTACACACTTCATCTGATAGTTTTGAAACAGAAAGTACCAGATCATCAGTAATTCAACCTGCCAGAAAGAAAAAGCGCAAGAGAAAGAAAATAAGAAGAAGATTTGACGCATCAGACGGCTGTGAGCAGCTTGATTTTCGGATAGGAAAAAGTCCTACCATATGCAAAATTGGACATGGCATATCCGACAAGCAGCCGACAGATTTGCCTGAAAGCAGGCAAATGCTCAGTATGCACTATATTGAACACATCTGATGCCATGGGGCATCTTTTGTATCATATTTCTAACCCTACTCTTTGTTTTTTCGCATTTTCATTTCTGCTTTAGATAGTTAATAAATGAAGAGCTTTTTTTCTTTCCTGTGCTTAATGTATATGCTGATTTTTGGATGGACGCTACTTATTTTTGTGTTGTATGGATGCAGATTCTGGATTCTCACATTCCTGCAAGCAGCAACGTGTCCCCAAGTAGAGCCAGATGTTGACCTCTACCAGTCAACACCCCATGCAGTACACCCCCTTTTTCTTTGCAAGAAAGGGGCAACACCTGATCTGCGTGTCCGTGCCATCCAGCAGTCATCAACAGCTTGATCAATCTAATTGTAAACCCAGTCTGCATGTATTAATTGTAAATAATCTTAGCAGATATGAGTCGTGTATGTGAATTGCCTAGGTGGACCTAACTTTCTAGTGGTAATCTACGTCCCGGAAGGTTTTTCGTCTCACTGATCCATGGATCGACAGAGTTTTCCTTCAAACCTGACCCCAAAGCCGGGATGGATTTTGTCATTGGAATTTTAGGAGAATCCTAGTGTGTTGATCTGCTAGATTATAGTTGTGTCGCAGAACTGGGTGATTTGTGAGGGTCTATGTTAAAGGGGTTTTTTCCCTTAAGATGTAAATTGTAAAAGTCATGATGTAATGTGTCCTGAGGGTCGAAAAATGTTTTAAATCCCCTCATGAGTCCTAAGTCCTAGGTTCTAGGTGATGTTTCCGAAGGCTTAGTTCGATGATCCATTTTAAAACGAATTAAGAAATTAAAAAATGAATAAAAATAATAAAATAAATAAAAATTAAAAAATGAAATAAATAAAAAATAATAAAAATAAAAATAAAAATTAAAAAATAGAGCAAAAACCCTAAATAATAAAATAATAATATTTTAAATGAATGCATGCAAAATATTAATTTTTAATAATTCGACGGATGAGATTAAGAGATGTCTTGATCTCCATCGACGGTCGAGATCATTTCGACATGGATCACTCGAACTAGCCGTTGGAGTCATTTCCTTTATATAGGGTCTTAGGGGGTCATTTCAGATCAGGTGATCTGTGAGTCTGATACTGAAGAAGCCCTCTTGTAAATCTGTTTCTGGTTAATAAAAGAAGACTTTGGGGTCCATATCTTGCTGGTGTTACTCTCTTGGAATGCTGTGAGATCATTTCATTTTCTGCATATGTTATTTTCAGCCATTAATAATAGCTTTTTGTAGAGTATTGTGAGCACAGGTATCTTGTTCACTTGCTGGGGTTTGGGTGTTGTTAGGGTTTCTGAAGTAATGGTAGGTATCTCCATTACTTCCTGAGATCTAGCAACATTTTTGCCCTCTTTACTGATGGTTGTTTCTGAGCTATGCAGAAAACATTTTCTGAAGAAATATTGTGGGCGTTAGGGGAAGTTCTCGGCTGAACCAGCCAACTCCCGCAAGCATTTTTTGCTGAGCCCAGTTGGATTTGATCCTGGGTCTATCATTCGGTTTATTTTCTGATTTGCATGAGAAATTTTCTGAAGTTCTTCACAGTGAAAATCTGAGTTTTCTGATCTTTAAAATTTTTCTGTGCTCATTACTAAATCTGGCTGTTAAGGGGCCAAGTTTGTACATTAGTCAGCTGTTCTAGGGTTTCAAATTTATTTTTTGCAGTTTTCATTAGGGTTTCTTCTGAAGATTTGATTAGGGTTTTCAGTGAGCTTGTCCTTTTCAGGTTGCCAAAAACAATGACATGAACCTGTGAGAGCCTGCAGATCAACTCAAATCCACTAACCTGCGGACATAAATACGCAGCATCTGTCAAAGCTCTGATTCAGCATGATTATCTGCGTGCGGGATTAATTTCGCTTATTTACGCCCTTGGTATCATTGATCTGTACAGCATAAAAAACTGTTACGGTTTTGTATGAATTGGGTCATCAACCTGAAACTCGTCCACGCAGATTGTCGCTGTCACCTGCGCTTATTTAGAACGATCTTCATGCTACCACTCTCCCGCAGCATCAATCACACTCCCCACAAACCAGCGCATAAGAAAACAATAACCAACGATTTCAATCTGTCTGCGTTTTGATTTACAGAAGCTGCGTTTTGATTTACGGAAGCTAGGGTAATGTGTATGGTTTTGTTTTGAATGGAATCGTAAATACGCAGCTCTTCCAGCACGCTGCCCTTCCGTTCTGCTCTCTGCCTGCAAAACAAACCCTGCACACGTCCATGCATTCCGCAGAAGACATTGAAAGGTGTATGCATTGGGTTACTGCCTCCGCCGTCCAGTTTATCGAGTCACACAAAGCCGGATTATTTCAAGGAAGCTTCTGCAGAAACGTTAACCTAAACTCCTTCACGGTTAAACGAGTTTTTGCCTGTACGCGTGGTTATCAGCAAGTCACGAAGGTAATCCCTCAAACAGTTTCTGATCGCCCCGTCATCAATCTGTGTACCTGCAAAA
Organism: Pinus tabuliformis; assembly: GCA_031772625.1. Lineage (NCBI taxonomy): Eukaryota > Viridiplantae > Streptophyta > Pinopsida > Pinales > Pinaceae > Pinus > Pinus tabuliformis. The sequence goes on from CM062817.1 coordinate 956,467,643, forward strand.
TCATAAACCAAGGAAAAATTCGATGCGTACAAGCTTATCATTTCACGCGCAAGCTCTTCAGGTAATCTCTGCAGCGTGAGCGTTTTGATTTTTCATTCACTTAGCCAGGATGCATGCGATTTTTTTTATTGAGCGTTTTTGTCATTTGATTCATGTTAATAGCGTAGCTGTAGATTAGGGTTTCGATTCATAGTTTCGTTTTCATTTTGTTTAGATTTTGTATTTCAAATTAAATCCAAAAAGTTTTAGTCGTAGGTTTAGATGTTTTAGATTTAAAATTTATATAGTTTTATAATACTTAGTCTTTAGATTTAATCTTTGGTTTAATTTTATTTTAAATTTTTATAATTGTTAGATTTTAGTTTTAGATTTTAATATTTAGTTTTTTAGATTTTTTTGAAAAAAAAAAAAAAATAATAATAATAATAAAAAAAAAAAAAAATGAAAAAGATTTATTTATAAAATTTTTAAGCCTTAGTTTTATTTTTTATTTAGATTTTAGATATTAGTTAGATTTCTAATTTTCATTTTTTTTGATTTTATTTAAAAAAAAAAAAAAAAATTCGAAAAAAGTATAAAATTTTTTTGTGGAAAATTCTCTTCGTCAGATCCAGTCATTTTCGGGATTTATCATCTTTCATGCTGAGATCTAAATTTTCAAGCCGAGATGCGAATATGATATCTTGTAAATGATTTATGATTCTCGTGGTGGTTTAAAGCATTTATCTTCTTAAAATTTTCAGTTGCTGGATATCGTTTTGAGCATTGTGATTTAGCTGATACCTTTTGATGACAAATGATTGCTGTTCATGGTTCATATTTCTATATCGTTTAACAAGTAATCGTTTCTACACTAATCTCTTAAGGCACTGGTCTGCTAAGTTAATCAAATCTATCTGGTGTTTTTCATATCGTGTCTCGTGTCTCCCAACCAACTGGTCGACAGTTGGTCTCATCATCCCACAGGGACTACCCCCCTTAGCCGCGGGAGACAGGCTTAAACGGAGGGATCGGGGATCAGAGTGACAGCCCCCGGTCTGAACGTTGTAGTGTCAATCCGCGCGACAACACTGCGTTCTCCTCCTTCTCCTTCGTCGTTGTGCCACTCCCACTGCTGCCATGAGGTTGACCTTCACTAGGTCCCTCCTTAACTCCTCTTGTTGAAGAGCCGCCCACATCTCCTTCCATGAAGGTAGTTTTTCTCTGCCCAATATGCTTTGGACGAAAACTTGCCATTCATCCAAGACTCCATTCAGGGCTATCCTCACCATCGCAGTTGGCTGAGGAGTGGACCCCACTGCAGGAAGACGGTCTCTAGTGTCCTGAAGAGGTTGAAAATAGAGGTTCACCCCTTCTCCTTTCTGCATCAAAGTCTGCTGCAACTTCTACTCCAGATACATCTTCCGCTATTCGGAAGATGCTTCATATAGAGAAGCCAAGGTTTCCCACATCTCTGGGGCTGTATCCTTGCCCTGCAAGTGTGAGACCACATAATCTCAAACTCAATCGAGAATGAGCCTCTTTGTCTTCCCCTGCTCGGCCTTGTACTTCTTCTTTTGATCGTTGTTAGCAGGAACAACTAGAACACTATTGACATAGGCCTCGAGATCATATTCTTCTAGAACAACTAAGATTCTAGTCTTCCATATGACATAGTTGGAAGGTCCTTCCAACTTGTCCTAATCTCTGAGCCCATGCGATGCCATTTCACCGAACTGTCGAACTTAGTCACTGCTTAGCACTGCTCAGCTGCTCAGCAAATGAGAAATTTGAACTTTCTGGCGAAAAGTTCTCTGAGGAGAAAATTCCCCTTCTACGTGTCTTCGTTCTTTTCCAGCGGATTTCTACCCTGGCAGAAACTGCGCCCTTCAAGCACTGCACTGAGGCTCTGTGTTGCTCTCTCTGCCTTTGCAAACTCACAAATTGGAAATCGTACCTCTCTGTCGTCTCACTCAGAGAGAGATTTCCTCGAATCTGCTTCCCGGCAAGGACTACGCAATCCCTTCAAGGGGATTCGAATTGCTGCCAAGTGCAGCTTTCGGCTTAACTGCTTAGCACTAGATCTGCGCTTCCCTGTTTCAAAATCAACCCTTTGATACCATGTGAAAATTCCTAGACTCGCAGGAACCCCTACTGCAACGAATCTGAATCTACTTTTCCTACTCGATTTTTAATATACATTAATCAAGTTATTCCTCTGAATACTGAAGCAAATTACTTCTGCAGCCTACACTTATTAAATATTTGATCTCATGAAACAGAAAACAGAGCAAAGAACAAGATACATAGGACACACATATTTTTGGACACAATAGTCCCTGAAAAACCCAATGCGGGAAAACCAGTGCAGCAATTCTGAGGGTTTATTATTATGCAGGAGAAATATCTGAATACAAATCTAGGATGCTCCTCTAGCAATCCTTTATAGAGAAAATAGTGATGGAAAATCTGAGTGAGTTTTACCTCACTTCACCTGGCAGAATTCCGGCTGATCCGGCACAAGACTGGCTAAACCCGACATTTTCTGCCTTGTCTCTGCGTCACCTTCTCTGCCCTTTGCGTCAACTCTCCCAGCTGTTTCGGTAGTTCCCGGCAGTTCCCGCAGTTCCCTGCAGTTTCGGTTGTTCCAACAGTTTTGGATTCTGCGTGACAGGCAACTTTTCTGCGTCAGCTCTCCTAGCTACTGCACCGCCTCTCTGCAAGCTCTGTCCGCCTCTCTGTTCTGTATTTTTTGGAAAGTCCTTCTCTCGGATTCTCTTTGCCTCTCAGTTGCAAGATCTCCCCAATCGATTTTCCTTCTAAGAACTTCTCACCTCAGAAAATCGATTTCCTCAATCTGTGTGTGTGTGTTTTCAAATGAACCCCAAGCCTCCATTTTATACTTTTCTTGTTGAGTCTTCAACGGCCAGGATTAAGTCCCTAATCAACGACTAAGATTAAAACATGACTTGATCCGCCTTCTAGATCATTCTAACTCATATTTTGATTAATACCCATTAATATTTTAATTTCCCCAAGTTTAGACTTAGGAACCCCATTAAAAATATTAATTATTTTAATAAAATACAATCAGGTGGAATTTCACCAAATGGTTTTTGGGTTCTTTAGAATTCATGTGCCTTAACCTCTCCACCAATTTTCAAGGCTAGAGCACTTCCGATGCTACAAAATTAACATATCCATGAAGTCGAACATCTTCGACAGAATATTTCAGACCAAGGGTGATTTTCCCATGCATATACCTCAAAATATGTTTGACGACAACCCAATGTTTATGGAGAGGCTCGGTCATGAATTGACTCAATGTGTTCTCTACATAGCATATGTCTGGACAAGTGTTCACTAAGAACATCAAAACCCCAATCAACTGTCTATACTCGGATGGATTCGCCAAATTGGGTCCTGCAACTTCTCCACATAGCTCCTTGAAATTTATTTCCATCGAAGTGGGTAGGGACTTGCATTTCGTCTTTCCAAATCTCTCCAAAAACTTTACGACATATTTTCCTTGTGAAAGGAAACTCTCACCGAGCCTTTGCTACACCTTAAGGCCTAGAAAGTAGTGCATGAGTACAAGGTCCTTCATCTCGAATTCAGAGGCTAACACCCTCTTACACTCGATCATCAAAGGCTCACTACCTGTCAAGAATAGATCGTCAACATATAAAACTAAAATTAGTGGCATACCTTGGACCACCTTGCAGTAGAGGTTGGGATCGGCGCTACCTCTTGTGAATCCAAGCTTCACCAGGTAGCTATCTATGCAGGCGTACCATGTGCTGGGGGCTTGCTTCAAGCCATACAATGCCTTCTTCAACCTGCAAATGTGTGTTTTTCGATCCTCTACTTCAAATCCCTATGGTTGCTCAACGTAAACTTCTTTTCGTAACGTGCCATGGAGGATGTTGTCTTCACGTCCATCTAATGAAGGGTCCATCCTTGAATTGCGGCAAGGGAAATTATCGCACGAATGGTGGTATATTGGGCCGCATGAGTAAATATATCATTGTAATCTTCTCCCTCTTTCTGGGAGAATCCTCTTGCTACGAACCTTGCCTGATATTTTTCAATGCTTCCATCGACTCCATGTTTGATCTTGAATAACCATTTTGAAGTCCAGATTCAAGATCAAAGATGGAGTCGATGGAAGCATTGGAAAATATAAGGCAAGGTTCGTAGCAAGAGGATTCTCCCAGAAAGAGGGAGAAGATTACGATGATATATTTGCTCATGCGGCCCAATATACCAACATTTGTGCGATAATTTCCCTTGATGCAAGTCAAGGATGGACCCTTCATTATATGGATGTGAAGACAAAATTCCTCCATGGCATGCTACGAGATGAAGTTTACATTGATCAGCCACAGGGATTTGAAGTAGAGGACCTAAGACACACATTTGCAGGTTGAAGAAGGCATTGTATGGCTTGACGCAAGCCCCGAGAGCATGGTACGCCCACATAGATAGCTACTTGGTGAAGCTTGGATTCACAAGAGGCAGCGCCGATTCCAACCTCTTCTTCAAGGTGGTTGTCATGTCCCTTCTCAAACACATTTGTAACAGGGAGCTGCGATACAATTTTGGCTGGGTTTTGTCATGTTTTTCCATTGAGACAAGCCCAGGTGCACAATTCTATTTTACTATTGTATATTTGCTCCTGAAGAAGTAATAAAATGGCTTAGCAATTCTCTATTTCCAGTGTTTCCATGGGTGCTTAATGTATATATCGTTTTTCTGATTGCTGGATTGTTTGTATGCTTTGTATATCACTTACATTCCTATTTTGAAACATTACAATGGTCCAAGGTATGCCATTGATTTTAGTTTTATATGTTGACGATCTATCCTTGACAAGTAGTGAGCCTTTGATGATCGAGTGTAAGAGGGTGTTAGCCTCTGAACTCGAGATGAAGGACCTTGGACTCATGCACTACTTTCTAGGCCTTGAGGTGTAGCAAAGGCTCGGTGAGATTTTCTTTTCACAAGGAAAATATGACATGAAGTTTTTGTAGAGATTTGGAATGATGAAATGCAAGCCCCTGCTCTCTTCGATGGAAATGAATTTCAAGAAGCTATGTGGAGAAGTTGCAGGACTTGATTTGGCGAATCCATCTGAGTAGAGACAGTTGATTGGGGCTCTAATGTTCTTAGTCAACACTCGTCCAAAGATATGCTATGTAGTGAACACATTGAGTCAATTCATGACCAAGCCTCTCCATGCACATTGGATTGTTGCCAAACATATTTTGAGATATTTGCATGGGACAATCACCCTTGGTCTGAGATATTCTGCCAAAGATGTTCGACTTCATGGATACACCGATGCTGATTGGGCAGGAAATGTTATTGACAGGAAGAGTACTTTTGGATGTTGTTTTAGCCTTGGATTTGCCATGATATCTTGGATGAGAAGGAAACAAAAGTCCATAGCTTTGAGTACTACCGAGGCAGAGTATATTGTCTCTAGCATGGCTAGCTGCAAAGCAATTTAGTTGAGAAATCTCTTTGGAGAACTGTTTGAGTAGGTCCTAGACACTACAGTGATATATTGTGACAACAAGAGTGGGATCTGATTGGCAGAGAATCTTATCTTTCATGACAAGTCCAAGCACATAGAGATCAAATATCATTACATTCGAGACATGGTGTAGAGAGGAGCTGTTAGACTCCATCACATATTGACAGATGAGCAGATTGCAGATATTCTCACCAAGGCTTTGCTGAAAGGGAATTTCTAGGTATTTAAAGAACAACTTGAGATGTGACCCCTCCTAATAAGGGGCTTCACTGATCGAGAACACTGAGCATAGCTCTTCCCCCTTGGTTGAGCTCCCAAGGTGGGAATGGAGTATTGAGGGCTCCTGGGGTTGAGGGATCTCTGGATAATAGGGTATCTCCCCTATTTGTCACCCATAGGGTGTGTGTGATCCTTGTCCGTTTTGACAAGTCGGGTATCTTCCCCTATCTTGGTCTAGCAGAGTATACCCTAGTTGGTATCATACCCACAAGCCGGGTTTGTTGGGATTGTCCCTCCTCGTCTGGCCAATGGGTTGAGGAGGCTTGGGGGTGTGTGATCCTTACCTTTGGTAAGTCAAGTATCTCACCCAAGCTCAGATTATGATGCAGGTGTTCTACCACATGACTCTTGAGGGTCATTGCTGGGAAGATCGGTAGGCAATAGGATGGATGTGATCCTTACCTCTTATATAGCAAGTGGTATCTCGCCCATTGATTGCACAATGGGATGGTTGTGATCCTTGCTTGGTAAGTTGTATCTCGCCTATTGCTCGATATAGGGTGGAAGTTGTATGCTCCCCTATGAGATGACTTGGGGTGAGAGTGTCCCATAGGACCTTCCCCACTGTCATAGACATGAGGTGAGAGTGTCCCATAGGACCTTCCTCATTGTCCCGAGAGGGTGGTAGCTGTAGCTCCTCGATGATTCTTCTTCTTTAGATTCGAGAATGTTTCAGCAGATAGAGTTGAGCAGAGATGGGACATGATTTGTTGATAGGATAGTTGCAATGATTACATGATGTAGTTGGAATCAATGTCACATGGTTCGGGTTCGAGTTCATGTTCGGCAATGATTAGGTTCGGTTTGAGTTCAAATGTTTTGATGAGGTTCGCCATTAGGTTCGTCTATATATATATTAATTTAAAATGGATTATAGGATAAAATAGTAAGAAATCAACATTAGTAAACATCAATAATGGACATGGAAACTGCAAGGATAAATTACAAGCTTGAGTTGTGACATGAAGTTATGAGTTTTGATCTATGGACTTGGTCAATGGCTATGAGGTTCGTCGAACCTCAATTTTTTTTAAAGGTTTGCCAAAATTCAAATCTCAAGGTTAAAGTTCGACGAACCTTGTGACATAGGTTGGAATTTCTTCCTAGCTGAGAGGGTGTGTTAATTCGGCAGCTCAGTGACAAATTCCAATCATTGGACTAGATTCCTCTTTCCGAGAGGACCAAATTTGACCTTTGAAGCACTTGATTCGGATAAGGGAAAGTATATATTTGAAGTGAAGCCCACAATGTCACATTTGATCAGGTCGGCCTAGAGGCAAATCAACCCTCCTCCAACACAGATAAATAAAAGTGACCTCAACCTCATTTGGACATCATCACAACTCAACATCTCTTCTTCTCTCTCTGAATTTGATTGGTTCATACAGGTCAAGGGCAACTTCTCTTTCACACGTGTGAGGGTCCAAGGAGGCAATTTCTGCGTTGAGTTTTTGCTGGGAGAGTTTGACTTTTGTTTGATCCAGTTTTTCTTCATGGTTTGACTTGCTTTGACTAAGAAAAGTTTGATCTTTTGAGGCCGAGTTGATTGGCACAAAAACTGAGTCAATATGGGTAGGTTGACTAGCGTTGACTTCTGATTTGACTGCAGGAAAATTGCAGACTTTGACTGCAACATCCTCTCTCTCCTTTGACCAATTTATCTGGGATATCTTTGATTGTTTTGGGCTGAATTTGACTAGCATTCAAGGCTGCATTTATTGCTGCTTTGACTGAGTTGTTTGGAGGGTTGACCATTGACTGTTTTGGACTGGTTAAAGCACGTTGAATGCTGTTGACTTGGACAAAATTGGAAATTTGTGACAGTTGACCAAATTTGACTCTTCGTCATTGGTATATTAAATTTATGGCTGATTGACTTGGTTGATAGTCAAAGCCTTTGAATTTGACTCTTGTTGATGGATATTGCTCATTGTACTCTCCGCTGAACATTTTATGACAATCTAATAGAATAAGAATTTCAAAGGATTTCCCCCCTTGTGGGGTTTTTCCCTGGTTGTTGACCAAATCGGTGTCTCTTGTTGATGTGTTTATTGTCTCCTATTGTCATTGCATTTTTTGTTTAATCATCATTTACTGTTGATTATTGGAAGAATTGATTATTGCTGAAAATATTGCTTATTGAAGAAGTTAATTGGGCTAAAAGTAACTAACATAGCATAGAGCAGTGAAAAATTAACATTTCCCAGGCTAGGCAGTGCGAATTCTGGCAGAGCGAGTTACCAGTGAGAGAGTTCGAGCAGGCCAAAGGGAGGCCAATTTGTTGTAGAAGGGAGAATTTCTCCAAATTATTTCGCCAGTATATTTTCCGGAGGATTGCCAGCTAAGCATCCAAACTATTGTACTCAAATTTTTACGGTGGCATAATAATAAAATAAACCCTCATCTGCTGCACTGGTTTTCCCTTCGGGTTTTTTGCAGGGACTATTAGTCCAACAATTATTGTATTGATTTTATTGTATGTGTGCATTATTTTCTCGGCTTTTAGTTTATTTTGCGCAAAGTATTTTATTTTTGGTGAAGATTGCAATTGTGAATTTATCAATATTTTCCGTAATAACCAATAAACTGCAGAATAGTAAGGAGATAAATTTCCAATAAACTGTAATCAAGAAAATTTTCACAGTTGAATGATGATGTAATCGTCATAGATGACCATGGTTGACCTCACATTGTTATTGTGTATTAGTGTGTTTCTAGGCTTTTGTGTAAACTTGACCTTGTCAACTTGCATCAGTTATATACCTAGGTGGTTAAGACTGATCTAGCCATTATGTGGGCTCATTACCCCTTTAAGGGAGGGGTGCCGTCCTCTTAAGTGATATATAAATACACACTTAAGAGTCATTTGTAAATAATCATTTTATTATTCAAGTGATTCATTCTTTAGGCTACAACACCATATCAAGTGTTTATCTCTTCTTTTTGCAATGCATTTTCTTCTCTCTAGTGCACTTATGGATGAGCTTTGGGTTGCACTCATTAGTGTTTTAGGTTGCATTTCCCAAGTGCCGCGTTTCTCCTGGGTTTGTAGGTTGGTTCGTTTGATCCCTTTTCCCTTTTATGAATCTTTACAATTCGTTCTATCTTTAGAGTTCAGTTCCATCTACTATGATCCCCTTGGGTGGTACTAGCTACTAGATTTTGCTTGTGGGTGGATGAGTGTACAACCCACCTTTTTTGTATAAAATGTATGTAGACATTGCTTTTTTATCGATAAAAGTTTAAAAGAAGCATTCCTTCCAAAAATATCTTCATTCAGCAAGATGTTTTGTCAACGAGGTTGAAGGAGCAAGGTTATTTCTCTAACAAAACATTTATTGGAGGTCGCCTTATAAGAAATTATCGATAGTTTTAGCTTCTCTTTTGTAGTATTCTTTTGGTAGCCTAATTGTTGGAAATTATACTCTGGTTTGACTGTTGGTTGGGAATCACATCTGCTTACTTTAAAAGGACAATAAGCAAGTGACATGCTCTAAAAAACATTATGATGAATAAAACATATCAGCAAAGTAAAATTTAGTTTAAGATCTACAAGCAACTATTATTTCTTTCTTCTTGCATTTGTGTTTTTATATTTGTGCTTATTTCGTGCCTGTCTCAGTATATATGAATATTTGAGTCAATTGGGATATGTGCAACATTAGGGATTTATATAAAATGCTTGTTTACTATGTCATCTCTTGGCAAGTTTTCTACCTCTAACAAGTTTGTACTTTTTTGTTTTGCAGTTATGCTGCTCAACAATCTAGAGGCCTTTCAGCAACAGGCATGTTTGAGAACTCTGGAGCCGGATTATCTCAAAAGGATATTGAAAAATTGAAAGGTCAAGAAGTTGGCGAGGGTAATTTGCGGATCAGGTGCTTGCGATATAAGTCTTTTATGTGCAATATATTTTTAGTTTTGAATCTTGACTGTTTCATTTGGTTACCATTGTTGGCATTTCATCCAGATTGAAAATTGTTGGGTCAGTTTTACTGCAGGCTTTATTCTGGACGAGTTTCTCGAGGTCCTAGGATGGGAACACGGGTTATATTTAAGGTAGCTTTTATGTGGTATTTTTCTATCAATTACATACTAGCATTTTTTCATTTTAGCATATACATATGGAGCCTTTTGTTTTATAGGTTTCTTTTCTAGCACATAATATTACTTCTGGGACAAATAACCAAAAGGCAGACTAAAGTGAGAGGAAGTGATGCTGAGGTGAAACTGGGAAACCTTCTTAAGTTCCCTTGAGGGTTGCACTTGTTTTTGGGACTTCGTAACTTTAATTGCAGGTTTAGGAGGTAGTACACCACATAACACATTGTTTCAAGGCAACTCTACTCTTCAAAAATAGATTGACACATTTTAACCTCATCTAATCCCGATAACTTGCATCCAACACCTTCTATTGAGTATGTTAGTCCCTGGAATTCTTTGTAATCTTCTCATATAGCTTCTTTATAGTTCATATTCTATACTTTTGTGGTTATTAATATTATCATCCATATTTTTTGGGTAAACACTCCATATTGGGTTTGTGTCAATGTTTTGAACCATGTCAAATTAGTTCATCATTAGGACAAGAATGCTTGAAGAGGAAGATCCGATCAATCTTCAAATTAATATTGATTTGGTTTAATTACTACTATTGATTTAATTAAGTTGATTTCTCACTGGTTGAATTTAAAAAATATAGTTAAAAAAAATGTAAACAACAAATAAAAATCAACAAAGAAAGAAAACTTCAGAAGGAAACAAGAAACGACACAAGTGCATCAATAAAAATGTGTTTTAAGGAAATTAAATTATTTTAAATTAAAGAGAAAAGCAAGATGTAATGTCCCTTCCTAAATTATTTTGTAGCAGGATTTATTTCTACATTTTGGGGGCCAATTTTGGTGAAGACAGGGCCCATTTGATTTTAAATAGAAGACTTAGGAGAGGCAAGTTAATTTTATATTATTTTGTTTTGTTAATGATGTGGGGACCACCTACATAAGAAATACGCACTCCCTAAGCCAATGATTCGAAATGCACGAGAGGGAAGAAAAGGCGGGAAGAAAGGCTCCACGAAAGTTATAAAAGGAAGACAACACACTTCATTTGGCATTCTTGGCTTATCAAATTTTATTTTGTTGCTTGCGCTGTTTAGCCGGGTCACTTTCTGTTTAGCAAGAGTTTTCCAAGTGGAGAACTCACCCTTTCTTCGGGGGACTTTGAGTGCCACCCTAGAGAGGTTCATTCATTATCACCCGGAGGATATTTGTAGAGATATTTCCTGCATTTGTATTCGGTTCGCCACAACAATGCGTATTTCAAGAGGATGCAGTGGTGGATCTAGTGTGGCCATTGCAGCATTCCTCCAGAGGGCTATTGCCGGGAGAAATTAGGAGAAAAAGGTTCAATATATTTGTTGGCTATTGGGTGAGTTTGAGAGCTGGAAGTGGCACCAATATTCATGAATGATTTTGCAGACTCTATGGCTAGCATAGAAGAGAAAAATTGGGCATACGTGGGAGAAAGAGTTTCAGCCATATCTTTGCAGCAAACAATGCATATTTGTTGGGGCAGCGCAGAGCGACGGTTGGACAGTTTCTAGGTTATCATTGCTTCACTTGGGCATTGCTCCGTTGCCAGAAAAGACAAGACCAGGTGTATTCCTTCCATATAATTTTACTCTTGCACCAGTTATAATAAAATGGCTTCGCTGCTTCCATATTTCTGATTGTTCTAGGTGTTTACTAAATTGTTTTAAAACTTTTTGTGGTGTAAATTTGCTATTTGCTTGCATATCACTGCTTTTCCTATTTTGGAACATTACAATGGTATCAGAGTCATAATCTTGGCTCAGCCTATGGGAAACCCTTCGTTCTATGACAAAACGAGAATAAAAAGGTAAGAAATCATGGGATCCAAAGAAAGATTAGAATCAAACAACATGGCAGTAACCTTGAATGAGGTGATTGGGATGCAAAAAATGATGATTGATGTGGGGCAAAAGTTGATTCATTCCACAATGGGGAATCAAGACCATTCTCAATTATACAACAAATCCGCTATGCCCAAAATTATGGGTAATGCATCAAGATGGCAAGACATGATTGCAATTGATGTGGAGTTATTGGAAGCAAATTGGAGGGCATACCAATCGTTGGGTCATGAAATTAAGGCATCCCTCTCTTTTTGGGAGTTCTGTTAACTAAGAGGCATGCACAAACCAATGGGGATTCAATGGAATTATGCTGGGATCATGGAGAGGATTAACGAAGAAGACGAGAGAGTAGTTCAAGGGACTATGGTTGGCAAGGAGACAGTTGAGCATACACTCGTTGATGAGATGTCATTCGTTGTTGAGGTATCCATTGATGAGGTATCCCGGGTTGTGATCGAGTTCTCAAGTGATAGTAGCACACCACAGGTTGATGAGGTGTCGGGAGACATCCCCATTGTTGATGAGGAGCCAATAGGTACAGAGGCATCCAGATCTATGACAGAGTTGTTAGATGACAGTCACCTACAGCTGATTGGTGAGCATGTCTTACATGTTGGGTTGTCTATGGAGGAGTAGTTGGAGGCTCGTGTAGAGTCCATGATGGATGAGGATGTGCAACCATCCTTTGGGCTAGCCATTGATGAGGGGCAACATAGAGACCACACATTGGGATTTCAACATAGTTCGCTTAAGAGGCACACTGATGGGATCTACAACGTTGTTAGCCCACCCTTATGCATTGGGTTGAGGGAGGCAGAGTTGTCTAGACATACCAGAGGGGATGACCAGGTTAGCAGCACTATTGGGTCACCTTTGCCCTTTGGAGAGAGGGAGACAAAGCTACCTAGTCAGATCTCATGTGTTGACCTGGATAGCGGGATGAGACGATTGGAGTTGCACAAGGTGCAACATCCACATGTCGGTGTTGTTCTATGTGCGGGAGTTCGTGCATTCGATCACTCTCTTGGGATTGGATGGCGAGAGATTCTGAGTTGGTACCCAGTGGAGTGGATTGGACTCATGGAGATGGTCATAGTCAGTGTGAAAATTCGATTACCCGAATCACCACTGCAACAACTGATTAAGTTCCTTCTATTTGTTAATTACTGAACAAATTATTTACTATTTCCTACAGTAAACACCGAAACTAATACACTGCAGTCTTCACCAATTAAATTATAAGCGGAAACAAGAAACTGAGCAAGAAAGAAATACACAACACATTACATTGTTGTTTTTGGACAAAAGTCCCCAGAAAAACCCAATGCGGGAAAATCGGTGCAACAACTGAGGGTTTTATTATTAAGCAATAGTTTTCTGAATACAATCTCTGGATGCCTTGCTGGCTATCTAGTACAGAGAATATCACTGATAGAAGAATAGTGAGAAGTACCTCACACTATCACAGGCGATCCCGACTGATCCAGCCACAGAATGGCTTGCCCCTTGTTGCCTTTGCGTAGTCACTGCGTTAGCCCAGCATCACAACGTCTAGGGACAACGTCACTCCCTCTGCTGATCGATTTGCCTCCCAGGAACTTCGATTTCCACCTCCCGATCTCACACTTCGGCTTCTAGCTTCAGAAATCGATTCTTCCAGTGAAAATACGAGCCTCCTCAAGGCTCTACGCTGCCTCTACGTCAGCCTATGCTGGACAGCGTAGCCTCTGCGCTGCGTCTCCTGGATCTCTCTCTGCCTCCTCTGCTGAGTATTCCCGGATCAGAATAAATGTCCAACTGGAACTATCCCTACCCCTCACTGCAAAAGATCACTTCAAATTCTCTTCCCGGCAACTGTTGTGCTTCAGAAATTCGATCTTCTGATCTCCACTCGATATGTTTTCCAAATGCCCATCAAGCGTCTTCTTATAATCTTCTCATTGAGTAACCAACGACCCAGATCAAATCCTAATCAATGGCTCAGATCATTTTGGCTTGCTCCTCATCTTCGTCTAGAAGTTTCACCCACAGTTAGATTAATACCCTTTAATTATTTAAATTTCCTAAGTTTAGACTTAGGCACCCATTAAACATAATTAATTATTTTAATAAAATTGTCTCTGGGTGGAGTTTTCCAAAACGATTTCTGGGTATTATGGAATACATGTGTCCAAGCCTCCCTGCAAATTTTGAGGCTTAGAGCACATCCGACGCTACTAGAAATTGACACTCCCTCTTAGTGAGGAATGTGCTCTAATAATGCAACCTGCAGAAGCATCACCCTTCTTTGTAACATCTCCCTTTGTGTTGCTGATGGCTGACATTGCTGCCCACCAACTACTGCGCAAATGCTTCGTTTGTACTGCTGTTGACACTGCCATTGCCAACAATGCAACCTTCAAATTTTGCATATGTGCTGCTGTTGGCACTGCCACTGCCAACACTGTATCTGCACTGCAACCTTCTCCAACTGTTGCTGCTACTACATTAGCAACGAAAAAGCATCCAAAATTTCTAAACACTTGTTCAACATGATGCATCTGTTGCTAGAGATCTGACTTCTACTAGTCTCTGCGTTGAACCTCTGAAGCTTCTGTGCTGCCACTGACTCTGCACAATGCCAACTGCACTCATGCCAACTCTAGCTTTGCATTGCTCAGTCTTTGGCGCTCCTAGCCACTGCAACTGTCACTCTGACACTCCTCTACATCAACTGACCCGGTCCATCCTGCTAGTACTGATTTGGGCTCTCATAGCAAGGTATTGATCTAAGAGGTGGAATCCTAAAGGATCCTGCCCATCTGTAGTTCCTTTGAACTATAGTTCTATATCACCCCACCTTTGGGCAATTATGGCAAACTCCTCGTCCTCGATCTATGTGGATGTAGCCTTTAGATCATGCTTCTCGTCCTTGTCCTTCTTCTTGAGAGGACACTGCGTGCGTAGTGACCAAGTTCACCATACCGGAAGCACTTGATCTTCGAAACATATTTCTTCTTCTTCTGCTGCTCCGGCTACCCTTAGATGCGAGGGTTGCATTTTCATCCTCCTCCTTCGGCTTCCTCCCACTACTGCTACTGCTACTATCAAGTTTGCACTTGACTAAGTCTCTCCTCATCTCTTCCTGTTGAAGAGCAACCCGCATCCCTTCCCAATCTGACAATCTTTCTTTGCTTAGGATGCTCTCGACAAACACTTGCTACTCTTCTGAGGCTGAATTCAGGGCCAACCTCACCATCTCAGTAGGTTGAGGTGTTGACCCCACAGCTGCCAACGAGTCTCGGATCTCCTGAAGCTTCGTAAGGAACGGATCAATGCATTCCCCCTTCTGCATCTGCATGGATCTCATCTTCTGCTCCAAGTACATCTTCCGTTGCTCAGAAGATCCTTCGTATAGCGTGGCCAAAGCTTCCCACATTTGCCGAGCAGTATCCTTGCTGGCAATGTGACACACTACATGATCCCTCACTCCGTCAAGGATCATCCTCTTGGCCTTCACCATCTCGGCCTTGTACTTCTTGAGCGGATCTGGATCCGCGGGTACAACTACCACACTGTCGATGTAAGTTTTGAGATCGTGCTCATCCAGAAGGCATGAGATCCTTGCCTTCCAAATCACATAGTTGGATGCTCCCTCCAACCGATCCTGATCTCGCAACCCATTTGCTGCCATCTCTGCCAACGAGTTGTCGAACTACCTCCTCTCTCCTTTGCGCAACACTGGGCTGGCCTACGCACTCCCTGCTGGAGTTAGTAGATCTGCTCCTCTCTGTTGCTGCTCAACACTTGAGAAATCAGACTTCTTGGCTGGAAGTCCTTTGAGGAAGAATTCCCTCAACAATGTCTCCCTTCTTCCTTCTGACGATTTTCTGCCCCAACAACTGTTGCAAAAAATTGCATCACACCAGAAAACTACCTCTTCGCTGAAGCTGCTGTGCTGCTCCCTCTGAAACTGGCAAACTTCATTCTGGAAGTCTTACCTCTCTATCGACTCACTCAGAGAGAAACCTTCCTCGAAAATCTTTGCCCTCCTAGCTTGGACTGTGCAATCCCTCTGGGGATTTGATTTGCTTTCTACGCAGCACTTGGACCCTCCTTCTCTTCAGCATTGGGTTCTTCCGGCTCTGCACTCTTGCTTCACCTGCAGCTTTGATACCATGTGAAAATTCGATTACCCAAATCACCACTGTAGCAACTAATTAAGTTCCTTCTATTTGTTAATTACAGAACAAATTATTTACTGTTTCCTACAGTAAACACCAAAACTAATACACGAAAGTCTTCACCAATTAAATTATAAGCGGAAACAAGAAACTGAGCAAGAAAGAAATACATGTGAAAATTTTTGAACATAAATTCTAATGCTGCAGTAACTGATTTATTTTACCTACTTATTTTCGATAAGTTATTTATGAAATCCCTTCAGTAAATATTAAAATAAATTCTACTGCAGATATCACACCATTATACAGAAACAAATACATGCACAAGAATCAAACATATCAACACAATTATTTTTGGACAATTGTCCTCGGAAAAACCCAAAGCGGGGAAACTGGTGCAACAGAGGAGGGTTTTATTAATCTTCAACAACAATCTCTTTTACAGAAAGATTTTACATAGACACTGGGAGAAAACACTTGAGACTTTTCTCTGAGACTTCCTGACACCCTCGAGAACTTCCTTTCCCAACTGCGTCAGTCCTGCGTCATCTTGCTTGGCTCTGTGTTGCTTTGTCCTTCATTGCGTCATCCAATGCGTCCCTGATCTACATCTCCCTCTGCGCTGTCTCTCAGAGCCCCTGCGTCACCCTTTCTGATCTTCCTGACTGCTGCTAGTCACCCCATCTTCCTCCAACCCACAACTTTCCCTCTGAAATCGATTTTCCTTCCTCTATGAGAAAATCAATTTTCCTTGGGATATTGAGTATCTGTTGGTGTATCTCCAAATGACCCTCAAGTCTTCTCTTATACTTTTCTTGTTGATGAATCAACAACCGAGATTAAGTCCCTAATCAACAGCTAAGATAAAAATAGACTTGCTCCTCGTCTCTTAGAGGCTTCTCATCCTTATCTTTATTAATACCCATTAATATTTATATTTTCTTAAGTTTAGACTTAGGAACCCATTAAAAATTTAATTATTTTAATAACTCCTCATCCAAATGGAATTTCCCAAAACGTTTTTTGGGTCTTGGAGATCTCATGTGCTTTAGCCTCTCCGCCAATTTTCATGGCTAGAGCACATTTGATGCTACCCCAAATCAACACTCCCTCTTAGCGAGGAATGCGCTCTTGTAATGCTCCACCACTGAACATCACCCTGATCATCTGGCACCGGTACCTGTGCTGGTGCTTGGCCTGCTGCCCAACATCCTCTGCACTGCTGCCTCCTATACTACTATCCATGGCTTCTACCACTGCCACTGCTACATATGTACTGCAGCACCCTTTGCATTCGTGCTGCTGCTGGTCCTTCCTCCCAACACTGCATTTGCACTACAACTCTTTCTCAAATGCTGCAACATGCTACTCATAGCACTGTGACACCTGACACTTATCCATTTCTGCTACTGAAATGGATTCTCTACCATCCCCATCTTCTCCCTGAAATAAACGAACTTTGTTCTTCCAAGGGCCTTGGTAAGGATGTCCGCCACCTGTTCTCTTTTAGGAGTGTAGCTCAACTGTACAGCGCCTTGTTGGACACAGTCTCTGACAAAGTGACATTGAATATCAATGTGATTTGACCGATCATGAAACAATGGATTCTCAGAGAGCTTGATGCAACTTTGATTATCACACATGATCCTGGTTGCCTTCATCCTTCTTTTGAATAGGTTCACAAACAATTTTCTAAGCCATATGGTTTCGCACGAAGCTGTGCTAGCGACCATATATTCTGCTTCAGCCGAGCTGAGAGCTACGGATTTTTGTTTCCTACTGCACCAGGAGGTCATTTCTGATCCAATGTTGAAACAGTACCCAGAGGTACTTTTCCGATCTACTGAACTTCCATCCCAATCTGCATCAGTAAACCCACTCAGTCTGATATCATTACTTTTGGTGTATAAGAGTCCATACTCGATTGTTCCTTGTATATATTTAAGAACATGTTTGGCTGCTGCCCAATGCGCCCTCCTCGGTTCCACCATGAACTGACTGAGGGTGTTGACAGTGTAATGAATGTCTGGCCTAGTATTGACCATATACATAAGGGACCCAATGAGCTGCCTGTATAAGGTGGGATCAACATCCTAGTCTTCTGATGCATCCATTTTCTTCCAGTTGGTGATCATTGGAGTAGCCATAGACCTACAGTCCTGCATCCTTAATCTCTTCAGGATTTCTATAGCATATCTCCCTTGTCCAAGGAAGATCTTGCCCTTCTGCTGCCAAACTTCCAACCCCAGGAAATATTGCATTTGTCCCAAATCCTTCATGTCGAAATATGTGGCTAGATTCTTCTTGCAGTCCTCGATGAGCCTCGATGATCCTGTCAGGAAGAGATCATCCACATATAATACTAGGGCTAGAGGCTCATTCTATACCACCAGAGAGTAGAGATTTGGGTCTGCATCACTCTTGACGAACCCCATCTTCTGCAAGTAGCCATCAATTCGACCATACCATGCTCTAGGTGCCTGTTTGAGCCCATATAAGGCTTTCTTCAATCTGCATACATGAGATTTCTTCTCATGTGTCTCAAAGCCTTCTGGTTGTTCAATGTATACTTCCTCTTCTATCACTCCGTTCAAGAATGTCGTTTTGACATCCATCTGATGAATCTCCCATCCCATCTGTGCTGCAAGAGATATCACGGTTCTAATAGATGTATACCTGGCTACTGGGGCGAAGGTCTCTTCATAGTCTATTCCTTCCTTCTGAGCATACCCCTTAGCCACAAACCTGGCTTTGTATTTTTCCACACTGCCGTCTGCAGCGTATTTGATCTTGTAGATCCATCTCGAACCTACCACTGATCTGTCCTGAGGCCTAGGCACTACTTCCTAGATATCGTTCACCATTATAGAGTTGTATTCCTCCATCATCGCACCCATCCAAACTTGATGTTGAGTGGCCTCCTGAAAAGTAGAAGGTTCCCCAACATGAGCTACTAAGGCCTGATATCTATCTGGCTATCTTCACTCCCTTTTATTGCTCCTGTGCACCAATGAAATCTTCTGCATCCTTTAGAATCTGTTGGAGTTCCCTACTCGTTCTTCCTTTGGTAGTAGGTACATCTGTTAGCTCTTCCTCTTCCTATTATTACCCCTCTTTTGAAGGAGAATTCCTGGTACTGGCTTCCGCTGATTGAAGAGGTTTGACCAACGACTCATTTTTTGACTACTCCTCGGAAGGCATTTCTCGAGATTTTCTGAAGGCCCTGCCTTCCATGAACTTCACATCTCGCCGAACTACTACCTTCCTGCTCCTTGGAAGATAGATTCTATATGCCTTAGCATTCTCGCTATATCCCACAAGATATCCTTTCTCTGCAGTCTGATCTAACTTCTTCCTCTTCTCCTCGGGTATACGGCAATACGCTAAATTCCCAAATACCTTGAAATGACTAACTTCAGGTGTCTTCCCGGTGAAGACCTGCTCTGGAGTAATCTTGCCCAATGCCCTATGAGGAGTTTTGTTTTGGACATAGACTGCCATGTTGCATGCTTCCGCCCACAGGAATTTTGGCATATCCCGATCATACATCATAGCTCTAGTTGCTTCCACAATAGTCATGTTCTTTCTTTCTGCTACTCCATTCTGCTCTGGATTGTAAGGAGCTGTCTGCTCTCTTTTGATGCCCTCCCTTGCTTAAAAATCGGTGAAGCCCTTGTCGACATACTCTCCACTATTGTCAGAGCGCAACACTTTTCTTTTCTTTCCTGTCAGATTCTCCACTAGAGCCTTGAACTCTTTGAATGGTCATCGATGAAGGTGATGAAGTATTCTGCACCACTAAGAGCTTTTGTGGACATCGGTCCACAGATATCTGAGTGTATCAATCCTAGTACACTCTTGGCCCTATTTTTACTTCTAGGAAATGCTACTTTGGCAGACTTGCCTAGAGCACACCCTTTGCATACATCATCTTGTTCTGTACTAAGATCTGGAACTCCTGTTACAGTTTTCCTTAGAATTCTCAGAGCCCCATGGTGCAAATATCCCATCCTTCTGTGCCATAGTTCATTCAAATCCTTGTCTCCTTTGCTGCCCCTCAGTGCCATTGGTGATTCCAGCTGCAACCTGTACAACCTGTTACTTCTGATTCCGTTTTGCACATTCTTTTTCCAACTCGGGTGTTTAATGTATACTTTCCCCTTAATGAAGAAAACGTCATAGCCCTTGCTTTGAAGTTGAGATACGGAAAGTAAGTTCATCCCTAGTCCTGGCACATGTAGCACATTGGTAGTGTTAGCGCTTGAAATTTCACCTCAGGCTGAGAAAGGTAAACTTCAAGGCAACATCAAACCACTTAGCCTCGTAGCTAGCCCTACGGGGCAGGAGAGGGCTCTCTCCGGTCTATCTCAGTAAAGATCTTCAATGGGCGAGATGACCAATAGGGAAACACTGATTTTAGGGTAGTAAAATGATCAAAAGGTTTAAATTTGGGATTTTTAAAGTTTTGGTGGAAAATTGGGGAATGGCAATTTCGGGTGCGGGGATTGGACACAGTTTTCGCAGGGGGTTCTTTGGGGCAAGGTAGGAAACAGTATTGATGCCTTTGATAGAGATGGATGGATGAGAATGACCGGTGAGGAGTTAAGGAGAGCAAGCAATAACCTTGAATTCCCTTTAAACAGTCGAAAACATTGATATTAAGCAAACTTAAAAGCAGAGCATGACAGTCATGAGTTCTACTTTAACACTTCATTTGCCTAATGTGCAGAAGGAAAAGTAAGGAAATGATTCACATAACACACTTACAAGTACAAAGAGAAACACACCATCAATACATGTGACCATAAGAATCCCAAAAAGGACTACAAAACCCTGGTCTTCCTTTGCCAAAAATTGCAGAGATACAGTGAGTAATACAATAAGAGTTTCTCCCTCAAGAGTCCAACCATGAAAATGAGCAAGAGAGTACATAATATAGATCATCTAACATCTTTCCCTGCCTCTAGGGGTCGAGCTCACTATCCTAGGAGCTGTTTCAACCAATTCTAAACTAAGCACTGAAAACTAGGCAGTCAAAACAACTTGCCTCTATAAACTAGGAAACCAGTTCATTCATTTAATTTTCACCTATCTCATGAATGAATCTTCTAGAAGAGATACATAAGTGTAAAAGTGTCATAAAATTACATCATTTACAACAAGGAGGATAAAAATCAACTCCAAAAAGTCAAACATAGTCAAAACTGCGTTTTGCTGAGCTGTAGGCTGAAATCCTGAGCAATTTCCCTGATGGGTCGCGCGCCATTCCTGAATGGGTCGCGCGCCTTTGAGAGCACTTTTGGGGCACTTCCAGGTGTCCAAATGGGGCAAGAGTAGGCTTGTTGGAAAGGTCTGGATGTCTACTTTCCAACCCAAGTGGAATTTCTGAATTTGGTGGTCATTTACCCCTCCAAAATTGCAATCTCCCAAGACTGCTCTCTGTGTGTCAAAAATGTGGCAGAAAGTCATTTTTTGCTTGTTTTTTGACTTTTTGGAGGCCCAAAACTTCATAAAATCTCTTGGCAATGGGTGAGCATGTGTAACTTTTCATGACAAATCCAGAAATGTTGAGTTTTCCCGGAACGGAGTAGCCAAATGAAAGGGTCGCGCGGGGGGTGAGATCCGTTGAGGGGACAAAACCTGTTTTTTGCCTGAAAAACCAAAATGACCCAAAATGCTCAAAATTTCTTGGAATTTGTGCTGGGGCTGAGCTATTTAGTGCCATGCTCCTTCAAAGAAGCCTCAGCCAAGATATGGAGGGGATCGGACCTTTTCCTTCGTTTTTTGTGCTTTGGCCAGCCGTCTTTGGAGCACCTTCATTTTTGCCTTGCATACGTGCATCCGTGCCCAATAATGATTCTTCATGTTCCTGAGCAAGTTCTTATCTTGGTTGGCCTTAGCCAGCAACCTCTCCAAATGAGCATTGAGCCGGATAAGCATAGACTCCCGCTCAACGGGTACTAAATCACCGGGTCTTCTTCGATTCAAGTTGCGGTCACTACGAATCCTCCACAACTCATCAAGAGTTTGCTCATCCTCCAAGTGCTTGTTGCGCTGCTCTAAATAGGTGATCCTCCACTGTGCCATATAGGATTTCCCACCTATTGGTTAGCCAAATACCTTGCCAAAAAACTTCGGCCTCTGTATGGTAACACCCCCTCTTATATTAAAGATTCCTCTTCTTTCATAGAATGGATTAAAAACCTTGAAATTAATGACAATGACCTCCTTGTAAGCTTTGACATAGTATCCCTCTACACTATGATTCCGGTTGATGAGGCCATTGAAGTATTAAAGAAAATCACAGACCCTGAAACGGTGGACCTCATCAGAATTTGCCTTAAGTCTTCATATTTCAGCTTCAAAGGAAAAATCTATGAGCAAACTCATGGAGTTGCCATGGGCTCTCCTTTATCTCCAATAATTGCCAACCTATATATGGAACACTTTGAACAAATTGCCCTTAATTCTTTCCCTTTCACCCCTGAAGAATGGAAAAGATATGTAGACGACATATTCACTAAATGGAGCCATGGTATGGATAAACTTAATGAGTTCTTAACTCACATCAACAACCTCTCTAAACACATTAAATTCACAATTGAAATTGAAAAGGACAACCAACTCCCTTTCTTAGACGTCCTCCTCACCAAGAAAAATGGTAAACTGAGCCACCAAGTTTTCAGAAAACAGACTCACACCGACAAATATCTGCACTCAAATTCCCACCACCATCCAAAACAAAAAGTAGGTGTCATTAAAACCCTAGTTACTAGAGCATCTAGAATCTGTGACCCCGAACACTTAGAGGAAGAACTTAACCACCTCTTCAAAGTATTAAAAAATAATGGTTATCAAGAAAACATAATCCAAAAAACTATTAAAAATTCCACAAACAAAACTCAAAAAAGAAATCCCTCAGAAAACCCTAAAATCTCCTTACCCTATATAAAAGGAACCACCGACAAAATTGCTAGAATTCTTACCAAGCATAACATCATGGTTGCATTCACTCCCCCTAACACCATAAAAAACATGCTTGATTCTGCCAAAGATTCAATTGACCCGAAAAATCACAAAGGAGTATACTCTATCCCATGTTCATGTGGAAAGGTATATATAGGTGAAACAAGGAGATTAGTGGGCATAAGGCTAAAAGAACATGCTAAATTAATTCACAAAGAAGACCATTATCTAAAAAGAAAGGTGAAAGAAGCCATTGAAATAAAGAAATCATCAAACAACATGGATATAGATGATGGTCTTAAACTAAGTAGTTCATGGAAACCCTCCCTGAGAACTAAATAAAATATAATTAGTTATTTTTAAACATTCATATATTAACATTAATACTATCCTAATCCTATAACAAGACCCTATTCTTTTCTAGTTCACTCTTTTTAATACTCTTACCTAATAATAACCTACATAAATAAAACCTACATAATATTAAAAATAACCCACATATATAAGCCTACATTAAACGTTAATAAATAACCTATAAACAATATTAATAAATAAAATTAAAAATAACCGACATATAATAACCTACATTAAACATAAAAAAAAAAAAAACCATAGTGTTTTTTCAAACTAAACATCAAACATCAAACCTTTAAATATTTAACAAATAAATAAATAAATAAATAAATTAATTAAATTAAATAAATAAAAACATTAAAACTCATCATTAAACGACACACATATATATAACATTAAGAATATACTACCCGGATGCGGGTGCCACGAAGGAGAAGGACGGCGCGCCACCTGGTAAGCATGGGCGGCCTCAAGCTTGAAAGGGTCATTAACTGCACTCCGCCGCCCTGGATGGCAAGCGTGAGAGCAGAGGCGCGAGAGGACGACAATTCATTGCCGGGTCTGAGCTCCATTAACTGTTTCAGAGGGGAGTTATGGCATACCAGGATCGAGGCAAACCAGAGCAGCATAAGTATGTTAAGAATTGGGAATGTTATGCATCGGATCAAGTTCGAATTGTGGAATTGGGTTTCTGGGCGTCAGGTCTCCGAGCACAGGCTCAAGAACTCCCTTTGGCAATTGGAGGTGGACACAGGGCAGCAAGAGTGGGTGAAGGTGGTTTCACACCCTCCTTATCCTTCTCCCCTGCTCTGTTGCGCTCATCGGACATCAAGGAAAACATGGTGCCGCCAAGACAGAGGCTCATTAGCCGTCGAGGCACTGGAAGAGGTGGAACTTCACGCCCCCCGGTTGCCAATCCACCTTCAAGCTGCTGCAGTTGTCTGTGCCACCAGGTGGCTAAAGCAAACCCCATTCAGTCGTAGCAATTCATGGACGCCAGGACTCCGGATTCGAGCGCTGCCCCGCTACCTGCATTTGGTACAGCGGTATTCTCCTTCAGCAGCGCCCAGGGCAATTCCAACATTAAAGCTCATGTCTCGGTCCTATTCTTGGAGGAACCGAAAGAGGAGGTTGGGGAGCAACCCAGCGCCCAAATTCATCTTGCTGAAAGCTCCAGGGCTGCTGAGGAAAAGGCAGAGGCACAACCTGAGCCAGGGGTCGTTCCACCATCGTCTCAACCGGCGCCCGCTTCAGGCAAGGCCAAGGTTGATTGGGGACCTCCCCCGGAAGGCGAGTACTGGGTTTATGAGGAAGATTCGGATGAATAGGCGCCGGCGCAACCAAGCTCTTGCCCTCAGACAATGCTCAGGTTTTTTTGTAAATTGTTACTCTTATCACAAGTGCTCAATGTATGTCGTGAATGTCTCCGTTTGGCTTGATAATTACGTAGTTCTGTGCTTGACCACGCCCTCGCGAGGGATATTGATGAAGAACTTCCTTTTCTCTCTTTCGCCCCCGCGTGGGATAGATAATTTTGCTTTTTCTGTTCTCCAAAACTCTACAGCCCCTGCGTGGGTTACCAGTCTCAATCATGGTGCCCTTGCATGGGTATTTGGTCTCAATGGTGTTGCCCCTGCGTGGGCGTTCAGTATCGATGAGGATGCCCCTGCGCGGGTAGTTTTTTGTGAGCACTATCAATCCAGAGTGTCATCCCTGGCCTCTGGCGACATGTACTCCTGGCTGTAACTGTTCTCTCCTGTTAATGTAAATAATAGAAATAGCATAGTTTTAACGAAAAAAAAAAAAACATTAAGAATATACTATACCTTTACATATAATTCTGATTAATAAATTAAAACAGACTTAAATTAATCATTAAAAATTAAGCAATTATAAATAAATAAAAAAAAGAGAAGCCGACAATAATATTCTTATCATTAAACTATTAACGATCAAGCACGCTCTCTCTTCTCAAACTTGCAGTTGACAGCCTTGATGATGGACTCACTTAGTTAGTCCGAAACGTTGGTTTCAAAACAACATGTTCTTCCATAAATTTCGAAATGATTAATTGAGCTTGAGGACTCTTGTATTTATAGGCTTTTATGAGGGTCCACTTGATGTTAATACCGACCTGACCAATTGTACATGTGTATAGGGTCGACCTAATCCAATGTACATGAGTGGGTTCATAAATTCAAAAACCAACTTCTACTTGTCCAAATGAGGTGATCTTTAGGTCGATTTTGGTCCTCTCGAAAAGAGGAATTCAATGCAATCATCATCTCTTCCATCTGAGATATCCAAGGTAGAATTTGACCCTAGTTGCATAAATTAACAAGGTCGCCGACAACTAGTACTAAGGAAGAGCGACCTCACCTTGAAGAAGGAAACCCAGAGGGATCTAAAGGGTCAGATCATAGAAAACCTCATGAATATATTTCTAGGGAGTTGCAAAATATTAAACTCCTAGAATTCTAAGGAGGGCGAGTCGGAGAGTGTGCTGAAGCATGGTTGGAGCGTATGCCAAGGTGTTTTCCGCTAAGGGAATATGCCTCTACCTCCAAGACAAAGATTGCTATATTCCAGCTAAGAGGAAGTGTTTTGATTTAGTGGGGAAATATAGAAAAATAGTTGCATCTCACATCGGACAACGTTCCTTGAGAGTTGTTCGAAGAAAATTTTCACGCAAAGTACTTGCCACCTTACTTCTGAGAGAAGCAAATTGGAGCCTTTCATATGTTAGTCCAAGGTAACAAAATAGTGGAGGAATATGAGATGAGGTTTATAAAACTTGTAAAATATGTTCCTTATCTTGATATTGATGAACGACAAGTTGAGTGTTTTGTGTATGGATTAAACCCCCGAATCAGGCCATGGTCAAAATGTGGGGGCCATCGTCAATAACATAGGTAGTTGAATGTGTCCTTGACTTGCGAGAGTGAGTGCGAGAACATCTCTTAGAAGATAGCTAGTATTTAAAAGTAAGATCTAGGCTTGATAGTAAAGGTCCAAAAGAACCTATGTCTAAGGGATATGAACTAAAGGATGATGAATTGCTATGATTCCATGGCAAGATATATATTCCTGATAATGGAGATATCCGAAATACCATCCTTAAGGAAGCCCACAGAGCACTGTATTGTGCGCATCCTGGTGTAAAGAAGATGTATGCTGATATAAAGAAACTCTTCTTTTGGGCAGGCATGAAGCGCGATATTGTCGAATTCGTTGCAAAATATCTTGAATGTCAGCAAGTGAAGGCTGACCATTGTCACCCAGTGGGTCTCCTGCAACCTCATGACATTCCTATGACTAAATGGGAAGTGATTTCTATGGATTTTATCGTGGAGCTACCTCTTACCCCACAAAGGCACAATGCCATTCTGGTCGTGGTAGATAAACTAACGAAAAGTGCTCACTTTATTCCTGTAAAAGATACTTATGAGGTTGCTGACATAGCTCAGGTATTTATAAATGAAATCATTAGATTTCATGGAGTTCCTAAGAAGATCATATCAGATAGGGATACTCGATTCACTTCAAGATTCTGGACTTGTATGCAATCAGCTTTAGGAACTCAACTAAATTTAAGTACAACATATCACCCTGAGACTGATGGGTAGACAGAAAGAGTGAACCAAGTAATAGAAAATATGTTGAGAATGTATATGGGCCAATAAACACACTAGGAAAAATATTTACCCTTGGTTGAATCTGCATACAATAACAACTACCACAATTCAATCAGAATGCCTCCATTTGAAGCATTTTACCTGTAGACCTTGCAGAATACAATTAAGTTGGGACAATTTAGAGGATCGAGTAATAGTGAGTTCAAAATTAATTTAAGAGATGGAGGAACAAGTAAAACAAATTAAGCAACTATTAAAAGAAGCACAAGGTAGACAAAAAATTATGCTGATGCTCATAGGACAAATAGGAATTATGAAGTAGGGGATCAAGATTTTATCCACATGAGACCAAACAAAAGCACCATTTTTTTTGGAAAAGGAACAAAATTGTCGCCCCGGTTTATTGGGCCATTCAAAATTCTAGAAAAGGTTGGACCTGTCGCTTATCGTCTTGTACTGCCACCCCACTTACATAAAGTTTATAATGTTTTTCATATATCTGTATTAAGACATTATATAGTTGACAAATTGCATAACCTTCAATGGAAGGAACTGCAGGGATTAGACGAGGGAACCATTTCAGTCGAACCATTACGTATACTGGAATGTAGGGTTCGAAAGCTTAGGGACCACCTAGTAGACCTAGTTAAGATCTAGTGGGACAAGTATAGTCGCAGATCGACTACTTGGAAGACACAGAGGCCATATGCCAAAAATACCCCAACTTGTTTTGATTTTGAAGCACTTAAAATCTTATTGTATATATTTACCTTATTTTGGTGTAATGTTCCAAACTTGGATAAACAATGATATGTAAAGAAAAAACAAATACAACACCAGAAATTTCAAACATTTAACAAATACTCATAAAAACTCCAGAAGTAAGAACCAACTGAGCCATTTTATTAATCAAATGGAGCAAGTACAATAGTATGGAAGAAGTGCACCTAGGCTTGCCTCAATGGCAAGCGTGACAAAGCCCAGGTGATAAAACAATAAGCCCAAATGCTGATAACAAATGCTCTGCGTTGCCTAGAAAATCTGCATTGTCTGCTGGAAAGGAACTGCTAGAAACCCCACCTCCAGTGCTCAGAAAATGCTGCAAAATTAACCTCAAGCTCCTTGACCAAAACCCACCAAAACCCAAAAATGGTTTGGTTTGGTTTTGACCTCCCAAAATCAACCCCCAAAAGGCCCTACGCCCTCCAAGAAATGGTTTGGTCTGGTTTTGACCTCCCAAAATCAACCCCCAAAAGGCCCTACTCCCTCCAAGACTGTTGAAGCACACTGCCTGCCAATGCACCAACAAAATCCTCCTCAAATACTCTAGAAAAGTAGCAATCACCTCCACTAATGTTTCCCTTGTCTCTCCCGACAAGGATCAACCTCAATAGTTGAGTCTCCACCTCCCACGTGTGCCCAATATCCTCCCTCTGCACTGGCCCAGGAAGTGCGAAAATCCCACTGAATAGTAGCTCTCTCCTCCAACCCAAAAACTCACCCAAATGGCAGCAAAACACCAGAGCCTCCCTTCCGAAATTTCTCCCGGCCAAAGCTCCTCTGAAGAACGTCAAAATCACAACTCGGCTTCTCCCACTACGTCCTCCAGAAATATGCACCACCTGGAGATGCTAAATACAACTGCTGGAAACCACACTGAAAATCTCTTTCGAAAGAATGTGGATGAATCCTCTCTAGGGTGGCACTCGAAGCCCCCCAAAGAAAGTGTGAGTTCCGTGCTTGAAGAACTCTTGCTAAACAACAAGTGACCTGGCTAAGAAGCTTGAGCAACCAAGAAAAAATTCAATATGCCAAAGATGCTCGAATGAGGAGTGTTGCCTTCCTTATATAGATTTCATGGAGCACTTTTCCCTCCATTTTCCCTCCTTCGTGGGTCCCTCACTTAACCATCGACTTCCCCTCTCATGCAATTCGAACTAGGGAGTGCGTATTTTCCTAGTGTGGGTGGCCCCCACATGTTACTTAACAAAACCAAAAATAACTTACTACTAATGTCTAAGCCTCCTAATAAAATCGAATGGGCCCCATCTCCTCCAAAATTGGCCCCAAAATGTAGAGATTAATCATGTTCCAAAATAATTTAGGAAGGGACATTACATTTGGTGAGATACTATTATTTTGAACTATTCTATAACTATGAAGGATTATGCCTAAGACTACTTTCAAATTATTTGCTTAACATTGTTGGTACATGGATACAGGTATTAAATATGTTATTTGCTTAACATTGTCAATACATGGACACTGATATGAAATATGTTATTTTCTTAACATTGTTGATACATGGATACCAATATGAAGCATATTTATTGCTTAACATTGTTGGTACATGATACTAATATGAATTATGAATTATGTTATAAATGTGATATCTCTAATTTTCTTTTGATAAGATGGAAATAAAAGAATGACTAAACTTGACTACTGTTAGTTTTTGTAGCACTAGATGTGTTCTAGCCACGAAATTTGGTGGAAAGGCTAGAATACATGTATTCTTCAAAACCCAAAAATTGTTTGTGAAAATTCCACCTAGAGATGACTTAATTAAAATAATTAATCATTTTTTAAATGTTTCTTAAGTCTAAATTTAGGAAATCTGATTAATTAAAGGGTATCAATTAAGTCATGGTGAGAATCTTCTAGAAAAAGACATGGATCAAGTTCTAGTAAATCTTAGCCATCGAATTAAGTTTTAATCATGGCTGTTGATGTCTCAACGAGATATTATAAGAAGAAACTCAATTTGGCTTGGAGAACACACATCAGACACCAAATGGGGCTTGGAGAACACACATCAGACACCAGCAGTTCGATTTCATTGGCTGATTGAACTCCAAAGTAACAGTGCTGAGTTGCCAGAGAGAGAGAGCTAGTGAGCTCGAAGCAGTGAGAGAGGGGCAGGGATAGTAAGGCCAAAGGAAGATTTTCCTGTTCCGGTGAGTGCATTGTAGAGAGGCAGTGAGTGCCATAGAGAGGCAGTGTAGAGCCACACAAAGGCAACACAGTGCTTCAGAGGGGATTTCGTATTCTACTGGGGAGAAGCAGTGATTCAGTGCTAGAAGTCGAAGAGAGAGATCTGAGGCCAGAAGGGTCCATCTTCCAGACAATAGTTGATCAAATAACGATAGGGAAGCAGTTCTGAGTTGTGGGACGCAGTACTGTGTACATTGACGCAGGGACTGCGCAGAGGTAGCAGAGAGCAACTCTTCTTGAGCCAAGGTCAGTGTTGGATCACCTGTGGGAGTGAGATTTTTCTCACTAGACTTATTGTTAGTCATTTCTCTGTATGGATTGCTAGATTTGCGCATCCATAGTTTTGTACTCAGATTTACTACTGTATAATATTAAAATCCTCAGCTGATGCATCAATTTTTCCAAGTTGGGTTTTTCTGGTGTTGATTTGGGGTAGCATTGGATGTGCTCTAGCCACGAAAATTGGTGGAGAGGCTAAGGCACATGAGATCTCCAATACTCAGAAAGGGTTTGGGCAGATTCTAAACAGTTTGGGAGATATTAAAATAATTAATATTTTTAATGGAGTCCCTAAGTATAAACTTAAGGAAAATAAAATATTAATGTGAATTAATATAAAACTGTGTTAGAAGGGTCAAAAGTCATGGATCAAGCCAGATTTAATTTTAGCCGTTGATTATGGACATAATTTTGGCTGTTGATTTGTCAACGAGAAAAGTATAAGAGGAGGCTTGAGGGTCACTTGGAGAACATACTGAGGGAGACCAGTTAGTTCAATTTCTGGAGTAGGGTTAGCTAAGAAATTGAACCAGTGGTTTGGTGAGCAGTCAGGAGGCAGCAAGTACGGAGCAGAGAGGCGGGATCAACCACTGGAGATCAGCACTGAGGCATGAGAAGTAGACATAGGGCTTTTCAGGCAGACGCAGAGGCAGCAACAGACTGTACAGTCGCTAGCTGGGCCTGCGTGGGTGATGCAGAGAGGCCCAGGGCTAACGCAGTCAAGCAGGGGCTGACGTAGAGGGTTTGAGAGCCATGCAGAGGTCAGCCGGGCTGACGCTGGGATTGGGAGAAGTGCTGGAGAATTATTTCTCTCTGTGGGTAAGCCAGTTTGGCACCATGTTGTACTGAAGAATTGCTGAATAATAAAATCCTCCCTTGCTGCACCATTTTCCCACATTGGGTTTTTCTGGGAACTGTTGTCCAAAATATTTGTGTCAATGTGTTAATACTTGTGCATATGTTTATTTCTGTATTATGATGTGATATCTGCAACGATATTTATTTTAATGTTTATTGAAGTAATTTCATAAATAAGTAGGAAAAATAAATCAGTTGGTGCAGTGATAGAATTTTCACATCTGGGGACTTAGTCCAAAAATAATTGTGTATTTGTGTGTGTGTGCATCTATTCTTCCAACATTTTTATTTCTTCCGTGGTATTTTATTTGTGAAGGCTGCAGTGTATTAGTTTTGATATTTACCGTGGAACACAATAAATAATTTGTTCAATTCATTTAACAAATAGATTAAACTAAATCAGTTTCTGCAGTAGGATTCTAGGTTTCAGAATTCTCACAACTACGTAATATGACAACGAAGTTACAATTGCATTGACTAAACATAGCCAAATATATTATATGAACTCAAAGATCAATATTGTAGATAGCAACATATTTGGAATGCACATAAACTGTTATTTGAATATAATTTGCTTTAAATGTATTGATGCATATGTTATAATGTGTGGACAAGTGTTTACATTGTAGATAGTATCGTTACCAAACCAACCATGTGATGACAAAACTCCAAGAACAATTGAAGCTCAATGAGATTCCATGATAGGGTGTTGACCTTGGTCCTACTAGGAGTGGTGGAGGTGTTGTCCACCGTTTTTCCTCCAAAAACCTAGAGTTATGGGAGGACTGTGCGAGTCACGCTTCTTCAGACGTGTGATGATGACTGCCAGATGCCTACTAGGAAACCAGGTCGATATAATCAATGCTGTCACCCTTGAGGTTTATGAATGGTTAGATCAGTATAGCTAATGCCATGACATACTCCAGTAGAAGACGGATAGGATGGGAGCATAAGAGATTAGGAAGGATAGGATGATTCTAGAATAGTTTGGGAATCCGATTGGGGCAGAGTATGACTATTAAGGTTGTAAAATTATAAATGTTCAAAACGCAAATTTTAAAGTGCCCTCTCGTTAAACAAAAATTCAATTATGAAACACAATTCTTACATGATTATACTAATTGCTAAACGATTACTAATATACTATATAAACTTTAACTTCGGAACAAAGTTTTCTAAAAGAAGGGTGTATGTAATGACCCATCGCTTATTATAGGGAACACAAGAATATTAGCATGCACACGATGCATTCATATGATAGCTGTAGATGCATGCGTCGTATGTACTGCACTAGTATACATACTGGCTAATATTGGAAAATGTCGAAGTTTTGGGTAATGAATTGATTATCAAAGTAAATCCCTAACTCACCAAGAATATAATGAATACATCAAGTGAGGTACTTGATATGTATACCACCTATATATATATATATATATCTGATTAACGCATTTATAAAAAAAAATAATAACAATGAATTAGGAACAAAATTTGTTCAATTTATAATTTAAATTAATAAAAATAAATAAAGTAATTTATTTAATATACAAATAAGGTACTTTATTTAATTTATAATTAAAGTGATTTACTTAAATTTTAAATGAAGTAATTTATTTTAAGTACAAATTAAATAAATTGAAATATATCAGCTCATCAACTAACAATACAATTACATCTAATGCTCCATCACATTAATATAACCGTCTCTACTAAAAAATAAAGGAGGGTTCTAGAAAGTACGGGACGAACAACAGAGCAAAAGAGAAGACGGTGATGGGTTTTTCAGACGGTGGAGTTTGGAGCATATAAAGGAGTCGAGGAGACCATGAAAAAAGGGAAGAAAGGCACACAATGAGAGTTTTATTTATGAACTGTGGGAGAAATGGAAAGAAACACAGAGTCTTGAGCAATTGTTCTTGGGGTTTTGGACATGGGGCCCAGAAGACCTCCAATTCAAAGTCTTTTGGGTCTAGGAAATGAACAGGTTGATCCCAAATAGGCTAGGAGGTAACGGTCAATTTGGTCGTAGGAGTGGGAGCAACAACAGACAATAAACGTCTCCAAATTGATTTCCAGGTATTCTTCAGCATTTAATGGTTAAATTCCAGTTCAAATTTACTGTCTGGTTATAATTCAAAATTTGGGTTCTACATTGTTGTAGGGAGACAACTAGAATGTATAGGGCAGGGATGAGAGTGACAACCCCCGCCCTGAGCGTTGTCGTGTCTTGCCTATACAGTTTGGGCGACAACATGCCCAATAACTATCTCAGACATAAAACTCATTGATTCCCTTAGGGACATGCTAGGAGTGGCATGATGAAGAAGATGGTTGGAGGACAAGATATCAACAACTAGGCTGCTCGTCACAATAATCAAATTCAAAAGGGTCAACCAATGCTGGTTCATCATGTTCAAAATTTATGCTACCTAAACGTCACTGAGGGATGAGCACAGGAAGATCTAAGGATATGGGTGATGAAAATCACAAGTACAGGGTGTCATACAATATGAGGTGTAACAAGAGGGACACATGATATATACATGAGATCTTAGGTATTGATATTGTGGATAGAAGATTGGGGGATTTCTACTAGGTTGAATTCCACAATCATAATATCAGGTTGTTGATTGGTTGGACAACTCAAAGGTGGATTGCATACATCTTTTGCGCTACACTTGGTCCATATAAATATGTGATTTGGGACAAGTGATTGTTTTGATATGACAAAATTGAGGGTGGTAGACTTAACATAGTCTGATAGCCACATCGTGTATTTACTAGGTGTTAGAATCAGAGAATAACGTGATGTAGGACATAATGTCTTAATGTCACATGTTATCATAAGAGACAAGTTCAGACATGTAAAGTCTAAATTTTTTTTAAGCTGTCTTAACATAATTTTAGTTGTGTATATGTGTTTGTCTCTCTCATGAGACATTGAATAATATTATGTATACTCTTTCTTTGCAAGTTTACTATGTATGCACATAATTTAATATATCAATCCTTCCATAGATTTTGAATGGCTTGTTGTAAGCGTCACAAATGTAATTTGCATTGGTTTGTTAGCAATAATTCCAATTCAGGGTCAGGTAAATTAGTTCAGAACATCTGTTAGCCATATTTTCTAACTTTAGAAATGTTTAGGTCACAGTTTCTACATGAATGTGATAGCTCCTTCATGGTGTTTGTAGGTAGGAATTCCATGTTGGATCAATGTTGCCTTGGCAATAAAACCCCCATAACATTAGTGATTTGACTATTGGTTAATCATAGGATGCTTCTAATCTATGTAGAAACTAGGGATAATTTGTAATTATGTACTAGGTGTTTACGTTAAATCCCCAAAAAGGAAAGGAAACAAGAAAATGTAATTCTGACTTAAACTGGACCTATTTATGTACCTTGCAGAGTAGAGCAGAGTAATGATTAGTATGGAATGAATCCCACCATATTTATTTTTGGATACCTTTAACCTGATTGGAATTCAAGAGATTTGACAATACTCATGAAATTTCCAAATCAAATATGGTAATGTCATATTGGAAGGAGACTTATAATGTTAGGCATGAATTGTAATACACCTGTTTTTTGCTAATTTTGATGTATATTTCACATAGTGAGTCTTTATGGACAGGCTTACCCAGGACGACTAACAGGTGGACTAGAAGCTGATGTGATGGCTGCAAATGAGCTGTCAACCCATGCATTCCTCCAGGCAAGCCATTATATTTCTTTTTCTTTCTGAATTGATCTCAATCTGTAGCAAAATATCCATGTTCACTTAATTTGATTTCGCAGGAATAGTTAAGATTGAGGACTTTTATGCACAGTTTTGCATTTAATTGGGTAAATCTGGAATAAATATTAGAAGTTTACCAACCCTTATGTATGGATGTCAAATCTTTTCTGCCTTGATTTAGCAAACTATAAAAGTGCCTTCCTGCTCCTATAGTGACCTCTTATTTTGGTTCAATTGTTTTGCTAGTTGGATTGTCAGAGGGAAGCATTCCTGGAAGCTAGAAATCATCTTTGAAGTTTGGATCTATAAACAGTGGGCTCGGTTGAATTAGTTATCATATATGTTTTGTTAGATTAGATCTTTTTGGGCTTTAAAGTGAATCTAAAGATAATATTTGTCATGGTGGTGAGACTTGCTGTTATAATTGAAAATTTCAACAAGGAGATAACAGTTACAGTTTGAAAACTTTCAAAATTTTCAATGGAGAGATATCTCTGCTCTTTTTTAATATATTTTCTTCCTTTCATTGCCTTATCTCTAGTTGTCATTTCCCTATTTGGCAAGTAACTTCTCTTTTTAGATCTTAGGCTTTTGTGATCCATAATGTAGTAAGGATGTCTTTCGGATTAATCACATCAGTATTATTTGGTCGACGTTTCGAACCAGCTAATGTGGTTCATCCTCAAGACAAAGGTGAAAAAATCCATAGATCCTAATGAATAAATAGCAAGGATGCATCAGAGTCCAGAATTAGCCATTAGAAACTAGCCGTTAGGAAATTAGTTATTTAATTAATAAATTAATATATTTTTTTATTTTTAAATTCCAATCAAAAGACTAGCTGTTATAAAATTAGCCGTTAATTATAAACATTTAATTATTTATTAATATTAAAATTATTATATATATATTACTTGTTAGACTAACCAAATAAGAAATTATTTATTACTCATATTAAAATATGACCAGAGTCAAATCAAAAACATATTAGTAATACAAACTAATAAATCAATAAATAGAATAATGAAAATATAATTATTTATTAATAATATTTAAATTATTCTATATATATTATTTAACCCAACAAGAAATTATTTATTACTAATATTAAAATATTATATATGAATTTTTTATTATAATAACCATTTTTATTATAAAATGACTAGATTCAAATAAAAAACAAATTAAAAATACCAACTAACTTATTTCTATTTCATAAATAAATAAATCAATAAATAGACATAAAAATATTAATATAATTTTTACCAATAGTTTATACATATATGAAATTACTCATTACCTATAAAAATACCAACTAATCTTATTTCTATTTCATAAATAAATAAATCAATAAATAGACAAATAAAAATATTAATATAATTTTTACCAATAGTTTATACATATATGAAATTACTCATTACCTATAAAAATGAAGAAGGGAATAATCAAGATAAAAGCGCTGGAATCCAGCTCTTACTCAATTTCCATTTATCATCTATTGAGATTGCTAGCATGTTTCTCAATCTCAATAGCCTCTCTTAGCTTCCTATGGTGGAAATGATTGAACCCTGGGAATGACCTTCGCATCCTCAATGCAAACATGGTGCTTATATTTCTCTGCAAGAGCTGATGAGCGAGATTGGTTGTGCCTGATGTCTGCAACATGCTTTTGGATTCATAGGCATTCGCCTTTTTTTTGAAAATGTATTGTTATACAAAATATTTAAAAAAGTCACCTCAACAAAGATCAGAACAAATCAAATCTCGTGATTTCAAAGGATGATTATCAAGGCTGCAAGAGCCATGAGCAATATTGTCATCAAATCCAAAGCAAGGTTAAATAAGTTCTTATCAAATAAAAAACAAGGTGAACGATGCAGACAATGGGATCACCAAAAGAATTCAAATAAACTTAGAATAAGCAAAAGTTATCAGGTTGTCCCAAGATGTTTTGGGTAGGTTGGCTACAACAAGCCCCCGCCCTCTCATTAGGAGGTGGGTTGAGAGGAACCAACATGCTCTTTTTCTATGACAAATGTAGCAGACTTCTCTGGAGCCAAGCTAGGGCTAACTGCCGGGGTCAGTTGGGCCTTTTGAGCTTGAGGAGCTTTTCTCTTTTTGACAAATTTCACCCCTTTTTCATTGTTTGTAAAGGGTCATAGGCTGCTTGAGCCTTCCCTTGCTCATCCTCAAAGGTTTATGATTTTATAGTTTTGGTTTGGCCAATAAGGGGTAACCCCTAATCCCATGGTTTGGGCTTTGACCTTGTTACCCAACAAAATGGGTAACCCTATAAGAGAAAATTTAAACATCTAGCCGTTGTCATATTCTATTTTAAAAATTATTCCTCAAAATATTTCTGGCATTGTACATTTGTATAATTTGTAAATAGATTTTGTATAATAAATTTTTGTAAATAAATTTTATTTTCTAACCCTTGTTTTGCAGCTAGGGTTTGGGGTTTTGATTTTTTTTTTTTTTTTTTTTTTGCATATAGTGGGTTTTTGGGTACTTGTATTTTTATTTGTGTAGATCAGATCCAGGTGATTTGAAGAGATTTCTTGGGGTTTTGAGTTAGATCTAGGCCCTTGAGGTTGCCACATTCATTGAGGAGAGATTGGACAAGTGATCTTGAAGGCTTAGGGCCTTTGTTTCGACCTCTAAACCCTTGCTCATTTCACTGTTTTATTTCAGCAAGTTAAATAATTCATAACAGTGATAAAAGACATTCTAAACTAGCCTAAAATCAATTCATAAATTGTCGAACACACAAAGGAATCAACTGCATGAGTTGGGCTAATCTTATTTAAGTGAATTTCACATATTTCATTGACTGATATCTCTGCATAATAGGCCTAATCAGATATGATATAACACTGAAAATTGCATCATAAGAGGCCGAAATATCTAATATTTCATATTTTCAAGATCAGTGTGACTTGTGGGTTCTCATTGCTCATATTTGGCTAGTACATGCTCATCATTGTGCACCTAAAATAGGATCTAAAGTGGTTTTACTTACTGCTATCATAAATCTAGCTTAATATTGGAATACGAGTAGCATAAATGCTCTCATTGCTTTACATTTCTAATTGGCTACTTGTCTAATTGATTTTAAGTGCTGTTGTGGAGAAGGTTGTTAAGCATTGAAATCTAACGTTTGTTTGTCTTTTGTAAGCTCATTTTCATAAGGCCATTGACTTTGCACTAAATTCACTCATACAAGCACTTAATCCATAATAGAATATCATTGTATGTCTCTTAGGTGAATTTGACTAATCTTATTGGCATAACTCCAATTGTGCATCATTGAACATTTTTGTGACCTTCAGGTTCTAAGAATCTAATTGGGTATGATTCAATAGAAATATCTTGACATCCAAGTGTTCTTTGTTTAAAGGCCTCTAATCTATTTGAATTGGTGTTAAGTAACATTGAGCATATCTTGAATAATATTGGCATTGAAATATCTTGGAAGCTTCTAATTGAAGTAAGAGCATTGATAATCTTGTGATAATAATCATTGGTACTGTAATATTCCTAGCTAATTGGAATATTCGATTTTGCTTAATTTTAGACTTCTATAGTTATTTATGAATAAAAAAGGTGAGGAAGGAGGACATGACATAACTCACTTTTAGAATAGAAAGTCACTTCCTAGTAGCACAACATTGTGACTTATAGGGGAGCCAAGGGGGCCAAAGGGGGACGCAGAGATGGAGCCCACGCAGACACTTGGAGGGACTGCGCAGGAGGAAAGAAACATGTGGCAAGAGGGGAATTACGTTGGAGGAGGTGAGCCTTGGGGTTGAGAGAGGCAAAGGCTATAAAAGAGAGAGAAGCCCCTTCATTTTGATCATTCAGTTATGTGCATTTGTGATAGTCATTTCGACTTAGAGCACGCTCTCTGTTTAGCTAGTTTGCAACATTGTTTAGTGCATTGAGTGTCTCCGTTCGGAGATCTCACCCTTAGCCCCGGGGGACTTCGAGTGCCTGCTCGAGCAAGGTATTTCCATTGGCATTTCAACAGTAGTTTCATCAGCATTTCAGT
Organism: Pinus tabuliformis; assembly: GCA_031772625.1. Taxonomy (NCBI): domain Eukaryota; kingdom Viridiplantae; phylum Streptophyta; class Pinopsida; order Pinales; family Pinaceae; genus Pinus; species Pinus tabuliformis. The sequence goes on from CM062817.1 coordinate 956,506,423, forward strand.
AGCAGTTCCATTAGCGTTTTGGAGGACTGCGCAGCATTGAGAGGGGAACACAGTTCTTTCTGGCAGGAATCTGGGTTGAGGGTTGCAGGAGGATTTGTGCTGAGAGATAGAGCAGGGAATCAGCCCCTGCATATTGGAGAGTTTTTGTAGAGGTTTCAGGCAGATTTCAGGAGGGTTTCATTCAGTGGCAGCACAAAGCATTGAGGGATTGCGCAGAACCCCGAGGGGCTGATTTTCGTGGGTTGGCCATTTCAGAAAAGCTTTTTGGGCTTTTATGGGTTTCTTGAGTAGAGTCCGAATCCATAGTTTCAGCCTTTTCTGAGGAGCGGAGCAGCCCCAAATCCTCATTTGATTTCTAGCAGCAGCAACAACACGACAATTCTCTAGCAGGTTGGACACAGTTCAGAGAGGGGCCATTCTTTGCTATTCTGAGTGTATATCTTCACTTGCCTTGTGCAAGTCAAGGTGCCATCTTTCTGATCATCTCCTGTAGTCATTCTATTAGTCAGTATAATAAAATGGCTTAGCATTTCTCTCTGCATTTCTTGATTATCCGCTTATGGTTATATTGTTATATGTTGCACCATTGTTATTTGCATCTCTTGGAGCATTCTGGGCTATTATACCACTTGTGTGTTTTCCTATACTCTTAGACAGAGTCTGGAAAGGGCCAGGTAGCCTCCGGAACTCATCCTCTTTTCCAAGGCGACATATCTGGTAAATGCCCTCCCAGTCCATCTCTGGTTGGAGTTTGCTTGTGTTTGAGGAATATCCCTTATAAGGGATATTATAGTGGTGTCAGAGCATAGATCTGGCTCAGCCTGTAGAGCTAGCAATCTATGACACCGGGGGAAAAACCCTATATCTGTTATAGAGGTCGAAGATACAGAGACACTGGGTGTAGGTTGGAGAACACTTACGGAGAGGGAGACTGTGTTCCGGTGGTGGACGCAGAACAAGAGGAGCCTGTGGTGGACGCAGAACAGGAGAACCCTGTGGTGGACGCAAAACAGAAGGAGCCTGTGGGGGACGCAGAGCAGGAGGCTTTGATGGTGGATGATGACGGGAAGAGATTTGCGGATATGCTCCTCAAATCAGTGTAGGATCTGTCGAGGTAGATTGAGGTGATGGGGCAGAGATTCATGGCAGTAGAGGCCAGACAGCGTGAGAGCCCACGGGTATTCCAGGTTGGTGAGGGATTGGGCGCATCCCACCATTTGCCAGAGCAGCGTGATACTGCGCAGCAGGTGGCCTCACATGCCCCTACATGCTCTACCATGCCCACTTTCCTAGGAGCAGACACGGGGGCCGTAGCCCAACAGGGGGCAGAGCCCGGACATATGGGCGATTATTTTGCAAGTAGCAGGCTTATGGGTAGGAGTTCAGGGAAGCCCTCTCATTCAGAGATTTTGTTCAGCTCCAGCGGGATAGTAGACCCCGCGACCATCACAGAGGGTATCGACATTACCATGATGGTGACACCCACCGTGCAGCGAGTAGATTCCACTTGCCTACGTTTGATGGTTCATCAAACAGTTCGGCAAAGTCTTGGGTGGAGAAGCTGGACATTTATTTCCAGCTTAACCAGATGTCGGAGACAGAGGCCATCAAGGTGGCAACATTGCATTTGGATGGTGAGGCCCAGGATTGGTGGTTTCACGGGATGGTTACACTCGGGCACTCTATAGTGACGACATATGTCGAGTTTACCAGGAGATTGATGGAGCGATTTGATCAGAGGGATCCAGAGCAGCGTTTTGTTGAGCTGACGAGGCTCAAACAGACAGGGAGCCCAAAGACCTACATTGCAGATTTTTTGAGGGTCTCCGTGATGGTGCCAGACCTATCCATGGCACGGAGGGTCTATATGTATGTTGAGGGGTTATTAGAGCCACTTCGGGGTTTAGTCCGATCCACTATACCAGCCACACTCAAAGACGCTATCAGCAGGACCCGGGACTTACAGCATGTCTTACCCAGGACTTGGACACCTTACCCCCAGAGACAGACTTTTCAGTCCAAGGGGAAGGATGTGAGGATTCCACCTCCAAAGGGGAATCCAGGACGAGTATAGCTTGACGATGATGCCAGGAGGGAGTTGAAGAAGAAGCAGTTGTGCTTCACCTGTCAGGAGCCATGGGCACCAGGACATAGATGTGCTGTTGGTAAAGCACACTTTATTGAGGTCTTCTCCGAGGGCAGTGGAGAAGAGGATGATGAGGATGATGTGGAGGTACGAGATAGCGATGCTATACAGGGACCTTTGCCACCTCCACCGCCAGCAGCAGGTGGTGCATCTTTTGCACCCACTGGAGGGGCCCTTGTAGCATTGCGAGGAGTTCCCAAGTATCTGATGCTACGTGTACGAGGGACAGTACGTGGCCAGCGAGTATCGATTTTGGTTGACAGTGGGGCAACCCACAACTTCATCGATGCACAGATGGTTGAGCAGAGAGGTATACAGACAGAGAGCTTCGATGGGTTTTCAGTCTTAGTCCCAAGAGATCAGACCATGACGTGTGCTCGTTATGTCCTAGAGCTTTCAGTGACGATGGGCACCTACACATTGACTGACCACTTTTTCGTGGTCGATATTCTGGGCACCAACAATACTGGGTGTTCAGTGGCTTATCACTCTAGGGAAGGTCACGATGGATTGGAAGACCCTAGAGATGGAGTGGGATGATGAGAAGACAGGGAGGCATGAGAAGATACGGGGGCAACACACATATCCGCCTCAGACTGTTTCGGCTCATCAGATGGAGGCAGTCTTCCGGAAGGGAGACATAGAGTGGGCAGTGGCGCTGCGTGCATCAGAGGCAGGGACTACAGGGCAGATGGTACATCCAGAGATATAGTCCATCCTTGATCGGTATGCCATAGTGTTTGGGGAGATTCCAACAGGGCAGCCACTGGATCGGGGGTTTCAGCACACCATCGAGCTTGATCAGGGCATACAGGCAGTGATTACCACCCCCTATAGGCACCCCAAGGCCTATCGGGATGAGATTGAGCGGGCTATCTAGGAGTTGCTGGCTCTTGGGCACATTCGACCAAGCACGAGTCCTTTTGCTTCTTCTGTGGTGTTGGTGAAGAAGGACGGTACATTGTGGATGTGCATTGACTACAGGGCCCTGAACAAGAAGACCCTGAAGAACAGGTACCCCATACCCAGGATCGACGAGTTGATGGATGAGTTGAGAGGAGCATGGTTCTTCTCAAAGATTGATTTGAGATCTGGGTATCATCAGATTCGCGTGAGGGAGCAGGACATTCCCAAGACCACTTTCAGGTGTCACTATGGGGACTTTGAGTTTTTGGTGATGCCCTTTGGGCTAACCAATGCCCCCACTACATTTTAGTCCTGTATGAATCACATCTTCCGTAGTCACTTGAGGAAGTTTGTGTTGGTATTCTTTGATGATATTCTCATTTACAGCAGGACTTGGCAGGAGCATCTCCAGCACGTTGAGACAGTATTGCGTATCTTACAGGAGCAGCAGTTCTATGCCATGTGAGTTTGGGTTGACGAAGATGTTGTATCTAGGACACATCATAGGGGTGGATGGAGTGAGAGTCCACGAGGAGAAGATCAGGGCCATCAAAGAATGGTCGGAGCCAAGAAACGTGACAGAACTCCGGGGATTCATTGGCATTTGTACTTACTACCAGAAGTTTGTCAAGGGTTTCTCCCAGCTTGCTGCACCCTTGACAGATTTGACGAGAAAGGGGGCTTTCAGTTGGTCAGATACAGTGCAGCGAGCCTTTGACAGGCTCAAGGAGGTTATGAGCAGCTGTCCAGTGCTTGCATTGCCAGATTTCATGCAGCCATTCGTTTTGGAGTGTGACGCCTCAGGAGAGGGGATCAGCGCAGTATTGATGCAGGGAGGTCACCCTATAGCCTATGAGAGGCGGAAGCTCCTTCCGCACGAGAGGTTGTATCCCATATACGACAAGGAGATGTTGGCCATCATGCATGCATTGGCCAAGCTCCGGCAGTATTTGGTAGGTAATAGGTTCAGGGTGAGCACTGATCACAATAGCCTCAGATTCCTTTTGGAGCAGAAGCAGCTACAGGAGAGGCCGCAGAGGTGGATCAGTAAGATCCAAGCATATGACTTTGACATTGAGTATGTCAAAGGTAAGAGCAACGTGGTAGCAGATGCCCTTTCACGTAGACCAGCCACATTGTCTCTTATGAGCTTGGATACAGACTGGAGGGCTTGACTCTTAGTAGAGTACTCCAAGGACAGGTTTGCATGTGAGGTGCTGGATGGGCAGGTGGCAGATGACAGGTACAGGGTGATCGATGAGATCATCTATTACAGGGATCGGATCTTCTTGACTAAGGGGTCTTAGCTCAAGAAGAAGATTCTCCAGGCATCACATGATTGACCATTGGCAGGCCATCAGGGGTTTACCAAAACCTACAGGGCCATTAGAGAGAGGTTCTCATGGAAGGGCCTCAAAGAGGACGTACTCCAGCATATTAGGGAGTGCGATGTTTGCCAGAGGAACAAGGGAGAGATGAGCCACCCCGCGGGATTATTGCAGTCTCTTCGAAGTGGGAGAGTATTTCGATGGACTTCATCACAGGGTTGCCCATGGTACAGGGCAAGGATTGTATCTTTGTCGTCGTTGATCGACTGACGAAGTACACATAATTTTTTGCCATATCCGCACACTATACAGCAACGCAGGTGGCCGAGTTGTTCTTCAAAGAGATCTTCAGGCTACATGGTCTTCCTAAGACCATCGTCAATGATAGGGACAGCCGCTTCATGGGCGGGTTTTGGCAGGAGCTTTTCCAGTTGGTGGGGACGGAGTTGACACCGAGTACCAGTTATCACCCACAGACGGACGGGTAGACAGAGATAGTTAACAAGTGGTTGGAGGGCTACTTGCGTAACTATATCAGTGGGCAGCAGCGAGCATGGCTGAAGTGGCTGCATCTGGGGGAGTATTGCTACAACACTTCACATCACATGTCCATTGGTATGTCAGCATTCTATGCCTTATATGGATATCATCCTTTATCTTTTGCTGACGCGATGTTTGGTGATAGCAACGCTCCTAGAGCCAAGATTTGGATCCAAGAGAGTTAGGATATCCTCCGAGCTCTCAAGGATAATATGGCTACAGTGCAGAACCAACAGAAGCTGTATGCCGACAGGGGTCGGGTGCAGAGACAGTTTGAGGTAGGGGACATAGTCTACCTACGATTTCAGCCATACCGATAGTCGTCATTGAAGCAGAAGGGGGCTGAGAAGCTCAAGCCCCGCTTTTATGGGCCATACAGGGTGATACGCAGGATTGGACAGGTTGCATATGAGTTTGAGCTGCCCCAAGGCAACAAGATTCATAACTTTTTTCATGTATCATGCCCGAAGAAGGCATTGGGGCAGCAGGTGACAGTGACAGACGAGCTACCACCCATGGATGATGAGGGGCATTTGGTATTGCAGCCGGAGGCTATCATTGATACCAGGGAGAGGCAGCTACGGAGTAGGATGGTCCAGGAATCCTTGGTGAGGTGGAAGAATTTGCCGGATGAGGATGCCACTTGGGAGAGTGAGAAAATCTTGCAGCGTCCATCACTTCAGTTGCTTGAGGACAAGCAACATTTTGCTGGGGGAGACTGTAATATTCCTAATTAGCCACGACTAATTGGAATATTCGATTTTGCTTAATTTTTGCCTTCTATAGTTATTTATGAATAAAAAAGGTGAGGAAAGAGGACATAACTCACTTTTAGAATAGAAAGTCACTTCCTAGTAGCACAACGTTGTGACTTAAAGGGGAGCCAAGGGGGCCAAAGGGGTGCACAGAGATGGAGCCCATGCAGACACTTGGAGGGACTGCGCAGGAGGAAAGAAACACGTGGCAAGAGGGGAATTACGTTGGAGGAGGTGAGCCTTGGGATTGAGAGAGGCAAAGGCTATAAAACAGAGAGAAGCCCCCTCATTTTGATCATTCAGTTATGTGCATTTGTGAGAGTCATTTCGACTTTAGAGCACGCTAGCTGTTTAACTAGTCTGCAACACTGTTTAGTGCATTGAGTGTCTCCGTTCGGAGATCTCACCCTTAGCCCTGGGGGACTTCGAGTGCCTGCTCGGGCAAGGTATTTCCATTGGCATTTCAGTAGTAGTTTCATCAGCATTTCAGTAGCAGTTCCATCAACGTTTTGGAGGACTGCGCAGCACTAAGAAGGGGACGCAGTTCTTTCTGGCAGGAGTCTGGGTTGAGGGTTGCAGGAGGATTTGTGCTGAGAGATAGAGTAGGGAATCGACCCTTGCATATTGGAGAGTTTTTGCAGAGGTTTCAGGCAGATTGCAGGAGGGTTTCATTCAGTGGCAGCGCAGAGCATTGAGGGACTACGCAGAACCCCAAGGGGGTGATTTTCGGGGGTCAGCCATTTCAGAAAAGTTTTCTGGGCTTTTCTGGGTTTCTTGAGTAGAGTCCGATTCCAGAGTTTCAGCCTTTTCTGAGGAGGGGAGCAGCCCCAAATCCTCATTTGATTTCTAGCAGCAGCAGCAGCATGACAGTTCTCTAGCAGCTTGGACATAGTTCAGAGAGGGGCCATTCCTTGCTATTCTGACTGTATATCTTCACTTCCCTTGTGCAAGTCGAGGTGCCATCTTTCTGATCACCTCCTGTACTCATTCTATTACTCAATATAATAAAATGGCTTAGCATTTCTCTCTGCATTTCTTGAGTATCTGCTTATGGTTATATTGTTATATTTTGCACCATTGTTATTTGCATCTCTTGGAGCATTTTGGGCTATTATACCACTTATGTGTTCTCCTATACTCTTAAACAGAGACTGGAAAGGGCCAGGTAGCCTTTGGATCTCGTCCTCTTTTCAGAGGCGACATATCTGGTAAATTCCCTCCCAGTCCATCTCTGGTTGGAGTTTGCTTGTGTTTGAGGAATATTCCTGATAAGGGATATTACAGATACCTTGTTAAGCATTGGGTAAATTATTCTAAGTGCTTCAATTATCATTGAATAAGTTATTACGGGATTTTGGCACATCTCGTAACTATTGAATAATTGTATATTGTGGGTATCTATAGTGTCTTTTTGGCACTTGGTAAGTTGGCACCCTTTCTTGTGGTTAAGATTGTATCTTATTGATAAGTGCTTGTTGGTTTAATTTAAAATCAAGTCATAATTAAGTACTTTAGCAACTTCAATAATCTTACCTTAAGAATCACTCAATCCATCTTGCATTGCATTCTAAGTCTAGTTTCATTAATAACTTACCTCCCAACATAAGCTTAGTTGATAGACATTTATGGCCACCCTTTCTCAATTTAGCTTGAGGGACTTAGCACCTCTTTAGTGGTTAACACGGTGACCTTGCAGTCGTCAAAGCCACAGTCTCTGTAGCGCTAGAGGCATCAGGTGGTTGGAACTTGGAACACAGGGGAGGTATCTTTAATGAAACCTTTGCTTGTTTCCTGTTGACTTCCATCCCACAACCTACTCTAGAGACTATTTCCAAAACAATTAAGAGGAAGGTTACATTTAGAATAGACATTTAACTTAAAATCAACCAAGATTTTGCATTTCAGCTAACTTGCAGGATTTGCATTTCATCTAGGATAGTTAAGCATCTAAGTAGTGATAGTTCATCTGATTACTTGTCATCTAATTGGTAAGAAGCAAGAAGTTGACTCCATAAGGCATTGGTCTCATATTTGAATCTAATCTAATCCTTAAGTCTTGCTAAAATTAACTAAGTAGCTAAGCCATTCAATAGTGCCTCCTAGACTCATTGGTTGCCAACTTGTCTTTCATATTCACATTTCCATAGGGACTACCCCCCCATAGCATGTTGTTGGGAGACAACTAGAACGGAGTGGGCAGGGATCAGAGTGACAACTCTCGCCCAAAGTTGTTGTCGCAGTTCCTATACAGTCTGAGCAGCACATTTTTTGGAGTCGTTGCTGGTGATAGATTTTTTGTCCTTGGTCCTCACGACAATTTTTCCTTCATTCATCATTTCCTTCATCTTTCCATCTTTTCATTTGAGTCAGCAACACCACAACATTTTTTGGCGCCGTTGTCGGGGACCAATTTATTGGGCTTTGGCATTACGACAATTATCATCGCTCTTCTTAATCTAATTAGTTTCATCTTCCTCACCCCGTCAACGCCACAACTTTTTTTGGCGCCATTGCCAAGGACCAATTTTTTGGACCCTGGCTTTGCCATATTCGTCTTAATCTTCTCATTATCTCATCATTTCTTATTTAATCAATGCCACATTTTCTGGCGCCATTTATCTCTGCATCTTTTCATCACCTTATCTTTTATCCTCTCACCAATCTGTTCATATTTTCTATCCGCACCTTTAGCACCTGGACATTTCAGTGGTTTTCCTATTTGGGTGGTGACTCCACTTATTCATCCATTCGTAAGAGCTTACTCTAGAATAAATCTTGGTAGCTTGGTTAACCCCGCACCCAATCCTGAAAAGGATCTAAGGGATCGGTTGGATAAGTTACACTCTAGAGAGCATTTAATCTTTCTCAGACAGGAAGGCCTCCCTGATAACCACTTGCTTTTCAATCTTCCTAATCAACAATCCATGGCTTATTTTAGTCCTTGCAGCTTTGCCAACATCTAGGGATATCCTCATGAACTTCCAGAAGATTCTGCTATGAACAAGCTTCCGGTTTTTCAAGGGAATAATGCAATCAATGTTGAAGCTCATATAAAGAAGTTCAACACTTTTATACAAAGATATGCTCATGCAACTGCATACAACCATGAAGATGTTAGAATGAAGTTGTTTGTCCTTTCATTAGAGGAGTTTGCATTGGATTTGTTTCAGGACCACATAATACTTTTGATTCTTTGCGAGCCCTCACTGATGCATTCAAAGATAAATTTGGCGATAAAATAGAAGGAACATACTTAGTCAAAGAGCTTAACTCCATCAAGAAAAGGGAAAATGAAACTGTTGAGGAGTTTAATCAAATATTTAATGGTCTTCTTAAACATATGACTCAAGATTACAAGCCACCTGACAAGACAGTGTTAGAGCAATATCTTGAAGCATTTAATGTTGACACCCAATATGAGATTAGACATGGCCAACCTGCTACCTTAGCTACTGCTTAGAATGTCGCTGAAGAGTTAGAGAAAGATAAAAAAGATTTAGGTAAATCAGAAGTTCCTGGTCTCTAAAGAGGTCCACCTAAATCTAAAGGAAAAGAAATTAAGGAGGCAAAGCATGATTCGATTAAAGAATTAACTCAAATTGTTAAGGAAATAAGACTTGATTATGCTCGAGAAATGAGTGCCATGCAATATAGGTTGGTGCAAATGGAAAGAAATTGAGCCCAAAGTATGCAGCGTCAGAATAATAATAATAATCCACGACCGAGAAGCAATCCTCCTAATGATCAGAGACCTCCCACTCCACTCGAGTCTGCCAATATTGTTGATCAACCAATCACATTTTGCAGATCATGTGAAAGTTTTCATGAAGAAAGTACTTGTGCCTTAGCTAGAAATATCTTGGACAAACATGATTTCTTCATCCTTCACCATCAATAACTTCAGTGATGAAAAAGATTCTATCACACAGATGTATGGTGAAAAGCCATCTCAAGAGCATATTTTGGAAATTGCTAAAAGTAAAGGTTATACTTATCAAAGAAAAAGTAAAGAGAAAAATCAAAATAAATAGGTTGCATCTAAAAGATATAAGTCAGGATTAAAAGTTGATTAGGCTTCTTGGATTAATAGTATTAAGATGTCTGTCCCAGTGCTTGAACTTCTAAAGATTCTATCTCAGCAGGCATCTTTCTTCAAAGCTTTGGGTATGGTTCAACAAGGTAATATTGATAACAATCCTAAGGATAAAGAAATAATGTTAAAGGATTTAAACTGCTACATGACCAATGAAGATCATCAACCTTTCTTCTTGAGTTTGGATATTAATGATCGCATGCTTCATAATTGCATGTTGATTCTGGTGCATCAACAAATGTTATGACTAAAAGGGTTATGGACCAATTGAAATTGAGAATTTCTAGGCCTTACCATAGCATTTGCTTGATGGATTCTTTAAAGGTTGAAGTCTTTGGTGTGGTCAAAGATTTACAGGTCTCCTTAGTTGATTATCCATACAAGATCATCACCATGGATAGCGATTATTGATGTGCCCAATGTATGGGGAATGCTTCTATTCAGGAAATTTGTGGTTGACTTGGGTGGATGTATTCATATGGATCTCTCATATGTTACTATTCCTACCGTAGCAGGTGGTATGGTCAGTTTATATAGGGAAGCTGAAAGAAGGTACCATGTAGAAGTTCCCAAGAGGCCAGAAAATGGTGAAGAAATTGAACCACAAGGTCATCCACCGTATTTTGAGTCAGAATTCATCCAGCCAGTATATCACTTTTCTTCACCGCATCTTCCATCCTATCTTCCAAGCAGAAAGAGAAGAAGGCTTTAGCTTGACAAAGATGTGCACAATTGTTATCACACGCTTTGTCAGCCAAAGAGGGTCAAAGTTCAACAAGGTACATTTGATAAACAACTTATTGATCTACCTGTCAGCGAGCAGATGTTCCAGATTGTGGCACATAGATGGCATCTGATGCAATGGGGCATCTTTTGTATAGTATCTCTAACCCTACTCCTTTTTATTTATGTCATTAGTTAGTTTTATTTCACGCATCTAAGTTATATGATCTTTCATTTCAGTTTGTTAGAGTGGATTTTTTCTATTCCAGCAAATATTCTATGTATGCATGACGATTTCTATTTCAAATGGATATCTATTTGATGGACTTCTGTTTTCTTGATTACAGGATTCTGGATTCTCACATTGCTCCATTAAAGCAATGTGTCCCCATATGGAGCCAAATGTTGCACCCATTTTTTCAACCTTTCACAAGAAAGCAGGATCCAAAGTGTTGAAGAATTTTTTTCAAAGTCAGAATCATCAGCTAACAGTGTGTCATGTCATTATAAACCCATTTTGTAAATTTGTGATGTAAATGATGCTAGTACGACCATTTAATTATGTAACAACCTAGGTAAGCCTATGATTTTGGCGATGAATTTCATCCTAGAAGGTTTTTCGTCTCATTGATTATTTGTGTTCCTAAACACGGATGATCGACAAAGTTTTTCCCTCCAGCCCCACCCCAAAGCTAAGGATGGAATTTATCATCAAGGTCTTAAGTGAGTCCTAGTGTTTTAGTCGTGTAAAAGTGATTTGGGAATAATTTAAGCTAATTGGCTAAATTATTTTATTACAGGTCACTTGGTTTGCTAGACCATATTGTGTTGTGGAATTGGGTAAATTTTGTGAGGCTTTAGCACTCACGGGTATTCCCCCTTTGAGGGTTGAATTTGTAAAATCTTATGTAAAAAATATTTTAGTGCATGGTCCCTCATACTTAAACACCATGGCTAGAATATTTGAGGGTGAAAAACTAATTAATCCCCTCATGAGTTAATTAATTAATTTTTCTGGCAAAACTAAAATTAAATCCTAAGCCAGAAAAGTAATTGATTTAGAGTCAAAATTAAAATGTTAGAGAAATTAATTCTTCCGAGCGGAAAAATTCGTGGGTCTAAAAGAAGTTAATTTTTGGAGGCCCCCCATCAATGGAATATTGGAAATTTCAAGAAAATTTGGATCCTTGGACCTTGGTGGTTAAGTCAAAGTCAAAATTTTGAAGAAATTAACTCAAAATAATTATTTTTGAGCTAATAAAAATGGTTTTAATGAGAAATTCGAAAATTCCTCAAAAATGATTATTTTCGATGACAGAGATTAAAAGTTGATCAAGAATTTATCAATGGTTGAGATTATTTTGACAATGATCAAGCCAACTATCGTTATTTTCCACTTGGAGGAATTTCTCTATGAATAAAACTTATTATGCTTCTATTAAACATCTAATCATATGATGACCTGAGCTCTGATGTAATTTTGTAAACGTTGATGTGAAGCCACTGTTTTGCTGGGAACATTTGAATATCATAATAAAAGACTTTGGGGTACAGTTCATGGTGTCTTTGTCTCATTGATCTGTGGTATGTGTTGGATATGTGCATTCTTATATTGTGCTTTAATATTATCTGAATCGTTATTTCATTTGTAGATGATAGGAACATTCTATTGGTAAGTTTTAGGCTTATCTTAAGTGATCCGATCCATTATATGTTCTAACGATTTTTCTTGAGAAAATATATAGAGTTTGCAGGTTGCCCAACTCTTGGGCTCCAAGTTCATAGTCTATGGGCATAGTCTGACCTTGTTTGGACTTCGAATATTTTATATGATTTTCCTACTTCGCTAAGGCTTTGATTAAATATTTATTTTTCGAAATACATCTAGCCGTTGTCATATTTTATTTAAAAAATTATTTCTCAAAGTCTTTTAGGCATTGCACATTTGTATAATTTGTAAATTGATTTTGTATAATTTTTTTTTTAAATATTTTTTTATTTTCTAACCCTTGTTTTGCAGCTAAGGTTTGGGGTTTTGAATTTTTTTTTGTATATGTTGGAGTTTTGGGCACTTGTATTTTCATTTGTGCAAATCATATCCAGGTGATTTCAAGAGACTTGCTGGGCTTTTGAGCTAGATCTAGGCCCTTGAGGGTGCCACATTCATTGAGGAAAGATTGGACAAGTTGGGCAAGTGATCTTCAAGGCTTAGGGCCTTTGGTTTGACCTTTAAACCCTTGCTCATTTCACTGTTTTAATTCAGCGAGTTAAATAATTCATAACAAAGATAAAAGACATTCTAAACTAGCCTAAAATCAATTCATAAATTGTCTAACATATTAAGGAATCAACTGCAACAGTTGGGCTAATCTTATTTAAGTGAATTTTACATATTTCATAAATGATATCTCTGCATAATAGGCCTAATCAGATCTGATATAACACCGAAAATTGCATCATAAGAGGCCTAAAATATCTAAGATTTCATATTGTCAAGATTAGTGTGACTTTTGGGTTATCATTGCTCATATTTGGTTCCTAGTGGCATTAAGTCAAAATTCTGGGCATGATCTCAAGCCATAGTCACTGTGTCTAGGCCAAAGACTTAACCGAGGAGAGTGAAGACTTTTGAGAGGCATATAAACCATGATTTTGAGGACTGAGGGGCTAATCTAATAGCCCACACAAAGCCGAGTTACTTGACAAAGAAAACGCAGTCCTGGGCACAACATATGAGGTCTGAAATCACAATTTAGGAGGACCAAATTCTCTGAGTTTCCTCAGAGATCCAAATTTCAGAAGCATTGTGCATATATGGTTAATAAAATCACTATTTGGAAAACATTTTGAAGCTGTCCTCACACCTGAGAAAGGAAGCAACCAAGTCCGAGTTCATTAAAGGCCTTATAAGCCTAATTGAAAGAGGAGCCAAGTCTTCCTTACCAAATTCTAGGCATAAATATATTTCAGAGGGTTTGATTTGTCTTATTCACTTAGAGAGGAAGCTGAGACTCCTCCATCAAGTTCTGGGCATAAGTATTATGTGAAAGGTTTACAAGGAGTACCCACAGTCATCCTAAAGAAGGTCGAGACCCATAAAAGAGACCTAATACAAGCTATTAGGCCTGTCCTGAAGAAAAGTAATCAAGCTACAATTCACAGTCCTGTATATTAATAAAGAGGCCAAGAACTTGTGACTCAGTCTTTAGGCACATATACATATACAATCCAAGCATGCTCAGTCACCCTTGAAGCTGTTGAAGAATGTAACTAGTGTCGGTCTTCGTAATTGTATGTGAGTCATGATGTAATATATTTGTCAAAATAAATTTATTATTATTATTATTAATTTGACTTATTAAAGCATGAGTTCCATGCTTGGGTCAATAGTCATAGGTCAAGCCTCCATTGTAGGCTTCTAGGATTTTTCTATTGAGTCAAAGTCAAAATTTGATGTAATAAACCCTTCTTGGGAACATGATAGAAAAGAATATTTAAGTGACACCTCTCCTCCATCAAGTAGGTCTTTGTCACCTTGCAAGTCGGCCTCAAATTAATCTTCTACTCATGTTGGCTCATTTACAGGCAGCAACAACTATAAATAACCATGTGTACTCTGCCCTGTTCAAGGAACAGCCAGTCATGTTCAGAGATCACAGAAAAGTAGCGAGGTTTCACAGGACCGAAACATTACTGCAAGACTGTAGTATAAGGTTGTTAGAGTCGGTCTTGTCGCCCTCCATCAGCGATCAAAGCTCTTTGCATTTGCATTAGTAGGTGTCTCATCAGTGTCAATTTTTGCATTCCATTAGGCATGCCATAACCCTGATGGAGGAGATGGTGTCTTTGTCCCCCTCTTGGCACTGCTGGATCAGCTTGTTTCAGTCATTAAACTTTGTCATGGTTACTTGTTTATTGTCTTGAGATCAAATTTTTAGGTCTAGGGTTTTGGTCAAAATTGTCTTCAAGGTCATGTCTCTGAAAGGTCAATAAGTGCTCAGCAAGCCAGAGGGATGATTTTAAAGGTGTTTCTTCGCAAATTTCAATCTTGTACAGTTAATCTTTACCTTGGATTTAAAAACTCTGTTTTTAAAGCCAAGGTCATTTTTCAAATGTTTGTAAAAAGTGATGAAATTTCAAAAGACTTCAGCGGATAGCATGTAACCCTGGCTCCCTTGCCAAGATCCCTCAGATGCTATCCCTGCAAAAAGCATCAAAGAAAAGCATCAAATCAGTCAATTTCAGGACAAAGGAAACCAAGAAAAAGTTAAGTTTATAAAGTTGTCAAAATGCCAATTCATGTCACCATTTAGCTGAGTCTATCATCATTCAGAGGGTTGTCATCATCATATTAGGTTCCATTGGGTCATGTTACACCTTATTCATACTTCAGTTGTGCCTTGGCAAGGTCATTTCCCTCTCCTAGGGTTTTGAAGGCAATTTCTCTTGGATGGTCAAATCACCGGCAAAACTTGTTTTCTGATGTTCATACACCTTCCCCTATCCTTAAAGTACCTTATCAAACACTTCCCATCCCTTAGATCCGCCAAATTCCTCATTTTTGCACAAACCCTAGTTTCTAGCTACAACTTGACAATTTTCTAGGTTGGGCCTGTGTTTCGCCCTTTTGGACCCCTTCCCCTCACTCAATCTTTGAGATTCCACTTTCCCCTACTTCCTAACATCCCTCCCCACTCCCAAAAATTTCCCCAAGAATTTAGAAGCCCCCTATCCCCTTCATTTCGCTTCATTTCGACAAACTTCCTTGTTTCACACATCGGGACAAGTTTCACTCAAATGATGTTTCAGAGCAATCAAAGATGAATTTTGGGAAACTGAGAGAGGTTTTTGTCCACAACATGCCAAGGAAGAAAAACCTCCTTCACTTTTTGCACAGGTGTCATGGTTTGAGAGAAATGTCAAGAATACCGTTGCCTCAGGAGAATCAAAGACACCTCTGAAGTGACCTTGGGAAAATCAAGTTTTCTCCTAGCTTGGTTGGCCAAATGATTTGCTTGATGGGTAAAATGATAACTAGACACAAAGAGCTTTCCAATGAGCTATCATGAGCTCAATTTGGGGTTGAGGAAGGCATTCAAAAGTTGACTGCAACAGCACTCTTCCTTGAGGCAGCCTCATTTGGCACTTTTTGACCAGTCTTGGGAGATTTGATTTTTGACAGGTCAAATGAACTCCAAATTGAAAAATTCCAGTTGGGTTGGAAAGTAGACTCAAAGACCTTTCCAACGAGCTATCTTGCACCTGATTCTGACACTGTGAAGGCCTCCAAAAGCCTCCTTCAAAAGTGCGCGACCCGTCAGGACACCTTTGCCAGTGCAAAAATTACACTGGCGCGACCCGTTGGGGATTTCTCCACAGAAATTTGCCAGTAAACTTGCCAAGGAGCCACAAATTGCCAAATTTTGTAAGGTAGGCCCTCAAATCATGAAAAATTGTTGCTTGTTACAGTTTAAGAAGATCATGATTATATTTGTAGAGGTCTCCATTTGCAAGTAGAAGTCTCCATTGTGCTTTGGCTTGAAGTTGTCAAATTGCTAGGGTTTTATATGCTGTTTTGAGGTATCCCTTGTCTTCCCTATTTTTCACCTCCCATTCCATATTCCCTATCATTTTTATTTAAATTTCCCTTCCACAATTGCTAAGAGCCCTAAACCCTACCCCTCTTCCTAAGAAATAAAAAAATTAAACCCTAACCCTACCTCCCATAACATCCTTGCAAATGAAATTGTATGATGATGTATATGTCATGCACAACACCACCACCACATCCTGAGATTGTTCACGAGGAGGAAGGACCATCACAGCAGCATGACATCCCTGTCACTAGACATGTCAGCTCCTCACCTCTGGTTACCTATCAGAAAGGCCCGAGGGCCTTATTTGCAGCAGCTAGGCGAGTACTATCTCCACAGCAGGTGGAAGGGGTCTCGCCTTCATCATCAGCTCAACGAGTGTTATCTCCACATCAGGTGGAAGGGGCCTCGCTTCCTTCACCAGCACAGGCAGCACAGAGGGGCAAACAGCCCATGATTCATGAGGGTCCATCAGGAGTTCTAGACACTGAGGTGATTGATCTTGAGGCCAGTTCTCCTAGCCGAGAGGCAAAGGAGATCATTCAACATCTCAGAGCTGAAAATGATGCTTTGCAGAGGAGATTTGAGGGTGCCCAATGGACCATCACCTACCTGGAGCAGTGCAACAAACAGTTGGAGGAGGAGAAAGCACTTGATGAGCTATGGAGGATTCGTAGTGACCGAACCTTGAACCGTAGAAGACCCGGTGACCCATTGCCTGCTGACCGAGAGTCTATGCTCATCCAGGAGAACGCACACTTGGAGAGGCTGTTGGCTAAGGCCAACCAAGAGAAGATATTGCTAAGGAACATGAAAAACCATTACTGGGCAAGAATGCATGTGTGCAAGGCCAAAATGAAGATGTTTCAAAGGCGGTTGACCGAGGCTCTAAAACGGAGAAAGAGGCCAAATCCCCTCCGTATCTTGGCTGAGGCTTCACTCAAAGATCATAGCACTCAATAGCCTAGCCACAGCTCAAATCCCAAATTTTTTTGAGAATTTTGGCATTTTTTGGTAATTTACAGGTTTTGGCTCTTTAACGGGTCTCACCCCCCGCGAGACCCTTCATCATGGCAACTCCTTTTCACAAAAACTCAGCATTTCCTGATTTGTTATGCAAAGTTACATATGCCCATGGATGGACTTGAGTTTTTATGGAGTTTTGGGCCTCCAGAAGGTCAAAATACATGCAAAATTTGACTTTCTGCCACTTTTTTGAACTGCAGAAAGCTGTCTTGGGAGAATTGGTTTTTGACAGGGCAAATGAACTCCAAATTCAAAAATTCCAGTTGGGTTGGAAAGTAGACTCACAGACCTTTCCAACAAGCCCACTTTTGCTCAATTTGGCCACCTGCAAGTACCCCAAACAGAGCTCCAAAGGGGCGCGACCCGTTAGGCAGGGGGGCGCGACCTGTCAGGCAGTTTTTTGCCAGATTGCACTGTACAGCCCAGAAAACGCAGATTTGACTCAGTTTGACTTTTTGAGGTTAATGATGGTCCTCTTTGATGTAATTGTGACACTTTTTAGACACTTTTACCCTTTTGTAACTCTTCTAGAAGATTCATTTATGAAAAGGGTAAAAATTAAATGTATGAATTGGTTTCCAAGTTTATAGAGGCAAGTTGTTTTGACTACCTAGATTTTAGTGCTCAGTTTAGAATTAGTTGAAACAGCTCCTAGAAGGATGAGCTCGACCCCTAGAGGCAAGGGAAGAGGTTGGCTTGCCTATATTATGTATTTTCTTAATCATTTTCAGGGGTTGGAAGGTTGGACTCTTGAGGGAGAAGCTATCATTGTATTATTTCACTGTATCTCTGCAATTTTTGGCTAAGGAAGACCAGGGTTTTGCAGTCCTCTTTGGGATTCTTGTGGACTCATGTGTTGATGGTGTGTTTCTCAATGTTCTTGTAAGTGTGTTTATGTGAATCATTTCCTTTCCTTTACTGCTGCACATTAAACAAATGAAGTGTTAAAGTAAGAATTTATGCTTGCCATGCTCAGCTTTTAAATTTGTTTAATTTCTATGTTTTCTACTGTTTAAGGAGAATTCAAAGTATTATTTGCTCTCCTTAGCTCCTCATCGGCCTTTTCCATCCGCTCACCTCAATCAAAGGCATCAATACGGTCTCCTACCTCGCCCCAAAGAACCCCCTGCAGAAACTGTGTCAAATCCCCGCACCCAAAATTGCAATTCCTCAATTTGCCACCAAAAACCCAAAAAACCCCAAATCAACCTTTTTAATCAGTTTACTAGCCTAATATCAGTGTTACCTTGTTGGTCATCTCATCCCATTGAAGATCTGCCGAGATTGACCGGAGAGAGCCTTCTCCTGCCCCGTAGGGCTAGCTACGAGGCTAAATGGTTTGATGTAGTCTTGATGTTTACCTTTCTTTGAGGTGAAATTTCAAGCGCTAACAAAGGTGAAGGAAAAAAACTCTCTTACTGAAAGGCGAAGTCTGAAGCTTATTATTGCAGGAAGTCGAAGTCTTTATTATTACAAGAAGCTGAAGTCTTTGTAATCATAGGAAGCCGAAGTCTCTATGATTGCAGGATGTCAATAAGGATGCAGATATCAAGAAGGATCAAATTTGAAGATCTATTCTGGAAGAAGAATATGTCAAAGGCTGACTTGATGGATGGAGAGAAGTTTAGGTTAAGGTCTTGGTTGTCTCACTGTCATATGAATCTACTTGAAGAAGAGTTTGATTGGGTTTTCCCCTACCTAGGGGTTTTGCCTTGGCTGTGCGCCTATATCTTGTGTCATCTTTTGTTTATTGTTTGGCATTTATTTTGATGAAAAAAAACATAAATAAGAACTAACAAGCACATAAGAATTTTCACAAGTAAATGTCAAAGATCTAAGAGAAATATAATGCCCTAAGATTTCTCGACATGGTTTTCGAGCTGGAGGAGGGATTGAAGAACAATCATTGAAGAGAAGCTTGAAAATCTTATGGTTTTATCTCTGTAATCCGAGCCACCATATCTCTGTGATGAAGCAAAGAAGTTCGAATTGTCATCTCTGTGGAAATCTGAATGTCATCTCTTTGCAAGTCTGAGTATCATCATTGTGGAAGAGTGTGAGGACCTGAAGTGAAGTCTGAACCTTATTTGTGATAATATCCAAGCTTATTCTGTGGTGATTCTAAGCTCATGCAGAAGTATAAGTCTGAGGCGATCCAAGCTATAGTGGTGATTCAAGACTTTCTTCTGTGGAGGAGATCCGAGTTACAATGGTGATCCGAACTTTCTAAGGAGCACCCTTCTGTGATAAAATCCAAACTTTCTAGGGAAAATTCTTATGATAAGGTCCAAGTTATTTGAGACAGATTCAAACTAATAGAGGAACTTCTCCTGTGATATGATGTGAAATTTGAGGCACATGATGAAGGACAAAATCTGAAATATGAGACTTGAAGTAGGTAGTTCCAAAACGAAATATTGAGCTATAACTAGCTGAAGAAGGGTCCACTTCAGGAGGTCACTAGACCGTGAACCCAATCATCTTCCTGAGACTAGTTCCTGGCTGAAGTACTTATGGCTAGAGGACTGACTTGATCCAATCATATTCTAGCAGCCCAAATAAAGCCGAGCTACCTGGAGAAGAGAGTGAAGGTGTAAGGTTTCTATTTAAGATCTGAAATCATCATTTAAAGACCGGTCATGTGCTACAATAGTAATCCAAAATTTATGATTATATCAGTCTTAAAATGAGCGAGTAGTTTGAAGATTTGACAAATACATTTTGAATATGGAAAGGAGTTGATCTCACTCAAAATTCTAAAAACAAAATATAAATTGGAAGCTCTAAAGCCTGGCCACCATCACCTTCAGAAAAGAGCCGAAATTCTGAGCAAGGTTGAGTTTTCAAATTAATCTATCACCCTACTTCACTGTAATATCCCTTATCAGGGATATCCCTCAAACACAAGCAAACTCTAACCAGAGAAATAACAATAGTGCAACATACAATAATGTATACATGGAATATAAGCAGATACTCGAGAAATGCTAAGCCATTTTATTATACTGAGTAATGGAAAGAGTACAAGAGGTGATAAAAAAGATAGCACATCGACTTGCACAAGGCAAGTGAAGAAATACACTCAGAATGGTAAGGAAATGGGCTCTCTCTGAACTGAGTCCAAATTGCCGGAGAACTGCTGTGCTGCTGCTACTGCTGGAATCAAATGAGGATTTGGGGCTATTCCCCTCCTTAGAAAATGCTGAAACTCTGGAATCAGGCTCTGCTCAATAAACCCAGAAAAGCCCAGAAAGCTTTTCTAAAATAGCTGACCCCCAAAAATCACCTCCTTGGGGATCTATGCAATCCCTCAAGGCTCTGCGCTGCCCCTGAAGAGAATCCTCCAAAACTCTACCAGAACCTCTCCCAAAAGTCCTCCAATATGCAAGGGCTGATCCCTTGCTCAATCTCCAAGCTCAAATCCTCCATATAAACCCAATCCGGAGCTCCTACCAAAAGAGACTATGTCCTCCCCTCTCAAGACTGCGCAGTCATCAAAATGCTCAGTTCCTCCTCAACTCCAGAAATTGCTCCTCCTGCAAAATACTGCTGAAAGTACCTTGCTTGAGCAGGCACTCGAAGTCCCCCGGGGCTAAGGGTGAGATCTCCGAACGGAGACACTTGATGCACTAAACAGTGCTGCAGACAGGCTAAACAACCAGCGTGCTCTAAGTCGAAGTGACTAGCTCAAAATGCAACATAATTCAATGATCAAAATGAGGAGGCTCCTCTCTCCTTTATAGCGTTGGCCTCTCTCAATACCCTAAGGCCCACCTCCCCCAACGTAGCCTCTCTCTTGCCACGTGTTCTTTCTCCATCTGCGTAGTCCCTCCAAGTGTCTACGTGGGCCCCTTCTCTACGTGGTCCTTGGGACCCCTTGGCTCCCCTTTTAAGTTACAATGTTATGCTACTAGGGAGTGACTTTATTCATAAAGTGAGTTATGTCCCCCTTTCCTTACCTTTTTATTTCTAAATAACTATAGTAGGCAAAATTAAGCAAAATCGAATATTCCAATTAGCCATGGCTAATTAGGAATATTACAGTCTCCCCCGGCAAAATGTTGCTTGTCCTCAAGCAACTGAAGTGATGGATGCTGCAAAATTTTCACTCTCCCAAGTGGCATCCTCATCCGGTAAATTCTTTCACCTCACCAAGAATTCCCAGACCGTCTTGCTCCATAGCTTCCTATCCCTGGTATCAATAATAGCCTTTGGCTGCAACGCCAAATGCCCCTCATCATCCGTGGGTGGTAGCTCATCTATCACTGTCACCTGCTGCCCCAATTCCTTCTTCAGGCATGATACATGAAAAATGTTATGAATCTCGCTGCCTTGGGGCAACTCCAATTCATACGCAACCTGTCCAATCCTGCGTATCACCTTGTATGGCCCATAAAAGCGGGGCTTGAGCTTATCAACTCCCTTTTGCTTCAGTGACGATTGTCGGTATGGCTGTAATCATAGGTAAACCAAGTCCCCTACCTCAAACTGTCTATCCACTCGACCCTTGTCAGCATACAACTTTTGTTGGTTCTGCGCGGTAGCCATATTATCCTTGAGAGCTCGGAGGATATCTTGACTCTCTTGGATCCAAATCTTGGCTCTCGGAGCCTTCTTAGCATCAAACATCACGTCAGTAAAAGATAAAGGATGATATCCATACAAAGCATAGAATGGTGACATACCAATGGACATGTGATGTGTAGTGTTGTAGCAGTACTCCCCCAGATGCAACCACTTCAGCCATGCTCGCTGCTGCCCACTGACATAGTTACGCAAGTAGCCCTCCAGCCACTTGTTAACTATCTCCGTTTGCTCGTCCGTTTGTGGGTGATAACTGGTACTCGGTGTCAACTTCGTCCCCACCAACCAGAAAAGCTCCTGCCAAAACCCGCCCATGAAACGGCTATCCCTGTCACTGATGATGGTCTTAGGAAGACCATGTAGCCTGAAGACCTCTCTAAAGAATAGCTCGGCCACCTACGCTGCTATGTAGTGTGCGGATATGGCGACAAAGATACAATCCTTGTCCTGCACCATGGGCAACCTTGTGATGAAGTCCATCGAAATACTCTGCCATTTCCCCTTCAGAATGAGAAGAGGCTGCAATAATCCCGTGGGATGGCTCATCTCCCCCTTGTTCCTCTGGCAAATATCGCACTCTCGGATATGCTGGAGTACGTCCTCCTTGAGGCCCTTCCATGAGAACCTCTCTCTAATGGCCCTGTAGGTTTTGGTAAACCCTTGATGGCTGGCCAATGGTGAATCATGTGATGCCTGAAGTATCTTCTTCTTGAGCTGAGATCCCTCAGTCAAGAATATTTGGTCCCTATAGTAGACGATCTCATCGATTACCCTGTATCTGTCATCCGCCACCTGCCCATCCAGAACCTCACATGCAAATCTGTCCTTGGAGTACTCTATTAAGAGTCGAGCCCTCCGGTCGGTGTCCAAGCTCATAAGAGAGTCGAGACAATGTGGTTGGTCTACGTGAAAGGGCATCTGCTACCACGTTGTTCTTCCCCTTGACATACTCAATGTCAAAGTCATACGCTTGGATCTTACTGATCCACTTCTGCTGCCTCTCCTGTAGCTGTTTTTGCTCCAAAAAGAACCTGAGGCTGTTGTGATCAGTTCTCACCCTGAACCTGTTACCCACTAAATACTGTCGAAATTTGGCCAATGCATGCATAATGCCCAGCATCTCCTTGTTGTATATAGAATACAGCCTCTCATGAGGAAGGAGCTTCCGGCTCTCAAAGGCTATAGGGTGACCATCCTGCATCAACACTGTGCCGATCCCCTCTCCTGACCCATCACACTCCAAAACAAATGGCTGCAAAAAATCCGGCAATACAAGCACTGGGCAACTGCTCATAACCTCCTTGAGCCTGTTAAAGGCTCGCTGCGCTGTATCCGACCAACTGAATGCCCCCTTCCTCGTTAGATTTGTCAGGGGTGCAACAAGTTGTGAGAAACTTTTGATGAACTTCCGGTAGTAAGTACAAATGCCAATGAATCCCCGAAGTTCTGTCACGTTCCTCGGCTCTGGCCAATCTCTGATGGCCCTGATCTTCTCTTTGTGGACTCTCACTCCGTCCACCCCTATTGTATTATCCCTTATCAGGAATAGACCCCAAACACAAACAAACTCCAACCAAAGATGGACTAGGAGGGCATTTACCAGATATGTTGCCTTTAAAAAGAGGACGAGATCCGGAGGCTACCTGGTCCTTTCCAGACTCTGTCTAAGAGTATAATAAAAACACAAGTGGTATAATAGCCGAGAATTCTCAAAGAGATACAAATAACAATGATACGATATATATCAAATAAACCATAAGCAGATACGCAAGAAATGCAGAGAGAATGCTAAGACATTTTACTATACTGAGCAATAAAATGATTATAGGAGGTGATCAGGAAGATGGCACCTCTACTTGCACTAGGCAAGTGAAGAAATACACTCAGAATAGCAAGGAATGGCCCCTCTTAGATCTGCGTCCAAGCTACTGGGAAACTGCTATGCTGCTGCTGCTGCTAGAAATCAAACGAGGATTTGGGGCTGCTCCCCTCCTCAGAAAAAGCTAAAACTCTGGAATCGAATTCTACTCGAGAAACCCTGAAAAACACAAAAAGCTCTCGTGGAATGGCCAACCCCTGAAAATCACCCCCTTGGGGTTATGCACAGTTCCTCACTGCTCTGCGCTGCCACTGAATGAGATACTCCAGAAATATGCCTGAAACCCCTACCAAAAACTCTCCAACTGCAAGGGCTGATCCCCTGCTCTACCTCCCAGCACAAAACTAGAACTGCGTCCCTCTCTCAATGCTGCGCAGTCCTCTAGAACTGCGTCCCTCTCTCAGTGCTGCGCAGTCCTCCAGAACTGCGTCCCTCTCTCAGTGCTGCGCAATCCTCCAAAAATGCTGAAAATCTGCGGTTGGAATGCTGAAGTATCTACTGCTGAAATGCCAATGGAAATACCTTGCCTGAGCAGGCACTCGAAGTCCCCCGGGCTAAGGGTGAGATCTCTAAACGAAGACACACAATGCACTAAATAGTGCTGCAGACTAGCTAAACAGCCAGCATGCTCCAAGTCGAAATGACTATCACAAATTCTCATAACTGAATGATCAAAATGAGGGGGCTCCTCTCTCATTTATAGCCTTTGCCTCTCTCAATCCCAAGGCTCACCTCCTCCTACGTGATTTCCCTCTTGCCGCGTGTGTCTTCCCTCCTGCGCAGTCCCTCCATGTGTCTGCATGGGCTCCATTTATGTGTCCCCCTTTGGCCCCCTTGGCTCCCCTTTAAGTCACAACGTTGTGCTACTAGGAAGTGACTTTTTATTCTAAAAGTCAGCTATGTCCCTCTTCCTCACTTTTTTATTTACAAATAACTATAGAAGGCAAAATTTGGACAAAACCCAATATTCCAATTAGCCATGGCTAACTAGGAATATTACAGTCTCCCCCGGCAAAATGTTGCTTGTCCTCAAGCAACTGAAGTGATGGATGCTATAAGATCTTCTCACTCTCCCAAGTGGCATCCTCATCTGGCAAATTCTTCCACCTCACCAAGAATTCCCGGACCGTTCTGCTTCGCAGCTGCCTCTCCCTGGTATCAATGATAGCCTCCGGTTGCAATATCAAATGCCCCTCATCATCCACGGGTGGTAGCTCATTTGTCACCGTCACATGCTGCCCCAATGCCTTTTTCAGGCATGATACATGAAAAATGTTATGAATCTTGCTGCCTTGGGGCAGCTCCAACTCATATGCAACCTGTCCAATCCTGTGTATCACCCTGTATGGCCCATAAAAGCGGGGCTTGAGCTTCTCAGCCCCCTTCTGCTTCAGTGACGACTGTCAGTATGGCTGTAATCGTAGGTAGACCATGTCCCCTACCTTGAACTGTCTCTCCACCCGACCCCTGTCGGCATACAACTTCTGCTGATTCTGCGCTGTAGCCATGTTGTCCTTGAGAGCTCGGAGGATATCCTGACTCTCTTGGATCCAAATCTTGGCTCTAGGAGCCCTGCTATCACCAAATATCACGTCAACAAATGATAAAGGATGATACCCATACAAGGCATAGAATGGTGACATACCAATGGACATGTGATGTGAAGTATTGTAGCAGTACTCCCCCAGATGCAGCCACTTCAGCCATGCTTGCTGCTGCTCGTTGACATAGTTACGCAAGTAGCCCTCCAACCACTTGTTAACTATCTCTGTTTGCCCATCTGTTTGTGGGTGATAACTGGTATTCGGTGTTAATTCCGTCTCCACCAACCGGAAAAGCTCCTGCCAAAACCCGCCCATGAAACGACTGTCCCTATCACTGACGATGGTCTTAGGAAGACCATGTAGCCTGAAGATCTCCCTGAAGAACAGCTCGGCCACCTGTGCTACTGTATAGTGTGCGGACATGGCAAAAAAATGTGCGTACTTTGTCAGTCGATCAACAATGACAAAGATACAATCCTTGCCCTGTACCATGGGCAATCCTGTGATGAAGTCCATCGAAATACTCTCCCATTTCCCCTCTGGAATGGGAAGAGACTGCAATAATCCCGCGGGATGGCTCATCTCCCCCTTGTTCCTCTTGCAAACATCGCACTCCCTGATATGCTGGAGCACATCCTCCTTGAAGCCCTTCCATGAGAACCTCTCTCTAATGGTCATGTAGGTTTTGGTAAATCCCTGATGGCCTGCCAATGGTGAGTCATGTGATGCCTGGAGTATCTTCTTCTTGAGCTGAGACCCCTCAGTCAAGAAGATCCGATCCCTGTAATAGATGATCTCATCGATCACCCTGTACCTGTCATCTGCCACCTGCCCGTCCAGAATCTCACATGCAAACCTGTCCTTGGAGTACTCTACTAAGAGTCGAGCCCTCCAGTCTGTATCCAAGCTCATAAGAGACAACGTGGCTGGTCTACGAGAAAGGGCATCTGCTACCACGTTGTTCTTACCCTTGACATACTCAATGTCAAAGTCATATGCTTGGATCTTACTGATCCACTTCTGCTGCCTCTCCTGTAGCTGCTTCTGCTCCAAAAAGAACTTGAGGCTGTTGTGATCAGTCCTCACCCTGAACCTGTTACCCACCAAATACTGTCGGTACTTAGCCAATGCATGCATGATGGCCAGCATCTCCTTGTCGTATATAGAATACGACCTCTCGTGCGGAAGGAACTTTCGGCTCTCAAAGACTATAGGGTGACCTCCCTGCATCAATACTGCGCCAATACCCTCTCCTGACGCATCACACTCCAAAACAAATGGCTGCGTAAAATTTGGCAATGCAAGCACTGGGCAGCTGCTCATAACCTCCTTGAGCCTGTCAAAGGCTCGCTGCGCTGTGTCCGACCAACTGAATGCCTCCTTCCTCGTCAAATCTGTCAGGGGTGTAGCAAGCTGTGAGAAACCTTTGACGAACTTCCGATAGTAGGTACAAATGCCAATGAATCCTTGAAGTTCCGTCATGTTTCTCGGCTCCGGCCATTCTCTGATGGCCCTGATCTTCTCCTCGTGGACTCTCACTCCGTCCACCCCTATGATGTGTCCCAGATATAACATCTTCGTCAACCCAAACTCACACTTGGAGATTTTGGCATAGAACTACTGCTCCTGTAAGATACACAATAGTCTCAATGTGCTGGAGATGCTACACCCAAGTCCTGCTGTAAATGAGAATATCATCGAAGAATACCAACACAAACTTCCTCAAGTGACTACGGAAGATGTGATTCATGCAGGACTGAAATGTAGCTGGGGCGTTGGTTAGCCCAAAAGGCATCACCAAGAACTGAAAGTGCCCATAGTGACACCTGAAGGTGGTCTTGGGAATGTCTTGCTCCCTCACGCGAATCTGATGGTACCCCGATCTCAAATCAATCTTTGAGAAGAAACGTGCCCCTCTCAACTCGTCCATCAACTCATCGATCCTGGGTATGGGGTACCTATTCTTTAGGGTCTTCTTGTTCAGGGCCCTGTAGTCAATGCACATCCTCAGCGTACAGTCCTTCTTCTTCACCAACACCACAGAAGAAGCAAAAGGACTCGTTCTCGGTTGAATGTGCCCAAGAGCCAGCAACTCTTGGATAGCCCTCTCAATCTCATCCCGATAGGCCTTGGGGTGCCTATAGGGGGTGGTGATCACTGCCTGTATGCCCTGCTCTAGCTCGATGGTGTGCTCAAACCCTCGATCCGGTGGCTGTCCTGGTGGAATGTCCCCAAACACTATGGCATACCAATCAAGGATGGACTGTATCTCTGATGTACCGACTGCCCTATAGTCCCTGCCTCTGATGCACATAGCTCCAGTGCCCACTCTATGTCTCCCTTCCGGAAGACTGCCTCCATCCGATGAGCCGAAACAGTCTGAGGCGGATATGTGTGCTGTCCCCGTATCTTCTCATGCCTCCCTGTCTTCTCATCATGCCACTCCATCTCTGGGGTCTTCCAATCCGTCGTGACCTTCCCTAGAGTGATAAGCCACTGAATACGCAATATCATGTAGGTGTCCAAAATATCGACCACGAAAAAGTGGTCATTCAATGTGTAGGTGCCCATCGTCATTGAAAGCTCTGGAACATAACGAGCACACGTCATGGTCTGATCTCCTGGGACCAAGACCGAAAACCCATCAAAGCTCTCTGTCTGTATACCTCTCCACTCAACCCTCTGTGCATCGATGAAGTTGTGGGTTGCCCCACTGTCAACCAAAACTGATACTCCCTGGCCACGTATTGTCCCTCGTATGCGTAGTGTCAGATACTTGGGAACTCCTCGCAATGCTGCAAGGGCCCCTCCGGTGGGTGCAAATGATGCACCTGCTGCTGCTGGTGGTGGAGGTGGTAAAGGTCCTTGTACAGCATGGCTATCTCCGGCCTCCCCATCATCTTCGTCATCCTCTTCTCCACTGCTCTCAGAGAAGACCTCAATA
This sequence comes from Pinus tabuliformis, assembly GCA_031772625.1. Classification (NCBI taxonomy): domain Eukaryota; kingdom Viridiplantae; phylum Streptophyta; class Pinopsida; order Pinales; family Pinaceae; genus Pinus; species Pinus tabuliformis. The sequence continues at coordinate 956,534,485 of CM062817.1, forward strand.
AAATGTGCTTTACCAGCAGCACATCTATGTCCCGGTGCCCACGACTCCTGACATGTGAAGCACAACCGCTTCTTCTTCAGCTCCCTCCTGGCATCATCATCAAGCTGTACTCGCCTTGGATTCCCCTTTGGAGGTGGAATCCTCATGTCCTTCCCCTTAGACTGGAAAGTCTGTCTCTGGGGGTAAGGTGTTCGGGTCTTGGGTATGACATCTTGTAAGTCCCGGGTCTTGCTGATAGCTTCCTGGAGTGTGGCTGGTCTAGTGGATCAGACTAGACCCCGAAGTGGCTTTGCTAACCCCTCAACATACATATAGACCCTCCGCGTCGTGGATAGGTCTGGCACCATCACGGAGACCCTCTAGAAATATGCAATGTAGGTCTTTGGGCTCCATGACTGTTTGAGCCTCGTCAGCTGAACAAAATGCTGCTCTGGATACCTCCAGTCAAATCGCTCTATCAATCTCCTGGTAAACTCAGCATATGTTGTCACTATAGAGTGCCCATGTGTAACCATCCCATGAAACCACCAATACTGGTCCTCACCATCCAAATGCAATGTTGCCACCTTGATGGCCTCTGTCTCCGACATCTGGTTAAGCTGGAAATAAATGTCCAGCTTCTCCACCCAATACTTTGCCGAACTGTTTGATGAACCATCAAATGTAGGCAAGTGGAATCTACTTCCCGCACTGTGGATGTCACCATCATGGTAATGCTGGTACCCTCTGTGATGGTCGCGGGGTCTGCTATCCCGCTGGAGTTGAACAAAATCTCTGAATGAGAGGGCGTCCCTGAACTCCTGCCCATAGGCCTGGTACTCTGCAAAATAATCGCCCATATGTCCGGGCTCTACCTCTTGCTGGGCTACGAACCCTGTGTCTGCTCCTAAGAAAGTGGGCATGGTAGAGCGTGTAGGGGCATGTGAGGCCACATGTTGCGCAGTATCACGCTGCTCTGGCAAATGGTGGGATGCGCTCGATCCCTCACCAACCTGGAAAACCCGTGGGCTCGCACTCTGTCTGGCCTCTACTGCCGTGAATCTCTGCCCCATCACCTCAATCTACCTCGACAGATCCTGCACTGATTTGAGGAGCATATCCGCAAATCTCTTCCCATCATCATCCGCCATCGGAGCCTCCTGCTCTGCGTCCACCACAGGCTCCCTCTGCTCTGCGTCCATTACAGGCTCCTTCTGTTCTGCGTCTACAACCGGAACACAGTCTCCCTCTCCGTAAGTGTTCTCCAACCTACGCCCAGAGTCTCTGTATCTCCGACCTTTGTAACAGATATAGGGTTTTTCCCCTGGTGTCATAGATTGCTAGCTCCACAGGCTGAGCTAGATCTATGCTCTAATACCACTGTAATATCCCTTATTAGGAATACACCCCAAACACAAGCTAACTCCAACTAGAGATGGACTGGGAGGGCATTTACCAGATATGTCGCCTCTAAAAAGAGGACGAGATCTGGAGGCTACCTGGCCCTTTCCAGACTCTGTCTAAGAGTATAATAAAAACACACAGGTGGTATAATAGCCGAGAATGCTCAAAGAGATACAAATAACAATGATACGATATATATCTAATAAACCATAAGCAAATACACAAGAAATGCAGAGAGAATGCTAAGCCATTTTATTATACTGGGCAATAAAATGAGTACAGGAGGTGATCAGGAAGATGGCACCTCTACTTGCACTAGGCAAGTGAAGAAATACACTCAGAATAGCGAAGGAATGACTCCTCTCAGATTTGCGTCCAAGTTGCTGGGAAACTGCTGCGCTGCTGCTGCTGCTAGAAATAAAATGAGGATTTGGTGCTGCTTCCCTCCCTCCTTAGAAAAAGCTAAAACTCTGGAATCAGATTCTACTCGAGAAACCTAGAAAAACCCAGAAAGCTCTCGTGGAATGGCTGACCCCCGAAAATCACTCCCTTGGGGTTATGCACAGCTCCTCACTGCTCTGTGCTGCCACTGAATTAGATACTCAAGAAATATGCCTGAAACCCCTACCAAAAACTCTCCAGTTGCAAGGGCTAATCCCTTGCTCTACCTCCCAGCAAAAAACCAGAACTGCGTCCCTCTCTCAGTGCTGCGCAGTCCTCCAGAACCGCGTTCCTCTCTCAGTGCTGCGCAGTCCTCCAAAAATGCTGAAAATCTACTGTTGAAATGCCAATGGAAATACCTTGCCCGAGCAGGCACTCGAAGTCCCCCGGGGCTAAGGGTGAGATCTCCGAATGGAGACACTCAATGCACTAAACAGTGCTGCAGACTAGCTAAACAGCCAGCGTGCTCCAAGTCGAAATGACTATCACAAATGCTCATAACTAAATGATCAAAATGAGGGGGCTCCTCTCTCATTTATAGCCTTTGCCTCTCTCAATCCGAAGGGTCACCTCCTCTTACGTGATTCCCCTCTTGCCACGTGTGTCTTCCCTCCTGCGTAGTCCCTCCATGTGTCTGCGTGGGCTCCATTTCTGTGTCCCCCTTTGGCCCCCTTGGCTCCCCTTTAAGTCACAACGTTGTGCTACTAGGAAGTGACTTTTTATTCTAAAAGTGAGTTATGTCCCCCTTCCTCACTTTTTAATTTACAAATAACTATAGAAGCCAAAATCTGCACAAAATCGAATATTCCAATTAGCCATGGCTAATTAGGAATATTACACCTATGATGTGTCCCAAGTACAACATCTCTGTCAACCCAAACTCACACTTGGAGAGCTTGGCATAGAACTGCTGCTCCTCCAAGATGCACAACACTATCTCAATGTGTTGGAGGTGCTCTTCCCAAGTCTTGTTGTAAATGAGAATATCATCAAAGAACACCAACACAAACTTCCTTAAGTGGCTACGGAAGATGTGATTCATGCAGGACTGGAATGTTGCTGGGGCATTGGTTAGCTCAAAGGGCATCACCAAAAACTCAAAGTGCCCATAGTGACACCTGAAGGCGGTCTTGGGAATGTCTTGCTCCCTCACGCGAATCTGATGGTACCCAGATCTCAAATCAATCTTTGAGAAGAACTGTGCTCCTCTCAACTCATCCATCAACTCATCGATCCTGGGTATGGGGTACCTGTTCTTCAAGGTTTTCTTGTTTAGGGCCCTGTAGTCAATGCACATCCTCAATGTGTCGTCCTTTTTCACCAACACCACGGAAGAAGCAAAAGGACTTGTGCTCGGCCGAATGTGCCCAAGAGCCAACAACTCCTGAATGGCCTGCTCAATCTCATCCCAATAGGCCTTGGGATGCCTATAGGGGGTAGTAATCACTGCCTGTATACCCTGCTCAAGCTCAATGGTGTGCTCAAACCCCCGGTCCGGTGGCTGTCTTGGCGGAATCTCCCCAAACACTGTGGCATACTGGTCAAGGATGGCCTGTATCTCTGGGTGCACCGTCTGCCCTGTAGTCCCTGCCTTTGATGCACGCAGCTCCACTGCCCACTCTACGTCTCCCTTTCGGAAGACCGCCTCCATCCGATGAGCTGAAACAGTCTGAGGCAGATATGTGTGATGTCCCCGTATCTTCTCATGCCTCCCTGTCTTCTCATCATCCCACTCCATCTCTAGGGCCTTCCAATCTATCATGACCTTCCATAGAGTGATAAGCCATTGAACACCCAGTATCATGTTGGTGTCCGAAATATCGACCACAAAAAAGTGGTCAGTTAGTGTGTAGGTGCCCATAACTCTGGAACATAACGAGCACACACCATGGTCTGATCTCCTGGGACCAAAACTGAAAAGCCATCGAAGCTCTCTATTTGTATACTGCTCCGCTCAACCATCTGTGCATTGATGAAGTTGTGGGTTGCCCCATTGTCAACCAAAACTGATACTCGCTGGCCACGTACTGTCCCCCGTATGCGAAGCATCAAATACTTGGGAACTCGGCGCAATGCTGCAAGGGCCCCTCTGGTAGGTGCAAAAGATGCACCACCTGCTGGTGGTGGTGGAGGTGGCAAAGGATCCTCGCGGCATGACTATCTCCTACCTCCACATCATCCTCCCCATCCTCTTCCCCGCTGCTCTCGGAGAAGACCTCAATAAAATGTGCTTTGCCAGCAGCACATCTATGTCCCGGTGCCCACGGCTGCTGACAGGTAAAGCACAACCGCTTCTTCTTCAGCTCCCTCCTGGCATCATCATCAATCTGTGCTCGTCCTGGATTCCCTTTTGGAAGTAGAATCCTCACATCCTTCCCCTTAGGCTGGAAAACCTGTCTCTAGGGGTAAGGTGTCCGGGTCCTGGGTAAGGCATCCTGTAAGTCCCGGGTGTTGCTAATAGCATACTGGAGTGTGGCTGGTCTAGTAGATCTGACTAGACCCCGAAGTGGCTCTGCTAACCCCTCAACAAACATGTAGATCCTCCGTGTTGTGGATAGATCTAGCACCATCACTGAAACCCTCAAGAAGTCTGCAATGTAGGTCTCTGGGTTCTCGGTTTATTTGAGCCTCGTCAGCTCAACAAAGTGTTGTTCCGGATCCCTCCGGTCAAACCTCTCTATCAGTCTCCTGGTGAACTCTGCGTATGTTGTCACTGTGGAGTGTCTGAGTGTAACTAACCCATGGAACCACCAGTCCTGGGCCTCACCATCCAAGTGTAATGTCGCCACCTTGATGGTCTCTGTCTTCGACGTCTGGTTAAGCTGGAAATAGATGTCCATCTTCTCCACCCAGGACTTTGCCGAACTGTTTGATGAGCCATCAAATGTAGGCAAATGGAATCTACTAGTTGTGCGGTGGGTGTCTCCATCATGATAATGCCGGTATCCTCTGTGATGGTCGCGGGGTCTACTATCCCGTTGGAGCTGAACAAATTCTCTGAATGAGAGAGCATCCCTAAACTCCTACCCATAGGCCTGGTACTCCGCAAAATAATCGCCCATATGACCGAGCTTTGCCTCCTGCTGTGCTCCGACCCCCATGTCTGCTCTTAGGAAGGTGGGCATGGTAGAGCACAGTGTTGATAATATCGCTGAGATATCGGCGATATTCGGAAATATCGCGATATTTTCAGCAAGCCGATATATCGCCGACAAAATATCGCGATATTTTCGGCTTTTGAAAATATTGTGCGATTTCCGAAATATCGCCGATATTTCGGAAAATATCGCGCGGCAATCGAAAATATCGCCCGGTGACTGTAAAAAATTTCTGCACGGCCTATAAAAATCCGATTTTGGTTTTTTTCATATCATTTTCATTTCTTATTGCTGGAGAAGGAAGGGGAGAGCTATGTGGTTGCTGCCAAGGAGGGTTTGAGCGTTCTAGGCCCTAGTATTGATATGCTATTCATGGTAATGTTAAATTCTTAAAGTAAAAGTGACATTCTCCTTAATCTTCATTTTCATCCTTTTACTTAAATTTTTAACATTACCATGAAATGACTCAGGATGTTTGAGAGTGGTTCCAGCCTCATTGGATTTCATATGGAGAAAGTAGAATTTTAGATTTCATTCAAAATGCAGCAGACTTATCAGTTTTTTAGGATTTCAGGATTGGGAGATTGTAATGTTTCCAGGTGACACCACCTGCCCGGGCTACCCCTGCCACCAGTAGAGGACGTGGTCTACCTCCTATAGCTCCTACTTCTACTTCTTCAGCTTCTAGAGCATAGCAAACTACACTGCCAACTCCACCAGCACCAGCATCTACATCTAGAGGGAAAGGGAAAGCTGTGGCATTTTCTCGCAAGAGGGGCAGAGGAAATCAATAGGATTATACTTTAGTTATTTTCTTATGTGCTTGTAAGTTGTACATGAACTATGAACATTGAATATTCAAGAATCAAGACCAAGCATATCACATTCTAATTTCTAAATAGTAAATTTTGATTCTATTTATTTTTTTAAAGTGAACTATGAACTTTGAGAAGTAATTATATTTTAATTTGATTAGATAAGCTGCAACCTGCAATTTAATATGGATAAAAAACTATATTTTGGTATATATATATATGTATATATATATAGATATATATAAAACGTGTCCCCTGTGTCTTGTTTCCAGGTCGTTGTGTTTCGTATTGAATACTCGTATTTACGTGTCTTCTGTGTCTCGTGTCCTCGTGTCATGTGACTTAGCTTAGACAATATTGATGTATTGTCTCCGTGGAGGGTGGAGTCTGAGGAGCCCCTCTTGGAGGAGTCACCTTCATGGTTAGAGCTAGTGGCAGATGATCCATTAGAGCAGGGGCAGCAAGAGGAGGACTCAGAGTCAGAGGAGCAGCAGCACTCAGAGGAGGAGGAGGAGGAGGAGGACACCGCGGGAGCATCAACATCAACACCATCTGCTATAGATATAGGAGAGCATAGCCCCATACCTAGCACTCATTATTTGACATTAGGTGCAGAGGCAGGGTTAGGGCCTCCTACTACTAGGGGCAGGCCTGGCAAACAGGCCATCATGTTTTCCCGTAAAAGGGGGAGAGGGCAGTGATTTCAGATAGATAGCTGCTAGTTTTATTTGTTGTGCTACATATAACTCATGATGGTGAGATACTTTTATATATGTGATGTTATTTTGTATTGGTTCTCCACATTTGAGTCCTTGAATGGACAATTATTAGGGATCAGCAGGATTTGGTATCGCCTTTGATGTATCATTTCTATTTGACATCATATATGTCAGTGTTTTCTTCATATTTATGTGCCAATGTGTTTATTTCATGTTGTTATTGCTTTATATGTTTAAAAATCTGAAAAAAATGAACATATTATGCAATTTTTATGCTTGCCGATATTTTCGTCGATATTGCCGATAAGATATTTTCTGGACCCTCGCCGATATTTTCCCGATACCGATATTATCAACACTGGTAGAGCATGTAGGGGCATGTGAGGCCATCTGATGAGTAGTATCATGCTGAGTGGCACCCTACTCTGGCAAATGGTGGGGTGTACTAGATCCCTCACCAACCTTGAAAACCCGTGGGTTCTCATGCTGTTTAGCCTCCACCGTTGTGAATCTCTGCCCCATCACCTCGATCTGCCTCGACAGTTCCTGCACTGATTTGAGGAGCATGTTCGCAAATCTCTTCCCGTCCTCATCTGCCATCGGGTCCTCCTGCTCTGCGTCCACCACAGGCTCCTCCTGTTCTGTGTTCACCACATGCTCCTCTTGTTCTGTGTCCACCACCCGAACACAGTCTCCCTCTCCATAGGTGTTCTCCAACCTACACTCAATATCTCTGTATTTCCTACCTCTGTAACAGATGTAGGGCTTCTCCCTCGGTGTGATAGACTGCTAGCTCCACAGGTTGAGCCAGATCTATGCTCTGATACCACTGTAATATCCCTTAAACACAAGCAAACTCTAACCAGAGAAATAACAGTAGTGCAACATACAATAATGTATACATGGAATATAAGCAGATACTCGAGAAATGCAGAGAGAAACGATAAGCCATTTTATTACACTGAGTAATGGAAAGAGTACAAGAGGTGATCAGAAAGATAACACCTCGACTTGCACAAGGCAAGTGAAGAAATACACTTAGAATGGTAAGGAAATGGCCTCTCTCTGAACTGCGTCCAAACTACCGGAGAACTGCTGTGCTGCTACTACTACTGGAATCAAATGAGGATTTGGGGCTGTTCCCCTCCTCAGAAAACGCTGAAACTCTGGAATTAGCATCTACTCAATAAACCCAGAAAGCTTTTCTAAAATAGCTGACCCCCAAAAATCACCTCCTTGGGGATCTATGCAATCCCTCAAGGCTCTGCACTGCCCCTGAAGAGAATCCTCCAAAACTCTACCAGAAACTCTCCCAAAAGTCCTCCAATATGCAAGGGCTGATCCCTTGCTCAATGTCCAAGCTCAAATCCTCCACATAAACCCAATCCGGAGCTCCTACCAAAAGAGACTGCGTCCTCCCCTCTCAAGACTGTGCAGTCATCAAAATGCTCAGTTCCTCCTCAACTCTAGAAATCGCTCCTCTTGCAAAATACTGCTGAAACTACCTTGCCCGAGCAGGCACTCGAAGTCCCCCGGGGCTAAGGGTGAGATCTCCGAATGGAGACACTTGATGCACTAAACAGTGTTGCAGACAGGCTAAACAGCCAGCGTGCTTTAAGTCAAAGTGACTAGCTCAAAATGCAACATAATCCAATGATCAAAATGAGGAGGCTCCTCTCTCCTTTATAGCGTTGGCCTCTCTCAAAACCCTAAGGCCCACCTCCTCCAACGTAGCCTCTCTCTTGCCTTGTGTTCCTTCTCCATCTGCGCAGTCCCTCCAAGTGTCTTCGTGGGCCCCTTCTCTACGTGGTCGTTGGGCCCCCTTGGCTCCCCTTTTAAGTTACAATGTTGTGCTACTAGGGAGTGACTTTATTCATAAAGTGAGTTATGCCCCCCTTTCATCACCTTTTTATTTATAAATAACTATAGAAGGCAAAATTGAGCAAAATCGAATATTCCAATTAGCCATGGCTAATTAGGACTATTACATTCACGATATCATCTTGGAGCAAGTAATACAGAGGTATGTCAAGTCAAGTTTGGTGGTAAATTCTGAGTATATGAATATACAGTCTGAGCCTAAACAGTAAGATAGTAAGTCGGCCTGTGGAAAAGAATCTCTGTCTGGAAGGAAAATCAAACTTATGCATCTTTGTAACAAGAAAGCATTGCTGACTCAAGGAAGGAAGAAGTCTTCAACAGTGAATGTGTCATGCGCCAATCCATGAAAGGACCCTTAAAGATTTCATCAAGGTCAAGTAAGTATTCTATGTTTTCAGCCATCTAACCTTATGTCTTCAGACGAAAACAACAAGTATCTTATATCTTGAAGAATTGAGGTACGTATAATTTGAGGTACATATAATCATTCTTGCTAACTTAATTTAGTATAGGACATTGAAATTTCTTTATTGATTCAAGAACTTGTAGTTTTTGTAAAGTGTTGATCTCTAAGTTCTAAGGAAACCTTAGCTTTCTGTCTCTAGAGTTTATTCTAGGGATAAATTGGAAGCCTTAGAATTAATATTTTGAAAAATGACTTGGGTTTAAAAATTTCCAACTTATATATATATTTTTGTACTTGTATATTTCTTTGGTACTAATCATACAAGTGTTATAGATACATATAAGCAATAATGAGCTTCTACAAAAAGAAGTCCCTCTCACTAAAGATATAAATATTAAGGAGTTTCCAACTAGAATTCAAAAAAGAGAAAGAAGCTTTAAAAGGAAACACTACAAGGTTTGTAAAAGAAGCAAGGTATGTAAAAAGTCTTTTTCATTGAAAGTATGATGATTTTAAATTTCTCTGCTTGATATTACTAACTCTCTCATGTCTAGGTTTTCGAATCATAAGGATTCTTGTTGAGGTACTTGATCTCTTAATTAAATCTACTTTGTTTATAAAACCCTAATCTTAGGGTTCACTGTAAAACCCTAACCTAAGGGTATGTCGATGAAACCCTAGTTTACTTAGGGTTTGTATAATGAAATTTTATCCTTGTTTGAGATATGCTAACAATGATGTTGAATCCCTAGTCCTCTAGGGTTATTAGTAAAAGGTCTAATAAAGAAAAGTCATTCTTATAATGTTTAAGGTTTTGGTATTGTTATGATAAAATCCTAGTATATGCTATAAATCAATACCTTAGATCATTAAGATTGTGATAAGTTAGGGTTTGCTGCTGATAAGTCAAATCCTAGTCTCTTAGGGTTTGGTAAATTAGAGTTTATAAGCAAAACCCTTATAAAAGGAGATCCTAGGAATGAAACCCTAGGAATGTATGCTTCTGCTCAATCAAAACCCTAACTTGATCAAGATTGTTGTGTATCTAACTTTGATGTAGTAATATTTGTTTCTAGGGTTTACCTAAGTATTGATATAAGTTTCAATGATGAAACCCTAGATATACATATGCTAGTAGGATAATTTGATTATCAACGTATCTAGGGCTTATAACAAAAACCCTAGTAAAGTCTATCTTGAAATTATATTATCTGAGGCTTTTTTAATAGAGGTCTAAGGTTTATGATAAAACCCTAGCAGGTTGTTGAAGTATAAAAATGTAAACTTTGTTGATTATGAACCTATCTAGGTTTAGGTATCTAATGTCTAAAGTTTGAATGTTTTGATTTTGATATAGTTAATATCATGCTTTGTATATTTGCTTTTGGTTGTACTTGCTATTAAAGTTTTGCAGGTACATGATCTTCAAGATGATGAAGATGTTTTATATCAAGATAACCTTGATACCGTAAGAATGAATGAAGCCTTGAAAAGATGAAGTTTCTCTGATGATATGAAGTTGTTGATCTCCCTAAGTTGAGAGGGAGCCTAGATAAAAGAAAGAGTATATCTCCCCAGATAAGAGGGAGGGCATATTATGACAGTAAATTCCTTGAAGTAAGAATGAAGCCAAATAAATGAAAGTACTATCGATAAACGTTTGTGAAGTTGCAAACAAAAGACTTGAGGAAATCTAAAGATGTATTTGGTGCTATTGAAGAAATGAAAGAAGAAGAAAGCTTCTGACAAATTGTATATGGATAGTAGCATCAGAGGACCCCGAAGGTTTGTGTTTACTTATATTTGAAAGTTTATTATTGATTGGGGTTGTGTTTGTGCAGGTAAATCTCTCCACAAAAAGGTTGAACACTTTGGAAGCATGCTTGGACAAATGGATATATTTGGTTTAGTCTATTAGAGAGAGATGAAGCATCTAATGGTAGATGCTTGGGAGGACATCTGGCTGGTCGTGATGGTTTCTAGATCTCGAAGAGGGAGGGTGGCGTTGGTCATGGAGCTTTGACATTGGATACGCACCTAGATCCCTAGTTTGATGGTTAGCTAGTAGGCATGATGGTACCTAGAGTGGCTGAAAGCTTGAGTCCATCTTAGTCCCACCCGCATAGATTCCCTGGTCAGGTATATAGTCCGCAGCACTGAGTGTGCTAGAACTCTTTGTAGTTCATCTCGAGATCTTCCATGTACCTCTATATATATGTAATTATGAATACCTCCCTAGTTAAGAGGGAGCGTTGAAGAATGTAACTAGTGTCGGTCTTCATAATTGTACATGAATCATGATGTAATATATTTGTTAAAAGAAATTTATTATTATTATTAATTTGACTTATTAAAGCATGGGTTCCATGCTTGGGTCAATAGTCATAGGTCAAGCCTCCACTGTAGGCTTCTAGGTTTTTCTATTGAGTCAAAGTCAAAATTTGATGTAATAAACCCTTCCTCGGAACATGATAGAAATGAATATTTAAGTGTCACCTCTCCCCCATCAAGTCGGCCTTTGTCACCCTGCAAGTCGGCCTCAAATTAATCTTCTACTCATGCCGACTCATTTACAAGCAACAACAACTATAAATAACCATGTGTACTCGGCCCAGTTCAAGGAACAGTTAGTCAAGACCAGAGATCACAGAAAAGTAGCGAGGTTTCACAGCAAGATTGTAGTATAAAGTGAAGGAACAAAACTCTATTACCGAAAGACAAAGTCTGAAGCTTATTATTGCAAGAAGTCGAAGTCTTTATTATTGTAGGAAGCTGAAGTCTTTGTAATTACAGGAAGCCAAAGTCTCTATGATTGCAGGATGTCAATAAGGATGTAGATGTCAAGAAGGATCAAATTTGAAGATTTGTTCTGGAAGAAGAATATGTCAAAGGCTGACTTGATGGATGGAGAGAAGTTTAGGTTAAGCTCTTGGTTGTCTCACTGTCATATGAATCTACTGAAGAAAGAGTTCTTGACTCATTTTTCCCCTACCTAGGGGTTTTTCCCTGGCTGTGTGCCTACATCTTGTGTCATCTTTTGTTTATTGTTTGGCATTTATCTTGATGAAAGAAAAACATAAATAAGAACTAACAAGCACATAAGAATTTTCACAAGTAAATGTCAAAGATCTAAGAGAAATATAATGCCCTAAGATTTCTCAAGAGAAGCCGACCTTGGTGTTAGCGCTTGAGATTTCACCCTAGGCTGAGGAAGGTAAATCTTCAAGGCTACATCAAACCATTTCACCTCGTAGCTAGCCCTACGAGGTATGAGAAGGCTCTCTCGGGTCAGATTCGATAGATCTTTCAATATGATTAGGCTGACCAATTAATAATAAAGATTTTAGGCTAGTAAATTGATAAGGGGGGTTGATTTAATGGTTTTTGGGGTTTTTGGTGGCAATTGGTGGAAGTGCAATTCAAAGTGCGGGGATTGAGCACAGTTTTTGCAGGGGGATCTTTGGGGCAAGGTAGGAACTTGTGCTGATGCCTTTGGCTTGGATGAGTGATCAGGGAAGAAAGAGAGGAGGTTAAAGAGGGCAAACAAGGACTTTGAATCCTCTTTAAACGGTGGAAAACATAGATATTGAACAGAATTAAAAGCTGAGCATGGCATGCATGAATTCAAACTTTATCACTTCATCTTGTTCAATTAGCAGCAAAGAAAGAGAGATGTAACACATAAACAAACTTACAGTAACAATTAGAAGACACACCATCAACACAATGATCCACAAGAATCCACAATGAAGTCTGCAAAACCCTGGCCTTCCTTTCCTTAAATTGCAGAAGTAGATGTACAATACACAATAATGCTTTCTCCCACAAGAGTCCAACCATCAAAATGAGAAGGAGAGAGCATAATATAGACCATCTAGACCATCTAACTCCTTTCCCCACCTCTAGGGGTCGAGCTCAGCTTTCTAGGAGCAGTTTAAACAAATTCTAAACTAAGGACTAGAAAATAGGCAGCCAAACAACTTGCCTCTATTACTTAGCTAACTCATCCATGCATTAATTTTTCACTTTTTACATCATGGAAGCTTCTAGAAGGGTAAAGAGAGATAAAATCCATCAAAGTGCCATGAAAATATTACATTCATCCATCATCTACAAGTAAAAATGGTCAACCATAGTCAAAACAGTGTTTTTTGACCGAAAATGGCAATTCTGGCAAATCTGGAAGTTCTGGTCGCGCCCCTGGAAGTTCTGGTCGCGCCCCTTCACAGCTGTTTTTGAGTGGGTTCCACTGGTCCAAATCAGGTGCAAAATGGCTCATTGGAAAGCTTGGCCTGTCTACTTTCCATCCCAAGTGGAATTTCTGAATTTGGTGTTGATTTGACCCCTCAAAAATCAATTCTCCCAAGGTCACTTTCTGCAACTCAAAAAGTGGGCAGAAAGTCATTTTTTTGATGTATTTTGAGCTTTTGGAGGCTCAAAACTCAAAATCAGGCTTCTCCCAAGTATTGGTAATTTTTCTTTTTGCATGCCCTTTCCAAAAATGCCAAGTTTTCAAAATTCCGAGTAGTCCTTCAAAATGGTCTCACCCGGGGTGAGACCAAACCGTGGGCAAAACCTGTAATTTTACCAAAAATTTCCAAAATGCTCCAAAATTCTCAAAATTTTCACATTTTGATGCTAGATCAAGGCTGATCAGTACCATGATGAGTGAGAGATGCCTCAGCCAAGATACGGGGATTTGTCCTTTTCTTTTTCCTCATGAGAGCCTCGTTCAACCGCCGTTGAAGGATCTTCATCCTTGCTTTGTAAACATGCATTCTGGCCCAATAATGTGTTTTCATGTTGCGTAGCAGCTCTTTGTCATGATTTGCCTTCTCTAAAAGCCTCTGCTGTGTCTCAACCTCCGTGGAAGAAGACCGGTCATCACCTTGCTCATTAGTCTCATTGGTTGACCTGATGTTATTGAGCAAGGTGGAATCAACAAGTCAAAATGACCGCTGCCCTGCCTGCAAAATGCTGTGAAGTATGTTGTTTTCAAGGGGAAACATCATGAGGGATATGTTAGGGGAGGGAATTTACATATAGGAAAGGGAAAAATATATATAAGCAGGGAATTTTGAAGGAAAACATCACATAATGCTAAACATGTCATTCCATCTCTCACCATTTGCAAATCAATACTTTATTTAGGGAAACTGTGTTTTTTAAGCACCAAGGGAAAGGACAATGAAAATCTTCATCATGGAGGGAATGATGTCATGGGTATAGGGGAATAGGGTAGCATCAACTGTGTACAAGTAACAGGCAGCTCATTTCATTTTGTTTAGAATGTCATTGAGGAGCATACTCTGTTTTTCATAATTTCAAAATGACCATTTGATGCTTTGGGAAACAGGGATTTAGGGTTTCTGATTGTAAGAGGAAGGGAAGGGGTTGTTGTGATCATTTTACAGTGGAAGGGAGAGGGGATTGTATCATAGGAATGAGGGAAAATAGAGGATATTAGGGATTAGGTTTAGGGGGGATAATGGAACCCATCAACAAAGTCTGCTGCCAATCAATTTTTGTAGCAGCAATTCATTTAGAACAGAGGCAGCTTCATCATGCTTTTACCATGGGGAATTAGGGTTTCACTGTGTGCTTTGATCATAGGGAGGGACATTCAATTGCATAAGGAGTTTTAATGAAGGGAAATGCAATTGAATTAGGGTTTTAATATAGGGAATAGGTGGGGAAAAACAGAGTCTTAAGGATGGGGAAGAATACCATGTTAATGCAAAACCCTAATCACAGCAAAACTGGTCTTTTTTGATAGCTATGCAGCTGATACCTTTAATGAATTTTGTCATGACTTTATTCAGCTTTCAAGTCCTTGACATCATACAGCAAGATGACATTTTTCTTTATTTTTTCTAAGGCTATGCAAGTAGCAATTTTCACTTTTTTTTACAATTCTTGAATGTATGCCTTGTCATCACTTTTCTATTTGTTTTTTATAATGTCTCTTTTCATTCTTTTGCTGTACATTTGATATATAATTTGCTGTGTATACTAGTGTTTAGATTTTGAGCATATAACATGGGGAAAAGGTAGGGTTTGAAATGATTAGAGGGGACTAGGGTTTGATAGGATTTAGGGGTAGGGTTGGTATGATTAATTTGCAAATGAGATCAATAAATATGACATGTTAACATATGTAATTTACATGGGAAAATGAAAGGAGGGACATAAGGGAAAAATTGCCTTGAAAACAAACAAACTGTCCATGCATATTGCTTGCAAAACATCAAGTCATTTAGCTTATTCTCTATTGATTCCTTGCATAAAATCATGAGCATTACCTTCCTTTGCAACCACAAAACCAACACACCACACGTGGAAGAGACATACCTCAACAAAATCGAGCAAATTTGAGGGAGATTTGGCGTTTGGGTGAGTTTTTACAGCAGACAGAGTTTTTGGTCGCGCACCTCCGTTTGGTCGCGCCTGTGTAATTTAACACAGTGCGTTGGCCTGTTTTTGGTCGCGCACCTCCGTTTGGTCGCGCACGTTCACAGCCTTGTTTGAGGGCCTTCCCGGCATCGGAATCAGGCGCAGGATGGCTCGTTGGAAAGATATTTGAGTCTACTTTCCAACCCAACCGGAATTTTTCAATTTGGAGTTGATTTGACCTATCAAAAAGCAAATCTCCCAAGACTGGTCAAAAAGTGTCCAATGAGGCTGCCTCAAGGAAGAGTGTTGTTGCAGTCAACTTTTGAATGCCTTCCTCAACCCCAAATTGAGCGCAGGATAGCTCATTGGAAATCTCTTCGTGTCTAGTTATCAATTTACCCATCAAGAAAGTCATTTGGCCAACCAAGCTAGGAGAAAACTTGATTTTCCCAAGGTCACTTCAGAGGTGCCTTTGATTCTCCTGAGGCAACGGTATTCTTGACATTTCTCTCAAACCATGACACCTGTGTAAAAAATGAAGGAGGTTTTTCTTCCTTGGCATGTTGTGGACAAAAACCTCTCTCAGTTTTGAAAAATTCATCTTTGATTGCTCAGAAACAGCTTTTGAGTGAAACTTGTCCCGATGTGTGAAACAAGGAATTTTGTCGAAATGAAGCGGAATGAAGGGGACAGAGGGCTTCTAAATTCTTGGGGAAATTTTTGGGAATGGGGAGGGATGTTAGGAAGCAGGGGAAAGTGGAATCTCAGAGATTGAGCGAGGGGAAGGGGTCCAAAAGGGCAAAACACAGGCCAAACCTAGAAAATTGCCAAGTTGTAGCTAGAAACTAGGGTTTGTGCAAAAATGAGGAATTTGGCGGATCTAAGGGATGGGAAGTGTTTGATAAGGTACATGAAGGATAGGGGAAGGTGTATTAACATCAGGAAACAAGTTTTGCCGATGATTTGGCCGCCCAAGAGAAATTGGCTTTCAAAACCCTAGGAGAGGGAAATGAGCTTGCCTAGGCACAACTGAAGCATGAACATGGTGTAAAATGACCCATTAGACACTGACATGACGATGACAAACCTCTGAATAATGATAGGCTCAGCTGAATGATGACATGGACTGACATTTGGGCAAACTTTGAAAAGAGTGAAAGCAAACCCTAGACCTAATACCTAGTGACCAAATTTTGCTTGAAGACTCACTGAAATGACAAAATTTGACCTTGACATTTCAAAATCACTATGTAAGAGCACATTTGATCACTGGAGGAAGGCTGTAAAGACTGACACTAACACTTGGAATAGTCTTGTTTTGAAAGTATATTGGATAGTGAAACAAGGAGCCGACTTGTGACTCCTATTCTAATGCTATTATGAGAACTCAGTGTTGTGAAGAAGCCCCAACCAGAAGGACCCTTCTTTAGTCATTCTCTTTGATCTAGTCAGGGTTGTCTAAAGTTTCTTATAACAACATTCACGGTGTACTTCTCTTGGTACATTTCTATTTCATTTGAAGAAATTTGATACTAGACCTAGGGTCTAGTTTACAAAAAGAAGCTACAGGCAGTAGAAAAGAATTTTCTTATAGTGATCTTATGATAGGTTCCTTTCTCAAGGAGATAGGAAAGCTAGAATCTCAGAGCAATTTCGCAAATCTCCTTAGTGATCATCAAAGGCACTCGTACGCATATTTCAGTTGGTTTTTGAAGACTTGTAAAAGTCTTTTCTCTTATAGTGAAGTCTAATCCTTAGCAACATTTCTGAGTGTATAGAGTCCTATCCATAGGATCAATAAGCTCAAATTTAGTTTTGTAATCTATAGTATAAAGACAATTCATTACTTCAGGCAGTGGGAACAGTCTCCAATATATATACAATAATAGGAAGCTTCAAGATCCATATTAAAAGTCCAGGAGCAGAGTAGAGACACTGTTGAAGACATGTTGGGAGACAATCTTGGCAAAGATCTTAGATCTTTGGTGAAGGAATGGTCTCCCTGGAAGCAACTTGAAGACCTGAAGCTATCATAAAAGTCAAGGATAACAACACTTTTATTTGGAAGAAACAATCTAAGGAGGGCCATATCAAGAAAAGCATAATTATCATCTTTTGAAAGGTTATCTACTATGAAGAAGCTACAAGGATCTATCAATAAAAGAAATTTCAACACCTTTGACTTTGGCATCTTGGATAAGGGTTGCAGTACCTTTGAAGTCTTCATTCTTGAAGAATAATTATAAGAGCATGCCATCCCATTGCAGGCCTTTGATCATGAAGTACAAAGGTACGTAAACATGAGGTATATATAGCATATTTATTTGTTAAGGGTCTATCAAGAGATGGTTTAGGGTTAGTACCTTATATGGTTTTAGGGTTTGTTGTTTTCATTATTGAAAGTTGTTGATGTCTAGGATTGCAAACCCTAGATGGTTCATGAGAAACCCTAGTGATGAGAAAACCCTAATCCTAAGTTGCTTGTTCCCTCATAAACCCTGTCATGTTTTCTAGGGCTCGTGGAGGGTATATAATAAACCCTAGTGATAATTTTTGAGGATGATGATCTAATTTTTAACTAGATCTAGGGTTTGTACTTGGAAACCCTAGGATTCCATCCTCTATTGTTGCATGGAAATCCCGCATTTTGTGCTTGGTAGTGTTTGTCAAATAACATTGCAGGTGCCTCATGAAGAAAGCATTGGAAGGAGGAAATGTAAAGCAAATCCTATGTTTTGGCAAGCATGAAGGAAAGACAGAACTGTGAGGATTCTAAAATTGGCAACTTGGTAATCAAATTGGATCCTTGGGCACTCTGATGAGACTTTTATGAAGAATAACTATATGAATATGTTGACGTATTGGTAGCAGTCATCTAGCAATGAGGAAATAAAGTTACGAAGTAGCTGGTTGATGGTTTGAAAGGATCTCTCAAAGATCCTTCATTGGATGATCTCATGGGAGGGTTTCTTCACCCTAGTTGGAGAAGGACCATGATGATATCTCTTTGATTTGGAGAGAAGTTTGCTAATACAATTGTAGCATGATAGAGTCTCATCTTATTAAGAGGAGCAGATTGATGAAAGCTATATGAACAACTAAAGCAAGGCTTCAGAGGGAGCTACGAAAACCTTGATAGAGTAGCTTGATGACTAGATGACTCTTCTTGCCTAATGATTAATGCAAGAAGGTAGACCATGACGGGGGATGTTGATGAAGACAAGACATGACAAGTTATGAAGAAGTTATTATGATCTAATCACTGATGCTTAACTCTGATAATTCGATATATCTCTGTTACCTAATAAGATGCAATCATATGATTGATTCAATTCCCTGAATTGAATGGATGACTTTGGCACATAGACCAAAGGATTGATGTTCGCCTCGACTGGAAAGTTAGCATGTTGCAGATAGCTCAATTGTCATATCTTGGGAGGAGGCTTTTCCGAGGTTCAGAGGGACCTATGGTTGAGTTATGATGATTAGTTCATGAAGATGTGACTATTGATGATATCCTTCTGGCAGATGTTGACCCTCTCATTTATCAATGTAAAAGGGAGTTGACTTCTTGATCCGGACTTATGTAAGAAGACAACAAACACAGATATAAACATAAACACAAAGATGTAGCAGAAATAAAACTTCATTTCATTAACATCATAGAACTGAAATATGCTTACATACATAATGTAATAGTAGAAGTGTCCTCAGACACCAATTTTATTAATAAGGAAAAGAAAAATTACATAAAATCTGCAAGAGCTTACACACAATCACTCAACACCAAGTGGAGAGAAACAAGCTTTAAATAAGCTTGTGTCCTAAACTAATTTTGTTATGGATCACTTATTTTATTTACAAGTGTCCATTTACATTTAATGCACTTGTAACAACACTCCTAACTATTTTCCTAAACTAGCTCCTAAGAAACGACACCTTTCTAGATGTCATATCTTTTATAACAAACATATATTCTAAGACTCTAAATAATTAATCTAAGAAAACTCTAAATAGTTAAATATTAATTTATGGACTTTGGATCATACATCTAACATTCCCGCCTTTGATCCAAAGGTACATTACAACATATACCATGCTCTTCCCTGAACTTAGTAAATTTGATCCTACCAAGTGGTTTTGTGAAATATTTGGGATTTGATCTTCTGAAGGACAATATGTGAAAATTCCTACATTGGAATCTTATTGCGACAACTGATATTATTTCTCCTAATTGCTAATTAATTAACAATTTATCTGCCACGACAAATATCGAAATAAACACACTGCAACCTTCACAAATAAAAATTCCGTGGAAAAATAAAACGCTGGAAGCATAGAAATGCTAGCACACATAAAATTGACACAATTATTTTTGGACAAAAGTCCTTGGAAGAAAAACAATGCGGGAAAACCGGTGTAGTAGTTGAGGGTCTTATTATTATGTAGCAGTGAGAAATTCTAAGTACAATTAGATGCCAAAATATGGAAATCCTACGGAGAAAAATGTTGATTTGGGGTAGCATCGGATGTGTTCTAGTCACGAAATTTGGTGGAGAGGTTGGGGCACATGAGATCTCCAATACCCAGAAAGGGTCTAAATAGATCAGGAGATATTAAAATAATTAATATTTTTAATGGAGTCCCAAAGTCTAGACATGGGAAAAATAAAATATTAATGTGTATTAATATGAATCTGTGTTAGAATGGTCCAAAAGACATGGATCAAGCCAGATCTATTCTTAGCCATTGATTAGAGGCTTAATCTCGGCCGTTGAGTGTCAACAGGAAAAGTATAAGAGGAGGATTGAGGGTCCCTTAGAGAGCACACCAGAGTGATTAGTCATTCTATTCTCTAGAGCAAGGTTTGCTAAGAGAGATAGAACCAGTGATCGAGAGAGCAGCTGAGGGGCATTGAGTACAGAGAAACAAATAAGGCAGAGATTGTGCCAGGAGAGCAGCACAACAGCTAAGGAGAGTTACGCAGAGCCAACAAGGGCTCACGTAGGGCCACACAGAGGCAGCCAAGTGCTGCGCAGAGCACCAGAGAACGCCAGCATGTTTGACGCAGAGGCCCAGAAAACTAACGCAGGGCCTCCTGGGGCTGATGCAGGCCAAGAAAGACTGACGCAGGGCTAGCGTGAGATAGAGAGGGGCTAACGCAGTCCAGATTGGGCAGATGCAGGGTTGCAAAGCAGTTTTGTGCTGAGGAGCTGCCGGAAGGATTTTCCGGGGTTTCAACCAGGGGATTTCTCTCAAACTGTGAGGTATAGCTGCTAAGGAAATTCTCTGTTGGGTAGGCCAGTTTCGACACCCAAATTGTACTCAGATATTGCTCAATAAGAAAACCCTCAGATAGCTGCATTGGTTTTCCCGCATTGGGTTTTTCCGGGGACATTGGTCCAAAAATAATGGTGTCATGTGGTGTGTTTGTTCTTGTTTCTTTTAGTTGCTGATCTGTAATATGTTGAGCATGCACTAGTGTTTATTTTCAGTATTTACTTTGTAAATAACTTGTTAAAGAAAAATAACAAGTAGGTAGGAATAAATCAGAAAAAGTGCATGAAGGGTTTCTAAACTAAGTAAACTTAGAAACTTCAACATGGTATCAGAGCGTGATTGCAGATCACAGGAGGACTAAAAGACATCAGCTTAGCGGAGCAATAGCAGCACAAAACAGCTGTACCGAGGTGATAGAAGCTATTTCTAGCAGAGCAGAATCCAAGAAGTGTGACGCAGAGCCAACCAGAGCCACGTAGAAGAAGCCGGGAGCTGCGCAGAGCCTCAGAGAGGCCAGCATTGCTGACGCAGAGGGTTGACGCAGGGAATCTTAGGGCTGATGTAGACCCATCTGGGGTGACGCAGGGCATCTCAGGGTCAGAGAGGGGCTGACACAATTCATAGAGAGGTAGTTGTTGGAGTCTAGAAGGTTGTAGAAATATTGCAGAGTGGAGCTGGTGAGGTATTGTAGTCAGAACAGTACCTGACAGAGCAGGGCCAGAGGAGTTGTTACCAAGGGTTTCTAGCCGAGGAACTTGGATCAGCAGTGCAGTTGCATAAGACGATCAGAGTAGGGGGCATCTCGACAAGTGGCAGAAGGATTTCCAGGAGGGAAATCAAGACTCAGAGGGAGTCCAGAAGAGAACTTACAGATAGGAAGTAGAGACTCAGAGGAGTCGAACAGAGAACTTCCAGGAGGGAAGTAGAGGAGCGTCATGGCACTACACGGGGTAAGAGACCAAGATAGGCTGGACGGAGCATCGAACTTTGCAGTCTGGAAGGCCAAAATCTTATCAATGCTTGACAGGGATTGGGTCAAGAACTTCGCCTTGAAGGTTATAGCTATCCCGGTCGACCCAAATGATAACGACAAGTACGAGGAGGCGATGGCGAGGGCCAAGTGCATTATCCTTGACGGGGTCAAGGATCATGTAGTACCACATATAGCCGAGAAGGAAATGACAGTTGAGATGTGGGAGGCTCTCAAGAACCTGTACCAGCATACTTTTGTGCAGAGAAGAATGCTGCTTGAGAACCAGATGAGGTCGTACCAGATGAAGAAGGGTCAATGTATTGACACCTTCCTTGGAGGACTGAATGAGATCCGAGACCAGTTGACTACTATAGGAGCGACACCGGATCAGGAGCTTATGGTGAGGACAACCCTGAATGCTGTTTCAGAGGATTGGGAAGTGTTTGTCCAAAGTATCTTGGGAAGAGGGACTCTCCCACCTTGGGATGAGATGTGGGCAACTCTTCGCCAGGAAGAGATCAGACGACAATCGAAAACGGGTAGTAGCAGTAAAGGGATCAAGGTCAAGGAGGAGGAGGAGGATGTGGCCCTAGCATCTGAGGTAAAGTAGGAGAAGCGGAAGAAGAAATATCTCTCCAAGATCAAGTGCTTCCATTATGGGGAGATGGGTCATTATGCAACCCAGTGCCCAAGGAAGAAGAGTAAGGGAGAGTCTTCCAAGACTAAGGCAGCGCTGGCATGGGCAGAGAAGGAGGTGTTGACAGACGATGACTGTGCCATGAGTGCACACGCACCACTTAAGCAGAAGCGGGGAGACATCAAGCTGTAGTTAGATGGACTACAGGTGATGAGGGGCAGGATCCTTGAGGTACCCAGCCTCTTGGATTAGACCTTGCTACGGGAGCCCCGACGAGGAGTAGCAGGACTGGCCGAGTGGGTAAAATGGATGTAGATGGAGCGACAGAGAGAGCTACAGTGCAAGAGTCCCAAGACAGCGCAGAGCTAGCAGGCTGCAGCAGTGCGAGAGGCACAGGAGTGTTGCACCAGTGCAAGACGACACAGAGAGGTGTGCAACAGTGCGAGATGCAGGGAGGTGTTGCAGCAGCGCAGAGGTCAGAGAGAGGGAGCACTTGCCAGCGGCAGATGGAGCTTCAGCATCAGTGGGTGTTTCTAGCCCAATAGGGAGGTCAGTTGGGAGATCAGTTACTTAGTTTTTAGTAATTGAGTTGCAGTGCAGTAGTAGGTAGCACGATGCAGCATGATGAGAGGAGGTGCAGTGCGGATGCAGTGCTGGGAGAAAGGACTAGTAGCAGCACGAATGTAGAGGGAGTTGTCGTACAGATGCAACAGTGGCAGTGGTAGAACCATGGGCAGCAGTGTAGAGGATGGTCGGCAGGAAGGCCTAGCATCAGCATAGGGACTGATGCCGGATGATCAGAGTAATACTCAGTGAGGAGTATTGCTAAAGCACAATCCTCCCTAAGAGGGAGTGTTGATTTGGGGTAGCATCGGATGTGCTCTAGCCACAAAACTTGGTGGAGAGGTTGGGGCACATGAGATCTCTAATACCCAGAAAGGGTTTGGGCAGATTCTAAACAGATCAAGAGATATTAAAATAATTAATATTTTTAATGGAGTCCCTAAGTCTAAACTTGGGGAAAATAAAATATTAATGTGTATTAATATGAATCTGTGTTAGGATGGTGGAAAAGACATGGATCAAGCCAGATCTATTCTTAGCCGTTGATTAGAGACTTAATATCGGCTGTTGAGATGTCAACAGGAAAAGTATAAGAGGAGGCTTGAGGGTCACTTGGAGAGCACACCAGAGTGATCAATCATTCTATTCTCTAGAGTGGGGTTTGCTAAGAGAGATAGAATCAGTGGTCGGGAGAGCAGCTGAGGGGCATTGAGTACAGAGAAACAGAGAAGGAAGAGATTGTGCCGGGAGAGCAGCGCAACAGCCAAGGAGAGTGATGCAGAGCCAGCAAGGGCTCACGCAGGGCCACGCAGAGGCAGCCAAGTGCTGTGCAGAGCACCAGAGAGGCCAGCGTGTTTGACGCAAAGGCCCAAAAAGCTTACACAGGGCCTCTTGGGGCTGATGCAGGCCAAGAAAGGCTGACGCAGGGCCAACGTGAGACAGAGAGGGGCTGACGCAGTCCAGATTGGGTAGACGCTGGGGTTGCAGAGTAGTTTTGTGTTGAGGAGCTGCCGAAAGGATTTTCCGGGGTTTCAGCCAGGAGATTTCTCTCAAACTGTGAGGTATAGCTGCTAAGGAAATTCTCTGTTGGGTAGGCCAGTTTTGGCGCCCAGATTGTACTCATATATTGCTTAATAAGAAAACCCTCAGATAGCTGCATCGGTTTTCCCGCATTGGGTTTTTCCGGGGACATTGGTCCAAAAATAATGGTGTCATGTGGTGTGTTTGTTCTTGTTTCTTTTAGCTGCTGATCTGTAATATGTTGAGCATGCACTAGTGTTTATTTTCAGTATTTACTTTGTAAATAACTTGTTAAAGAAAAATAACAAGTAGGTAGGAATAAATCAAAAAAAGAGCATGAAGGGTTTCAAAACTAAGTAAAATTAGAAACTTCAACAAAAAATACTGGCAAAATTCTAGTGAGGAATTTCCTCACCCCACAGGCAAACCCAGACACAACTTACCTTCAGAAACTCGGCCTTCTGACCCTTTGCGTAGTTTGCTTGACGTCAAGCCTCCAATTGGTCTCTGATGAAGTCGTTCAACCCTCTGCTGGATGGAAAAATGCTTCTCTGGCACTCTGGGATTCCTTCTCGGCCTCTGGAACTGATGACATCTTTCCCTCTCAGTGAATCGAATTTGCCTCTAGAAGTTAATGCGCAACCCCTGCGTCAGCTTCTCTGCGGCTCTTCTGCCTCTCTGCAAAAGCCCTCACCGGATCTGGAATACTTCCTCTAGCCTCGCCGTCTCTGCCCCTCACACACTGCTTCAATCTCTAGCTCTCTCCTACAACTGTCTGCTGCTACTCTTGAAATCGATCTGCCAAGAAATCGAACTCCTCAAGTGTTCTCAGATAATGGTCTCCATCACCACATCGACCTCCTCTTATAATCCTCCGTTGGAGAACCAACGACCAAGATCATAACATAATCGATGGCTAGGATCATCTTTGGATCGATTCGTGTGAGTTTCTAGACTATTCTCGCCTCATCTCAATTAATACTAATTAATTAACCATATTCCCTAAGTTTAGACATAGGAAATATTTAAAAAACGGTTAATAATCTAATTGAGACACTTCTATGTGGAATTTCTAGAAACGATCTCTAGCTTTTGGAGATCTCATGTATTCTAGCCTCTCAACCAAATTTCGTGGCTAGAACACATCCGATGCTACAAAAACTAACACAATATATTGGTTTGATGACGTCCTTTGCGATGAGTGTCTTGATGTAATGATACTTTGTGTCTACATGCTTTGTTTTGGAATGGAAAACTAGATTTTTGGCAATTTTTATGGCTGACTGGTTGTCAATGAATAAAGATGTGGCTTCTGCTTGAGGAATGCCTAAATCCTGCAAAACTCTACGCAACCAAACAATTTCACATGTTGCTTCCCATGCTGATATATATTCTACTTCTGCCGAAGAAGTGGCCACTGTAGCTTGCTTCTTGCAACTCCAAGAAACTGTAGCTGACCCCATGTTCATCAAATAACCTGATGTTGATGCCCAATCATCAATACTTCCAGCAAAATCTGCATTTGAATATCCACCAAGTACAAAGTTCTTATTCTTTTTGTAAAGAAGACCAAAATCTTTTGTCCCTTGGATATATCTAAGGACCCTTTTTGCTACATTCCAATGGCTTTCCCTTGGTTCATGCATAAATTGTGAGAGAATACTAACTGCATAAGATAAGTCAGGACGAGTGGTTGTCAAATAGATCAAGCTGCCAATCAACTGTCTATAAGTAGTACTGTTCACCAATTCCCCCCTTCAAATTTTGAAAGTTTTAAGTTTTGTTCCATTGGGGTGAGAACGGGCTTGCAATCTTGCACTCCAAATCTTTTTAGTTTAGATACATACTTGCTTTGACTAATGAAAATATTGTTTGGATGTTGGAATACTTCAACTTCAAGATAGCAGTGAAGTAATCCCAAATCAATCATCTTAAATCTAGCGTGCAACTCCTTCTTAACTTGAATAATATGATCATTACTGTTTCTAGTAATGATCAAGTCATCCACATACATAACTTGAATCACCATATTTTTACCCTGTTGGCGCACATATAAGGTATCATCAGATTCACTTCGCTTAAAGCCAACCTTGCAAAGATACTCGTCCATTTTTGCATACCAAGCTTATGGATCTTGTTTCAACCTGTATAAAGCCTTGATTAGTTTGCATACTTTGTGTTCCTGTCCTTTGATCTCAAAACCTGGAGGTTGAGTCATATATACTTCTTCCTGCAAGTCTGTATTGAGGAAGGCACTTTTAACATCCATTTGATGTACTTTCCATCCTTTTTGAGCTGCTAATGCAAGTACTAATTTGATGGTGTTCCATTTTGCTATAGGTGCAAATGTTTCCTCATAGTCGATTCCTTCTTGTTGTGCAAAACCTTTGGCAACAAGCCTTGCCTTGTACTTGTCAATGTTTCCATCTGTCTTATACTTAATTCTATAAACTCATCCGCCTCTGATGGGTTTCACATTTTTAGGATAGTCAACAAGTTTCAAAGTGTTGTTTTCCATCACTGCCTTGTATTCTTCAACCATTTCCTTTTTCTATTCTACATGTTTTACTGCCTCTTTGTATGTGGAGGGCTAAATAAAATCATTTGTTATTAAAACAAAATTTTCTTCATTTCTTTTTGAACTTCTTTCTCCTGCTTTTTTTTGTTCATCTGGCTTGACATCCTTCGAAAGTTGAATAGCCCATTTAGGCAGTTAATGTTCACTTGTTTGTGGATCTGAATAATCACCATTATTATAAAGTGGATTGATATAAAGTTATAAACAAATGTTCTTCGATCATCTGAAGGTTCAGGGAGTGGAGAGTCACTGTCAGATGAACTGCTTCCAAAAGATTCAACGGAACTTTGAGAAGATTCAAATGGTCTAGATGAAGTAGGTGAGTTGGATGAACCATTTTTTGATGAAGGCAATTCAATCTCATACCAATGGTGTGTACTTGGTTTATTTTTCATTTTGCTTTTCTTTTTATCTTCCTTACTTTCTAATTTATGTAGAAGACTTTCTATCTCTGTGACACTCTTGCTTTTTGTTTCATGAAATATAACATCCTTGCTGACAATAAACTTTCCATTGTATAGAAGACGATATCCCTTCTTTTCATTGGAATGCCCAATCAATGTACATTTCAAACTTCGTGAATCAAGCTTAGTTTGTTTTTCTTTTGGGACTAAGGCATAACATACTGAACCAAAAACTCTAAGATGTTTGACTTGAGGTTTGAAACCAAACCATGCTTCATATGGTGTAATTCCATCCAAAGAAGTAGTAGGAGACCTATTCCTTAAGTAGACTGCTGTATGTATTGCTTCTGCCCAATATGAAGGACTTAATTTTTTTGAAAGTTAGCATGGATCTTGCCATCCCTAACAAGGTGCGATTCATTCTCTTTGCTACTCCATTTTGCTGTGGAGTGTAGACATTTGTATGTTGTCTTTTGGTACCATTGCCCCTGCAATAAATTTGGAATTCATTGGAAGTGAATTCCCCTCCATTGTCTGTCCTGAGAGTGCCAATTTTCTCTTTAACTTCATTCTCAACCAGTTGGCGAAAAGTCTTGAATTTTTCAAAGGTCTTTGACTTTTGTTTCAAAAAATAAACCCAATTCATTCTACTAAAATCATCAATGAAGAGTAAAAAGTATCTACAACTTCCTAGAGAAGTTTGTAAATGTCACTGTGATCCAATTGCAAACCCCTGTTTTCACGCCATGAACTTGTTGGAAAAGTCTCTCGACTTTGTTTCCCGTAAATGCAAGCTTCACATCTTGCATTTTCTTTCTTAAAAGTTGGAAGTCCTTTTGCTTTTGAAGTTAAGAGAGACTTTCAAATTTTAAATGCCCATATCTAACATGCCACGACCTTATTGGTGAAATATCTGTACTTGCTGCTCTTGCAAACTCGGAATTCTGTGGAATGATTGTTCCTTTCATCCTTAGAAGTTTTCCATCTTCATATCCTGTCATGACTGTCTTCATATTCTGTTTAATGGAATTGATTTTTACTAAGCCATCCTCCATAACAACCTGATGTCCTGCTTGTCGAATCATGACTAATGACAACAAATTCTTCTTGAAAGTTGGTACATACCAAACATTTGAAATTAGTTTTTCTCCAATGCCAGGAAGAGAAACTTTTACTACACCTTTTCCACAAGGAGTATGTCTTGTATCATCTGCAAGAAAGATTGAATTAAGTTGGCATTGTTGAAAATTCCAAAAGAAGTCACATCGAAAAGTCATATGTTGTGTTGCCCCTGTATCTAAGATCCAAGCATCTTCATAATCACTTTTAAGATATGTGGAGACCTGTAATGTTGTTGATTCTGAACTTTGAAGTGTAGTGAAGACATATTTTGAGCCATCATCTTCTTGATCATTAGCAAACTATGCCAAATGTTGTTGAAACTTTGGAATTTTTTCAATAGAATTTCGACAATCTTCAACATAATGACCAACTTTGTTACATCTTTTACAAACAACTTGATTGAAATCTTTGCCTCTGCCTTGACTTTTTCGTCTGCCTCTGCTTTGTCCTCTACCTTGATTTTGTCCTCTGTTTTGACTTTGTCCTCTACCTTGATTGTTTCCTCTGCCTTGAATGTTTCCTCTTCAATAACTGTTGCCTTTGCCTTGAATTCTACCACGACCTTGTCCTCTATATGCTCCTTGATTTTGATTGTTGTGCCCTCTTCCTCTACCTTAGGAACTTTCAGTTGAAGATTTACTAGTGCTAGCTTCTGTAAAGAAGACATCTTCTCCAACCTATTTCTTCTTTCTAAACTATTTGTCATGTTAAGCTAGCATTTCATTTAAGTCATCAAATTTTAACTTCTCTAGATTTCCAGTTACTTGTAAAGTTTCCAAGAAATGTGTATATGAAGAAGGCAAACCAGCAATCAAAATGGTAGTCATGAAGCTATCATCCACTGCTTGAAATCCTGTCATTACTATTTCCTGCTTAATGTTCTTAAGTATGGAAATGTAATCGAGTACATCTCCCCCTTCTGTCAATTTCTGTTGAAGCAACTTTAATTGAAGATCAACCCTCTTAGATGCTAGTTGTGTATCAAATAAATCTTTAAATGTTTTCCAGGCAAACCATGCATCAGAAGCATTTTCAATGTGAATATACATTTCATCATTAACTGAAGATTTAATTACTGCTAATTCTTTGGCATTCTTGATCTCCCATTTAGCAAGTGAGTCTGCATCTATAGGTTTGTTTGGTTTAACATCACCATCACATACATCTTGCCAAAGTTCATTGTAAATTAAAGTGATTTCTATGTGCATTTTCCATGTTTGTAATTCTTTGTGCCTTCAAGTTTGTTAGACTCAGAAAATAAATTTACCAGTTGTGCTAGCTGCCATACATTCTGCTTCAATTGAGCTCAGAGCCACGGATTTCTGTTTCCTACTGCACCAAGAGGTCATTCCTGATCCAATGTTGAAAAAATACCCAATTGTACTTTTCCAATCTATTGAACTTCCAACCCAATCTGCATCAGTGAACCCACTCAGCTTGATGTCATTACCTTTGGTGTACAATAGTCTATGCTCGACTGTTCCTTGTATATACTTGAGAACATGTTTGGCTGCTGCCCAGTGCGTCCTCTTAGGTTCCACCATGAATTGACTGAGGGTGTTGATAACATAACAAATGTCTGGCCTGGTATTGACCAGATACATCAGGGACCCTATAAGCTGCATGTACAAGGTGGTATCAACGTCTTTATCTTCTAATGCATCAATCTTCTTCCAGTTGGTGATTATTGGAGTAGCCATAAGTCTATAGTCCTGCATCCTGATTCTCTTCAAGATTTCTGTAGCATATCTCCCTTGTCTAAGGAAGATCTCACTCTTCTGCTGCCAAACTTCCAACCCCAGGAAATAATGCATCTGTCCCAAATCCTTCATGTCGAATTCTATCGCTAGGTTCTTCTTGCAGTCTTTGATGAGCTTGGATGATCCTGTCAGAACCAACATCAACATAAATTCACTTTCCATAAATTCATCCTTCCCATAAATTCATCCTTCCCAGCTCATGTGTCCTCAAAATCATCATTTTCATCATGTGGACCCAAGGAGGACTCATCTTCTTGTTCATTACCTAGATGTAATGTCCCAAATGAAATAAATTTGGAGAAATCTCTTCACATAAAATTTATTATGCATTTAACAAAAGATTGCCATGTAAAATTAAAGACAAACAGAGCACTGCAATCCATAACACACCAAACGAGAAAATTCTCAGCTTTATTATATTAGATAAGTTGGGGTTTTATATGCACATACAACCCATATAGATGAGATGAAAAGCTGGCCTCAAATAGATCTACAATAATGCTGCAAATTAGCCTCCAAAACAAACCGAAAAGCAATACACTGCAACCTGTGAACCTTGAATGGATCCACTAAGGGAAGAGATGGGTGCTCGCCCACTCTTACTGAATCACCCGAGGGTTTCCGTCTTGGGGTTACTGCTGAAATAGAGAACCACGTTCTCAAACCTCTCCACAAGAAGAAATCTCAAATCCCAAATGTCTCCAAATAATCTTCTCCTCTTTTATATATCTGATGGATAGATCTGCAAGCCTCTAGAAGCATCTTATTTTATTATTTTATTATTATTCTAGAAGCTCCTCCATTGACTTTATCTTAAGTGACCCTTTTATTTTATTTTATTTTATTTTACTTAAGTCACTTTTGCCCATTTCCTCTAATTAATTATTTTTCCTTAATTAAATGACTAATTAAAGTCATTTTTAAGTAAGGAAAATGGAAAATGGCCTACCATACTCTCTTCGACCACTGGAAGTCTCTTCTCAACATCCCATCCTGTAGATCTTCTTGTTCTGGTTCCAACGAGCTATTACACTGAGGTGTTCCATCAATTAATCTCCCCGGAATGCCACCTTGAGCATAATTAATTAAGTTATGCCCAATAATAACACTGATTATTGAAAGTTGTAGGAATGCGACGGAACGAAAGACAAATTGTGCAGATGATGGAATATGCCAAGTGAATGCCATCAAATCCCATAAAAACTCAAAATTCCATTGGGACCCCTGATGACATAAACCTGCTTCATTGACCTAGCCATTCCTTGCCTTGGAACTCCACCCTGGCTGTACTATGAAGAAGAATAAAAATGGGGACGTGACAGTCCTCCCAACCCAAGATTGTTTGCCCTCAAGCAATCCAAATCTATGGACCAATCTGGTGGCTTGATGCAACTAAGACCCAATGCTTGGATCCCATATGAACCATTGGGTGATGCTTTGCTTCTGTGTCATCCCACCATGAATGGACCCCTTAATGCCCAGATCCCAGACCAATCTCTGATTGCTCTTGTCATCGACAAATCCTCCTGGATCCCAGTGCCACCAAGAACAAGTATCAATGCTCCAATTGTTCTATAACTCCTCCCATGAATGCTGCTCCATCCACCACGTACCAACTCATCACCTCTCTCCAATCCAACCTCGGGCATAGGTCGAGGTCAACCCCACTCATTTAAGTGCCCCTGCTGTACTGTGTCCCGAGCTAAGGTTGATACTCCATCAAAAGGATACCAACTCATGATCTCCCGCCAATCTAGGTCATGGACTCCGGTGTAAGGAACAAGTCTACTATGTTGATGCTGGTCCATGCTGAACTCCTAATGCTTTACTTGGTCAATCAAAACATGTCCAAGAAATCCCGCCCCTCTCCCTCTAATGGGAAAAAGTGGACAAACTGCGCTACAAGCCTCGTTTATGTGCTCTTAGAGAGGGTTGTTGCCCGAAAATGCTGTAGCTCGGCTGGCTGCCACTACATCTGTTTGCACCTCACCAATGGGTAGACCCAAAGATGGATGCAGTGCCATCTCCAACAGTGCATGTCATCTACTAGCCTCTTGCCAAACTACCCTATCAATCTCCAACACCTCCTGAGGACAGGTGTCTGCAAATATGGCCTCCCTGCACGCTGTCTGTACAAACTGTCTCTTCGTCATCAATGGCTGACCCGAAGGATGGCTGCTCGTCCTCCACCATCACGACCTCAACATGAACCTCCAACTAGCTCTTCCCAAAAATCTCGTCATGCATACTGTGCATATCATCCTCTTGAGCTGACTCATGCTCCACCATATGCTGCTCATGCTGAATCATCGCTGGTGACTCGTCATCTTGAATGTATCCCATAGGGTCCCCTGATTGCTCACCATGCAAACCCGAATATAAATTTGGCTTGCTGTCAACAACTCCACATGACCCATGCTCCTCAGAGGCATCCTCGTATGAACCCATGGACTCTGTCCAAAGAAGAATCCTCACCCTGAAAGTCAAAAGGGATCTCCTTTTGCTCTACCTCTATCATCTCCTCAGTGTCACTCATGCATGAGTGATCAGGTCCCCAAGGTCCCTTGCAAATGTAGCAGAGACCCGTCCTCTTCAGTTCATTGTTGCTGCATGATCCACCAAACTTGAGCAAATACTCCCTAGTCAACTGTCTCCTGAACAACCCAATGTTTTTCTCAACCAACCTTTCGGCTAGTTCATAAGCAACAGGTGAAACCAGCTGTTCTCTCCTCCAAATGGTCAACAATCTAGCCCGCAACTCCCTGCAAATGGCATCACGATCTCCCATAACTGAAGACAAAATGGATAGCATGTTTGCTTTGACCGTGTTAGAGTGATGTCTCCTAATGTTAAAGAAACATTGGAACATCTGATGGAGCAAGTCATCACACCCCAAATCAAGCATGATGTCATAAGGTTTAACCAAGGCAATGTCTTATAGAATCTCAAGTTTCTTCCCAAAAGTAGGACCCTCACTGTTATCCAAATCCTGAAAGGTCTCTACTATCAATCTGAAAAATCCCCTCATAATATCATCATTGTAAGGGGTATAGGTGCGGTCAGCCTCATGATGTTACTAAGACAAGATGCAATTGAAGTTTGACCCCTTCACAAGGGTACTCCATGAACTTGGGTTGTATTAGTGCAAACATGGTTGGTTTTAGAGCCCAACTTAGTTTCTTCCCCTCTGATTGACCCACCTTGGAAAGAAGAGAATCTAGTTTGTCCAGTTTGAAAAGAGCTTTCATTGTGACCCTCATGTGTTTCAAATCTGTCCCAAGTGCAAATATTTTGTGTCCTACGTCCGACTCCTTCTGCAAATCCTTTGGTTGCTCTTGTTGAAGAATGGCATGGAACCCTCTTGAGAAAGGTTTGTTGATTGTTGCAGTTGATTTATTAAGGGAATTTATGAGGGTTTGATCCATGTTTTACTTCAAGCTGCTTTGACTGAGCTCTCCTGACTTATAACACAGCCATACAATGATGAGGTAGCTCAAGACTCAGACTCATTTAAGACTTGACAACAGAAATATAACAAACTTCTTTTTATGCAGCAACTAGCAAGTGGATACAAGACATGGACTGTTTAACAATGAAACAACAAGTGGACACCCCTATTGTAAATTATGACTATGAACAAAACACTGCTAATAGGATCAGGTAGTGTTGTGTAGAAGAGAGGCTCTATTACTGTAAGTGACTTCACTTGGGAAATAAACTCTATCCCCTTGTGGAATTTAAACAAAGTGTTGTGTTATCCCAACAGTTGAATGAGGTAGGTTGCATACATGTTTTTTTTTGTTTGCTCAAAGAGATACATGCATAGTCATATATTGATGCCCAAGACGACCATAAATTTCCGGAAATGATAAAGCACTATAGATGATTTATTTCTGTCGTAAATGAGCTTCCCTTCACTTACTCAGAAATACATAATGGCTACTAATTGATATTTATCCTCAGGAATAAAGGGCATTTAAATACAAAGACTTTAACTATGATAACACAAGCTGCAGGGCAAAATAAAAAGATTGCAAATAGAGTGGAGGAACCTGGGTTGTTTACTTCAGCACCTTGAAACCACAGGAAACATCCAGAATTAATGAACAACTCCAGGGACTTGTCCTCTGTGAAAAAGAAAACCATATGTTGTCCAGCAAGGAGTAGCCAATCTCTGAAAAATATGGATGACACCAAGCTCGAACCCTGCTCTAATTAATGCGTTTCTCCTTATCGGTCCTTTTTCTTTACCAACAACAATCATCAATCATCAACATTTAAAGTCACACTCAACCTTATGTGGTGTTGGCATCAATATGCATCAGCAACATCAAGGCTGGTAGGCTCTCCGCTACACATATTGACAACCCATTACTGACAAGATATTGGTTTGGACTAAAAAATACACCCCATGCATTAAACATGACAACAATATATCATGACGAACAGTTGTTATCCCTTAACCAACGTACTCACGAACTCTGCCCTCACAAGGCATAGTAGACGTAAACTCAGAGCTCTATGACTGACTAGCAAATTATCCCTGCAATACAAATTATACTAGCATACAAATGCTCTGCCTTCTATTTCTGCAATACAATGTACCAGCATACATTCAGTTACAAGTGTGTCCTGGAGAATGCCATGACCCATAAATATAGATATTCGGCCTTCGATGGATGTCCAAAACTCTGCTGGCTCCAAATGGAAACTTGGATCTAGACGTTTGCTTGACTCGGACCTAAGATTCTCCGTGCTGTCTCATATTAACGTGCAGCCCCCTCCTGCGGATGTGAGGCACAGCGCATTCATTTTCCACAGGCAATTGAAAACCGGCCTCGGCCAGTGGAAGCATTCTGTCTCCCGAATATCCTTGGCCCACTGATCTTCGCCTTGCTTTGGTTTAACACAATCACGCCAACGTATTGAAAAAGAAATCACATCCCTTGACTTTGCCCAAAACGTGTTCATGGTGGTCTACACGATGGGTGCATCAGGGTTGTCTATTGCGCATATCAGATGACTCCTCCTTTCGAAATCCGGTGATGTGAGGGATTATGGGTCTATTGATGATCGTAGCCGCCGCCAGAGATTCAAAATTTTAACGTGGCTCCCACAATGCAAAATGGCTCCTTTGAGATAAATCGAAATAATTTAATAATACCCCTTGTAAAGCTTGAACTTTGTATTCGGCACCCAGAATGAACAAATGCAGCTCTAGGAGAACCTGTCCACAAGACTCGGTTTTTGCCCCTGCTACGTTTGTGGAAGCATGGTGTCGTGTTGATCTGTTAAACGTCACGTCACCTTATTCATATTGCCCCTTGCTTTGAATCAAACAAATGCTACCGGCAATGTAATCTCACAATTTCGATCTCCCTCATTCAATTTTGCAGAATAATCAATGACCCTTTCTTTTGAATCCTTCTTTAATTTCAAAAAGTTTTTGACGGCTCTTTAATCATGGTCTTTCTAATAAACATTCATTCCCATGATATAATACGAACTTCACAAAGAGTCGGCCCCTCTAAAAAAAAAGAAAATTCTGCAGCCTCTTCAGTTTATTACTCTTTTTCTTTGGCATACAGTAGCCATTTCTGTTATTCGAACCCAATCAATAATTAACTTTAGCCTTCTATTATGGAAATCGACCATGTAATATTCCTAATTAGCCATGGCTAATTAGAATATTCGATTTTGCTCAATTTTGCCTTCTATAGTTATTTGTAAATAAAAAGGTGAGCAAAAGGGGACATAACTCACTTTTAGAATAAAAAGTCACTTCCTAGTAGCACAACGTTGTGACTTAAAGGGGAGCCAAGGGGGCCAAAGGACCACGCAGAGATGGGGCCCACATAGACACTTGGAGGGACTGCGCAGATGGAAAGGGAACACGTGGTAAGGGGGGATTACGTTGGAAGAGGTGAGCCTTGGGATTGGGAGAGGCCAATGCTATAAAGGAGAGAGGAGACCCCTCATTTTGTTATTCGAATATGAGAATTTGAGCTAGTCACTTCGACTTGGAGCATGCTGGCTGTTTAGCCTGTCTGCAGCACTGTTTAGTGCATTGAGTGTCTCCATTCGGAGATCTCACCCTTCGCCCCTGGGGACTTCGAGTGCCTACTCGGGCAAGGTATTTTCAACAGTCTTTTTGCAGTAGTTTTGATCTTTGGCATTGAGGTGGAGCTGAGCATTGGAAGATTGCGCAGTCTTGAGAGAGAGGGACACAGTTCTTCTGGGAACAGTTCTGGATTGAAGATTTGTGGAGGAGTTGAGCTGGGATATTGAGCAAGGGATCAACTCTTGCATATTGGAGTGGTTTGGTAGAGTTTCAAGTAGTATTTTAGAGGATTCTACTCAGTGCCAGCGCAGGGCCTTTAGGGATTGCATGATTCCCCAAGGGGGCGATTTTCGAGGGTCGGCCATTTTAGAAAACCTTTCTGGGTTTTCTGAGTAGGGGCGGATTCCAGAGTTTCAGCATTTTCTAAGGAGGGGAACAACCCCAAATCCACATTTGATTTCCAGCAGTAGCAACAGCACGACAATTTTCTAGCAACATCCACGTAGAGGCCATTCCTTTGTTATTCTGAGTGTATTTCTTCACTTGCCCAGTGCAAGTCGAGGTGCCATCCTTTTGATCACCTCCTGTACTCATTCCATTACTCAGTGTAATTAAATGGCTTAGCATTTCTCGAGTATCTGCTTATATTTCATGCTTATATTATTACATGTTACACCACTGTTATTTTTATCATTTTGAGTTTCCTGGTTATTATATTATTTGTGTGTATTTGGTTGGAGTTTACTGGAGTTTTGGGGAAAATCTCTGAAACGTGATATTACAGTGGTATCAGAGCATAGATCTGGCTTAGCCTATGGAGCTAGCAATCTATGACACCAGGGGAAAAGCCCTACATCTGTTATAGAGGTAGGAGATACAGAGACGCTGGGCGTAGGTTGGAGAACACCTACGGAGAGGGAGACTGTGTTCTGGTGGTGGACGCAGAACAGGAGGAGCCTGTGGTGGACGCAGGACAGGAGGAGCCTGTGGTGGACGTAGAGCAGGAGAATCCGATGGCAGATGATGATAGGAAGAAATTTGCGGACATGCTCCTCAAATTAGTGCAGGATCTGTCGAGGCAGATCGAGGTGATGGGGCAGAGATTCACGGCAGTGGAGGCTAGACAGCGTGAGAGCCCACGAGTTTTCCAGGTTGGAGAGGGATCGGGTGCATCTCACCATTTGCCAGAGCAGGGTGCCACTCAGCATGATACTACTCAATAAGTGGCCTCACATGCCCCTCTACGCTCTACCATGCCTACTTTCCTAGGAGCAGATACGGGGGTTGGAGCACAGTAGAAGGCAGAGCCCGGTCATATGGGCGATTATTTTGCGGAGTACTAGGCGTATGGGAAGGAGTTCAGGGATGCTCTCTCATTCAGAGACTTTGTTCAGCTCCAGCGGGATACTAGACCCCGCGACCATCACAGAGGATACCGGCATTATCATGATGGAGACACCCACCGCACTGCTAGTAGATTTCACTTGCCTACATGTGATGGCTCATCAAACAGTTCGGCAAGGTCTTGGGTGGAGAAGCTAGACATCCATTTCCGGCTTAACCAGATGTTGGAGACAGAGGCCATCAAGGTAGCGACATTACATTTGGATGGTGAGGCCTAGGATTGGTGGTTCCATGGGATGGTTACACTCGGGCATTCCACAGTGACGACATATGCCGAGTTCACCGGGAGATTGATGGAGAGGTTTGATCGGAGGGATCCGGAACAACACTTTGTTGAGCTGACGAGGTTCAAACAGACTGGGAGCCCAGAGACCTACATTGCGGACTTTTTGAGGGTTTCAGTGATGGTGCTAGATCTATCCACGACATGGAGGATCTACATGTATGTTGTGGGGTTAGCAGAGCCACTTCGGGGTCTAGTCAGATCCGCTAGACCAACCACCCTTCAGGATGCTATTAGTAGGACTCGGGACTTACAAGATGTCTTACCCAGGACCCAGACACCTTACCCCCAGCGACAGGATTTTCAGCCTAAGGGGAAGGATGTGAGGATTCCGCCTCCGAAGGGGAATCCAGGACGGGTACAGATTGATGATGATGCCAAGAGGGAGTTGAAGAATAAGTGGTTGTGCTTCACCTGTCAGGAGCCGTGGCAACCAGGACATAGATGTGCTGCTGGCAAAGCACATTTTATTGAGGTCTTTTCCAAGAGCAGCGGGGAAGAGGATGAGGAGGATGATGTGGAGGTAGGAGATAGTCATGCCATGCAGGGTCCCTTGCCGCCTCCACCACCAACAGCAGGTGGTGCAACTTTTGCACCTATTGGAGGAGCCCTTGCAGCATTGCGAGGAGTTCCCAAGTATTTGACGCTGCGCGTACGAGGGACAGTACGTGGCCAGCGAGTATCAGTTTTGGTTGACAGTGGGGCCACCCACAACTTCATCGATGCACAGATGGTTGAGCGGAGAGGTATACCGACAGAGAGCTTCGATGGATTTTCAGTTTTGGTCCCAGGAGATCAGACCATGGTGTGTGCTCGTTATGTTCCAGAGTTATCAGTGACGATGGGCACCTACACACTGATTGACCACTTATTTGTCACAATATTCCGGACACCAACATAGTACTGGGTGTTCAGTGGCTCATCACTCTAGGGAAGGTCACTACAGATTGGAAAGCCCTAGAGATGGAGTGGGATGATGAGAAGACAGGGTGGCATGAGAAGATAAGGGGACATCACACATACCCGCCTTAGACTGTTTCAGCTCATCGGATGGAGGTAGTCTTCTGGAAGGGAGACATAGAGTGGGCAGTCGAGCTGCGTGCATCAGAGGCAGGGACTACAAGGCAGATGGTGCACCCAGAGATACAGGCCATCCTTGACTAGTATGCCAAAGTGTTTGGGGAGATTCCACTGGGACAGCTGCTGGACCAGGGGTTTGAGCACACCATTGAGCTTGAGCAGGTCATACAGGCAGTAATTACTACCCCCTATAGGCATCCCAAGGCCTATTGGGATGAGATTGAGTGGGCCATTCATGAGTTGTTGGCTCTTGGGCACATTCGGCCGAGCACGAGTCCTTTTGCTTCTTCTGTGGTGTTGGTGAAGAAGAAGGACAACACATTGAGGATGTGCATTGACTACAGGGCACTGAACAAGAAGACCCTGAAGAACATATACCCCATACCCAGGATCGATGAGTTGATGGATGAGTTGAGAGGAGCACGATTCTTCTCAAAGATTGATTTGAGATCTGGGTGCCATCAGATTTGCGTGAGGGAACAGGACATTCCCAAGACCACCTTCAGGTGTTACTATGGGCATTTTGAGGTTTTGGTGATGCCCTTCGGGCTAACCAATGCCCCAGCTACATTTCAGTCTTGCATGAATCACATCTTCCGCAGTCACTTAAGGAAGTTTGTGTTGGTGTTCTTTGATGATATCCTCATTTACAGCAGGACTTGGGAAGAGCATCTCCAACACATTGAGACAGTATTGCACATCTTGGAGGAGCAACAGTTATATGCCAAGCTCTCCAAATGTGAGTTCGGGTTGACGGAGATGTTATACTTGGGACACATCATAGGAGTGGACGGAGTGAGGGTCCACGAGGAGAAGATCAGGGCCATCAGAGATTGGTCGGAGCCGAGAAATGTGACGGAACTTTGAGGATTCATTGGCATTTGTACTTACTACCGGAAGTTCGTCAAGGGTTTCTCACAGCTTGCTGCACCCCTGACAGATTTGACGAGGAAGGGGGCATTCAGTTGGTCGGATACAGCGCAGCGAGCCTTTGACAGGCTCAAGGAGGTTATGAGCAGCTGCCCAGTGCTTGTGTTGCCAGATTTTACGCAGCCATTTGTTTTGGAGTGTGATGCGTCGGGAGAGGGGATCGACGCAGTGTTGATGCAGGGAGGTCACCCTATAGCCTTTGAGAGCTATAATCTCCTTTCGCATGAGAGGTTGTATTCTATATACGACAAGAAGATGCTAGCCATCATGCATGCATTGGCTAAGTACCGATAGTATTTGGTGGGTAACAGGTTCAGGGTCAGGACTGATCACAACAGCCTCAAGTTCTTTTTGGAGCAGAAGCAGCTACAAGAGAGGCAACAGAAGTGGATCAGCATGTAATATCCCTTATCAGGAATATTCCTCAAACACAAGCAAACTCCAACCAGAGATGGACTGGGAGGTCATTTACCAGATATGTCGCCTCTGAAAAGAGGACGAGATCTGGAGGCTACCTGACCCTTTCCAAACTCTGTCTAAGAGTATAGGAGAACACACAAGTGGTATAATAGCCGAGGATGCTCCAAGAGATGCAAATAACAATGGTGAAACATATAACAATAATACCATAAGCAGATACTCAAGAAATGTAGAGAGAAATGCTAAGCCATTTTATTATACTGAGTAATAGAATGAGTACAAGAGGTGATCAGAAAGGTGGCACCTCGACTTGCACAAGGCAAGTGAAGATATACACTCAAAATAGCAAGGAATGGCCCCTTTGAACTGCGTCCAAGCTATTGGGGAACTGTCGTGCCGTTGCTGCTGCTAGAAGTCAAATGAGGATTTGGGGCTGCTCCCCTCCTTAGAAAAGGCTGAAACTATGGAATCGGACTCTACTCAAGAAACCCAGAAAAGCCCAGAAAGCTTTTTTGAAATGGCCGACCCCCGAGAATCACCTCCTTGGGGTTTTGCGTAGTACCTCAATGCTCTGTGCTGCCACTGAATGAAACCCTCCTGAAATCTGCCTGAAACCTCTGCAAAAACTCTCCAATATGCAAGGGCTGATTCCCTGCTCTATCTCTAAGCACAAATCCTCCTGCAACCCTCAACCCAGACTCCTGCCGGAAAGAACTGCGTCCCCCTCTCAGTGCTGCGCAGTCCTCCAAAACACTGATGGAACTGCTACTGAAATGCTGATGAAACTACTGCTGAAATGCCAATGGAAATACCTTGCCCGAGCAGGCACTCGAAGTCCCCCGGGGCTAAGGGTGAGATCTCCAAACGGAGACACTCAATGCACTAAACAGTGCTGCAGACTAGCTAAACAGCTAGTGTGCTCTAAGTCGAAAAGACTATCACAAATGCACATAACTAAATGATCAAAATGAGGGGGCTTCTCTCTCTTTTATAGCCTTTGCCTCTCTCAATCCCAAGGCTCACCTCCCCCAACATAATTCCCCTCTTGCCACGTGTTTCTTTCCTACTGCGCAGTCCCTCCAAGTGTCTGCGTGGGCTCCATCTCTGGGTCCCCCTTTGGCCCCCTTGGCTCCCCTTTAAGTCACAACGTTGTGCTAATAGGAAGTGACTTTCTATTCTAAAAGTGAGTTATGTCCTCCTTCCTCACCTTTTTTATTCATAAATAACTATAGAAGGCAAAAATTAAGCAAAATCGAATACTCCAATTAGCTGTGGTTAATTAGGAATATTACAGTCTCCCTCAGCAAAATGTTGCTTGTCCTCACACAACTGAAGTGATGGATGCTGCAAGATTTTCTCACTCTCCCAAGTGGCATCCTCATCCGGCAAATTCTTCCACCTCACCAAGAATTCCCGGACCGTCCTGCTCCGTAGCTGCCTCTCCCTGGTATCAATGATAGCCTCCGGCTGCAATACCAAATGTCCCTCATCATCCATGGGTGGTAGCTTGTCTGTCATTGTCACCTGCTACCCCAATGCCTTCTTCAGGCATGATACATGAAAAACGTTATGAATCTTGCTACCTTGGGGCAGCTGCAACTGATATGCAACCTGTCCAATCCTGCGTATCACCCTGTATGGCCCATAAAAGCGGGGCTTTAGCTTCTTAGCCCCCTTCTGCTTCAGTGATGACTGTCGGTATGGTTGTAACCATAGGTAGACTATGTCCCCTACCTCAAACTGTCTCTCCACTCGACACCTGTCGGCATACAGCTTCTGCTGGTTCTGCGCTGTAGCCATATTATCTTTGAGAGCTCAGAGGATATCCTGACTCTCTTGGATCCAAATCTTGGCTCTAGGAGCCTTGCTATCACCAAACATCACGTCAGCAAAAGATAAAGGATGATATCCATAATACATATAAGGCATAGAATGGTGACATACCAATGGACATGTGATGTGAAGTGTTGTAGCAGTACTCCCCCAGATGTAGCCACTTCAGCCATGCTCGCTGCTGCCCACTGACATAGTTACGCAAGTAGCCCTCCAACCACTTGTTAACTATCACTGTCTGCTCGTCCGTCTGTGGGTGATAACTGGTACTTGGTGTCAACTCCGTCCCCACCAACTAGAAAAGCTACTGCCAAAACCCACCCATGAAGCGGCTGTCCCTATCACTGACGATGGTCTTAGGAAGACCATGTAGCCTGAAGATCTCTCTGAAGAACAGCTCGGCCACCTGTGCTGCTGTATAGTGTGCGATATGGCAAAAAAATGTGTGTACTTCGTCAATCGATCAACGACGACAAAGATACAATCCTTGCCCTGTACCATGGGCAACCCTGTGATGAAGTCCATCGAAATACTCTCCCACTTACTCTCCAGAATGGGAAGAGGTTGCAATAATCCCGCGGAATGGCTCATCCCTCCCTTGTTCTTCTGGCAAACATTGCACTCCCTAATATGCTGGAGTACGTCCTCTTTGAGGCCCTTCCATGAGAACCTCTCTCTAATGGCCCTATACGTTTTGGTAAACCCCTGATGCCCTGCCAATGGTGAATCATGTGATGCCTGGAGAATCTTCTTCTTGAGCTGAGATCCCTCAGTCAAGAAGATCTGATCCCTGTAATAGATGATCTCATCAATCACCCTGTACTTGTCATCTGCCACTTGCCTATCCAGCACCTCACATGCAAACGTGTCCTTGGAGTACTCTACTAAGAGTCGAGCCCTCCAGTCTGTATCCAAGCTCATAAGAGACAACGTGGCTGGTCTACGTGAAAGGGCATCTGCTACCACGTTGTTCTTACCTTTGACATACTCAATGTCAAAGTCATATGCTTGGATCTTGCTGATCCACCTCTGCTGCCTCTCCTATGGCTGCTTCTGCTGCAAAAAGAATCTGAGGCTGTTGTGATCAGTCCTCACCCTGAACCTATTGCCTACCAAATACTGCCGGAACTTGGCCAATGCATGCATGATGGCCATAATCTCCTTGTCGTATATGGGATACAACCTCTCGTGCGGAAGGAGCTTTCGGCTCTCATAGGCTATAGGGTGACCTCCCTGCATCAATATTGTGCCGATCCCCTCTCCCGACGCGTCACACTCCAAAACGAATGGCTGCGTGAAATCTGGCAATGCAAGCACTGGGCAGCTGCTCATAACCTCCTTGAGCCTGTCAAAGGCTCGCTGTGCTGTATCCGACCAACTGAAAGCCCCCTTCCTCGTCAAATCTGTCAAGGGTGCAGCAAGCTGGGAGAAACCCTTGACGAACTTCCAGTAGTAAGTACAAATGCCAATGAATCTCCCGAGTTCTGTCACGTTTCTCGGCTCTGGCCATTCTCTGATGGCCCTGATCATCTCCTCGCGGACTCTCACTCCGTCCACCCCTATGATGTGTCCTAGATACAACATCTCCGTCAACCCAAACTTGCACTTGGAGAGTTTGGCATAGAACTGTTGATCTTGTAAGATAAGCAATACTATCTCAACATGCTGGAGATGCTCCTCCCAAGTCCTGCTGTAAATGAGAATATCATCGAAGAATACCAACACAAACTTTCTCAAGTGACTACGGAAGATGTGATCCATACAGGACTGAAATGTAGCGGTGGCGTTAGTTAGCCCAAAGGGCATCACCAAAAACTCAAAGTGCCCATAGTGACACCTGAAGGTGGTCTTGGGAATGTCCTGCTCCCTCATGCGAATCTGATGGTACCCACATCTCAAATCAATCTTTGAGAAGAACCGTGCTTCTCTCAAGTCATCCATCAACTCATCGATCCTGGGTATGGGGTACCTGTTCTTCATGGTCTTCTTGTTCAGGGCCCTGTAGTCGATGCACATCCTCAATGTACCGTCCTTCTTCTTCACCAACACCACGGAAGAAGCAAAAGGACTCGTGCTCGGTCGAATGTGCCCAAGAGCCAGCAACTCCTGGATAGCCCGCTCAATCTCATCCCGATAGGCCTTGGTGTGCCTATAGGGGGTGGTAATCACCGCCTGTATGCCCTGCTCAAGCTCGATGGTGTGCTCAAACCCCCGATCCGGTGGCTATCCTGGTGGAATCTACCCAAAAACTATGGCATACCGATCAAAGATGTACTGTATCTCTAGATGTATCGTCTGCCCTGTAGTCCCTGCCTCTAATGCACGCAGCTCCACTGCCCACTCTATGTCTCCCTTCCGGAGGACTACCTCCATCCGATGAGCCGAAACAGTCTGAGCCGGATATGTGTGCTGCCCCCGTATCTTCTCATGCCTCCCTGTCTTCTCATCATCCGACTCCATCTCTAGGGTCTTCCAATCCGTCGTGACCTTCCCTAGAGTGATAAGCCACTGAACCCCAGTATCATGTTGGTGTCCGGAATATCGACCACGAAAAAGTGGTTAGTCAATGTGTAGGTACCCATTGTCACTAAAAGCTCTGGGACATAACGAGCACACGTTATGGTCTGATCTCCTGGGACCAAGGCTGAAAACCCATTGAAGCTCTCTGTCTGTATACCTCTCCGCTCAACCATTTGTGCATCGATGGAGTTGTGGGTTGCCCCACTGTCAACTAAGATTGATACTTGCTGGCCACATACTATCCCTCGTACGCGTAGCGTCAGATACTTGGGAACTCCTCGCAATGCTGCAAGGGCCCCTCTGGTGGGTGCAAAAGATGCACCACTTGCTGCTGGCGGTGGAGGTGGCAAAGGTCCCTGTATGGCATGGCTATCTCCTGCCTCCACATCATCCTCATCATCCTCTTCTCCACTGCTCTCGGAGAAGACCTCAGTAAAGTGTGCTTTACCAGCAGCACATCTATGTCTTGGTGCCCATGGCTCCTGACAAGTGAAGCACAACCGCTTCTTCTTTAGCTCCGTCTTGGCATCATCGTCAAGCTATACTCGTCATGGATTCCCCTTTGTAGGTGGAATCCTCACATCCTTCCCCTTAGACTGAAAAGTATGTCTTTGGGGGTAAGGTGTCCGGGTCTTGGGTAAGACATCCTGTAAGTCCTGGGTCCTGCTGATAGCGTCTTGGAGTGTGGCTGGTCTAGTGGATTGGAATAAACTGCGAAGTGGCTCTGCTAACCCCTCAACATACATATAGATCCTCCGTGTCGTGGATAGGTTTGGCAACATCACGGAGATCCTCAAAAAATTTGCAATGTAGGTCTCTGGGCTCCCTGTCTGTTTGAGCCTCGTCAGCTCAACAAAATGTTGCTCTGGATCTGTCCGATCAAATCGCTCCATCAATCTCCTGGTAAACTCGGCATATGTCGTCACTATAGAGTGCCCGAGTGTAACCATCCCGTGA
This sequence comes from Pinus tabuliformis, assembly GCA_031772625.1. Taxonomy (NCBI): domain Eukaryota; kingdom Viridiplantae; phylum Streptophyta; class Pinopsida; order Pinales; family Pinaceae; genus Pinus; species Pinus tabuliformis. The sequence goes on from CM062817.1 coordinate 956,579,447, forward strand.
AACCACCAATCCTGGGCCTCACCATCCAATGCAATGTTGCCACTTCGATGGCCTTTGTCTTCGACATCTGGTTAAGCTGGAAGTAAGTGTCCAACTTCTCCACCCAAGACTTTGCTGAACTGTTTGATGAACCATCAAACGTAGGCAAGTGGAATCTACTCGTTGCACGGTGGGTGTCACCATCATGGTAATGCCGGTACCCTCTGTGATGGTCGCGGGGTCTACTATCCCGTTGGAATTGAACAAAATCTCTGAATGAGAGGGCTTCCCTGAACTCCTGCCCATAGGCCTGGTACCCTGCAAAATAATCGCCCATATGTCCAGGCTCTACCTCTTGCTGGGCTACAGTCCCCATGTCTGCTCCTAAGAAAGTGGGCATGGTAGAGCGTGTAGGGGCATGTGAGGCCACTTGCTGCGCAGTATCATGCTGCTTCGGCAAATGGTGGGATGCGTCCGATCCCTCACCAACCTGGAAAACCCGTGGGCTCTCACACTGTCTGGCCTCTACTGCTGTGAATCTCTGCCCCATCACCTCAATCTTCCTCGACAGATCCTGCACTGATTTGAGGAGCATATCCACAAATCTCTTCCCGTCATCATCCGCCATCGGAGCCTCCTTCTCTGCGTCCCCCATAGGCTCCTTCTGTTCTGCGTCCACCACAGGCTCCTCCTGTTCTGCGCCCACCATCGAAACACAGTCTCCCTCTCCATAAGTGTTTTCCAACCTATGCCCAGTGTCTTTGTATCTCCGACCTCTGTAATAGATATAGGGTTTTTCCCCGGGTCTCATAGATTGCTAGCTCCACAGGCTGAGCCAGATCTATGCTCTGATACCACTGTAATATCCCTTATCAGGAATATTCCTCAAACACAAGCAAACTCCAACCAGAGATGGACTGGGAGGGCATTTACCAAATATGTCACCTCTGAAAAGAGGACTACATCCAGAGGCTACCTAGCCCTTTCCAGACTCTGTCTAAGAGTATAGGAGAACACACAAGTGGTATAATAGCCGAGAATGCTCAAAGAGATGCAAATAACAATGGTGCAACATATAACAATATAACCATAAGCAGATACTCAAGAAATGCAGAGAGAAATGCTAAGCCATTTTATTATACTGAGTAATAGAATGAGTACAGGAGGTTATTGGAAAGATGGCACCTCGACTTGCACAAGGCAAGTGAAGATATACACTCAGAATAGCAAGGAATGGCCCCTCTGAACTGCGTCCAAGCTGCTGGAGAACTACCGTGTTGCTGCTGCTGCTAGAAATCAAATGAGGATTTGGGGGCTGCTCCCCTCCTCAGAGAAGGCCGAAACTCTGGAATCGAACTCTACTCAAGAAACCTAGAAAAGCCCAGAGAGCTTTTTTGAAATGGCCGACCCCCGAAAATCACCCCCTTGGGGTTCTGCGCAGTCCCTCAATGCTCTGCGCTACCACTGAATGAAACCCTCCTAAAATCTGCTTGAAACCTCTGCAAAAACTCTCCAATATGCAAGGGCTGATTCCTTGCTCTATCTCTCAGCACAAATCCTCCTGCAACCCTCAACCCAGACTCCTGCCAGAAAGAACTGCGTCCCCCTCTCAGTGCTGCGCAGTCCTCCAAAACGCTGATGGAACTGCTACTGAAATGCTGATGAAACTACTGCTGAAATGCCAATGGAAATACCTTGCCCGAGCAGGCACTCGAAGTCCCCCGGGGCTAAGGGTGAGATCTTCGAATGGAGACACTCAATGCACTAAACAATGCTGCAGACTAGCTAAACAGCTAGCATGCTCTAAGTCGAAATGACTATCACAAATGCACATAACTGAATGATCAAAATGAAGGGGCTTCTCTCTCTTTTATAGCCTTTTCCTCTCTCAATCCCAAGGCTCACCTCCTCCAACGTAATTCGCCTCTTGCCACGTGTTTCTTCCCTCTTGCGCAGTCCCTCCAAGTGTTTGCGTGGGCTCCATCTCTGCGTCCCCCTTTGGCCCCCTTGGCTCCCCTTTAAGTCACAACGTTGTGCTACTAGGAAGTGACTTTCTATTCTAAAAGTGAGTTATGTCCTCCTTCCTCACCTTTTTTATTCATAAATAACTATAGAAGGCAAAAATTAAGTAAAATCGAATATTCCAATTAGCCGTGGCTAGTTAGGAATATTACACAACAAGATCCAAGCATATGACTTTGACATTGAGTATGTCAAGGGTAAGAACAACGTGGTAGCAGATGCCCTTTCACAAAGGCGAGCCACGTTGTCTCTTATGAGCTTGGACGCAGACTGGAAGGCTCGACTCTTAGTAGAGTACTCCAAGGACAGATTTGCATGTGAGGTTCTGGATGGGCAGGTGGCGGATGACAGGTATAGGGTGGTTGATGAGATCATCTACTATAGGGACTGGATATTCTTGACTGAGGGGTCTCAGCTCAAGAAGAAGATATTTCAGGTGTCACATGATTCACCATTGGCAGTGCATCAGGGGTTTACCAAAACCTACAGGGCCATTAGAGAGAGGTTCTCATGGAAGGGCCTCAAGGAGAACGTACTCCAGCATGTCCGGGAGTGCGATGTTTGCCAGAGGAACAAGGGGGAGATGAACCATCCAGCAGGACTATTGCAGCCTCTTCCCATTCCGGAGGGGAAATGGGAGTGTATTTCGATGGACTTCATCACAGGGTTGCACATGCTACAGGGCAAGGATTGCATCTTTGTCGTTATTGATCGGTTGACAAAGTACTCACTTTTTCGCCATATCCGCACACTACGCAGCAGCGCAGGTGGCCGAGTTGTTCTGCAGAGAGATTTTCAGGTTACATGGTCTTCCCAAGACCATCACCAGTGACAGGGACAACCGTTTCATGGGCCGATTTTGGCAGGAGCTTTTCTGGTTGGTGGGGGCGGAGTTGACACCGAGTACCAGTTATCACCCACAGACGGACAGGCAGACAGAGATAGTTAACAAGTGGCTGGAGGGCTACTTGCGTAACTATGTCAGTGGGCAGCAGCAAGCATGGTTGAAGTGGCTGTATCTGGGGGAGTATTGCTACAACACTACACATCACATGTCCATCGGTATGTCACCATTCTATGCTTTGTATGGATATCATCCTTTATCTTCTGCTGATGTGATGTTTGGTGCTAGGAAGGCTCCAAGAGCCAAGATTTGGATCCAAGAGAGTGATATTCTCCGAGCTCTCAAGGATAACATGGCTACAGTGCAGAACCAGCAGAAGCTGTATGCTGACAGGGGTTGGGTGGAGAGACAGTTTGAGGTAGGAGACTTGGTCTACCTACGATTATAGCTATACCGATAGCCGTCACTGAAGCAGAAGGGGGCTGAAAAGCTCAAGCCCCGCTTTTATGGGCCATACAAGGTGATACACAGGATTGGACAGGTAGCATATGAGTTGGAGTTGCCCCAAGGAAGCAAGATTCATAACGTTTTCAACGTACATGCCTGAAGAAGGCGTTGGGACAACATGTGACAGTGACAGATGAGCTACCACCCATGGATGATGAGGGGCATTTGGTGTTGCAGCCAGAGGCTATTATTAATACCAGGGAGAGGCAGCTACGGAGCAGGACGGTCCGAGAATTCTTGGTGAGGTGGAAGAATTTACCAGATGAGGATGCCACTTGGGAGAGTGAGAAAATTTTGCAGCATCCATCACTTCAGTTGCTTGAGGACAAGCAACTTTTTGCCGAGGGATACTGTAATATTCCTAATTAGCCATGGCTAATTAGAATATTTGATTTTGCTCAATTTTGCCTTTTATAGTTATTTGTAAATAAAAAGGTGAGGAAAAGGGGACATAATTCACTTTTAGAATAAAAAGTCACTTCCTAGTAGCACAACATTGTGACTTAATGATCCAGGTGGATGTTGGTGGCCACCCACCTATCCCATCTGGACCCCCACAACTGTCCCTTTCAGTTTTTCAGTTTCCTTAATTATAGCGCAGTTTACTATTTTTAGCAGTTTTTCGGGTCCTAAACTTCCAGAGTCGTTTTGAGGCCCTAAACGACGTTTTTTGGGAAATCACACCCAATGATTTTTTTGTCAAAAAATCGTCTTTTCCGTCGTAGTCCTCGGAGAGATCTTTCCAACGGGCTATCATGCGCGTCAAATGGAGATAATACGACCAATTCGCGACCCCGGGAAGTTGATGTACCAACTTACCCAAAAACGGGGCCCACAATTTGGCGTTTCATCTTCTAGGGTTAGGTTTTGGAATGTGAAGGGTTTTCCATTGTTTCTCAACAATAAATAGGCCTTCGAGCCTCATTGTAACACAGTTCAAAACAGTTCAGAGGCATGTAGCCACCACATCTCTTCTCAGAGATAAGCTACCATCGCCCTAGCTGGTTTATTTCAATTACTGTTTGTAAACATATTTCAGTATTTTATATTAATGAAATGAAGTATTATTTCCGCTGCATATCTGTGTTATGGTTATCTCTGTAATTTGTTGCGTTCTTGTTTAAGTCCGGATTACTTAAAGGGAGCCAAGGGGGCCAAAGGACCACACAGAGATTGGGCCCATGTAGACACTAGGAGGGACTGCGCAGATGGAAAGGGAACATGTGGCAAGAGGGGATTACGTTGGAGGAGGTGAGCCTTGGGATTGGGAGAGGCCAATGCTATAAATGAAAGAGGAGCCCCCTCATTTTGTCATTCGATTATGAGCATTTGAGCTAGTCACTTCGACTTGGAGCACGCTGGCTGTTTAGCCTCTCTGCAACACTGTTTAGTGCACTGAGTGTCTCCGTTCGGAGATCTCACCTTTAACCCCGGGGGACTTCGAGTGCCTACTTGGGCAAGGTATTTTCAGCAGTATTTTTGCAGCAGTTTTGATCTTTGGCATTGAGGTGGAGCTGAGCATTGGAAGACTGCATAATCTTGAGAGAGAGGGACAAAGTTCTTCTAGGAGCAGTTCCGGATTGAGGATTTGTGGAGGAGTTGAGCTGGGATATTGAGCAAGTGATCAACTCTTGCATATTGGAGTGGTTTGGCAGAGTTTCAGGCAGTATTTTGGAGGATTCTACTTAGTGGCAGCGGAGGGCCTTTAGGGATTGCGTAATTCCCCAAAGGGGTGATTTTCAGGGGTCGACCATTTCAGAAAAGCTTTTTGGGTTTTTCTGGGTTTTCTGAGTAGGGGCAGATTCCAGAGTTTCAGCATTTTCTGAGGAGGGGAACAACCCCAAATCCACATTTGATTTCCAGCAGTAGCAGCAACACGACAGTTTTCCAGCAGCATCCACGCAGAGGCCATTCCTTTGTTATTCTGAGTGTATTTCTTCACTTGCCTGGTGCAAGTCGAGGTGCCATCCTTCTGATCACCTCCTGTACTCATTCCATTACTCAGTATAATAAAATGGCTTAGCATTTCTCTCTGCATTTCTCGAGTATCTGCTTATATTTCATGCTTATATTATTACATGTTACACCACTGTTATTTTTATCATTTTGAGTTTCCTGGTTATTATATTATTTGTGCGTATTTGGTTGGAGTTTACTAGGGTTTTGGGGAAAATCTCTGAAACAGGATATTACAGACCAATAGGTAAAAGGATCATGCGACTGTCTATAATAGCTGCAATTGGGAACTAAGAAACCTGCACGCTGAACCAAGACCAAGGCTCTGATACCACTGTAATGTCCCAAATGAAATAAATTTGGAACAAGATCTTCACATACAAATTATCATGCATTTAATAGAAGATTGCCCTGTAAAATTAAAGACAAACAGAGCACTGCAATCCATAACACATTGAACAAGAAAGTTCTCAGCGTTATTATATTAGATAAGCTGGGGTTTTACATGCAGATACAACCCATATAGCTGAGGCGAAACGCTGGCCTCAAATAGATCTACAATAATGCCACAAATAAACCTCCAAAAGAAATTGAAAAACAATACACTGCAACCTGTGGACCCTGAATGGATCCACCAAGGGAAGAGATGGGTGCTCGCCCACTCTCACTGAATCACCCGAAGGTTTCCGTCCTGGGGCTACTGCTGAAGTAGAGAACCACGTTCTCAAACCTCTCCACAAGAAGAAATCTCAAATCCCAGATGTCTCTTAATGATCTTCTCCTCCTTTTTTATAGATCTGATGGATAGATCTCCAAGCCTCTAGAAGCATCTTATTTTATTATTTTATTATTATTTTAGAAGCTCCTCCATTGAATTTATCTTAAGTGACCCTTTTATTTTACATAAGTCACTTTTAAGTTTTGGCCCATTTCCTCTAATTAATTATTTTTCCTTAATTAAATGACTAATTAAAGTCATTTTTAAGTAAGGAAAATGGACAATGGCCCACCATACTTTCTGTGACTACTGGAAATCTCTTCTCAGCATCTGATCCTGTAGATCTTCTCGTTCCAGTTCCAATGATCTATTACACTAAGGTGTTCCATCAATTAATCTCCCCAGAATGCCACATCGAGCATAATTAATTCAGTTATGTCCAATAATAACTCTCATTTTTGAAAGTTGTCAGAATGCGACGGAATGAAAGGCAAACTATGCGAATGATGGAATATGCCAAGCGAATGCCATCAAATCCCATAAAAACTCCTCAAAACTCCATCGAGACCCCCTGATGACATAAACTTGCTACATTGACCTGGCCATCCCCTGCCCTAGAAATCCACCCTGGCTGTACTATGAAGAAGAATAAAAATGGGGACATGACACTAGATTCCTAATGTCTTGGTGATGCTCAATGAAAGATTCCTCTTGGATGCTTAATGCAGGGTGTACTTGGAAATGTCTAAGAAAGTCGTCAATGAACTCTGCAATAGATGAGATGCTCCTAGGTTCATGATCATGCAGCCATGAGTTATGACCACCAAGAGATCCCATGAACAATAACATAAGGACATCTTGCTGGACAACCTTCTCTCTTGAAGCATGTTCATTAAATCTTTCCATGTGGTCAATTGTGGAGAGTGGATCACCATCGAATACAGGCACCCCACGTACCATCCTTCCCGCGACATGATTAGAATGTCTAGGGATGCTAGCAATGTCCAAAGCAGGAAATTTACGAAAAAATGACAACCTATTTGAGGTATACATGAAACATATGTAGGAGTCGCCAGGGTGAAATTAAAGATGCCTAGAAAATTGCTTGCTTCACCCTACATGCGTCGACCTTAAAGTTCAATGAAGAGCTAGGGTCTCGTTCTTCCAATGGAGTCACCAATAATGATATATCAATATGTCATATGGGGAACAAAACACACGTTTCGTGTCCCCGACAATGCCGACAAAATGTTATCGCTCAAACTAGCAGAGGATCTAATGGGAATCCCTAAAGGGGAAATGCTAGGCCAAGGGCAACAAATGGAGACTTAGCCCACTGTCACCTCAGCTAAGGCTCCCTTCTATTTACGGACTTTCACCAATGGGAGGAGACCCGGTATGTATGGAGTCACCAATGAAGGATAAGTCAATGGATATGAGTGACCCTTTCCCCATAAGATTTTGAAGGATGGAGCTTCCTTGCTTTGTAAGCAAGGTACTATGTCTTCTAGGGAAATGAAGAGAGGATTTGAGGGTTAGGTTTAAGGGATAAGACTTGTGAAGGAGTTCCCCAATCCCTAAAATCCTTGCTAGAGTTGGTATCCCTGATGGTTCTTGAAGAATGATCTTTCAAAGGAATAGGACCACGCTGGGCCAAGTGGACCGGGCCTAGTGTACGGGGAAAGTATGTAGCAACCAATGATATTCTTACCCTAGGCAAGGTGCGGGAAAGGATCAAAGAAAGTATTTTCACTTGAAGATGTTTTGACCCTATGAGGTGCTAGCCTTGGGGATGGCAACGTAGGTTTTGATCCCAGAGCTAGGGCTTGGCTTTTCTCGCAACTCCACTGTCGGAATGTCTTCAAAATTGGAGAAGAGCTAGAGGAAAGGCCAAGGCAAAAGACCCTAGGAGATCGAATGTTTTTGATGGCTAGCTTGTCGGGAAATTGATGCCCTAGGTACCCCAATGTGGCTAGACCTGGAAGGAGGTGAAAGAATATGAGTTTTAGTGACCACCCTTGGTAAATCAGTGCCTTAATCTTTGGCAGAATGGAGTCTATGTTGAATATGATTAGAATTTCTTGGTTCCTAGTCAAGGAGGCTTCAAGATCACTTCGCTTGCCTTCTAAGTCAAGAAGAAGCAACCTTGCAGCTTTTATACTTCGATGTGCAAAAGGAATGGCTTGTCAAGGTCAAATTCTTTGATAGAATTACCCCTTGGAGATTTTGCTCATATTACATGGCCCATACATTGAGAGATGCTATAATAGAGACAAATTCCATAGCTTTAAGCAATAAATGCATGCAACAATTAGCCCTAGAACAACAAAAATCCTAGTCCAACATGTATGACGAAAGTAAACAAGAATAACATAAAAAAGCTCGTATTTACATGTAATAGAGTATATCCAACCATTCACAATTGACAATAGAGAAGCTCCACGAGAAGATAGACCAATATCCACACATCAAAACTCATCCATATAGCTCCAATTCATCCTTTAGAAAAAGTGCGAAAATATCAAGAGAGATAAGAGATCCAAACCAAAGCGATGATGAGCAAATGATCTCATCTCACTTGTATTTATACACAATTTAGGAGTTCGAATTAGCTTCCTTGGCCTACATAAGCCCCCAAAATAAAATAATGTTCTAATAATTCAACCTTTGGTGACAAGCCCACTAAACTAGCTCATAAATGAAAAATTAAGCCTCTCAAGAGGTCAAATAATAATCGATGCATGTCGTAGGGCCCTCTAAGAGGTCTAATGAGGTCCATGGGTTCTACAATGACGAATAGGACCTTCAAAAGTAGTGGACAAGGGGTTGGTCCCTTGTAATAACCTATGGTAGTCCAAATGACATGTGGGGGCACACAAGTATCCTCATGGGTCTCTAAACAAATCGAAGATGCCGGTAGATCGTCTGCAAGGGCTAGGATGATGGTGTAGGTGAGGCCACATCATTGTGCAAGTCTTGGATCATCTGCCAAGTGTATGGTGCAAATCTGGGGCTAGCTGGGCATGATGGATCAGGTGCATCTTCTTCGTCCAATATGCAATATTCCTAATTAGCCATGGCTAATTGGAATATTCGATGTTGTCCAAATTTTGCCTTCTATAGTTATTTGTAAATAAAAAGTGAGGAAGGTGGACATAACTCACTTTTAGAATAAAAAGTCATTTCCTAGTAGCACAACGTTGTGACTTAAAGGGGAGCCAAGGGGGGCCAAAGGGGGACGCAGAAATGGAGCCCACGCAGACACATGGAGGGACTGCGCAGGAGGGAAGACACACGTGGCAAGAGGGGAATCACGCAGGAGGAGGTGAGCCTTGGGATTGAGGGAGGAAAAGGCTATAAATGAAAGAGGAGCCCCCTCATTTTGATCATTCTGTTATGAGCATTTGTGATAGTCATTTCGACTTAGAGCACGCTGGCTGTTTAGCTAGTCTGCAACATTGTTTAGTGCATTGAGTGTCTCCGTTCGGAGATCTCACCCTTAGCCCCGGGGGACTTCGAGTGCCTGCTCGAGCAAGGTATTTCCATTGGCATTTTAGCAGTAGATACATCAGCATTTTAGCAGCAGTTTATCAGCATTTTGGAGGACTCTGCAGCACTGAGAGAGGGTCGCAGTTTTGGAGAACTACGCAACACTGAGAGAGGGACGCAGTTTTGGTTTTGTGCTGGGAGGTGGAGCAGGGGATTAGCCCTTGCAGCTGGAGAGTTTTTGGCAGGGGTTTCAGGCATATTTCTGGAGGGTTGCATTCAGTGGCAGCGCAGGGCACTGAGAGACTGCGTAGAACCCCAAGGGGGTGATTTTCGGGGGTCGGCCATTCCAGGAGAGCTTTCTGGGTTTTTCTGGGTTTCTTGAGTAGAGTCCAATTCCAGAGTTTCAGCATTTTTTGAGGAGGGGAGCAACCCCAAATCCTCATTTGATTTCTAGTAGCAACAACAACATCATAGCAGTTTCCTAGCAGCTTGGATGCAGATCGGAGAGGGGCCATTCCTTCTCTATTCTGAGTGTATTTCTTCACTTGCCTAATGCAAGTGGAGGTGCCATCTTCTTGATCACCTCCTGTACTCATTTTATTACTCAGTATAATAAAATGGCTTAGCATTCTCTCTGTATTTCTTGTGTATCTGCTTATGGTTTATTTGATTTATATCATATCACTGTTATTTGTACCTCTTTGAGCATTCTCAGCTTTTATACCACTTGTGTGTTTTTATTATACTCTTAGACAGAGTCTGGAAAGGGCCAGGTAACCTCCGGATCTCGTCCTCTTTTTAGAGGCGACATATCTGGTAAATGCCCTCCCAGTCCATCTCTGGTTGGAGTTTGCTTGTGTTTGGGGTATATTCCTGATAAGGGATATTACAGTGGTATCAAAGCATAGATCTGGCTTAGCCTGTGGAACTAGCAATCTATGACACCCACCGCGCAACGAGTACATTCCACTTGCCTACGTTTTATGGTTCATCAAATAGTTCGGCAAAACCCTGGGTGGAGAAGCTGGACATTTGTTTCTAGCTTAACCAGATGTCGGAGACAGAGGCCATCAAGGTGGCAACATTGCATTTGGATGGTGAGGCCCAGGATTGGTGGTTTAATGGGATGGTTACTCTCGGGCACTCTACAGTAACGACATATTCTAAGTTTACCAAGAGATTGATGGAGCGATTTGACCGAAGGGATCCAGAGCAGCATTTTGTTGAGCTGACGAGGCTCAAACAGACAGGGAGCCGAGAGACCTACATTGCAAATTTCTTGAGGGTCTCCGTGATGGTGCCAGACCTATCCACGACGCGAAGGGTCTATATGTATGTTGAGGGGTTAGCAGAGCCACTTCGCGGTCTAGTCCGATCCACTAGACCAGCCACACTCCAGGATGCTATTAGCAGGACCCGGGACTTACAGGACGTCTAACTCAGGACCTGGACACCTTACCCCCAGAGACAGACTTTACAGTCTAAGGGGGAGGATGTGAGGATTCCACCCCCAAAGGGGAATCCAGGACGAGTATAGCTTCATAATGATGCCAGGAGGGAGCTGAAGAAGAAGCGGTTGTGCTTTACATGTCAGAAGCCGTGGCCACTGGGACATAGATGTGCTGCGGCTAAAGCACATTTTATTGAGGTCTTCTCTGAGAGCAGTGGAGAAGAGGATGAAGAGGATGATGGGGAGGCCGAAGATAGCCATGCCGTACAGGGACCTTTACCACCTCCACCAGTAGCAGCAGGAGGTGCATTATTTGCACCCATCAGAGGGGCCCTTGCAGCATTGCGAGGAGTTCCCAAGTATCTGACGCTACGCGTACGAGGGACAGTACATGGCCAGCGAGTATTAGTTTTGGTTGACAGTGGGGCAACCCACAACTTCATTGATGCATAGATGGTTGAGCAGAGAGGTATACAAACAGAGAGCTTCGATGGGTTTTCAATATTGGTCCCAGGAGATCAGACCATGACATGTGCTCGTTATGTTCCAGAGCTTTTAGTGACGATGGGCACCTACACAATGACTGACCACTTTTTCGTGGCCGATATTCCGGACACCAACATGATATTGGGTGTTCAGTGGCTTATCACTCTAGGGAAGGTCACGATGGATTGGAAGACCCTAGAGATGGAGTGGGATGAGGAGAAGACAGGGAGACATGAGAAGATACAGGGACAGAACACATATCCGCCTCAGACTGTTTCGGCTCATCGGATGGAGGCAGTCTTCCGAAAGGGAGACATAGAGTGGGCAGTGGAGCTGCGTGCATCAGAGGCAGGGACTACAGGGTAGTCGGTGCATCCAGAGATACAGTCCATCCTTGATTGGTATGCCATAGTGTTTGGGGAGATTCCACCAGGAGGGCCACCGGATCGGGGGTTTGAGCACACCATCGAGCTAGAGCAGGGCATATAGGCAGTGATCACCACCCCCTATAGGCACCCCAAGGCCTATCGGGATGAGATTGAGAGGGCCATCCAGGAGTTGAAGGCTCTTGGGCACATTCGACCGAGCACGAGTCCTTTTGCTTCTTCTGTGGTGTTGGTGAAGAAGAAGGACGGTATGTTGAGGATGTGCATTGACTACAGGGCCTTGAACAAGAAGACCCTGAAGAATAGGGACCCCATACCCAGGATTGATGAGTTGATGGACGAGTTGAGAGGGGTAGGTTTCTTCTCAAAGACTGATTTGAGATCGGGGTACCATCGGATTCGCGTGAGGGAGCAGGACATTCCCAGGACCGCCTTTAGGTGTCACTATGGGCACTTTGAGTTCTTGGTGATGCCTTTTGGGCTAACCAATGCCCTAGCTACGTTTCAGTCCTACATGAATCACATCTTCCGTAGTCACTTGAGGAAGTTTGTGTTGGTATTCTTCGATGATATCTCATTTACAGCAGGACTTGGGAGGAACATCTCTAGCACATTGAGACAGTATTGCATATCTTACAGGAGTAGCAGTTCTATGCCAAACTCTCCAAGTGTGAGTTTGGTTTGACGGAGATGTTATATTTGGGACACATCATAGGGGTGGACGGAGTGAGAGTCCACGAGAAAATCAGGGCCATCAAAGAATGGCCGGAGTTGAGAAACGTGACGGAACTTCGAGGATTCATTGGCGTTTGTACGTACTACCGGAAGTTCGTCAAAGGTTTCTCACAGCTTGCTGCACCCTTGACAGACTTGACGAGGAAGGTGGCATTCAGTTGGTCGGATACAGCGCAGCGAGCCTTTGACAGGCTCAAGGAAGTTATGAGCAGTTGCCCAGTGCTTGCACTGCTAGATTTCACGCAGCCATTTGTTTTGGAGTGTGATGCGTCGGGAGAGGGGATCGACACAGTATTGATGCAAGGAGGTCACCCTATAGCCTTTGAGAGCCGGAAGCTCCTTCTGCACGAGAGGTTGTCTTCTATATACGACAAAGAGATGCTGGCCATCATGCATGCATTGGCTAAGTACCGGCAGTATTTGGTGGGCAATAGGTTCAGGGTGAGGACTGATCACAATAGCCTCAAGTTCTTTTTGGAGCAGAAGCAGTTACAGGAGAGGCAGCAGAAGTGGATCATTAAGATCCAAGCATATGACTTTGACATTGAGTATGTCAAGGGTAAGAACAACGTGGTAGCAGATACCCTTTCACGTAGACCAGCCACGCTGTCTCTTATGAGCTTGGATACAGACTGGAGGGCTCGACTCTTAATAGAGTACTCCAAAGACAGGTTTGCATGTGAGATTCTGGACGGGCAGGTGGCAGATGACAGGTACAAGGTGATCGATGAGATCATCTATTACAGGGATCGGATCTTCTTGACTGAGGAGTCTCAGCTCAAGAAGAAGATACTCCAGGCATCACATGACTCACCATTGGCAGGCCGTCAGGGGTTGTCCAAAACCTGCAGGGCCATTAGAGAGAGGTTCTCATGGAAGGGCCTCAAGGAGGACGTACTCCAGCATATCAGGGAGTGCGATGTTTTGCCAGAGGAACAAGGGGGAGATGAGCCATCCCGCGGGATTATTGCAGTCTCTTCACATTTTGGAGGGGAAATGGGAGAGTATTTCGATGGACTTCATCACAGGGTTGCCCATGGTTCAGGGCAAGGATTATATCTTTGTCGTTGTTGATCGGCTGACGAAGTACGCACATTTCTTTGCCATATCCGCACATTATACAGCAGCACAGGTGGCCGAGCTGTTCTTCAGGGAGATCTTCAGGCTACATGGTCTTCCTAAGACCATCGTCAGTGATAGGGACAGCTGTTTTATGGGTGGGTTTTGGTAGGAGCTTTTCCGATTGGTGGGACGGAGTTGACACCAAGTACCAGTTATCACCCACAGACGGATGGGCAGACAGGGATAGTTAACAAGTGGCTGGAGAGCTACTTGCGTAACTATGTTAGCGGGCAGCAGCGAGCATGGTTGAAGTGGCTGCATCTGAGGGAGTACTGCTACAATACTTCACATCACATGTCCATTGGTATGTCACCATTCTATGCCTTGTATGGGTATCATCCTTTATCTTTTGTTGACGTGATGTTTGGTGATAGCAGGGCTCCTAGAGCCAAGATTTGGATCCAAGAGAGTCAAGATATCCTCCGAGCTCTCAAGGATAACATGGCTACAACGCAGAATCAACAGAAGCTGTATGCCGACAGGGGTCGGGTGGAGAGACAGTTCGAGGTAGGGGACATGGTCTACCTACGATTATAGCCATACCGATAGTTGTCACTGAAGCAGAAGGGGGCTGAGAAGCTCAAGCCCCGCTTTTATGGGCCATATAGGGTGATACGCAGGATTGGACAGGTTGCATATGAGTTGGAGCTGCCCAAAGGCAGCAAGATTCATAACATTTTTCATGTATCTTGCCTGAAAAAGGCATTGGGGTAGCAGGTGACGGTGATAGATGATCTACCACCTATGGATGATGAGGGGCAGTTAGTATTGCAGCCGGAGGCTATCATTGATACCAGGGAGAGGTAGCTGCGGAGCAGGATGGTCCGGGAATTCTTGGTGAGATGGAAGAAGTTGCCGGATGAGGATGCCACTTGGGAGAGTGAGAAGATCTTACAGCATCCATCACTTCAGTTGCTTGAGGACAAGCAACATTTTGCTCGGGGAGGCTGTATTATTCCTAACTAGCCTTGGCTAATTGGAATATTAGATTTTGTCCAAATTTTGCCTTCTATAGTTATTTGTAAGGGGGACATAACTCACTTTAGAATAAAAAGTCACTTCTTAGTAGCACAACGTTGTGACTTAAAGGGGAGCCAAGGGGGTCCAAAGGGGGACGTAGAAATGGAGCCCACACAGACACATGGAGGGACTACGCAGGAGGGAAGACACACGTGGCAAGAGGGGAATCACGCGGGAGGAGGTGAGCCTTGGGATTGAGAGAGGCAAAGGCTATAAATGAAAGAGGAGCCCCCTCATTTTGATCATTCTGTTATGAGCATTTGTGATAGTCATTTCGACTTAGAGTACGCTGGCTGTTTAGCTAGTCTGGAGCACTGTTTAGTGCATTGAGTGTCTCCGTTCGGAGATCTCACCCTTAGCCCCGGGGGACTTCGAGTGCCTGCTCGAGCAAGGTATTTCCATTGGCATTTCAGCAGTAGACACATTAGCATTTCAACAGTAGTTTATCAACATTTTGGAGGACTACGCAGCACTGAGAGAGGGATGCAGTTCTGAAGAACTGCGCAGCACTGAGAGAGGGACGCAATTCTGGTTTTGCGCTGGGAGGTGGAGCAGGGGATCAGCCCTTGCTGCTGGGGAGTTTTTGGCAGGGGTTTCAGGCATATTTCTAGAGGGTTGCATTCAGTGGCAGCGCAGGGCACTGAGAGACTGCGTAGAACCCCAAGGGGGTGATTTTCGGGGGTCGGCCATTCCAGGAGAGCTTTCTTGGTTTTTCTGGGTTTCTTGAGTAGAGTCCGATTCCAGATTTTCAACCTTTTCTGAGGAGGGGAGCAGCCCCAAATCCTCATTTGATTTCTAGCAACAATAGTAGCAGCATAGCAGTTTCCCAGCAGCTTGGACGCAGATCGGAGAGGGGCCATTCCTTCGCTATTCTGAGTGTATTTCTTCACTTGCCTAGTGCAAGTAGGGGTACCATCTTCCTGATCACCTCCTGTACTCATTTTATTACTCAGTATAATAAAATGGCTTAGCATTCTCTTTGTATTTCTTGTGTATCTGCTTATGGTTTATTTGATATATATCGTATCACTGTTATTTGTACCTCTTTGAGCATTCTCGGCTTTTATACCACTTGTGTGTTTTTATTATACTGTTAAACAGAGTCTGGAAAGGGCCAGGTAGCCTCCAGATCTCGTCCTCTTTTTAGAGGCGACATATCTGGTAAATGCCCTCCCAGTCCATCTCTGGTTCGAGTTTGCTTGTGTTTGGGGTATATTCATGATAAGGGATATTACACAATAAATGAACCACAAGCAATCTCTGAATGGCTGTGGGGATCCATGGAGTGTTGTCTGCTGCTGTGGAGGCCCATGGCTCTCAACGCACACCCTACAATTGCCAATGTAGCCCTCTGAAGGATTAGGACCTCGTATAGGGAGACCAAACCCAAAATGGAGACCATCTGCAATCCTACATTAGATCTAATGTGTCCCCTAGCCTTCCAGTACAACAAATCATTAGAGAAATCGAGTAAAGGAGCTTGCCAAATCATGGACCATAGGTGGGACTTCATAATGGCTTGCCCTTCAATAATGGGCTTCGGGATGTGCCAATGTCTCCTAAACTCCAAATGGGTTTAACCAATAATCCTATTAGGTGGTTTATACTTCTAAAGGGGATAATATAGTCAAGGTACATCCTTCAAAACGTGGTGGAATGTGACAGATAGGTGAATGAAGTAATGGATGAGAAGGGGCAGCCCTGGGTCACACGCTGGGGTACAAGGGTAGCTAATTACAAGGAAGCCCATGCTTAGGTTTATAATGTATAGGATTGAGCAATCGTGGTACATGAGGTGCCCCGACCTTGATTTTTCCACCCTTCTTTATATGCCTTTTGCCTTTTTATGATTTTCTTTGATTAATTGCTCAGGGCTCAAGGGGAAGAGCATGATGTATAAGATATAGCAGTGAATACCTTCTTTTAAGGTGGGGCGGTTCATTGCCCACCAGAGGTTGGGACAATCACGAGTTCCTATATGATGAAGGAGGTTCATAGAACTTGTAGGAACCAGGGTGATGGCCATGATGATGGGGTAGACGTTATGTATTGGATTTTTCCAACGTGCTAAATGTGTTTGTCCCGACCATCTTTTGCATTTTGTGGTACATTTTTTTGTTGAATGAGGCCAAATATGCTTTTATCTTTCTTTTTAGCTTCATTGCAGGCCATGACCCAAGGTGTGGGTAAGGGGAAAGGGCAAGCTAACCCTATGTGGACCCAGTGGAGGAATGTGAACCCAGGTGGGAGAAATGATGAATGGTGTAATAATGAATGGAAATAGGGTAATATAAGTGGATAAGGGAGCGGGACCACACAAGCAAAATTGGGGTTTCCGATGAAATACCATCCTTAGAGCGAAATGGTCAGTAAAAGAGATCACATAGGATTAGAATCCAAGGTTAATACCTAAAAGGGGTCTAGGGGACAAGAGCACAGACCTAGCCCATTCTTTCCGCCGAATCCCCCCATTAATCTATGTTCGGAAGTGTCCATGATAAGCAAACTATAATACTCAATTTCAAAGTGACAAGGCATACCTTTAGGTTTCGGAGGCTTATCTTCAAACATACGATCATCGCAGATTTGCGAGGGACCACATGGTTGGCTCAGGTGTCGGAGAAATGGCACAATGAGCTAGCTGGTGGCTGCAAGGGGCTATCGACTGAGGACCATCTTGGAGAAAAAAATTCTCCTAGGGTTATTACCCACAAAATGGTGGGTAACATGCCCAAAATTCACAATAAACATAACCAATGATGTCAAAAGAGAACAAGATCGCTTATCCACTTAGAACATTTATCCAATGAGACAATAAGATTGTAAATGTTCTTAGCCAATATTTCTCAACAATAATACAAGTATAAGAGATATGTAATTAGATTTCACCAATCCTTGAGGTAAGAGCACTTAGACAATGATTATCAGATTCTCCATGTACGAAGACAATAAATTGCTCAATGATATTCTTTAAACACAATTGAAACAAGACACTTCAATGCCAATTAGATCTCAATGCCCAAAGTACTAAAACATTCAACAAAATTATGAGATTAGAGCTTAGTGTTTCAAGTGCCTTGTGAGTGAGCTTAGTGCAAAGTTAATGACCCTTAGAGATTATGATCTTACAAGGGACAAGCAAATGTCAATGTCCTTATCCAATCTTACCAATGCTAGACAATAAAAACACTTTAAACAATGAAACAAATGTCCTCCACAATGAACTATTAGAGTGTGAGCAATGTTATCCAAGCAAGGGAAATTTATGACAGCAATAAATTACTTAAGTTCTATAGCTCGTTTAGGTGTCAAATGAGATGCATGTGTGTGTTAAATATGGACAATAGAAACCCAAGTGTCAAATTACTTTGCTAACACAATAATTTAGATGTATCAACCTTCTTATGATGCACTTTGCCACTGTTATATCAGACTTACTATGCAGAGATGACAGTCACCAAAACAATTAGATCTATGCCAAATGATGAATGCCCAAGTAATGCAATAAATTCCTCAATATCTTAGGAAACTTATAGAAGATTATTGTGGTACTAAGATGGATTTTTTTACCACTATTAAGGGTAGGGACTGCTGTAGCAAAACAGGGATGAGGAAAGTGTTTGAGAGGCAAACCAATGCCCCTAGGCCTTGAATTTCACTTGCCCAACTTGCCAAAAGTTTTCCAATGACCGGAACACCTACAAACACCAAAATTTATGCCAAATACCTCTGCAAAACACACCAAAGCTCAGTCCCAAAATCAAATGCTCAAACAGGGATGGAAAGAGGGCAAGAAAGGCCCAAATTATGGCTGCGTTAAGGCTGCCAAGGCCTAGTAGTCCTGCGGTTAGGGGAGCAGAGACTAATGAGGGCCTGTGTTAAGGAAGAAAACTTCACAAGGGCTTTCCTTGAGCCCAAGAGGGGCTGCGACCAAGGAAAAGGATTCAAAGAAGCCTATTGCAAAGGCTAGAAGGCTCAAAAGAGGCCATGACAAGGAAAACGGAGGGGAAAAAAGGGGAGCCAAGGGCAAAGGAAGGCTAGTAGAGGAGATGGAGAGAGGAGAGAAGGTTGAGGGAGCTGGACAGGAGGGCAAACGAAGGATTGGAAGGGGCAGTAAAAGAGAGGAAAGGCCTGTGACAAGCCTAGGAGGGAAGACCGACGGCCCTAGGCCTTACAGGCCTTACGGCCAGGCCTACAAAGGCCAAAACGGAGTGACAACAACCCTAAAAAGGGCCACACTAGGGCTTTAAAGGCCATATTAGGCCAACGGCTAGGGCTACAAGGGAAAAAGGGGTAGTGGCTAGGCTTAGAAAGGAGGACGCTAGGCATGGAGACCCTAGAAAAATTTTAAACCCTCGCCAAAATGTGATTTTTCTTCAGATCTTCAGTATTTGCCCAAATCACTGCAAAATTCCTTGATTGCTGGCCTTGCAAAAATTCTAGAGACTAGATCTTACCCTCAAGGGCCTAGATCTAGCTCTAACCTAACAAATCTTCTTGAATATCACCTGCACAAATGAAAATACAAGTGCCCAAAACCCCAATATATACAAAATTTGAAAAATAAACCCCAAAACCCAATTAGCTGCAAACAAGTGTTAGAAAATTATTCTACAAAACTTATCTACAAAATTAATTTACAAATATATAAAATTATACAATGCTTGAAAGATTTTTTGGAAAAATATTTTTTATGATATTTGACAATGGCTATTCGAAAAATAGATGTTAACCATAGCCTTAGCGAAGAAAAAAATCACATAAAATATCCGAAGTGCAAACAAGGTCAGCCTGTGCCCACAGTCTGTGAAGTTGGAGCCCAAGGGCTGGGGAACCTGCAAACTCTATATATATTTCATAAGAAAAATCGTTAGATCATACAATTAATCGGATCATCTAAGATAAGTCCAAAACTTACAAATAGAATGTACCTATCATCTACAAATGAAATAACAATTCATACGATATTGAAGCACAATATAGGAAAGCACATACCTAGCACATACCACAGATCAATGAGACAAAGACACCATGAATTGTACCCCAAAGTATTTTATTATGAAATTCAAATGTTCCCAGCAGAACAATGGCTTCACACCAGCGTTTACAAAATTACATCTTACCAAAGATGATGAATAGAAGCAAAATGCCTTCTATTTATAGAGAAATCCATCCAAATGGAAAATAATTGCTAGTTGGCTTGATCCCCGTCAAAAGTATCTGGACTGTTGATAAAGCTTTGATCAACTTTTAATCTTTGCTGTCGAAAATACTTACTTTTGAGGAATTTTCAAATTTCTCCTTAAAACCAATTTTTTTAGTTCAAAAATTATTATTTTGAAACTTAACCACCGACGTCCAAGGGTCCAAATTTTCTTGAAATTTCCAATATTTCGTTGGTGGGAGACCTTCAAAAATTAACTTCTTTTAGACCCATGAATTTTTTCCACTTGGAAAAATTAATTTCTCTAACATTTTAATTTCGACTCTAAATTAATTAATTTTCTGGCTTAGGATTTAATTTTATTTTTGCTAAAAAATTAATTATTAGACTCATGAGGGGATCAATTATTTTTCCACCTTCAAATATTTTAGCCATGTTGTCTAATCATGAGAGACCATGCACTAAAAATATTTTTACATAAGATTTTACAAATTGAACCCTCAAAGGAGGAATACCCATTCGTTATAGACCCTCATAATATTTATCCAATTCTGCTACACAATGTGATCTAATAGACAAAGTGATTTGTAATAAAATAATTTATCCAATTAGCTTAAATTATTTCCAGTTCACTTTTACAATACACTCGACTAAAACACTAGGACTCACTTATTACTTTGACAATAAATTCCACCCTAGCTTTCGGGTTGAGGCTGGAGGGAAACACTATGCCGATCATCCGTGTTTAGAAACACAGATAATTAGTGAGACGAAAAACCTCTTAGGATGAAATTCGTCGCCAAAATCATAGGCTTACCTAGGTTGTTACATAATTAAATGGTTGTACTAACATCATTTACATTATAAATTTGCAGAATGGGTTTACAATGACATGACAAATCGCTGGCTGATGATTCTGAACTTTGAAGTTTTTTGGTCAAGCTTCTGGATTCTACTTCCTTGGAATGTTGAAAAAATGGGTGCAACAGGCCCCAAGGAGGGAAACCTATGGGACAACTATTAGACTATGTGACAAAAATGGGGCAATGACCCACTATCACAAGTTCCCTGCTCTTTACAGACTTTCACTGATGTGAGGAGTCTCGGTAGGAATGGAATCACTAAGAATGAATAGACTAATGATTAGGTGTGGAGTGATTCCAGAAAGTCCATTCAAGGAGAGATCCAATAATGGTTTAATGCTTCAAAGAAGCTAAAAGCTCTCTAGAAAAAGGCTAAGGGGGAGATCAAGACTTAGGGTTTGAGATATCATGACGATAATAGGTATTTCTAAGGTTAAGGGTCTGAGTGATAGGGTAGGATTTGTCAAAGAAGCTCTATGTGATGCTCTAACACTTTCAAAAAGATTTTTTGCTCATTTTGAGAGGCCTAGGAAAGACTTGTACTAGACCTAGGGTTTTATGAATAAATGTGGGAAGAAATACTTCCGAGTTACTCACTAGGTCAAGGCAAGGGAGGATAAAGGGTTTCTTATAATTTATTCCAACGAATACTATGCTTATACAATCCTCAAAGAATTCCTCAAGGTGAGAGAGAAAGACCTAGGTTTTCCATCTTGAAGTAGCACCTAGGGCAAGAGATTTTATGGATGAAACTCGGGCGGATGCCCACCAAACTTGGAATATAGGTAGCCTAGACCCTAAGTTTGATGTTTGGATGCTTGGATTCCTGAAAAATCGACTCCATAAAATTTTGCTGCAAGCCCTAAATTTTTGCCCTACCTTTAGGGGACCAAAATTTAGGAGGAGAAAATATGGAGAATGAGCAGTTTGATCACCAAAATCCTTGGACTAGTGCTTAGTCCTTTGGGTATGGAGTCCTAGATGCTTTTAAATTGGTCAAAACCGTCCTTAAGGATGCTAAAGATGGATGCCCTAGCAATCAACCTTTAGCATCTACCCACTCAAGATTTATGGAGTTTTATGAAAGAAAGACAAAATTTCATCCACTAGGAACATTCATCGTTTTCCATACAATGAGTAACATATGCAATTTCCCACCATATAACTTTCCAAAAATGATTTTCAATAATTAGGGCACAATAACATTAAGCTAGTTGCAACAATTCCATACATTAAGCATTATTCCAAGAAAATATTCAACAAGAAGCACTTACTAGATGACAATATGATATATCCATCCACAAATCATGAGATAGCTCCAATGAAGATCGAAAATTTCAGCTCCAAATGTCAAAATGCATCAAAGAATCTCCAATAGCTTCCAAAGAAAAAGTGCAAGTTCTTTTACAAGAGAAGAATCCAAGTGATGATGATGATGAAATACAAATGAGGCTTAGTTCTATTTATATGAGCCTCTCTAAATCGAATTAGCCTAATTAGCCCCCAAAATATTAAAATAATGAGCAAGAAACAAGCCTTGGTCACAAGCCGACCAAGTAGCTTTCATAAATTTTGATTTAGCCATCCAATTGCTAGCTGAGTCGATGATGTCATGCTAATGCAGGGCCATTGGAGGGCCACATTGAGTCCTCTAAGTGCCAAGATGTAGGAGAGGGCTCCATACAATATGAACGAGGGGATGGCCCCTAATCCTCCATGCCAGTCATCACGTGGGGCCCCAAGGTGGTGTTGGGGCATAGATGTTGGTCTTGTGGGTCTCTTGATGATAGATGAGCATGTATAATGCACCAAATGAGGGCTCTGTCGATGGTGCTTACCCTCCCATGTCTCACAAGTGAAACAAACCTCCTCTAGGCCTTGGATTAGTTGCCATAATTATGCTAAACCAGGTGGGGCACACTGGTCCAAGTGCATCATCTCTTGAATAATATGGGGCAATGAGTAGACTGCTAAGGGTGCTAAAGGTGCCCATGGTATGAAATGATGCTCTAACACATGATGGAGTCCCATGGTATGAAATGATGCTCTAACACATGATGGAGTCCCATGGCTCTCAACTCATCCCCTAGGTGTGTCAATATGATCCTCTGGTTGACATGGGCCCCAATTAAGTTGCACAACCCATGATGAAACCACCTGCAAATTACATATAAGATCTAATGTGCTTCCTCACCATTAGGTACAATAATTCATTAGTGCATCTAAGTGAACCAAACTTTTTAATCAAGGGCACATTTAGACTTCATAATGGGCTTCCCTTCCAAATTTGGGGCTTTAAGCTTGTAATAGTGTTACCTCCCTAGGTAGGAGTAGTTAATAAACAACTCTATTAGGTGTTCCCAACCCCTAAGAGGAAAGACAATTCCACGGTACATCCTTCAATTGATAGGGATCATGTGAATAATGATGAGATGGATAAGGACACAAGGGTCTCAAAGACAAATGCCATTGGTTCAAGGATGGTAATGATGAGGGATTTCCACATATTTGGGTGTATACTATAGATATAGGATGGGGAAATCTTGGCTACATGAGTTACCCTGACCTTTGTTGTTCCACCCTTCATTATTTTCCTTTTTATGATTTTTCTTTGTATTACTCTTTGCGGCTCTAGCAAATAAAAGCATGTTGTAAGAGATATGCAAGAACTATTACCTCCTAAAGGTGGGATAGTTCATTGCCCACCAGAGGTTGGGACGTGCATGGGTTCCTTAATGAAGTGTGGCACTCAAAGGCCCTAAGAACCACGTTGATGGCCATGATGAAGGGGTAACGCTCATGTATGGCTTTTGCCCACGTGCTATACTGAATGTCCCGACCATCTTTTGCGTTTTATGATGTTCTTTTCTTTTGTTTCTTGCTTGTGGCCATGATATGCTTTTAGCTGCATCAACCTTCGGGGTAATAGTTCCAGGACCGACCTAGACGTGGACAAGGGGATGGGGCATACCAGTGCCTTGTGGACCCTATTAGAATAATACTATTTAGTGTTTAATGCTCATTCTTATTAGCTGTTGCTATTTTTATCTTTTTAGCAGTTTCTTAGATGACACTGATTGTTTCTATTTCCTAATAGAAACTTGATGTTTCTATTACTGTAAATATCTTTGTATTATTATTGAGCTTCATTTTTGCTCATCAATTCATTCATTGGAAATCCATATGCGTGTTTCGCACTGTTTTATGGTATCAGAGCTCGGGTATTTCTTAGAAATAATTTTTTTTTGGAATTCGTGTTTCATTTCGTGCTCTCTATTCACCATTTGCTGCTACTGTTGTAGCTCGTGGACCTGTTTGCAGACGCTGAGAGGCTCTTTGTTTTTTTTTGTGGATTGGGTCTAGACGCTGTACGCCAAAGCAAGTTCAAGAATCTGCGTGTTTTCATTCGTGCTGCCCACGGATCATTTATTTCCCAACTACTGAATCCCATTTCGCGTCATCAGAATTCACTCTCTGGCTGAGAGTTGACGTGGCAGTGGAAGTCGGGATTTTGGCAGGTTTCGCGTTCGACTCCCGTGAGGACTTCAACATCTTACGGCCAAGGTTCGATTTTCTGAAGCCAATAGGTTGAGGTCGACGTCATTATTGCTGCGACGACTGATCCATCCTCCGTGCGAAAGTCTTGCCTAAGTAAACCCGCAAAAGACGTCGGATTCGGTTTTTTAATTCCCGACCAATTTTTAATTCAACGGTGGACGCAGGCAACATCGATGTTCTGGTGACTTTAGCGTGTTGTTACTGTTGTTGTAGCAGGAGTCTGAGCAACTGACGGATCACCGTCTGGCGGCATCTTTTGACCGATTCGGGTGTGTGGAGAAAATTGAACCCCCGACGTGTTTTTTTGCGCGTTTAGTAGCGGTATTTCGTCTGGCTGATCGACGTAGTATCCAGAAGACAAACCACTGAAGTCGTATCAGATCGGTTTTGTTCGGTTTCTCAAAATTCGATTTTTTTAAGCCATTTTGATTTTTGCAAGTGATCAACTTTTGAAGGACAAAACCTAATGCAATATTGGCCTGCGTTTGTCACTATTTGTAATTTCTCAGATTTTTGCCATTTTCTTACAATTCGATATTTGCTAGCTGTTCAGGATAAAGTGAAGTCAAAACAGGACAAAGAGTACTTGGACGGTTTACCTCTGCAAATCAATATGTGGCAACGTCCTTATTTGTGGCAAGCACTATGGCAGCCTTGGAGATTAGAGGCTAATAGAGGCAACAGATTCCTTTTGGGTCACTTTGTGACAGTGGATCCCAGCTGAGGGGTTACTGGAAACAGCAGTTTTTTTTTCCAGGAGGTCAGCAGAGTCTTGCTGAGGCAAAGGTCAAGATACGCAGAATTCTACATCTTTCAGCAGGGGAGCACCTGTCAGATTTTTGTCCAAGATCAGCCGGAATCTGCATTAAAATCCATGCCAGATTTCTTTGGTATTTTCTGTGTCTTGGGAAACGTGCAGATGGCTTCGCTAACCAATCTGATGTTGGAAGGCAGTCAACGCTTTAATGGCACAAATTATAACATCTGGAAACAGAGAATGTTGACCATTTTTGAATATAGGCGTCTTGACCAGCTTGTTTTGGCCAAAGAGCTCCGTCCTGGTACAACTGGTACCGATCAAGATAAGTTTTATGATCGAAATCGAGAGGCTGTTATGCTTCGCAAACTTTCTGTAACTGATGATCAGTTACCGTAGATTCCTTCCGACAAAACAGCTGCTGAAATTTGGCAACATCTTAAGGAATTGCATGAGACATCCGACAAGAGCAGAGCCTTCTTTCTCAAGAATCAGTTGTTCTCCATCATGATGGACGAACATATGTCGTTACAGGAACATCTTAACAGGATTAAAGACATTCGAGATCAGCTCGAAGCCATTGGTCGGACCATGGAGGAAGAAGATATGGTAGTCATTACTCTGAAAAGTCTACCGAAATCTTATGAACACTTCATAGAAACACTCAGCATTACCACCACAAATGTTGATCTGAAGTTTCTAGAGTTATGCACCAAACTCGTGCAGCAGGATCGGTGGAAACATCAGTTTGGTAGTGGTGCTTCATCAGTGTCCTCGGAAAATGCTTTTGCTGCCAAATATCAGTCCTCTCAGTCCTTTCAGCAGAAAGGTTCTTCGCAGCCGTTTGATCCGGTTAGGAAGAAAAGTGTGCAGTGTAATTACTGTCACAAGTTTGGCCACATGAAGAAAGATTGCCGACAGAGGATTGCTTCTGAACAAAAGAAACAGGGAGGGCCCCATCAGATAGCAAATGTTGCAGAACATTCCGAGCAGACAGATTCTGCCTTTTATGCCTTTATGGCTAAAAAGTCTTCAGATCATGTCCCGTCTTTTGCCTGGTACATTGACTCTGGTGCATCACGCCATTTCTGTCACAGGCGTGACTGGTTTATTGACTTCTCACCTTTCAGTGATTCTGTGGTATTTGGCGGAGGTGAAAAGTACACAGTGGTTGGCAGAGGTACAGTTCAGATCCAGTTTGGTGGGCGCACACTCATCTTCCTGAATGTGTACTATGTTCTTGGTATGGAAATTAATCTGCTATCTGTCAGCCAGATTATGAGGAACTCTCCTCAGCTTGATGTAGTGTTCAGTGCACACAAGTGCTCTATTATCGACAGGGAGACTAGTCTTACGGTTGCTGTTGGCCTCGAAGATCATGGTCTATACAGGCTTCTTGACACTGGTGATTCTCCAGAAGTGGCTCTAGTGGCTCGTGTTTCTCCAATCAGCACTCTGTGGCATCAGCGATATGGGCATCTAAACATGCAGTATCTCTCTCAGCTTTCTCGGGAGGGACTTGTGTCAGGGTTACCTGATATTCAGACTCAGCAGTTGGGCGTATGTGGCACCTGTCAAGCTGGCAAGCAACATCGGTCTTCATTCAAGGATGGAGAATCTTGGCGCGCATCTAAGGTACTCCAGTTAATTCATGCTGATATTTGTGGTCCTATGAATACATCTTCTATCAGTGCTTGCAAATATTTTTTGCTTATTGTAGATGATTTTAGTAGAAATATGTGGGTGTATTTTCTAAAATATAAATCTGATGCATTTAGTACCTTTCAGAAGTTTAAAACCTTAGTTGAAAAAGAGTCTGGCTGTAATATCATGACTCTTAGGACAGATAACGGGGGGAATTTTGTTCTTCTGCTTTTTCCAACTTCTGTGATACTCATGGCATCAAACGACAGTTAACTACACCCTACACTCCTCAGCAGAACAGTGTTATCGAACGCCGCAACCGCACGGTTGTTGAAATGGCTCGTTCCATGTTACAACACAGGAGTGTTCCGAACAAATTCTGGGCTGAAGCAGTATTTACTGCTGTTTATCTTCTTAACCAATCACCCACTCAGTCTGTTAAGGGGAAGACCCTCAAAGAGGTTTGGTCTGGCCGTAAGCCTACGATCAGTCACCTCAAAGTATTTGGCTCAGTTGCATATGTTTGGATTCCAGCTGCTAAGCGTTCTAAGTTGGATTCCAAAAGCCAGAAACTCATGATGACAGGGTACAGTGATCATCACAAGTTCTATAGACTAATAGATATAGCCACTGGTCGTCTTAGCTTCAGTCGGGATGGAGTATTTGATGAAGACAGAGGATTCTTTTAGTCTTCTTCTTCTGAGCAGTGTTCTGAGGATCAGCCTCACAGTGTTCTTCTTCCGGTAGGTCCACCTGATGGGAGGGATGATGCAACATCAGTGTTTGATAATACACTATCCGAGTTTCCTCCGGAAAATAACCCTCCTCTTGCTGCACCTATTGTTCTTGAGCCTTCTCCACCTCCTCCCGATATTGGTTCCTCTACTCTTCGGCCAAAATGGTGGGCCAAAACCATTGGTGATCTCCGAGATGATGAGCTCCTTGAAGGTAGAACTTCTAGACATAAGAGCAGACAACAGTCTACAATAAATTTTGCTCTTATGGCTAACCTACACAGTGTTTTTGAGCCTCAAACCTATTCAGAGGCTAAGGGTACATCTGAGTGGGAACAGGCTATGGAAGCTGAATTCCAGAGTCTTCAGAAGAATCACACGTGGACCCTTTCTGATCTTCCTGTAGGGAAAAAGCCCATCAGCTGCAAATGGGCGTATAAAGTGAAATACAAAGCTGATGGAACCCTAGACAAGTATAAAGCTCGTCTTGTGGCTCTAGGGTTCTCACAGAAGGAAGGCATCGACTATGAGGAGACTTTTGCTCCTACAGCCAAGATGAGTACCATACGGCTTGTCCTTGCTTTAGCAGCTCAGTTCAATTGGAAAGTTAATCAGATGGATGTAAAGAGTGCTTTCCTAAATGGTGACTTACAGGAAGAAGTCTACATGACGCAGCCTCCAGGATTCAAGATTGTCGGTCAAGAACAGAAAGTGTGTAGATTAGCTAAAGCACTCTATGGATTGAAACAAGCTCCTCGGGCTTGGTACATGAAAATTGATCAGTACCTGACAGATCCTGGCTTTCAGCGGAGCCCATCTGATGCAAACCTGTATATCAAGCATACTGGTGATGATATTTTGTTTGTGGTTGTCTATGTGGATGACCTTATCATTACTGGGAGCTCTGCACATTTGATCCATGGGATCGAACAAGACTTATGCAGCACCTTTGATATGACAGACTTGGGACTTCCTTATTACTGTCTGGGGGTTGAAGTTTGGCAGACTGAGAACAACATTTTTCTCTCTCAGTCCAAGTATGCCAAAAATCTTGTGGACAGGTTCAGAATGCAGGATTGCAAACCGGCCACGACTCCTATGGAATAAGGGCTCAAACTTTCAGCTCAGTCATCCTCCCCGTTGTGGATGAAACTTTATTCAGGCAATTAGTGGGCAACCTCATCTACCTTACTGCCACTAGACCTGACATCAGTTTTGCAGTGAGCTACATTTCCCGCTTCATGTTAGCCCCTAAGGCTGATCATTGGATAGCAGCAAAGCGTGTGCTACGATATGTGCGTGGCACTTCTGATTATGGACTCCTATACACTCGAAGTTCCGATCCTATACTCAGTGGTTACACAGATTCTGACTGGGCCGGTTCGGTGGATGACCGTAAATCTACCACTGGGTATGTATTTAGTCTAGGATCCGGTGCTGTCATCTGGACTAGTAAGAAGCAACAGGTAGTGGCTCTCTCCTCAACAGAAGCAGAGTATCGGGGAGCAGTTAAGGCATCCTTTGAGGCAGTTTGGCTTCGATGTATGCTTGCGGATATGCATGTTTCCCAGACTGGTCCTCCTCCCTTGTTTTGTGATAATCAGGGAGTGCTCAAACTTGCCAAGAATCCAGTCTTTCATGAACGAAAAAAGCATGTGGAAACTCATTGCCACTACATTTGCCAGCTTGTTGAAGACGGATCCGTTCAGTTGCGATATGTCCCCACAACAGAGCAGCCCGTAGACATCTTCACCAAGCCTCTTGGTCTTGATAAGTTTGTAAAATTCAGAGGCTCTATTGGTGTTGTAAATAGATTGAGCATTAAGGGAGGGTATTAGAATAATACTATTTAGTGTTTAATGCTCATTCTTATTAGCTGTTGCTATTTTTATCTTTTTAGCAGTTTCTTAGATGAAACTGATTGTTTCTATTTCCTAATAGAAACTTGATGTTTCTATTACTATAAATATCTCTGTATTATTATTGAGCTTCATTTTTGCTCATCAATTCATTCATTGGAAATCCATATGCGTGTTTCGCACTGTTTTAGACCCCGTGGTCATGTTGACCCAGAGAGGGAAGATGATGAAATAGGGTTTGTAATGTGTGGAGGGTAGTGAGAGATGTGAAATGGGAAAACGGGACTGCCCTACCAAAATCAGGGTTTCCCAAGTTGTGCCTTTCCTGAAGCCATAATTCAGTAAGGGAGATCCCATGGGACTAGGATGGAGGATTACCCCTCTCATTTAAGGTGAGGGAACAAAACTACATTCTAAACCCTTCCTTTTTCCATGTCACTAAATAATCCATGCCCAATATGCCCAAGGAAAATCAAGCATTAGCACCCGATTGCACAATGGAAAACATACCTTTAGGGTCGGATTACCCACCTTCAAACATTTGCTCTAGAAAAATGGGCGAGCGGACATATGACTAGTTCAAGGAGTGGAGATCAAATGGCACAATGTAATGTTCCTAGGTTGATATACAAGCATACAATTAGTTCAGCAAACTGAAAACGAAATAGACACTAAGCACCCATGGAAATGCTAGAAATAAGGAATTGGCCATTTTATTGCTTCTTCAAGAACAAAATACAATAGTAAATAGAATGGTGCACCTTGGCTTGTCTCAATCGACAAGCATGACCAAACCTAGGTGGGCAATAGTTGAACTAAAGTCTGCTACAACTGCTGCACCAATTTGCACTACGCTGCCCAGAAAACTACTCTTTTTGCTGACATCGAATGGCTGGAAACCCCACTTCTCATGCTCAAAAAATTTTGAGATTCGAGCTCCTTACTCCTTGGCCTAAACCCATAAAACCCCACGAAGGAAGTTAGCAGGTTCAGACTTCTGAAATTCGACCCCCAAGGAGCCCAACTTCAGCGGCAACTGCAAAACTCGACTTGCTGGATTCTGACTGTAAAACCTCCTGGAAAGTGTCCAAAAATGCTGGGCCGATCCCTCCTATAGATCTCCTGACTTCTCGGATGAGTTTCCGGGTTGTAGCTATTTCCCACAAGACCCACGAAATTGCAGAACTAGCCCTCTACGCTCTCTCCCAGGCTTGGAATTCGAATGCTGGGTTGTTGGCTTCTTTGGCTCCATACCTCTCAGAGAACGCTGACCTAGTGTTGTCCTTCAGATTCGTTGATTCCTTCGACAAGTGGTTGATCCAGTGTTGCATGAAGCGCCCCCCCCGGTTCCAAGCCCCGAAGCGCGTCCCGTACAGAAGCGCCTAGGAAGCTTGGCCGGAAGCGGCGCTTCCGAATTCGGAAGCGCCGCTTCGGCTTTTTTAGCTGCTTCCTGGAAATTTGGAAGCACTGTACGGAAGCGCCGCTTCCGAAGCGCGCTTCGTACGGCGCTTCGGGCGTCGGAAGCGTGGCGCTTCAGAGGAGGAAGCGTACGCTTCCCGTACGCTTCCAGAAAAGCTTCCGAAAAAGCGTTTAGAAAATCGTTTTTTTTCAATTTTTTTTTTTTAATTTTAGGTGAGTTTGCTTGTTGGGGGTGGGTCCACCTTGGGTTAGGGTGACGAATGAAGGCAAAAAAAATATAAATATAGCAGATGCTCCCTCATGGTAATGTTAAATTCTTAAAGTAAAAGTGAAATTCTCCTTTATTTTTCATTTTCATCCTTTTACTTAAATTTTTAACATTACCATGAAATGACTCAGGATGTTTGAGAGTGGTTCCAGCCTCATTGGACTTCATATGGAGAAAATAGAATTTCATATCCTATTCAAAATTTAGCAGACTTAATAGTTTTCAGGAATTCAGGATCAATGGGATTGTGGCATTTCATTAGATTATATCAAGTATGAAGGTATGCGATTAGCATTTAATCAAGAGCACCAAGCCCTATATGTACCCTAGTGTTGGTGGTGTTAATTGTTGAACTCCTTTGTCACGCGGCACGCCCTTAGCAAAAAATTACCTTTCAATCAAGTCAAAATCATCGATCAAACATGTAAAGCTTTTTCTACCATATTTTAAGTCTTGAATTAGGTAGTTTGATCAAAATTGGGCAATGTTGACTAATATCCCTAGACAATCGAGGTAGAGGCAAAGGCTAGACAAGAGGAGAAGAATCTAGATTCTAGATCATTAATGTACAATGGATGTTATATCTATCTTGATTTATGCAAAAATATGCATGTTTTCATGTCTTCTACAATTAATTTGGTATTTGGGATGTTTGTTTTGAGTATAAATGCAAAAAAATATAAATATATATATATATATATATCAGATGCGTCTGCGGACGCTTCGCTTCCTAGATTTTTGGAAAATGACGCTTCGGCGTCCCCGCTTCCAAAAACGCTTCCGCTTCGCTTCCGCTTCGTGCAACATTGGGTTGATCCACTATGGCTCAATCTCCCTTTGCGGGTTCTCCCTGTGGCTTGGAAATACGCATTCCCTGAGTGTAGCTGGGTGATGGTGTTGCAGAAACTCCCGGATCTCCTGAAAACGCTGGTGGAACTGCCTTTCTAGGGCGGGCACTCGAAGTCCCCTGAAGGTAAGGTTGAATCTCCCGCTTGAGAGTTTCATGGTTGAACAACAAGTTGACTCAACGAAGCAGCTGAGCAAACAGTCAAGTAAATTCGATTTGCAAGGTGAATGAATGATCCAAATGAGAGCTTCCTCCTCCTTTTGTCTTCATGGGCCTTCCTTGCCTCATGTGGGCCCCTCCATTCAACAATTCGAATTCCCTTCAAGCCATTCGAATGACCTAGTTTGAATTCCCACGTGGGTGGCCCCCACCTTCCACTAGCAAACAAATTAAGACGAATTTTCTCCTAAGTCCCTAAGTCAAAACTATTGGGTCCTTTTTCCTTAGCCAAAAATGTGCAAAAATGTGTAGAGATAATCTGTTACAAATGTGTTTGAAAAGGGACATGACACACAATAAATAGGCTACACTGGTGGTTGTTAGGGGCTATTGGCTGGCGATTGAAAAGATATCTGGGACAAGAATTCTCTTATGGGGTCACCCACCTAAAGGGGCCAAATTGCTTGTAGGGTCATTGTGGATGCATGTTTGTGGATAAGAAACTAGGGTCTACCTCCCTATACCTTTTGAACTCTAAATCTAGCTTTTATTGTTATAAACTCTCCGTTAATAGAGTTGACGTCATCCTTCCTTAATTAATTTTGTGCCTTGGAAACCCTAAACCCTAGATGAGCTTTAACTTGAAATCTATTTGAGGGTTTACATTATTGTTTTCTTGATCTAATCTTTAGGTAAACTCTTTCATTGTCTTTTGTGTCTAGGTATTCTATTATCATTGAATATCAAAAGACGCTAGTGTGTAGAAGTCTTTATCTTGTCTAGATGTATGATACGTTGCTCCTTTATCAAGAATAATTGATCCTTCTCCAATATAAGGTATCTTTCCCTAGCCTATTTACATCACCTGGAACTTTACAACTTGATCATCATTATTGGTGAATTCAGGGAAGCCTCTCTTGTGGTGAAACTCCACTAAACAATAGGAGGAAGATTGCTGAGGTGACAGTGGAAATCTCCCACATAATTGCTACAGGGTCTAGCCCTTGCCTTGTGAACCCCTCACAAGGGCTGCTAGATTTTGTGGCAACCTTACTGAAGGGATAATGAATGCAATGTAGCCATAATAATGGAAGAAACCCATTTTGTAGTTGATGGGTTATAAATAGGTCCACTATGTAATTAAAATGGAATAATATATTAATAAGGGGTAATTGATGTATATCCCTAGGAATACTTGTGATAAAGTTTAAATACGCATGAATAACTGTGGTTAGATTTCTGTGGTGTAGGTTTAAAGGTAAGTCATCCAGATTCTCCACAGTACAAGACATTTTAATCATTGTTTCAAACCCTTGTATTGGAGATGTGTTGGATTGTATTGTTTTGTATCAAGCATGACTAGTGTAGTGATTCCTTTCATAAAGAGTAATTGATGGTGTTACAGTTTCAATCATAATTTCTGCAATTTTAACTATAGTTTCTTGCTTTACAAACTATAATTATACTTTCCTAACAATTTGATCCAAGTATGACCTCAGTTTGATTCTATTTTATGTTTTATCCTGGCCTGTAATACACTTTCACTACTTATTCTCACTACATATGGAACCATAAAACTTTGTATATGCTTCCGTTTTAACAACTTGCATGGAAGTCATATAATTTGGTAGCTGCTGAGAAAGCCTTGTTATTGCATGCCATTCAAGAGTACATGCTGTGCTTACTTAACATGCCAATAAGTTCTAAATAAAGCTCTTGTATTCTGCGTTTGGATTATGGGAGTTACTTATGCCTAGTGAATTTGAGATTTATAGCTACAAGTAATCTAGAACCATCTTTTTGGTTCTAACTTCAGCATGTTGGTCAACATTTTCCAAAGGAGTTGTATGGTTTTAGCTGATTGTAAATGGAAATTCAATTTTCAGGATGTCCCAGATGAAGATATCTGTCCGAATCTTCAGTTCCTCCTTGGAGGTTTTCAGACAAGAACAGGAGAGCAGGTGAGCTGGGTTTTAAGTTTCCAATTTCTCCTCTTTTTGTGCACTGACATGGAATATAGGCAGTGCTCAATCTTTTAATTGATGCTGTACAGTGGCTTGTTTTTCGGGATGATGGGAGGATTACTGCAGCAAATTATGCCAAGGCTGCAAGTGAAGCAACAACCGAGGGGCGTGCTGTAGGAGAATGGGAATTCTGGGACCGTTTTGATAGGAGCCAGCCAATTAAAAGGAGACAAATTTTCATAATCAAGTTGCTCCGAGGGGCTTTCACTGGTCTTTCCTACCTGCATTCTCGTGATAGATTACATCAAAGTCTTGGACCTGCTTCTATCATTCTCAAGTATGCCATTTTTGCCCAAGCCGGACAATTCATTAGATTTCTACTGAAAAGATTTAATGTGAAAATATGAATAATGCCAATTTCTCTGAAACTTCACAGCACTATTGAGGAAAGGGATGTACGTTACCTGGTACCCCGCTTACGTGATTTAGCTTTTGCAGTTGATATAAGGTAATCTACTTGTCTTTCCATCATACATCTATGATGCTACAGGATTTGGTACAATCTTTTCATTGCTCTTTCTAATGTTTTTGTTCCTTTGTGCAAGTTTAAGTGAACAAATTCATTCTGGCATCAAACTGATGTCAGATGTACAGGAACTGAGGGAACTTGTGAGAAAATGAAGAGGCTCTGGTCCCGACCTGTCCACAATAATACAATACTGTAATTATGTAAAGACAATAGAATATTTTATGAACTACAGCTAAAACTGTAGAACAAAGCTGATTTATCTCTGAGCTTAGAATGACTCTCATCCTCCTTATAGTAAAATTGCGGTGAAGTTATACCTCAAGAAGAAACCTGTAAGTCTGTCATGGAGGTTACTCATATCTCCTGGAAACATAAGTCTGTATTTTAATAAGAGGCAAGAATTGGTCAGTTTACTGGCTATGAATTTTAAACAGGAGTCAATTGTTCTAGTAACGATCTGTGATATTCCTACTTAGCAATGTTGCTAAGGGAAATATCAATTTTGATCAAATTTTCCAATTTTGGTTTGCATCTTTGGAAAAGTCGGTTGTGGGGCCCTGTTGACCACTACATGTCAACTACCCATAGCAGTATGCCCCCTTTTCTTCGCAAAAGGGATAGCGCTTGATCGACATGTCTGTGCCATTCGACAGTCATCATCGACCTGATCATGTTATGTTGTAAACCCAATCTGCATGTGTGAATTGTAAATAATCTTAGTAGAGTTGAGTCATGTATGTAAATTCCCTAGGTGGACTTAATTTTCTAGTGATAATCTACGTTCCGGAAGGTTTTTTGTCTCACCGATCCATGATCGGCAGAGTTTTCCTTCAGCCTAACCCCAAAGCCGGAATGAATTTTGTCATTAGAACCTTAGAGGAATCCTAGTGTGTTAATCTGCTAGATTATAGTTGTGTCGCAGAACTAGGTGGTTTATGAGGGTCTATGTCAAATGGGTTTTCCCCCTTGAGATGTAAAATTGTAAAAGTCATGATGTAAAGTGTCTTGAGGGTTAGAAAATGTTTTAATCCCCTCATAAGTCCCAAGTCCTAGGTCTTAGGTGATTTTTCCAAAGGCTAAGTTCGAGGATCCATTTAAAAATAAATAAAAATTTAAAATTTAAAAATTGAAAATAAATAAATAAATAAATAAATAAAAAATTTAATAAAAATAATAAAATAAAATAAAAAATAAAAAATAATAAAATAATAATATTTTTGAGTAAACAAATGCAGAATTTCAATTTTTTAATGCATTAAAAATTCGACGAATGAGATTAAGAGATATCTTGATCCTCATCGACGGTCGAGATCACTTTGACATGGATCACTCGAACTAGCCGTGGGAATTTTTCCTTTAAATAGGGTGCTAGGGGTCATTTGAGATCATTCGATCTGTGAGTCTTGTGCTGAAGAAAGTTCTCTTGTAAACTTTTTCTGGTGCAAATAAAGAAAGACTTTGGGGTTGAAATCTTGCTGGTGTTACTCTCCTGAAAGTGCTGTGAGCTATTTTATTTTCTGCGTAATTTTATTTTCAGCCATTAGTAATAGTTTGATGTAGAGTATTGTTGAACACAGGTATCTTGTTCACTTACTAGGGTTTGAATGGTATTAGAATTTCTGAAATAATGGCAGGTATCTCCATTGCATTTGGGATCTAGTACTGTTTTTTCTCTCTTTATTGATGGTTGAAGTGAGCTGTGCAGGAAACCCTTATTGAGAAAATCAATGGGCGTTTGGGGAAGTTCTCGGCTGAACCAGCCAACTCCCGCAAAGCACTCTCTTGTAGAGCCCAGCCAGTTTTGATTCTGGGTTTATCATTTAGGGTTTATTTCTGAGTTGCATGAGAGTTTTTCTAAAGCATTTCATAGCAAATCTAAAGATCTGAAAATATTATTGAAGGTTATTGACAAATCTGGCTGTTGTATGAGTCACAAAGCTGTAAATATTGTAGCTGGTTTGTAGGGTTTTGGTTTTTATACATATATTCTGGGCGTTTTTTCCCTTTCATTTACAAGTTCCAGAGCTTTCTGAAGATTTCCAAGGGTTTGATGAGCTCTTTGCTATTACATCAGAACGATCTCTTGCAGGGGCATTATTTTTTTGCAACCCAGGGTTTTAGTTTTTGCAGAAAAAATCTTTGAAAAAGTGCTGCCAAACCCCCTTTTTAGCAATCTGCCAAGCCACACTTCTCTAAATCACGCAAGCCTGCAAGTGAGCAGTCAGCAGCAAAATCATTTTCTCTTCCACGCAATCATTGCTGCTCATCAAACCTACGTGTTATCTTCTCTCCCTCGTTCCCGAGCTGCCATCCTCACCATCATTCTTACAACAGAGCAAGCATTTCTCCCACATGCAAGTTTCTCTTCTGCTCTAGAACCTGCAAAACAAATTCATCTCCTTCTCTTCCTGTGGCTTTCAAACTTGCTGGCAGCATCAAACCTTC
Organism: Pinus tabuliformis; assembly: GCA_031772625.1. Classification (NCBI taxonomy): domain Eukaryota; kingdom Viridiplantae; phylum Streptophyta; class Pinopsida; order Pinales; family Pinaceae; genus Pinus; species Pinus tabuliformis. The sequence goes on from CM062817.1 coordinate 956,616,371, forward strand.
CACGTTGTCTATATATCGTTGCTGATCATTGTCAAAAGCCTGTATACGGCAGCGCGTTGATCCGCTTAATCCAGCTCACATCGCTGCCCTCCTCCTCCCATTTCTTTTCTGCCGCGGCTCCATTCATCCCCACGCTCATTTCAAACCTGCAGTTGCAAAAATATATATATATATATATATATATATATATATATATATATATATATAAAGCCTGCAAACAAAGCAAAAGATAAAACGCAGCTCTCTCCCTTACCTCTGTCTCTCATTGCTCCACATATTTTTCTCTTCACACTGCCTCTCTTCCAGCAATCACTTCCAATACTCTCTGCTCCATACGCAGTTCAAATTTGGGTCTAGTTCTCAGCTCCCTTCATCCCTTGCTCATAGACGTCACCTGCCAAAGACTGCTCCAGCCTTCCGCAGTCATCTGTGCAGTCATCGAACCTCTGCGGACCTGCATACGCCCACGCACAAATGCAAAAAACACTAAAACGTACATGACGTGGGTAAGATCGGGGTTTTAGACGTCAGTTCATTTTTTTGTTTTGATTTCGAGTTTTTTTTAGCTCTAATGTTGGCAACTAGGGTTAGTAAGTATTCATTTATATAATAAATTCAATTTTCATAAATTTGATTAGATTTTGATTTTAGTTTTTTTTATTTAGTTTTAAATTTTTGTTAGATACGTTTCCTTTGAGTTATATTTCAAAAAATAAAAATTTTAAATTTTCTTTTTTATACATAAAAGTTAAGTTTAGATTTTAATTCAGATTTTATTTTTTTCTATAGTTTAATTTAGTTTTATTTTTTTTATAAATCAAAAATCAAATAATATATATATATACATATACATAAAAGATCAAAAAGCTTTTCTTTTCTTAGACTGTAGTTTTAGATTTTAGATTAATAGTTTAAAATTTTAATTAGTTTTGTTTCGATTTCATTCATATTTTTATTAGTTGTAGATTTCATCTTATTTGTATATATTTAATTTTCATTTAGAATATTTTCCAGTTTTTAGCTTTGGACATATTTAAAGTTAAGTTTTATTTTGTGATTTAAATTTAGTTTTTGTTATAGTTTAGTTAAATTTTATTTTATTTTATAAAAAAAATAAAAAATAAAAAATAAAAAAAAAATCATAAAAATTATAAAATTTTAAAAAGCATAAAGAGTTTCTTTCCTTATAGTTTAGATTTTGATTTTTAGTTTAGATTTAATTTTGTTTGAAGTAAATAAAAATAAAAAATTTCATAAAAAAAATAAAATAATAAAAGCTTTCATTTAGTTTTAAATTTTGTTTTATCTGAAAAATATAAAAATATTTTGGGAAATTTTTTGCTAATTTCAGTCTTGGCTCAGGAATTTCTTATGTTTTATCTTTTATGCTGAGGCTAAAATTTTGATGTGGGAATTAATGTTTAACATGCTTTAATGTTCATCTGAAGATTAACTACATGAATGTGATCTCTGGTTAGCATTTTACGTGGTTATTTAAAGCACTTCATCTTTCGAAATTTTAATTGTTGGAGTATCATTAAGTCATTATCTCGCATTTGGTAAAAGTTAAACTTTATTTGAGTTGTTTGATGGTAAACGATTGTTGATGAGTTCATATTTCTGCAGCATTTGATAAATAATCGTTTAATCATTTCTTTCATAAGGCACTGGTCTATTAATCTTAGTAAAATTAATTAAGTGCTTATTGCCCCTCGTGTCTCCCAAACCCAACTGGTCCCCAGTTGGTCATCATTTTCCCATAGGGTCTACCCCCCTTAGCCACGGGAGACAGGCATAAACGGAGAGATCGGGGATCAGGGTGACAGCCCTCGGTCTGAGCGTTGTCGTGACAATCTGTGCGACAACAAGCCCCACTTGCAATTTTGGGCGAAAAGGAGACTCCATAATAAGGGAAAAGGGAAAATTGAATTGCTAGTGGTTGGTGGTGGCCACCCCAACAGGAAATACGCTCCCCTTGGCTAATAGGCACTCACGGAGGGAAGAGAGGTGCGTGGGTTGATGTATGGGGCCTACATGGAGAATTAGAGACTCAAGACTAAATAGGAGGTGCATTCATCACTATGGGGACTTTTGATCATTTGACATTTACACTTACCTAGCACGCTTGAGCTGAAAGCCAAGTTTGCAAGTGTTGTTGAGCACACGAGATTTTCATGCGAGAATCTCACCCTTCCTTTGGTGGACTTTGAGTGCCAGCCCAAGGAGGTGATCTACACTACGCTTGGGAGTTACCCTGGAGTTTGTCCAGCGATTCATGGAGCTTTTCCAGCAGGCTGGGTGCAGAAAGGGAAATATGCATCACTTGGAGGAGCTGGTTATGGAGCAGAGAATTCATAGTGATTTCTGGGAGTGATTTGGGCCACCATTTGCTGGAGATTTGGAGTGCTCGCAGGGCATGATTTTGAGGGAGTTTGCTGTGCCATTGAGCCATCATCAAGGACTACGTGGGCTTGCGCAGTGGTGATTTCGTGCCACACGTGGGAGCTTGGGAGAAGGCTAATTTGGGTGCTGGGGTGAGCTGACACTTGTGGAGACTTTCGAAGGGGAATTTTGTTGGGCCTTGCTGCCATTTTGGGGACCTCAAACAGTGTTATTTTTTGGAGGGTCGATTTGCCCAGCAGTTGGAAGAGAGCATGGAATCAGGGGCTAATTTCGGAGGTCAGCATTAGACTAAACCCTTTCTGGGTTTTGGTGGGTTATTTGTGGGGAGCCAGGGGTTAATTTCCCGAGATTTTCTGACCACTAGAGGAGGGCCAAACAATAGTTTCTTCCAGTTAGCAGTGCAGTTTTCTGGGTCTGGCGCAGAGCATTTGTGGGGAGCATCTTCCTAGCACCTGAGCAGGCATTTGCATCACTTGGGCCTTGTTAGCTTGCCTTGGGCAAGCCCATGTGCATACATTCTGAGCTTATATTATACCCCCTTCAAATCTCTAGTTTAATTACATAAATCGTTCCTAACTATCTCTAATCCAAGTGGTATTGAAATAACTTGCTTCATTTGTGTATCTAATTGGCGGAAATCATTGGATAATTGTCATAATCATAATAATTTTGGCATCTTGATGTGTTTATCTTAATCATTTGGCATCTTAAGTTCATTGGTTTACACTTGTATCGTTCAACATTTATCTTTCTTAAGATTGTATCTAAATATTGTTAAGTACTCTTGTTTTAAGACTAATTTACAAAAAGTACTCAAGCAACATAAAACAATCTTAATTTAAGATAAATTTCACTTATTATCTTTCATCAAGCATACTAAGTCTAGATTGCATTAATAATTTACCTCCTAACATAAGCTAGGTTGATACAAACATAGGGTAACCCTTTTCACTTAGCTTGAGGGGTCTTAGCAACTATTTGGTGGTTAACACGGTGACCTTGTAGTCGTCAGAGCCACAGTCTCTGTAGCATCAGAGGCATTAGGTGATAGGAGCACAACGAAAGGTATCATTAATCAAGCCCTAGCCTGCTTCCTATTGTCTTCCTTCCCACAACCTACCTTGGAGCCCAACTTCAAAATGGTTAAGGGAATGTTGCATTTAGATTAGGCATATAACTAAAATTTACCAAGATCATTGCATCTCACATAGGTCCTAGGACTTGCATCTCATATAAGTTAGTCGATCATCTCAAGTAGCAGGTGTCCATCTGGTCATTTGGTTCCAATTCATTATAAGCAAGAATTTGTGACTCCATTAAGGCACAGGTCTCATACTTTCAAATATAATCAAATCAATACCCTTGCTTAAATTCGACCAAGTGGCTAGGCGACTCATCCATGTCTTCCAAACAAGATGGTTTATGACTTGTTTTCCTTCATCTCATTCCATAGGGACTAACCCCCATAGCCTATTGTTGGGAGATAGTTAGAACAGAGTGGGCAGGGATCCGAGTGACAACCCTTGCCCTGAGCGTTGTTGCGGTGCCTATACAATCCGAGCAACAATAGGCCCCAAGGGCCAAATATTGGACACAGGAGAGCCAAAATATTCTTAAAGCTCTTAAGGATAATTTGCAAGCAACCCAAAATCAGCAGGAGGTGTATGTAGACATGCACAGGGTTGAGAGACATTTTGAGGTGGGGGACTTACTCGTCTTGCGCCTCTGACTTTACAGGCAAGTCACGTTGAAGCAAAAGAGGGTTGAGAAACTATAGCGATGATTTTATGGCCCTTACCGGGTGACTAAGAGGGTTGGTGAGGTGGCATACGAGTTGGAGTTCCCGTCGAGGAGTAGATGCATAATGTATTCCATGTTTTGTGCCTCAAGAAAGTACTGGGGCAGCATGTGATAGCAACCATTGAGCTACCTCCACTGGATGATGATGGGCATCTAGTTCTTGAGCCCAAGGCTATCCTGGAGAGCAAGGAGAGGAGACTGAGGACTAGAGTCATCAGGGAGTTTCTGATCAGATGGAAGAACCTCCCTGATGAGGACGCCACTTGGGAGGGTGAGTAGATACTTCAACATCCAACATTGCAGTTACTTGAGGGCAAACAACATTTTGGTGGGGAGGACTATGATATTCCCACTTAGTAATGTTGCCAAGGGAAATATCAATTTTGATCAATTTTGCCAATTTTGGGTTGCAACTTAGGAAAAGTGGGTTGTGGGACCCCACTTACAATTTTGGGCCAAAAGGAAACTACAACATAAGGGAAAAGGGAAAATTGAATTGCTAGTGGTTGGTGGGGGCCACCCCTAAAAGGAAATACACTCCCCTTGGCTAATACGCACTCATGGAGGGAAGAGAGATGAGTGGGTCGATGTATGGGGCCCACATGGAGAATTGGAGGCTCAAGACTAAATAGGAGGTGCATTCATCACTTTGGGGACTTTTGATCATTTGACATTTACACTTACCTAGCACGCTTGAGCTAAAAGCCAAGTTTGCGAGTGTTGTTGAGAACATGAGATTTTCATGTGAGAATGTCGCCTTTTCTTCGGTGGACTTCAAGTGCCATCCTAAGGAGGTGATCCACACTGTTGATTTTTGGTAGCATCGGATGTACTTGAGCCATGAAATTTGGTGGAGAGGCTAAGGCACATGAGATCTCCAAGACCCAGAAATCGTTTGGAGAAATTCCACACAAATGAAGAGATATTAAAATAATTAATATTTTTAATGGGTCCCTAAGTCTAAACTTAGAAAAATAAAAATGTTAATGTGTATTAATATAAAATGGGTGAGAAAGTTCTAAGTGATGAGGATCAAGCCAGTTCTAATCTTTGTCGTTGATTAGGGACTTAATCTCGGCCGTTGAATTGTCAACAGGAAAAGTATAAGAGGAGGCTTGAGGGTCAGTTTGAGACACACCAAGAGAGATCAAGAATTCGATTTTCTAGGGCGAGGTTTGCTGAGGAAATCAAGTTAGCGATAAGTTGCAGCGAGGATCAGTTCAACAAGGGATTTTCGTCTGACACTGAAGAATACATAACAGAGAGGCAGTGCGGTGCAGGAGAGACAGCGCAGGCCCTAGAAGGGCTAACACAGAGACAGTAGGAGCTGACGCAGAGGACGCAGAAGGCCGTAGATGCTGACACAGGTAGTGCAGAGGGCCGTAGAGGCTGATGCTGGGCTTCAGAGGCAGTGCTAGGGAGATTCTATGGGGCAGACTGAGAGCAGATCAACTGGGAGAGGGTGATGCAGTTCCAGTGCAGTGCCTGGAGCATCTTTCGATGTCCAGCACAAGGAACAGTCAGAGTCACTATGTGGTTGATCATCCGGTTGCTGCTTTGCCGAAATATCTGTTTCCGAATAGAGGTATTACTGCCGAGGACATTCTCTGTTGGGTGAGCCAATTCTGGCACCCTAGTTGTATTCACGAAATCTGCTTAATAATAAAACCCTCATATATGCTGCACCGGTTTTCCTACATTGGGTTTTTCCAGGGACGATTATCCAAAAATAACAGTGTCCCTTGTGTTATTGTTTCAGTTTACTTCTGTGCATGATCTGTATATGTGTGAAGGCTACATTTGTGTTTAATTCGATGTTTATACAATTAAATAACTTGTTAATGTAAAGAACAAGTAGGAGATAGTAAACCAGAAATTGCAGTAGGGGTTTCTGATGTGTTAGATTCAGGAATTTTCACATGGTATCAGAGTGATTGCAGATCAGAGGTGACTGAAGACACCAGCCGAGAAAATCTGAGAATTTGCAATAGAGAAGCAGCTGTCCCGAGAGACAGCGTTGTTCCAGAGCAAAAGAGGCAAGAGGAGGAGTGATGTAGTGCAGAGAGTGTGACGCAGAGGCTCAGGCAGTGCTTGCGTTAGCATTTTGAGCCGTGAGAGGAAGATGGAGTAGCTGGGAGGAGCCCACGCAGTAGCTGCGTTAACTGTCCAGGCCAACGCAGAGGAAGATGGAGGCAAATCAGGCTTATGCGGTTTCAAGGCATCTTTCTGAGCCAGGAAGGATTGACACAGTGGCTAGAAGGAGATGATCCATCTGTCGCTGTGATTTCAGAGCTAGAAGGGCTCAGACTCTTTAGTTGTTGGGGCTAAGGGACCTGAGCATATTTTGATTTGTGGAGCTAGTGGGATGCTGTTTCTCTGAGTGTAGAACAGTGTCTACGGAGACTGAACCAAGGTAGAGGGAAGCACTACCTCAACAGATTTCTAGCCAAGAAATCTAGATTCGGGTTGCAACGGTAAAGGAGGATTGGAGAGGAGTGATTCGACATTTGGCCGGAGGATTTTAGAGAGGGAAATCAGGACTCAGAGGGAGTCTAGAGAAGAGGAGCAGAGATGGCAGTAAACAGATTGAGGGATTAGGACAAATTGGACGGGGCTTCCAATTTTGTCACCTGGAAGGCCAGGACCCTGGAAATCCTGGATAAACATCGCATCAAGGACTATGCCTTGAAAACCGTAGCTGTCCGAGTTGACCCTAATGCAAATGGGAAGTATGAGGAGGCTGAGGCGGAGGCAAAATGCATTATCCTAGATGGGGTCAAGGATCAGGTCATACCACATATTACTGAGAAGAATACAACAAGGGAGATGTGGCAGACGCTGTCCACCTTATACTAGGTCTCTTCCGTGCAACGAAAGATGTTATTGGAAAATCAGCTGAGGTCATATCAGATGCATAAAGCAGAGGAGATAGATTTGTTCCTTCTCAGGTTGCAAGGAATTCGCGACCAGCTTACTTCCGTGGGGTCTACACCAGATCCAGAGTTCATGGTCAGGACTGCTCTGAATGCAGTCTCCGAGGACTGGGAGACGTTTTTCCAAAGCATTTTGGGCAAAGTGACTCTCCCCACTTGGGAGGAGATGTGGGCAGCTCTTTGACAGGAAGAGATCAGGAGATTGACCAAGGTGGGGAGTAGCAGTAAGGGAGTTCGAATCAAGAAAGAGGAGGAGGAGGATGCAACTCTAACATCTGCGGGACAATAAGGGGTTCAGAAGAGGAAGAAGAAAAATATCTCCAAGGTCAAGTGCTTCAACTTGTGGGGAGCTGGGACATTATGCCTCTCAGTGCCCCACGAAGAAAGGCAAGGGAGAAGCTTCTGACTCAAAGGCTGCTCCAGCAAAGGCAGAGAAGGATGTCGAGACTGATGACGATTGTGCCATGAGTGCTCATGTGCCTCTAGAGAAGAGGTGGGGAGACATTGAGCTGTAGTCGAGAGGACTACAGAAGGGGGGCAGGATCCTTGAGGTGCCCAAGCTCTTGAATCACATATGGCTACGGGAGCCCTTAACGATAGTAGCATGATGACAGGTGTCGGGTGGAGCAACGTGTGATGGAGCAACAAGGTAGTGCTAGAGTTTAGACATCTGTAGTAGTGCAGTGGAGGTTGCAGCAGTGCGAGAGGCACAACAGAGGTTGCAGCAGCGCAGTGGCAGTAGAGGGAGCACATAGTAGCAAGTTAGCAACAGAGGTAGGTTCAACATCACGAGGATTTTAGACTGACCAGGATGTCAGTGTTTCGGTGAAGTCAATTACTTACTTCTCGATAACTGAGTTGCAGTGCAACAGTTAGCAGTGGCAGTGCTATGGGCAGCATGATGCAGCATGTTGAGAGGGAGTTGCAGTATGGGCAGTAGTACACGAAGCAACAGTGTTGTGGATGTGGGGCAGCAATACAAGAAGCAGCATTGCAGTGGATGTGGGGCAGAAGTACAGGAAGCAGCATTGCAGTGGATGTGGGGCTACAGGCCAAGCATCAACAGAGAGGATTGATGCGGAGGATCAGTGTGATGCTTCTATGGTGAAGCATTGCTAGAGCACATTCCTCGCTAAGAGGGAGTGTTGATTTTTGATAGCATTGGATGTGCTCTAGCCATGAAATTTGGTGGAGAGGCTAAGGCACATGAGATCTCCAAGACCCAAAAATCGTTTGGAGAAATTCCATCCGAATGAAGGGATCTTAAAATAATGAATATTTTTAATGGGCCCCTAAGTCTAAACTTAGGAAAATAAAAATATTAATGTGTATTAATATAAATGGGTGAGAAAGTTCTAAGTGACGAGGATCAAGCTAGTTCTAATATTAGCTGTTGATTAGGGACTTAATCTCGACCGTTGAATCGTCAACAGGAAAAGTATAAGAGGAGGCTTGAGGGTTAGTTGGAGACACACCAAGAGAGATCAAGAATTCGATTTTCTAGGGCGAGGTTTGCTGAGGAAATCGAGTTAGTGATTAGTTGCAGCGAGGGGCAGTTCAACAAGGGATTTTCATCCGACGCTGAAGAATGCATAGCAGAGAGGCAGGGCAGTGCAGGAGAGACAGCGCAGGCCCTAGAAGCGCTGACGCAGAGGTAGCAGGAACTGACGTAGAGGACGCAAAAGGCCGTAGAGGTTGACACAGAAGCTGTAGAGGCTGATGCAGGTAGTGCAGAGGGCCATAGAGGCTGACGTAGGTAGTGCAGAGGGCCGTAGAGGCAGACGCTGGGCTTCAGAGGCAGCGCTAGGAAATTCTGTGGGGCAGATTGAGTGTAGATCAACTGGGAGAGGGTGACGCAGTTACTGAAGTGTGACGCAGTTCTAGAGCAGTGCTTGGAGCAGCTTTCACTGTCCAACACAAGGAACAACCAGAGTCAATGTGGGGTTGATCATTCAGTTGCTGATTTGCCGGAATATCTGTCTCCAGATAGAGATATTATTGCCGAGGACATTCTCTGTTGGGTGAGCCAATTCTGGAACCCTAGTTGTTTTCACGAAATCTGCTTAATAATAAAACCCTCATATATGCTGCACCGGTTTTCCTGCATTGGGTTTTTTCGGGGACAACTGTCCAAAAATAATAGTGTCCTTTGTGTTATTGTTTCTGTTTACTTTAGTGCATGATCTGTATATCTGTGAACGCTGCATTTGTGTTTACTTCGATCTTTATACAATTAAATAACTTGTTAATGTAAAGAACAAGTAGGAGATAGTAAACCAGAAATTACAGTAGGGGTTTCTGATGTGTTACATTCAGGAATTTTCACACACTACATTTGGGAGTTGTTGTCGCACAGATTGACACGACAACGCTCAGACCGGGGGCTGTCACTCTGATCCCCGATCCCTCTGTTTAAGCCTATCTCCCGCGGCTAAGGGGGGTAGACCCTATGAGATGATGAAAACCAACTGTGAACCAGCTGGGTTGGGAGACACGAAAGGAAACCAGCACTAAATAGATTTTATTAATTTAATGGACCAGTGCCTTGTGGGCTTGATCTTTAAACAGTTATTTACTAGATGTTGCAGAGATGTAAACCATGTACAGCAATCATTTACCATCAAACAACTTGAACGATGCAAGATACCCAGTAAAACCACAATGTTCTTATAATGATTAAAGCTCAATAACGATATCCAGCAATTAAAAGAAACTTCGAAAGATGAATTGCTTTAAACAACCACGCAATTATGAACATTAACCAGATATCATATTCATGCAGCGAATCTTCAAAATGATCATTCATGTGCAGACTCGCATAAAATGATAAACATTCATTCCACATCAAAAATTTTAGCCTCAGCAGAAAAGATAAAATGTGATAAAATCCCCGAGCCAAGACTGAATCTGGCAAAAATTTCCAAAATATTTTTTTACGCTTTTCAAAATAAAACAAGACTATAAAGTCTAAATAAAAAGGTTTTTTGATTTTTTTTCCTTTTTTTTTATGACTAATAAAACTAAAATTTAGATCTAAAAACAAAACTTTAATAAAACTAAAATCTAGTCTAAAACTAAAGTAAAAAGTTATTAAATCTAAAATTAGAAAATAATTAAAATCTACATAAAAAAAAGGAACTCTTTTTAAGCATTTTATTTTTATGATTCTAAATTCAAAGTTTAAATAAAACAAAAGCTAAAGGAAATGAAACTAAAACAACGATTATAGTTCTAACTTAAAAAAGGATTAAATAAAACCTAAATCTAAAACTTAATAAATAAATTTAAACTATGAAAATCGATTTATATATATATATATTTTTTTTGTAAAACCTAAAACTGAAAAACAGACCTACGCTATAAAAAGCCGATGAAGACTAAACCTACGCTATAATCTGAATAATAAAGAAAAAAAATCAAAGTCTGAATTCGTATAACCCAAAAAAAACGCAAGACGCAGGCAGACTTATGTATAATGAAATTCGAAAACGAAAATATCTTACTGCTCGACGCAAATGAGGACCTGGCTCGCATGAAAAAATTGAAACGTGCTCTTGCAGGCTTGTGATGGCAGCCGAGAAACGCAGGAAGTTCGCAGGCTTAAGGCCTTGAGAAACTGGACGGCGGCATAAAAAAAATGATATGCAGATCAACGTGAGGTGCAGCGAAAACACGCTTCCACAAAGAGGAAATTCGCGTTTAATTTTGCCTTTGTTTGCAGACGTGATGTTTTTTTTTTTACAGCCACGCCCAATCTTACTCGCGTTGTATATGCTTGCAGGTCCACAGAAGTTTCGATAGCACAAAAGGGAAGAAATATGACTGTGTAGGTGACTGCGTGGGCGTGTAAAAGAATTGAGGACTGCAGAAATGGAATTTACGCAGGGTTCTAGCACTGGATGTGACGTGAGCGGTGTGATAATATCCGTGGATGATGAAGGATTTCAGATGGATTGCAGGCTTCACGTGAGGGATGAGGGGATGGTCAGGGCTTTGCAGTGTCCAGTAATACTCAATCGCTGAATCCTCCGACGTGTGGTGTATCGTTGCAGGTCCAAAATTCCAATTTCTTCCAAATAATTTAAAGAAAACAAGGAACAGCAAGCAGACTGCCCAGAAAACAATGAAGCTCTTCACAAATTTTATGTCTGAAATTTCTCTGCTCCAAAGCACCTGTAACCTGTAGAGGAAAGGAAAACCCTAATATAATATATGCACAGAACAAAATTGAAAACCCCAGATCAGCTAAACAATTTACAACTTTTGACTCTTAAAAAGCCAGATTGATCAATAATCGGCAGTAATATTATCAAAAAATTCAGATTTACTATGAAAAGCCTCAGAAAATCTCTCATGCAATTTAGAAAAATAAACTGAATGATAAACCTGGGATCAAAACTAGCTGGGCTCTGCAAGAAATGCTTGCAGGAGTTGGCTGGTTCAGCCGAGAACTTTCCCAAACGCCCATTGGTCTTCTTTAATAAGGGTTTCCTGCACAGCTCATTTCAACCGTCAATAAAGAGAGAAAAAACAATACTAGATCTCAACAGCAATGGAGATACCTGCCATTACTTCAGAAAACCTAATACCATTCAAACCCTAACATGTGAACAAGACACCTGTGCTCAACAATACTCTATAATAAGCTGTTACTAATGGCTGAAAATCAAAATATGCAGAAAATAAAATAGCTCACAGCACTTCCAGAGAGTAACACCAGCAAGATTTGAACCCCAAAGTCTTTCTTTATTAGCAGCAGAAAAGTTTACAAGAGAGCTTCTTCAACACAAGACTCCAAGATCGAATGATCTCAAATGACCCCTAGCACCCTGTTTAAAGGAAAAGATCCCAACAGCTAGTTCAAGTGATCCATGTCAAAATGATCTCGACCGTCGATGAGGATCAATATATCTCTTGATCTCATCCGTCAAATTTTTAATGTATTAAAAAATTGAAATTTTGCATTTATTTACTCAAAATATTATTATTTTATTATTTTTAGGTTTTTTTACTTTATTATATTTTTTATTATTATTTTTTATATTTTTATTTATTTATTATTTTTTAATTTATTTTTAAATGGATCCTTGAACTTAGCTTTTGGGAAAATTACCTAGGACCTAGGACTTAGGACTTATGAGGGGATTAAAACATTTCTTATCCCTCAAGACACTTTACATCATGACTTTTATAACTTTACATCCTAAGGGGGGAAAACCCATTTGACATAGACCCTCATAAACCACCCAGTTCTGCGACACAACTATAATCTAGCAGATTAACACACTAGGATTCTAGTGACAAAATCCATCCCGGCTTTGGGGTTAGGCTGAAGGAAAACTCTGCCGATCATGGATCGGTGAGACCAAAAACCTTTCGGGACATAGATTATCACTTAGAAAATTAGGTCCACCTAGGCAATTTACAGACATGACTCATATCTGCTAAGATTATTTACAATTTATACATGCAGACTAGGTCAACAGAAATTGATCAAGCTATCGATGACTGAAGGATGGCACGGACATGTCGATCAAGCGCTACTCTTTTTGCAAAGAAAAAGGGGGTGTACTGCTATGGGCGGTTGACCGGTAGTGGTCAACATCTGGCTCTACTTGGGGACACGTTGCTGCACTGTAGGAATGTGAGAATCCAGAATCCGCATCCACGCAACACACAAGAAAAATAAGTAGCGTCCATTCAAAAATCATCATATAACATTTAAGCACATAAAAGATAGAAGCTCTTTAACTATGAAAAGTAAATCTAATCTAAAACAGAAATAAAATGCTGAAATGACAAGGAGTAGGGATAGAAATACAATACAAAGGATGCCGTATGGCATCAGATATCATCTTTAAAGAACAGCTTCAGCATTTGGCCATTCGCTAGTAGATCAAGTGGTTCGCCATCCAGTCTGCTCAAGTGGAATGAGTTTGGTCCAGTTATATCTCGAATGATGTAAGGTCCCAGCCACAAACTGTCAAACTTCTTATGTTTTCCTGGTTTCTCATTCTTGCGGTCCCAAAGCAATACCATATCTCCCACCTGCAAAGATCTAGATCGAGAAAATTTATCAAAGCTTTTCTTAATGTTAGATTGATTTTTACATATGGCATCAAAAGCTGTCCTACGAGCTTCATCTAACTCCACAATCTGATCTATTCTATTCTGAACAACATCTTTATTAGTAGAAAATTTCTGGAGGAGTTGATAAGCTGGCAATTTGAGGTGCACAGGTAAAGTTACATCCAAGCCATAAACTAATTCAAAGGGAGATTTACCAGTAGCTTTCTTCTTAGTGATTCTATCTGCCCATAAAGCATACTTGATTTTGCTGTCCCATGATCTCTTATTATCTCCTACTATCTTCTTGATAATGGTTATGATATTCTTGTTACTTGATTCAGCCAGACCATTACCCTGAGGATAGTAATTTGACGAATGAGATAAGACAATGCCATACTTAAAACAAAAAGATGAAAACTCTAAAGAACTAAAAGCTTTGGCATTGTCAGTAGTGATCTTAGCGGGGACAACAAATCTAGTAATGATGTTACTTTCAATGAAATCCATAATAACCTTTTCAGTGGCATTCTTAGCAGGAATGGCTTCAACCCATTTAGTAAAATAATCCGTAGTAGTCAAAATCCATGAGTAGCCATTGCTAGAATTTTCATGGAACTTCCCTATGAAGTCCAGACCCTAATGCTGAAAAGGTGCCTCTACAATGACAGGTTGTAGAGGCAGGGCAACAAGCTTCTGCTTCCCAGTGAATAGTTGACAGGCTTGACAGGCTCTAACAAACTTGTGCACATCAGAAAAGATTGAAGGCCAATAATAGCCAGCTCTCAGGATTTTGTGGGCGGTAGTTATAGCTGCATAATGACCACCACAAAATCCTGAATGAAACTCAGAGATTAATTTCTTGGACTCAACGTCGTCAACACACCTAAGCACTATGCCTTCAGGATTTCTCCATCCAAGGCCATCCTTCATAAGGCAATACTTAGTGGCTTTTAGTCTAAGGGCCCTTCTCTTATGAGCGACTAAATGGTTAGGACATGCAAGATTCATCAAGTAATAAACTATGTCCTTGTACCACTCATGCTCTCCTAATCTTTGGAACTCCGGCGAAGATAGATCGCTAAGACAGAACAAACCAAGAGTCTTTTCATTACCTTCAGTTAACATCTGAGCTAAACCTTGGCCTTTGACCAGCTTGGTGGGTCTGATCTCTAAATCATATTCCTGTATTTTAGTAACCCACCTAGCACGAGTCCCTAAGCAATCAGTTTGAGTTAATATATCCTTGACAGCAGAATGTGGGACGAAAGCAATGATTTTAGAATAACCCACATAAGTTTTAAAGTGCTTAAGAGACTTGACCAGGGCATAAGCCTGCTTTTCCATGGTATTGTACTTCAATTCGGAATTTTGAAGTGCTCTACTCATGAAAGCAATAGGCTGCTTGTGACCATCTTTATTCTTTTGAAGCAGGACACCAACAATGGTATCTTCGGAAGCGAAAGAAAAAATCATGAAATCCTTGGAATAATCGGGACTAACTAAGATAGGAGCTCTTGCGATAGCACATTTGATTTCTTGGAAAGCCTTTTTGCCATCTTCTTGCCAAACAAATTTCGCATCTTTCTTTAGAAGATTTTGAATAGGCTTAGCTATTTCTGCGTAATTTGGAATAAACCTTCTAATAAAATTTATCTTTCCGAGGAAAGACTGAAGGGATTTAAGATTATGAGGGAGAGGAATCTTTTGGATTGCTTCAATCCTTTCAGGATCAATTTTGATTCCTTCCTTAGAAATGATATGGCCGAGTAATTTCCCTTCCGTTACTCCAAAAACAGACTTAGCTGGATTCAAAGAAATCCCGTATTCTCTACATCTATCAAAAACCTGCCTAAGATGATTTACATGATTGGTACCATCTTTAGAGAAAACAGTAAGATCATCTTGGTAAATTTCAATAAATTTCCCGATTAACCCTTTGAAGGCATAATCCATAGCCCTTTGGAATGTAGCCCTAGCGTTTGTTAATCCAAAAGGCATTCTGATGTATTCAGAGGTACCCCATGGTGTGGTGAACATGGTTTTATGACGATCTTCTTTCTTAACCCATACCTGATTGTACCCAGAAAAACCATCTAGCAGCGACATCATTCCAGAACCGGTTACTCTTTGCAATAAAGTCTCCATGTTTGGCAAAGGGTAATTGTCCTTTTTGCATGCTAGATTGAGGTTTCGAAAATCGACACACAGCCTTATCGTACCATTCTTTTTCCTAACAATCACCAGATTCGAACACCATGTCGAATGCCTTGTCTGAGTGATAATCCCTGCTGCAAGCATTTTCGCAACTTCTTTCTGAACCAAGGGGGCTAATTTAGGATTAATTTGCCTAAGTTTATGACGAAAGGGTTTAGCATTTTCATCCTTTAAGGGGATAGTATGTTCCATGACATATTCCCTATAGCCCTTTAATTCGTCGTAAGAAAAGGCTAAAATATCTCGATATTCGCGAAGTAAATCAATTAACCTTTTTCTTTCCTCCACAGTAGTACCTCTACCAATTTTAATGATCTTTGGGTTTTTAGAAGTACCAATGTTTATTTCGAGATATTCACCTGGGTCCATCTTATTTTCTTCTCTCAGCTTCGTGGCATCATGCCGATCAAAATGTTGCTCTAAGGCAACCACGTTCCTAGGAGTAGGATTTATGATATGCTCATGATTTAAAGATCCATCCTCCTCAGAAACTATCCGGAAATCCTCAAACTCATCCAAACTATTAAGAAAACGAATGACTTGCTTTTCATCATTGAAGACCTGCCAATGCTCTGAGTTATCTGGAACAGATGGTCTGAATATTACTTCCATTTTGATCTTGTCGTTAATTAGCTCATCAGATAACTGGAAAGTAGTAGCAGCTACGACAAGTTCATCTGCCAAACTATTCTGCTCTCTTGGAATTGCTTCGAGGTCAAGGGCGTCAAAATGCTCCATAGTATCCCACACAGCATTTCTATAGTTTCTTAATCTTTGATTTCTGCATGTGAATTTATTTTTAAGCTGCATGATAACTAAATCAGAATCCCCTTTAATGCTAAGCAATTTAAACTTCAAGGACTTGGCCAACTCAAGCCCCAACAATATAGCCTCATATTCAGCGACATTGTTGGTTGCTTCAAATTCTAATCGATAGGCAAACTTGAAAATGTGACCAAGGGGAGATTTAAGCACTATCCCAACACCTTTACCAGCCCTAGATGATGCACCATCGAAGTACATATACCAAACTTTATCCTTGAGACCCCTAATCTTATCATCGGGAGGAATTATAAAATTAGACATGATGGCATAGTTCCCAATGTCAGATTGCTCTTTGATTATTTCGTTGTGAGGTCTCTTAGGATCTTCAACATGAAATTTTCTTTCGAGCTCTCTATTTAGTCTTACAAAACCATCACCCCTAGGAGAAGGAATCATGGCATATGACCAATTCATTTGAATACTTCCTCCTAGATCAGAGGCCCACTTTCTAGATAACAGCATACCCCAGGCATCAGGCACATCCACAACAACAATATCCATGACAACCATGATGTCTAGGTAAACTGAAAGATGAACTTGTAAATCTTTGATTAAACCATGCACTTCGATTTTCTTAGAATCCATGGCGCATATATTATAGTAGGGTCTAGAAACTCTTAAGTTAAGCTGTTCCATGACCCTTTTAGTCATTACACAAGCTGATGCACCAGAATCCAACATGCAATTATTCAATTTATACCCATTAACTAATAAGGTGATAAAGAAAGGTTGATGATCTTTGTTATCAGCATCTAAGCTTTGCAGATATATAGGAGCATCATGATAGTCAACTTCCCGAGTCTTCTTTTGAGAAGTATTGACTTGAGGACCTTGAATCGCTTTTAGTAACTTGTCTCTTTGGGAAGGGATTTTAGCAATCTCGGAGACAGGAACCTAGATTTTAGCATTGTTATACCAACTTCCCAAATTGACATCTATTCCAGAGTTTACACCAGGGTTAAAAGTTCGAAGGGGAATTTGATTCCCACTTTGATCTTTATCCCTTCTTTGATAGGTCAAACCCTTATCTCTAGCAATTTCCAAGATTTGCTCGCGAGAGGGCTTTTCACCATATAACCTAGCCAAAATATCATCTTCATTTTCAAGGTTATTTATACTAAAAGCTGATGAAGGATTCTCAACATCACGACTTTTTTCCTTGACCTCTATCCAATCATCCATAGACAAAGGAAACTTGCTGCCTACTACATTTATTTGATCACCTGTTCCAAACATTCCATTCTCTAAAATTCTTCTAACGATGGGACAAGTGGCCTCTTCATGAAGAGCATCGCAAACCCGACAATAAGGAGGAGCATTATCAATCAAATTAGTTAACGGATTAGGAGGTCTCTGCTCACTAGATTGACCTTTCCTTTGCCAATTGTTATTTCTATTATTATTATTTCGAGGTTGAAAATTCTGCGTTTGCGATCTTTCCATTTGGATCAACCTATTCTGCAAAGTGGTTATCTCCTTATTATGATTAATTTCCATAGTTTCAATTTTTTGAAGCAATTTGAGAACAAGCTCACTTTCAGGTTCTTGAACTGCTTTCCCTTTAGGTTCCTTTAGTTTTGTAGCAGCCCTATCGAAACCTGGGATCTCAGAGTTCCCAGATGCGGCCTTGTCCTTTTCAAGCTCTATAGCTAAGGCTTGGCAATCTCTGTAATCATTAAGTTTAGCACGCCTTAATTCATAAGATGGCTCAGGACTAAAGGCATCAATGTAAAAATCTTGGACAGTTTTATCTGTAGGTTTATAGTCTTGAGGTAATTCTCTAACAATACCATTAAACCTTTTATTAAATTCTTCAACAGTTTCATCCGCTGTCTTTTTTATTAGGCTAAGAGCTTTTACGAGGTGTCTTCCTTCTCTCTTATCTCCATATTTTTCTTTAAATGCATTAATGATCGACTGTAAGGAGTTAAATGAATTCTGAGGTTTTTCTGCAAACCAATCATAAGCATCGCCTCCTAGAGTTAAGATGAAAAGAGTCATTCTGACATCCTCATGATCAAAATCAGCGGATCTTGCGTACTTAGCCATCCATATGCTAAAATCTCGCAAATGAGAGTTAGCACTAATCGCATTATTTCCTTGAAAGTTAGGCAATTTATCGATCCCAATAGATGGAATATTGTTGGGATATCCTGGAATGTTAGAAAAATCACAAGGGGCATACATATCCATGATGCTGTGCCTAACTTGACCTTTAAAAAGCAAATGAATATCAGAGAGGGCTTCTTGTCCAAGGTTTACAAGAAGTGTACGAGAAGCGAGTTTGTGTAATCGTACCCTGAGGACCTTTTCAGGATCAGGAGTTGGATTGCACAGACTGCTTGGATGTCTTCTAGTGTACACTCTTGAAGATAATATATGAAGTGGAGTCGCCACCTGAACAAGAAGTAAAACACGAAAAAGCTTGAGATGAAAGAACCCAGGACATAAAAAATCTATCCCCGGCAACAACGCCAAAAAATGTTGTCGCACAGATTGACACGACAACGCTCAGACCGGGGGCTGTCACTCTGATCCCCGATCCCTCCGTTTAAGCCTATCTCCCGCGGCCAAGGGGGGTAGACCCTATGAGATGATGAAAACCAACTGTGAACCAGTTGGGTTGGGAGACACGAAAGGAAACCAACACTAAATAGATTTTATTAATTTAATTGACCAGTGCCTTGTGGGCTTGATGTTTAAACAGTTATTTACTAGATGTTGCAGAGATGTAAACCATGTACAACAATCATTTACCATCAAACAACTTGAACGATGCAAGATATCCAGTAAAACCACAATGTTCTTATAATGATTAAAGCTCAATAACGATATCCAGCGATTAAAAAAAACTTCGAAAGATGAACGCAATTAGGAACATTAACCAGATATCATATTCATGCAGCTAATCTTCAAAATGATCATTCATGTGCAGACTCGCATAAAATGATAAACATTCATTCCACATCAAAAATTTTAGCCTTAGCAGAAAAGATAAAATGTGATAAAATCCCTGAGCCAAGACTGAATCTGGCAAAAATTTCCAAAATATTTTTTTACGCTTTTCAAAATAAAACAAGACTATAAAGTCTAAATAAAAAGGTTTTTTGATTTTTTTTCCTTATTTATTTATTTATTATTATTTTTTTATGATGTTTTATGATTAATAAAACTAAAATTTAGATCTAAAAACAAAACTTTAATAAAACTAAAATCTAGTCTAAAACTAAAGTAAAAAGTTATTAAATCTAAAATTAGAAAATAATTAAAATCTACATAAAAAAGGAACTCTTTTTAAGCTTTTTATTTTTATGATTCTAAATTCAAAGTTTAAATAAAACAAAAGCTAAAGGAAATGAAACTAAAACAACGATTATAGTTCTAACTTAAAAAAAGATTAAATAAAACCTAAATCTAAAACTTAATAAATAAATTTAAACTATGAAAATCGATTTATATATATATTATTTTGTAAAACCTAAACTGAAAAACAGACCTATGCTATAAAAAGCCGATGAAGACTAAACCTACGCTATAATCTGAATAATAAAGAAAAAAATCAAAGTCTGAATTCGTATAACCCAAAAAAAACGCAGGACGCAGGCAGACTTATGTATAATGAAATTCGAAAACGAAAATTTCTTACTGCTCGACGCAAATGAGGACCTGGCCCGTATGAAAAAATTGAAACGTGCTCTTGCAGGCTTGTGATGGCAGCCAAGAAACGCAGGAAGTTCGCAGGCTTAAGGCGTTGAGAAACTGGACGGCGGCATAAAAAAAATGATATGCAGATCAGCGTGAGGAGCAACGAATACACGCTTCCACAAAGAGGAAATTCGCGTTTTCTTTGCCTTTGTTTGCAGACGCGATGTTTTTTTTTGACAGCCATGCCCAATCTTACCCACGTCGTATATGCTTGAAGGTCCACAGAAGTTTCGATAGCACAAAAGGGAAGAAATATGACTGCGTAGGTGACTGCGTGGGCGTGTAAAAGAATTGAGGACCGCAGAAATGGAATTTACGCAGGGTTCTAGCACTGGATGTGACGTGAGCGGTGTGATAATATCCGTGGGTGATGAAGGATTTCAGATGGATTGCAGGCTTCACGTGAGGGACGAGGGGATGGTCAGGGCTTTGCAGTGTCCAGTAATACTCAATGGCTGAATCCTCCGACGTGTGGTGTATCGTTGCAGGTCCAAAATTCCAATTTCTTCTAAATAATTTAAAGAAAACACAGAACAACAAGCAGACTGCCCAGAAAACAATGAAGCCCTTCACAAATTTTATGTTTGAAATTTCTCTGCTCCAAAGCACCTGTAACCTGTAGAGGAAAGGAAAACCCTAATATAATATATGCACAGAACAAAATTGAAAACCCCAGATCAGCTAAACAATTTACAGCTTTTGACTCTTAAAAAGCCAGATTGATCAATAATCGGCAGTAATATTATCAAAAAATTCAGATTTACTATGAAAAGCCTCAGAAAATCTCTCATGCAATTTAGAAAAATAAACTGAATGATAAACCCGGGTTCAAAACTAGTTGGGCTCTGCAAGAAATGCTTGCGGGAGTTGGCTGGTTCAACCGAGAACTTTCCCAAACGCCCACTGGTCTTCTTTAATAAGGGTTTCCTGCACAGCTCATTTCAACCGTCAATAAAGAGAGAAAAAACAATACTAGATCTCAACAGCAATGGAGATACCTGCCATTACTTCAGAAAACCTAATACCATTCAAACCCTAACATGTGAACAAGACACCTGTGCTCAACAGTACTCTATAATAAGCTGTTACTAATGGCTGAAAATCAAAATATGCAGAAAATAAAATAGCTCACAACACTTCCAGAGAGTAACACCAGCAAGATTTGAACCCCAAAGTCTTTCTTTATTAGCAGCAGAAAAGTTTACAAGAGAGCTTCTTCAGCACAAGACTCCAAGATCGAATGATCTCAAATGACCCCTAGCACCCTATTTAAAGGAAAAGATCCCAACAGCTAGTTCAAGTGATCCATGTCAAAATGATCTCGACCGTCGATGAGGATCAAGATATCTCTTGATCTCATCCGTCGAATTTTTAATGTATTAAAAAATTGAAATTCTGCATTTGTTTACTCAAAATATTATTATTTTATTATTTTTAGGTTTTATTACTTTATTATTTTTTTTATATTTTTATATTTTTATATTTTTATTTATTTATTATTTTTTAATTTATTTTTAAATGGATCCTTGAACTTAGCTTTTGGGAAAATTACCTAGGACCTAGGACTTAGGACTTATGAGGGGATTAAAACATTTCTTATCCCTCAAGACATTTTACATCATGACTTTTACAACTTTACATCCCAAGGGGGGAAATCCCATTTGACATAGACCCTCATAAACCACCCAGTTCTGCGACACAACTATAATCTAGCAGATTAACACACTAAGATTCTCCTAAGATTCTAGTGACAAAATCCATCCCGGCTTTGGGGTTAGGCTGAAGGAAAACTCTGCCGATCATGGATCAGTGAGACGAAAAACCTTCCGGGACGTAGATTATCACTTAGAAAATTAGGTCCACCTAGGCAATTTACAGACATGACTCATATCTGCTAATATTATTTACAATTTATACATGCAGACTGGGTCAACATAAATTGATCAAGCTGTGGATGACTGAAGGATGGCACGGACATGTCGATCAAGCGCTACCCTTTTTGCAAAGAAAAAGGGGGTGTACTGCTATGGGCGGTTGACCGGCAGTGGTCAACAGGAGTTACCCGGGATTTTTTCCAGCAATTCGTGGAGATTTTCTAGCAGGTTTGGTGCAGAAAGGGAAGTACGCATCACTTGGAGGAGCTGGTTGTGGAGCAGAGAATTCATTGGGCTTTTTGGAAGTAATTTGGGTCACCATTTGCTGGAGATTTGGACCGTTAGCTAGGCATGATTTTGAGGGAGTTTGCTGTGCCATTGAACCATCATTAGGGACTACGTGGGCCTGCGCAGTGGTGAATTTATGCCACACGTGGGAGCTTTGGAGAAGGCTTATTTGGGTGCTGGGGTGAGCTGACATTTGTTGAGACTTCTGGAGGGGAATTTCGCTAGGCCTTGCTGCCATTTTGGGGATCTCAAACAGTGTTATTTTCTGGAGGGCCGATTTTCCCAGCAGTTGGAGCATGGAGGAGAGCGTGGAAATTTGGGCTAATTTCAGAGGTCAGCTTTAGACCAAACCCTTTCTGGGTTTTGGTGGGTTATTTTTGGGGAGACGGGTTAATTTCCCAAGATTTTCTGAGCACCGGAGGAGGGCCAAACAACAGTTTCTTCCAGCCAGCAGTGCAGTTTTCTGGGTCCAGCGCATAGCATTTGTGGGGAGCATCTTCCTAGCAGCTGAGCAAGCATTTTCATCACCTGGGCCTTGTTAGCTTGCCTTGGGCAAGCCCAGGTGCATACATTCCGAGCTTATATTGTACCCCCTTTGCATTATAATAAAATGGCTCAGTTCTGTGCAATTTTTGGAGTATTTCCGAGTGTTTAATTTTGTGTGAAATTTTTGTGCTGCTTTTGCTATGCATGCTTTGTTTATCATTGTTAATTTTCCTTAGGGATATTACACGATCTAGTAAAAAGGTTTTGTCATGCAAAATATTATGGAATCTAGATTTATTCTGATTCAACCTTACATTTTACCTAGTTCAAAACATGGAAATCATTAGTAAGATCTGTTCTCTCTTAATACATGCATGGAGAAGACCCTGCATCAGTGATGCCTCTGGGTGTGATAGTGCCAGAATGACATAGGCATTTGGGTTCCAGTTTCCATGAGATACATGAACATGGCTCTGTGCTTAATGGATTTAGTAAACTTTAGTTACATTATTCTCTTCTAGATTAGGATTTTCCTTATTACTAACGTTTCCTTTTTTGTTTTCTTTTTTTGAAGTGATCGGGCGATTTTTGGTGCCAAGGATATTGGTTTCTCATCAATAAGAACCAGCTCTTCTGTTAGTTCAGGAGACATATCTTTAGAAACAGCTGCAGAAGCACAGTCAGAAGGTTTATGGCGCAGAGCAGTATCATCTGGTGCTTTTACCCCATTAGAGAAAAAGGCTTTTGGAATTTCTGATGACATGTAAGTTTTTGCTTGGACTTGTATTCAGATACTGTTTATTTTCCTAATTTCAGTGCTTGTTTTCTCTCTGAGAATTTGTGTTTCAAGTTATTTTCAGCATGATGCTCAGTTAATCTTTGTCTCTCAATTATCATTCTTTTGACAGATATGCAGCGGGACTGCTTTTAGCATATATGGCATTCATCCCTTTGTGTGAAAAAGAAAGTATTGATGGTCCATCCTTGCAGGTTGGAGATAACCACGCTAATCTGGCTAGAACTTTCTGTTGCTTTACATTGTTACCTATGCTATTTTACAGCTAAGGAAAATCTCTTGGAAGTTAAAAGCCTTTTTTTTTAAGACAGGGAACTAATGGTGCTTTTCTCATCAATTTACAGAGGCTTTTGGAGAGTACTTTTCAACTTGATATACAGGCAGTCAGAGAGTATGCTTCTATATTTATGCAAATCATTTTCCGCTCTGGTTCATTGAAATGGTTGTTTGAGATATATTAGTTACATATGCTGATGACACAGTTACAAAATATTCTCCTTCCTAATTTATGTCATGAACCTTCTCAAAATTTATGGAGATATTTTTATCCAGGTATTGTCAAGCCGATGACCGCTGGTCAGAAGCAGTGAATTTCCTTGATCTTGATGATAGAGCTGGTTGGGAATTGCTCCAGGTATGCATGGACATTTATACTTTTATCTTATGTGTTTCAAAGTAGTTCCATCAGTGTCTAGTTCAATTCTGCTTTCAAGAATATTTCCTTTAAATGCATTGAAATTTGGAAACCAAGGAGTGAACACCAAAGAGAAATGAACACTGAAGAGAAGCAACTCACAAATAAAAAAAAAACAGTGAACACTAAAGAGAAACAACTCACAAATGAAAAAGAGAGACAGTGAGGTTTATGTGGTAAAATCCTTAGAGAAGAAATCATCCATGGAGAAACCAAAAAGTTGTATTGCGGCTCATGAAAGAAATGCTACACCTACTACAATACTTTACTTTCCATCATGTGGCATCACATTGGTGTTTGGCCATTATTGAAGGATATTCCTCCATGATCTTTAAAATAGATATCATATACCAATAAGATGAAAGGACATGGATCAAGACTGTTGGATCACCCATGCACAAGACAGATTGGTACTGTGAAATACAAAAGTACAAAAGCACATTTTATTTGTACATTAGATCAAGTTGGTCTTAAGCAATTACCTAATGTCTAATATCCTGGCATCTTTCCTTAATGATAACTTGGGATAGGATGATGGATTTACAAAGTGACAAGGAGAAGGAAGGAGGCATTACACCTACATCCTGTTAATGACAACTTCCTACACAACTAACATAACCAAATATATAGAAGGATGTCTTATTGAGTGTTTACTATTGAGTGCTTTGATGCTGAACCAAATGCCTTGTGTTACCGCTTGTAACCCGCCAAAAAAGTGGGCAACCCCATAGGAGAAATTTTTTGTACTTCTTTGGATAGCCAGCCAGCCAACAACCCTACATTTCTTAGTACATGATATTATGCCATAATCCTCTACCATTTGCATCGATCATACACCTCTCACCATGCGGCATTCCTCTTGAAGGAAGGTGGGTCATCATTTGGCAGATACTTTAACCATATTGAAATCACGTGCTTTTACTTAATGTTTGTGGCATTTTGACATGGATTAAGGGGTGATCTAGATGATTGACTAATTTTGACTATAATTCTATTTTCTCACTTTATTAGTGAGGTTAGTTTTTGACCCTAGACCTATTGCTGCAAAATCTAGCAGGCCTTGGAGAGGGAAACCCTACAAGGTATAAACTAGACAATGGGACAACAATAGGGTAGAGGCCCAATGTCACCTTAGCCAGAACCCCCCGCTCTGTATAGATTTTCACCGATGGGAGGAGTCCTGGTAGAAGAGAGATCACTTAAAGTAGATATGCTATGGATAGGGTATAAAGTGACCTTGCTAGAGCTCATTCAAGAGAGAGGCACAATAATGGTTCAAGGCTTCAAAGAAGAAAATCACTCTCAAAGAAAAGCCCTAGAAAAAGGGCTCAAGACCTAGGGTTTTGAGGTTTTTGATGATAATAGGTGCTCACAAGGTCAAGACCAAAGGGAAAGGGTTTCTTACAATGAAAATCAGCTATTCCAAGGCTCATGAAACCCTCAAGAAAGTCCTTAAGTTGAGAGAATGAAGACTAGGGTTTCCCTCTTAGGGAAAACACCTAGGGCAAGAGAATTTATGGACAAAATTTGAGTGGATGCCCACCAAATTGAGAGATTTTGTGGAAAATCAAGTCAACTTGATGTTTAGGCTCTCAAACCTCGAAAAATCCTCTTCCCTAGAAATTCGCACCAAGCCCTAGTTTCTCCTTTATCCTTGAAAGGATTGAAATTTTAGAGGGAGAGAAAATGGATAAGATTTTAGATTGATCACCAAAGACTTGGACTAGTGCCTTGTCCCTTGGGTATATGAAATCATGGATGTCAAATATAGGCCAATCTTGCTCTTAAGGAGGCTGAATGATGGTGCATCGTTTCAGGCGCGACCCAAGATGTGGGCAAGGGGAGGGGGAGGCTAACCCTATGTGGACCTAGTGGACACATGCGGACCCGAACGGGAAAAGAGATGAATGGGGCTCAAATGAGTGGAAAGTGAGTAGTGTAGGTGGTGTCAGGAAGTCCCCCGGTGCTAAGGGTGAGATCTCCGAACGGAGACACTCGATGCACTAAACAGTGCTGCAGACATGCTAAACAACCAGCGTGCTCTAAGTCGAAATGATTAGCTCAAATGCAACATAATCGAATGATCAAAATGAGGAGGCTTCTCTCTCCTTTATAGCATTGGTCTCTCCCCAAACCCTAAGGCCCACCTCCTCCAACGTAGCCTCTCTCTTGCCACGTGTTCCTTCTCCATCTGCGCAGTCCCTCCAAGTGTCTACGTGGGCCCCTTCTCTACGTGGTCCTTGGGCCCCCTTGGCTCCCCTTTTAAGTTACAACGTTGTGCTACTAGGGAGTGACTTTATTCATAAAGTGAGTTATGTCCCCCTTTCCTCACCTTTTTATTTATAAATAACTATAGAAGGCAAAATTGAGCAAAATCGAATATTCCAATTAGCCATGGCTAATTAGGAATATTACACGGCGTCAACATTTATGAGGCTTACGGCTCACACATGTGGGCATTTATGGCATGCTTTATCATTGAGCTAGTGGGTTGGCTTGTAACCCAAGGTTTATTTGTTGTCAAACTTATTTTGGGGGCTTCATTAGCTAAAATTAATTGAGGTAGACCTCATATAAATAGAGGTCACCTCATTGTTGTATCTAATCATCACTTGTGGAGTATTTCAGCCTCCTTAGAGGAATTGGCCTAGCTGATGTGACTTGTATTCTTGTGGAGATGTGATCTATTGTGGATAATTTTTCTCTTGGAGACTAGCTCTTGTTGTGGAGACATCACTTTGGGATAGTAAAGGACTTGTTCATGCATATCTTGTCTTTCCCTTTTTCGTTAATTTCCCTAATAATTCATTATTTAATTATATTTAAACTAATTTTAGTTTTATTGTTCTATTCAACGTTAATTAAACTTATTGTCAATTATTATATTAATAACATTTCTCTAACCTCTTTTCTAACAATTTTTAATCTTTTTCAATAAATTTTATTACATTATATCATTGATTTTGAAAATAAATCATAAATTAATAAATAAATATTACTTTATTCTATTAAAATGAAAATAAATAATAAGTTATTAAATAAATTAATATTTTATCCCATTAATTAATTCCTATTTCATAACAACCTTCTCTCAATCACTAGTTCATAACAGCTAATTATGGGCCAAGATGCATCTCTGCTATTTAAACAATTTGGAAGATTGGTTTTTTCACCTTTGTCCTGAGGATGAACCACATTAGTTGGTTCGAAACGTCGACCAAAATTCAATGATGTGATTAATCCGAAAGACAATCTCTTTATCAATATGGATCACAAAAGTCTAAGATCTAATATTCTTTTATTATTGATTATCTTTTGATGGTTATTGCATGGAATGGTTGTTGTTAAGGTTTCTATGTTCATGTTATATTGAATATTTTTCTATGGAATCTTGGCAAAGCATTGTGTGTTTTAATTAAAGAATGTTTGACATCCCTTGAGTGATCCTCATGTAAGCTCTCTTCATGACTTTATCCCCTCATAAAATGGTATCTAGGGTTTTGAAAACTAAGGTTTTTCTTGCCCTTAGTCCATACTAAGGTTTGATATTCAATTAGTAGGTTTCTCTTAGACTCCATCACCCAAGGATCAAGCATTGGCATCCACATAGGTGATCAAACATCATTGGAAAACTTTTCGAAAACCTATTTCTCTCCTCCTCTTAAATTTTTGACCCTTCAAGGCAAGTCGTTAGGCTACGACATAGGGCTGAATTCAACTAGGAGTGCGTTGGCTTGTGGTGAGGTTATACACATGGTTTGAGTCTCATTGCATCAAAATCCAACCTTTTCACAATTAATTTTTCCTTTCTAGGGCTGACATCACAAGCCCTAGGTAATTTTACAGTAGGGAAACCCTATCTTAACCCTAGGCTTCAACTTAGGGCTTTTTGAAGGCTTGTTGTTCTAATAGTTGATCAAATCAATCTTTGGCAAGCCTTTTCTTGGTCTTATGCACCTTGGTGAGCCTTTGTCTTTGCTTATTCATTAGTCCCTAAGCCATAAGTGCCCTTCATAAGCCTCTTGAAGTGCATGCTTTACCTTGTCTTTGTTGGATTGATCCTTGTCCTTAAGTTGAGTGACATTCATAATGTTGAAATTGTAGCTATGGTCGGTCTTCATAAAAGTATTTATTTTCATTGTATTTGAGTAAAGCGAAATTATTATTTCAAGTGGCTCCACAAGCGCTAGGCTAACTCTTCTAGATGATCAAGTCGACTTGCCTAGAAGATCAAATGATGGCTATGTTGGAAATACTGAGAGGGGGGGGTGAATCAGTGTTTCTTACAATTTATTTTTTAATTGTTCTAGTTATTGCCAACAACCTATATAGATATGTATATGTATACACAGAACACAGAAATCAACAGTTGAATTTAATGCTTTTATTAAAACTCAAGACAGTGCAAAGAAATAAATACAATATAAGTATAAGTCTGATTGTGAATAGTTGCCAAGCTCCAACTTGGACTTCAGTGAGGCTCCAACCCCTAGAGCACCAACTCTGTTTTGCAGTGGTTCTGCACATAGGAGCACCTACCCCAATGACTTCAGTCTTGTTCAGTTCTGAGGCTCCAACCTCTTGGGCTCCAACCTAACCTTGGTATAAACAGGTATGCTGCTGCACTCTATTCAGCTGAGGTTGTCTCACTCCTGATCTCCTGCCTCTGCTGCCTCTACAGCCTCCGCTGCTTTTTCTGCCTGTTATGTAAAAAATTAGTTAGATTAGGTTATTATTTAATTTTCAGTTAAATTAGATGAAAGGGCACGATCATAAGATCATGCCCTTTCCCCAAAGGGTGTCCATGGCGGTATATAAGCCAGGCATCCGCAATTGTAAGAATCATCATCTGTAATTTCATCTTTTAATAAATTATTTATACATATATTGCTGCTGTCCAAGAAATTCCTGCTTCATCTGGTATCAGAGCAGGGTTCTGCGCTACCTATCCACTGCACTTACAGCTGCAACCCCGTGCGTATTCTCGGCTCCGTCTAGTTCCATTCTGCGTCATCCACCCTGTGTCCATCCGTCCGCAAATTCCTGTCGTTGTCCCTCGTCGTCTCCCTCCGCTGTTCCCGTCTGCTGTCCAGTCCGCAACACCGTGTCACTGCTGTTCCCATCCACTCCTGTCCGCAGCGCCACACCATTCGTTGTCCGCCGTCCGCACCCATTTCTTAACCCTCGTTATCTGGCCACGTCTGCCGTCAAACATCGTGGTCGTTGACTCTCTGCGTGCCGTTTCATTTAAATTCATTGTGCCGTTTCATTTAAATTCGTTGTGCCGTTCCATTTCAATATATATATTTATAACATATATATAACATATATAGTTATAACATATATATATTTATAACATATATTTATATTAAATATTTATATATTATATAACATATATTATATATAATTTATTTATATATACGTATATTATATAGTTATATTATTAATTCATATATATGTTATATATATATATATATATATTTCATAACTTTATTTAATTATATTATATATTATATATAATATATATAATTTAATTAATTAAATTTATTTTAATTAATTAAAAAGTTATATATATATATATATATATATAAATTTATATGTATAAAAATTATTTTAGCTAATAAAAAAAATAGGGGGAGGAAAAATATTTTAGCTGGCAAATAAATACACGCCTCTGCAAACCCGCTCAATGTCAACAATGACAATGGCGGATTTCCAAAAAAGGTTGTTGGATGCAGAGCATAAGATAAATAACAACCACGACGAGGTCAGTAAAAGATTAAATGAAGTCGAGAGCAAGCTTGGGGAGCAAGCAGACAAAATAAAAAATCTTCAAGATACGACGAATCGAATAGAAATAAAGATGGAAAATTACCATGTCCAGACAGAAGCAGGGATCAGAGAGGTCTTAACAATGCTGAAAAGTCTGTGTAAAAGGTCGAATTGTACACCCGAACAACTACTAAAAGAACGTGAAGAGAATCAAGAACACATCTCGTCAGATTCAACTAAGTCCACAGATTCTCATGACAAAGTTGAATCCCCAAAAAAGTCAGCGACACCCCACCAGAAGCGAGTAACACAGCCTTTACAAACAAGCAACTCTGGGATAACTTTACCAATCAACACCCTTTTTTCGCTCAACCAGTAGCAACATACCAGCGATGGGCAAAAGTCGAGATGCCTAAATTCGATGGAAACGAAAAAAACAATGTTGCATGGATAAATAAAGAAGAAGAATACTTTGAGATATATGACATCAATGACGATGACGAAAAGCTCAGGCATGCATCCATGAAAATGGAAGGAGAAGCATATAACTGGTATATGTGGTGGAAAAAGACAACACACGTCATTAGCTGGAGAAAATTTAAAGATGCATTCTTCAAAAGATTCCAAGGTGTAAAGGAAGAAGAATTCTTTTCAAAACTCATCAAATTACGACAAAAAGGAAGTGTGGATGAATACACTCAAGAATGGGAGACCTTAGTAACACGAGTACCTGGGTTATCAGAATCTCGTCTAATTCAGTCATACATCTCGGGACTCAAAACCCATTTACAAGCAGAACTTGAGATGCATGACATTACATATATAGAAGTAGCAAGACGGCAAGCAAAAACAGCCGAAAAGAAATCCGAACCAATATTTTGGTCAACAGCGGAAAAAGCTTATGCAAGACGAAGGATACCCCAGTATGTGGACTCAAATAATACAAGATATGTTCCACCACATCGTTGTGAAGATGAAAAATCTAATGTGGAAATGCAAAGGATAAAAGAGGGTAAATGTAAACGTTGTGGTGAGAAATGGGACCCCAAACATAGATGTGCTAAAGGAAAAGAACCAAAGAACCTATATAATTGTGAAGCAACCAATGATTCAAACAGTGAAGATTATGACATAGAAGACATAGAAGACGCCCCAGAATTCTCACCAGAACTAGATGATGGAAGTATTCCACAAGTGTCATTATCAGCTATGACAGGTATATCACAACCTCAGACTTTAACGTTAAAAGGACACATAAAGAAGAACAACGTAGTGGTTCTCGTCGACTCTGGAAGCACACACAATTTTTTAGATGCAACCGTGGCAAAGAGACTCAATATCTTTTCATTTCCCTTACCAAACATGAAAGTGATGGTAGCTAATGGTAAGAAGATTGAAAAGGTAGGGAAATGCCATAAGGTCAATTTGTAGATTCAAGACTTTAATCTAGAGTCTCCATTCTTCATGGTACCATTAGGAGGAGTAGATGTAGTCTTAGGTATCCAATGGTTACAAACTTTAGGTACTTATGCCGCCAACCGTCAAGTACAATTTATAAAATTCAAATGTGGAGGTCAGAAGTACAAGCTACACGGATTCCAAGCACCAGAAAATCAAGTTGTATCATCATCTCAGATGATGAAACTAAGTCGAAAAGGAGCACCCGCTTATGTAGTACAATGTCACCAGTTAGAGATGTTATCTGCAAATATGACCAGAGAAGAGTTACCAGAGATACAAGATTTGATTCGGAAGCATGAAAAAGTATTTCAAGACCTACCTATGAAGATGCCGCCTAATAGGGAAATTGAGCATACAATAGAAGTCAAGGCAGGGTCAGACCCTGTCAACATCAAGCCATACCAATATCCAAATCACCAAAAAACGGAACTTGAGAGATTAATCCAAGACCTTTTAAAATGTGCGACCTTGATCATCTTGGAATATCTGATCAAGTGGAAGGACTTACCCGAAGAAGGCGCCTTCTGGGAGAATGAATCATTCTTCAACAACATCCGTCGTTACTTATGCTTTGAGGACAAAGCATTCTTTTGAGAGGAAGGCAATGTTATGTAAAAAATTAGTTAGATTAGGTTATTATTTAATTTTCAGTTAAATTAGATGAAAGGGCACGATCATAAGATCATGCCCTTTTCCCAAAGGGTGTCCATGGCGGTATATAAGCCAGGCATCCGCAATTGTAAGAATCATCATCTGTAATTTCATCTTTTAATAAATTATTTATACATATATTGCTGCTGTCCAAGAAATTCCTGCTTCACTGCCTCTTTTGCCTCTGCTGCTTCTACTATCTCACCCTTGGGTTCTTCACCACCATTACCGCCACAACAATTCTCTGTTTCTACTGTTTTATACATTCCCATGCCTTTGTCCATTCGTTTCCGCTTACACTGTCTCTTAGGCTTCCTCCTCAATCACTGTCGTTTCCTCTGACTCGCTTGATCTTTCAGCTTCCCTCCTCGATCGCTGTGACCTCCTTTGATCACCAAAACCCCACCTTGGACCACATTCGCTTTTCACAGGGAAACAAAGATTCATTTCTGCCAGATATTGAAGTCGAACAGGTAGAAGAAGTTGTAGGCATGTACATATTAAACAGAGTGCAAGCCATTTTTCACAGAACCAAGCCGGACCTTTAAATTGTACAAGTCTAAAGAAACCAGAAAACCCGTCGCAAACATTTACCTCTAAGATGTAAGTATTACCTCACAATCAAATGCAGTGAGCTACAATTTCCTTTTGTTTTTTTTTATTCCAAAAGAAACACGTAATCGCGCCCATATTAGCCTCTGCCGCATTCGCTGTAGTACCCTAGATTCGAATTTCAGCAAGTATAGAATCACTTATGAATTTGAAAAACAATAATGCATAAAACTGAAGCTGCACCTACCTGAACTGCTGGCTGTCTTCCGGGTTTGCTGCTGAACTGGAAATCCTGAACTGCTGGCTGATTCGATCCAATTTCGGGATGACCAATACCACCCTACCAGACAGAGCAACCTGGTTGCTCAATCCAGAGAAGCTCTCCACAGAGGCTCTCTGTCCCTCCGTGCCCAGAACTCAGATCACTCAAGACTCTGCCATTTCAAGGTTACTTCTCCTGGTTTTTGCTGATCAATCCTCAATCCTCCTCTGGTTTTTTTTCCCCTGCTCCCGGGTCAGGCTGTTGCTATAAATATCCCCCCCTGCCTGGCGGTGGCCGCCCTCCCACTTGCAGCCACCGCCCCTCAGCATTGAAGTCTCTCTGCGATATTTCTCGCAATCAATTTTCAGTAGGTCGGGTAGTCTTTATTAGTTCAGATATTTATACGACCCATTATATGTGATATATATATATTTTGTTTGATATCCCTGTTGGCACGTTATGGCGTAAGTTCATAACTTTAGCTTATATATATGTATATGCATGACTTTTCTTTAATACATAGTATAACTTTAATGATATTCCTTATAATATTTTATTTAATATATTTTACAAACATTAAATGTTTTTACTTATAACATTTTATCAAGTATCTGCTATAAATATTTAATGATGTATATATACTTATAACATTTCAAAATATGTTATAATCATTTAATGCTATATATATTTTTATTAAATGATATTTGTAAAGTCTAACTATATATCATAAAGTTTAATGTATATATATATAGATATATTCATATATTATAAAGCTTAACATTTTTATTAATGGGTCAATTAGATGGGTTGTTACATACATTCCCCCTTCTGAAAACTTCGTCCCGAAGTTAGAGCTTTAGGTTCAAGGTTTTAACGGTCATACCCTTTTCTATCCCGGACCCCAAGCTATTCAAAACTCATCCTATCCTCCCTAATCTCTTCTGCTCCCATCCTATCCGTCCTCTACTAGAGTATGCCATGGCGTCAATTTATTGACCTAACCATTCATAACACAAAGGTAACAGCGTCGGCTATACCGACCTGATTCCCAGTAGGCATCCGACAGTCATCATCACACGTCTAGGGGAGCGTGACTCGCACAGTCCTCCCATGACTCCAGGTTCCGGAGGATAAACGGTGGGTAACACCTCCACCCCTCCAGTAGTATCAGGGCTACTACCCTATCATAGAATCACTTTGAGCTTTAACTGATCTGAGTTCTGTCATCACGTGGTCATCTCGAAAATTGGATCAATTATCCGCAATCGTAGTTTATCTGCAGTTTTACCTGCAATCTTATACTTACCCAGCATTTGTAAGATGTGCATCAGCATATTTGAAATATCTTATGTATTATCTACATATAACAGAATTTTGTTTATTGCTCATGCATGTATTCTGACTTTTCTATAGGGTGTATTCACTTCCTGTCTTTTATTTCAGTTGCTCGTTTTGTCATGCAAAAAAAAAAATAAAATAGATTTATATTGTTCAATTTCTACCAGAAGTAAATTCACTTGATAGTCTTAATCTTTACTTCAACATTTATAATTGGGTAATATAATCACATATATTGTTTTGGTATCCATGTACCAGTAGGAATTAAACACATATTATTTTGGTATCCACGTACCAGCAGGAATTTTAAACATATATTATTTTGGTATCCACGTACCAGCAGGAATTTAAACATATATTATGCCGCAAAGTTTCGTACTTATCACTTATCATTCAAATGTTTTTGGTTCTCTGACAGGGGTGAAGTAAATATATATACTAAACATAGTGTAAAGTTCTTCAAAATGGACATAAACTAGGGTATCTCTGACATATGTCCTCTGTATCCTCCCAAGTCGCTGACCCAGGACTATACTTGTCCCACTGGACCTTAACTTGGTCCACCAGGCGGTTCCTCAGCTGTCGAACTCTACGTTCCAGAATACGTAACGGTTCGACCGTTATGACTCCCTCGTCCGAAACCTGCAATTCTTTCCACTGGATGTTATGAGATAGATCAGCTACATAATGTCTTAATACAGAAACATGAAATACATTATGAATTCTATGCAGGTGGGATGGCAGGGCAAGACGATAGGCAACAGGTCCAACTCTTTCCACGACTTTAAACGGTCCTATAAATCGGGGTGACAACTTTGTCCCTTTCCCGAATCGAATAGTACTTTTGTTTGGTTTGATGCGGACGAAGACCTGGTCCCCTACTTCATACCTCCTATCAGATCGGTGAGCATCAGCATAACTCTTTTGTCTATCCTGTGCTTCCTTTAATCGTTGTCTAATCTGTCTGACCTGCGCTTCCATTTCATGGATTAATTCTGGTCCTATTATCACTCGATCTTCCAACCTGTCCCAACTTAACGGAGTTCTGCAAGGTCTGCCATATAAAGCTTCAAATGGAGGCATCCCAATTGAACTGTGGTAACTGTTGTTGTAAGCGAATTCAACCAAGGGTAAATACTTTTCCCAGTGGGATTGCTGATCCATTACATACATCCGCAACATGTCTTCAAGTACTTGATTTACTCTTTCAGTCTGCCCATCAGTTTTAGGATGGTAAGCCGTGCTTAAATTTAGCTGAGTACCTAAGGCTGTCTGCATGCACGTCCAGAATCTGGAAGTGAATCGCGAATCTCTATCGGATATAATCTTCTTAGGTACTCCATGATATCTGATAATCTCGTTTATGAATACTCGAGCCACGTCAGCAACATCATAAGTATCTCTTACCGGAATAAAATGGGCGCTTTTTGTTAATTTATCCACCACTACCAGAATGGCATTGTGTCTTTGAGAAGTAAGAGGTAGTCCAGTGATAAAATCCATAGAAATGGTCTCCCATTTAGACATAGGAATGTCGTGGGGCTGTAAGAGACCCGCTGGGTGACAATGATCTGCCTTTACCTGCTGACATTCCAAACATTTTGCAACAAATTGAGTGATATCCCGCTTCATGCCTGCCCAAAAGAAGAGTTTCTTGGTATCCGCATACATTTTCCCTACTCCAGGATGAGCACAATATACGGCTTTGTGAGCTTCCCTGAGGATGGTATCTCGGAGATCTTTATCATCAGGAATGTACATCCTTCCATGGAATCGCAAGATCCCATCGCTTTCTAATTCATAACCCTCGAACTTAGATTCTTTTGCCTTAATCCCCTCAAGACTTGCCCTCACTTTTAAATACCAGCTGTCTTTTATAAGCCGGTCCAGCACTCGTTGTCTTAAGTCCACTTTAATGGGTATGAGGGAAAATATCCGGGGTCTCCTGCTTAAGGCATCGGCTACCACATTTTCCTTTCCTTTAATATATGATATTCCGAAGTCATACTCACTTAGGAATTCACTCCATCGCCTTTGCCTGGCATTTAAGTCTCTTTGGGTGAACAAATATTGTAGACTTTGATGGTCGCTTTTAAGTGTAAACTTTCGTCCCACCAAATAGTGTCTCCAGATCTTTAAAGCTAGCATTACCGCGGCCAACTCTAAGTCGTGAGTGGCATAGAGTTCTTCATGAGGCTTTAGCTTTCTGGAAGCATAAGCTATCACTCCCCGATCCTGCATCAATACTGCACCCAGCCCTTGCTTGGATGCATCAGTACATACTGTAAAGTCTTTGCCCATATCAGGGACTCTTAGGATTGGTGCGCTGGTGAGTAGTCTTTTGAGTTCAGAGAGTGCATTATTACATTCCTCGGTCCACTCATACTTAACACCTTTACGCTGGAGGGTTGTGATTGGCTTCGCGATTTTGGAGAACCCTTCCACAAATCTCCGGTAATAACCTGCTAAGCCCATAAAGCTTCGTATCTCATGTGCATTTCTCGGTATAGGCCAATCCATGATCGCTTTTACCTTCTCAGGATCTACTGAGATTCCTTCACCTGATATGATGTGACCCAAATAATGAATCTTTTCCTGAAAGAAGGAACACTTGGACAGTTTTCCGTATAACTGACGTTCTCTAAGGCAGGACAATACTAACCGCAAATGCTCCTTATGCTCTTCTTCATTCTTGGAATAGATGAGAATATCATCTAAAAAGACTTGTACAAATTTATCAAGATACTGACGGAAAACACTGTTCATAAGATTCATGAATACGGCTGGCGCATTTGTTAACCCAAATGGTACCACAGTAAATTCATAGTGCCCAAAACGTGTCCGGAATGCTGTCTTAGAGATATCATTTTCAGAAATCCTTAGCTGATGATACCCTGATCGAAGATCAATTTTTGAAAAGACAGAAGCTCCTTTCATTTGATCGAAAAGATCATCGATTCGCGGCATAGGGTATTGATTCTTTACTGTAGCTCGATTCAAGTCTCGATAGTCTATGCATAATCTTAAGGATCCATCTTTCTTCTTCACAAAAATTACAGGAGCGCCCCAAGGTGAGGTACTGGGCCGAATAAGCCCTATATCGAGTAGTTCCTTCAACTGGATTTGCAATTCCTGAAGTTCTGGAGCTGTCATTCTATAAGGCGTTTTAGAAATCGGCTGGGTACCTGGCTTTAATTCAATAGTGAGATCCACTTCTCTTACCGGGGGTAATCCTGGTAGTTCCTTTGGAAATACATCCGGGAACTCGGCTAACACCGGATATTGTTCTAAGGACGGTCCCTTTTCCTGGCTTACTTCGTGAATTGCATAAGCCTGACAACCCTTCCTTAAACAACGCTTCACCTGCATTGCCGAAATGTAGCGCAAAGAAATTTCTCTCTTAACTCCTTGAATTTGGATTACTTCGCCCTCATCATTTAAGCCCAAAATCCTTTTTCCATAACAATCTACCCACGCTTGGTGAGCTTCCAGCCAATCCATACCTATGATAAGATCATACGTCCCTAGGGCGGTAACGTACACTTTTAGTTTAGTCGAACAGACCCCTAGGTCAATTTTGCATTGATCCACACTCAAGCCCACGGTTTGGAGTTCTCCTGAGGCCATTTCCACTTGGTGGAAATCATTTTGTCTACGAGCTGCCAGCCCACATTTGTTTAATGCATATGACGAAATGAAACTATCTGTGGCACCAGTATCAAATAAGATTTTGAGTTTTACACCATTGATAATACCTGATGATTCCACTACAGTGGATTGATGGGCTGCTTGGTCGTGGTTGACTACTGCATGAATTCTATGATTACTTCGCTTGGCTGATATCGGCTCCCTCCCGGTGCTTTGCAATATGTCCGATGACGCTTCTGGGCAGTTACGCTGGAAATGCGGCCCCCCACATCCCCAACAATTTAGCTGCGCTGGTCCTCTTGAATTAAGGTGTGAGTTTCTAGAGAACGAGCCGCGTCCTCCCATGCTGGTTCCTCTCACACCCCTTCCTCTACCGGTAGTCCCTCGCGATGCCCATGGTCTGGTGCTGGACGATTCTGCAGCTATAGTGTTTACCGCCATGGGAACTCTTGTCCCCATACCTGGGGTATACCTGTTACCGTAAGGTGGCCTCGAGCTACCTCCTCTGAAAAAGTTCCGGGGAGCCTTCCCTGGGAGTCCTGATTGTAAAGGCCCTGCTGGCCCTATATCCTTTTTGATTCCAAGGTGTTCTTCTGCATAACGGCTACATTCGACTGCCTCGGCTACCGATGATGGTTTCCACATACTTACCAAGGCTCTGATGCGAGGGTTTAACCCAAATATGAAGCGTTCAGCTTGCCGTTCATCAGAGTCTAGGTAGGGAATGTATTTTACCAGCTCCATAAACCTTATTTCATACTCTTCCACCGTTCTACTTCCCTGAATTAGTGTATGAAAGGCTCTGGCTTGTTGCTGTTGAAAATATGGAGGTAAATACTTTGCGCGGAACCTTTCCTCGAACAGATCCCAAGGAACGTTGTCTGATGTAAGGTGTAGCTGCTTTTCCAGGTTTCCCCACCAAATCAGGGCACTTTCCTTTAGTTGAAACACGGCAATTTTTGTCTTTGCTGAAGGCGAATATTCTCTTAACCTAAAGCACCGGTTCATCCCTTCCAGCCATGCCTCAGCGCGTTCACCAGCTCGACCTCCCGAAAATTCTGGGAGTCTAATTTTCTGAAGCTCTCTAGAGATGTCTTCTCTCGATCCTCTGGGCTCCAAATTATGTGGTTCCGCTGAACTGGTGGCTGCATGCTGAGATTCCTCTTTGTTTTTAGCCTTAGTTGATTCCTTTAATGTTTCCAACAAGGCCTCCAAAGAGTTCATTATCACAGCCAACTCTGGCGCTTGAGCGTTTGATGTTGACTGCTGCCTTGGTGGTGACGAGGGTGAGGGGGATGGCGACGGTGGCGGTGGCGATGGCGACGGTGGCGGCATTAATGGTGATGATGCTGCCTGGTCACGTCGTCGTCGCTCATACGTCTTTACCATAGTAATGGTCCCTGAACATAGATAAAATGTATATATAAATAAATAAATATATAAAAAAAATGAGGCGGATAATCGAATTTTAACACACTAATTTCCTTGCAACTTCACATTTAAAACGGGTATAGTTTTGCTATTTTTACCCGCTAGGCGGATCTTACTGGTACCGAGGTCAAGGAGGGTGGCCACGCGACCTCCTTGTCCTAATGCAGGGTTTTCTAAAAATAAAAATGAATAATGCAGAAGTGTATGGTTATTAGTCCCTGAGGTAGGACATCCAAAGTTTATTTACCTAATGACATCCAAAACGGAAATGTTAGCTTTTCGTTTACAATGTACATCGGTAACATAACCGTCATACCTCAACCTGACTATAACATTTAAGGGGGTCATCCGTATCCATACCCCGAATAAATTACAAGGGTATGGATTAAATCTTTAGCTTTGTATGATTACCAGCATTGACAACTTTGGCAATAAATTGCAAGCAGTTTACTATTGGTTCTAACATGTTGGTGCCTCCACTGATTGGCGCATGAATTAGCTAATTGAATTTCTAAAAGTCAGAAGTAATCAACTCAGAAGTAGTTCTTCCTTCGGGTGATGGAAGTGTGCTAAATTATGGGTTCCTGCCATGACAAAACCTAAGGGCAGAATGTCACACCCTTATACAGGTGAACACTGATTTTAATGCCTGCACATTTACAATATATATTATTTCCCAACAGTTTGCTATTTTAATATTAAACGCCTAATGAGTGATATGAGTTGGCCATGGATTAAAACATGAACCACTATTATAACATATAATTTTTTTTTTTTTTTTTTTTTTTAATGGCTACCATTATGCATACTCAATTTAATTGCTGAACTTAATTTATTTAAGTATATGACATTCTTAGCATTACACAGTCACAATCTTGGCATGATTGTGACCTCACCGTTATACATTTTGGCATTCTAGACACAGTCAAGATCTTAACAAGTCTGTTCATGACAAGTCTTTGTTTATTGATGAGGTTGGTTGTTTTAATGTGCAATTTTCCCGAACTGATAGGTTTTGGGTGTTAACAGACCTATACATTATACATTATTCTGTAAATTGTATTTCTAGTGTTTATAACAGGATGCTACCCTGATATTAGTGCAGTGTAATTGTATTTCCCCTTCAGATATTGCATTTGTCTCTGCAGTGCACACACATGCCCTATACATTCCGAATTTGGTTCAAAGGAGGGAATTAACATGGAAATTTTGGACCTACCAGAACCCTTTTCTGTTGCTTTGAAATTTTACACTAAGCATGGCAATCTCAAGAAGCCTTACTAACATGTTCTGCAGAACACAACCAAATCAATGGCAGATTATATTTATTACATCTCTTCTCGTGGACAGTTTTGACTACTTGACATTTTCCAAACATTTCATATAGTTGTTTACCAAATTTTACGTTTGCC
Organism: Pinus tabuliformis; assembly: GCA_031772625.1. Taxonomy (NCBI): domain Eukaryota; kingdom Viridiplantae; phylum Streptophyta; class Pinopsida; order Pinales; family Pinaceae; genus Pinus; species Pinus tabuliformis. Next base: position 956,656,985 of record CM062817.1, read on the forward strand.
ATGCTAGTAGCTATCGCAAAGTTATATATTTTGACAAAGCTGGACATTCTTGTTGGAAGTAATATTTCTAGCTTGAGTCAACTCTTATTGTTTGTTAATTGTTTTGCAGGCTATTGACTATGATTTTCCAACAATGAACAGAGTTTTTGCACTACTAACTCCTAACTTAGTAACTAAAATTATATTGCCTATTGAAATATTGAGTTTAAATCATAATTATCATGACTGGGCATGTCTATATCATATGATTCATTTTCAGTGTTTGAAAGAAAATTATGAAGAGACAGGCATAGCTCAAGCTAGTGATACAGCAGCAGAAGTTATTGAGAATTTTTATAGAAATGAAAATGCAATGGTAGAAAAGAAACAATGTTTATATATAATGGGCTTTGTATATCCACGTTTTACGAAATCAAAGAAACAGTAGTGTATATCCTTATATAAGGGGGATGAATTTATCCGTTCATTGTAGAATCCAGTTTGGATATTCTCAACATACCTTGGGCTTGCCTGAAGTGTATGTTTTCTGCTGGTTAATACACTGTCACATATTCTGTGTGCATTTCCTATGTAATTCATATATCAGATGAATCGTAAATCAGGATTTGGGGAAAGGTAGATATAGTGCTCAAGGGAAACAGATTTGAAATTCAAAGTTTGCATGAAAGGATGTTTATAGGAATTGAAGTATATAAGATTGTAGCATTATATGTGAGGAAGCGTATATACTAAGTGCAATTTACCTCCGCTATGAAGTGATATAACCGTGAAAAGGTGTGTTGTTTAACAGGCAACAAGCATGGAAGAAATGAATTTGTGATACGATTGCAACCATCAGAGGCCATGTACATGAAGCTTATGGTGAAGTAACCTGGACTGGAAATGTCTACAGCACAAAGTGAGTTAGATCTGTCATATCAACAACGTTACCAGGGCATTGCCATTCCAGAGGCATATGAGCGGTTAATACTTGACACGATTCGTGGTGATCAGCAACATTTCGTGCGCAGGGATGAATTAAAGGTGGCATTAAAATTTACAGGCAACTTACCCTTCGTTGACATTTCCAAGCTTATCTTTTGGATGTGTAGCGACTAACAAAGGCCACCTGCACCTCAGTCTAGATGTCCCTCGGTTGAGACTGGAGAGATCGATCCATGAACGCACATTATTGAGTCAATTAGTCAAAGATTGAGACGCTTTTATATTCGATTCAAGTCCAAGTTAATTTAGATTCAAACCCTGAGTATTATAAATTTTTAATTCGTAACCCTAATCCTGTTGACCCAGCAATGCTCTCCGCGCGAATAGACTGGTGTGTTGTGATTCGTAGAGCCTTCGTTAACGTAAAATTCATGAAGATTAGGATCGCACTACACGACTCCACCGTAAAAGTAACAAAAGCTTTGACTGGATTTGAAAGATATTAAAGTCCCGTGCAGAGACTATGAGTCGAATTCATTTGGATTCGAACGATTCCTTGCCTCGTCCAGGGCTTGGAGTTGCCCAGCTCGATTCGTGTTCTACTCTTCGTTCGCTGACCCTAAATTTCTCAGGAAAGAGGAGCCAAATACCAAGAAAAGAAAACCACTTTTTTTTTTTGACCTGATTTCCGCCATTATCGACAGAATTCATGACAGAAAGCTCCCCGCGGAAATTCGCGGCAGACCAAATGCAATCTGCGAGAATGTCACGGCCATCTTTTGTGAGAAATGCAACGATGGCCGGAAATCAAACCGCAGTGCGTGCGATTACTGCGTTAATTCAAAGTGACGGCTGAGGGATTTGAACACGGCCTCTTTGGACCAGAGCCCTAGTTCGTGTATTTACCACGTAAAGCAATTAAATTGAGAGATTATCGTATTGAAAATCGATCTCTGTGGAATTCAAAACCTGACGCACAGGCAATTTAAATGATGCACAGGTCTCGGTCGCAAAATTCACCAAATTTACTTTGAAAACGATCATTGATGCTGTGAATCGAAACAATCATCCGGCAATGGATATTGCTTTCACGGAACTATCCTCCCGATAATAAACTACGGCTCTTGGGGTCGAAACTGACTGATATTTTCAGGAACTATTTGTGAAGTTCGAACCCGAGACCTTTAAAATTTGATAAACCCAGTTTGATATAATTGAGTTAATTACAGAATCGATGCCAGATACAGATTTGTAAGGCCGTGATGAGAAATTGTAAGAATTTGAGATTTCAGGAGCGTGTTTTTACAGGTGTAGGCCAATAAGGTGCCGCAGAGTTTAAAACTAGCTCTGATACCATGTGTAGTACCCTAGATTCGAATTTCAGCAAGTATAGAATCACTTATGAATTTGAAAAACAATAATGCATAAAACTGAAGCTGCACCTACCTGAACTGCTGGCTGTCTTCCGGGTTTGCTGCTGAACTGGAAATCCTGAACTGCTGGCTGATTCGATCCAATTTCGGGATGGCCAATACCACCCTACCAGACAGAGCAACCTGGTTGCTCAATCCAGAGAAGCTCTCCACAGAGGCTCTCTGTCCCTCCGTGCCCAGAACTCAGATCACTCAAGACTCTGCCATTTCAAGGTTACTTCTCCTGGTTTTTGCTGATCAATCCTCAATCCTCCTCTGGTTTTTTTTCCCCTGCTCCCGGGTCAGGCTGCTGCTATAAATATCCCCCCCTGCCTGGCGGTGGCCGCCCTCCCACTTGCAGCCACCGCCCCTCAGCATTGAAGTCTCTCTGCGATATTTCTCGCAATCAATTTTCAGTAGGTCGGGTAGTCTTTATTAGTTCAGATATTTATACGACCCATTATATGTGATATATATATATTTTGTTTGATATCCCTGTTGGCACGTTATGGCATAAGTTCATAACTTTAGCTTATATATATGTATATGCATGACTTTTCTTTAATACATAGTATAACTTTAATGATATTCCTTATAATATTTTATTTAATATATTTTACAAACATTAAATGTTTTTACTTATAACATTTTATCAAGTATCTGCTATAAATATTTAATGATGTATATATACTTATAACATTTCAAAATATGTTATAATCATTTAATGCTATATATATTTTTATTAAATGATATTTGTAAAGTCTAACTATATATCATAAAGTTTAATGTATATATATATAGATATATTCATATATTATAAAGCTTAACATTTTTATTAATGGGTCAATTAGATGGGTTGTTACATTCGCAATCGTAGCCGTTGATCACCCTCATCCAACGGTTCCCGTGTCGCTACGGCCTTTTGCTTGCACATTAAACCTCGTGCAGCTCCTCACCGTTGATTACATTCACCGCTTGATCTAACGGTGATCGCGCCTCCTGCCTTTGTTAAGTGCTCACGCATTAACGTGCAATCGCGGTGGTTTCGCGCTCGTCACTTCAGCCACGTGTCGCGCATTAACTGGATCGCGCGGCCATATATGGAAACCGCCTTGGGCCCAAAGGCGGTGCGGGGAATACCGTCCGCCCGCGAAACCCCCTGTCCCCCGGCCGTTAACCTCCGCGCATCTTTCGCGTGCGACGACTATTGGATCCGCTGCTCTTGGATCCGACGGCTCACATTCATCATCAGTGGATTCTTCTTTTTCCACCAGTTTCTTGCCAAGAAGTGATTTTCTTTTCCCCGACTTAGCCTTTGCAGTTGCTTTATCAATTATCACAGGTTCAGGATTCACTTGTTTTGCACCATCTTTCATTAACTTAGGCTTGGCAAGCCTCGCTTCTCTTTGGCCATTTTCCTTAACACGATGCATTAGAGCCTGAGCTTGTCGATCATCATTAGAATCAGAGTCCGAGTCATCATATCCTCCCATTCCACCATCTGTTTCTTCTACAACTGTGGTCTAACCAATGAAGAAGACACTTTTTGTGGTGCAACTGTGTGAAAGCTTGAAAGGTTTAGAAAACATAATATCCAACGAAAACTGGTCGCATTTCCCATATGTAAGTGTATCAAGCATAACTTTCTTATTATCAACATGAACATTGAGGAGAGTTCTCTCACTTTCCTTTGCATTTTGAATCTCACCCAGGGCTGCCTGCGATAAGTGGAGATATTTACCATCTCCAGGATCACAGCTCTGAACCTCCCCAGGTTTTTCCTCCACACCCCAAAACTCCATTTGATCTGAAACCCTCCGCTCGATTATTTCGGTTCAACTCCTAACAAACGAGGAACTCTATTATAACTCTGTCTGCTTCTCTCATCTCCATCTGCTCCTCTGGTGGCTCTGTCTACTCCTTGAATATTGCCATATTGACATCAATGACAATCCATGTCCAACAATCTCCCCCTTTGTTATTGATGGCAATATTCTTCTGCTCTCTCCCCCTTTGACATCAATGGCAAAGGAATGCATACAGACTCCCCCTGTCAAACTGCTCCCCCTGTCCTGCTGCATCTTTATGAATGAACTTGAGTGATGATAAAGAAATAACCCCCATCTTTTGACGCAGATGTTCGAATGCTTATCGAGGAAGAGGTTTTTTGAAAATATCAGCTATCTGCTCCTTTGTACTGATATATTCTAGGACGATGTTTTGTTCAGCTACTTGCTCACAGAGGAAATGATACTTGATTGGTATGTGTTTGGTCCTTGAGTGCATCACTGGATTTTTGCTGAGACTGATAGCACTTGTGTTGTCACAATAAACGGTAATTGGTTGATTTGTACATACGTTGATATCTTTTAGAGCTTCCTTCATCCATAGTATCTGAGTACAACAGTTTGCTGCAGCAATATACTCGGCTTCGACAGTGGATAATGATATGGATGACTGTTTTTTGCTGAGCCAAGATACCAAACAGTCTCCTAGGAAGAATGCATTTCCACTAGTGCTTTTCTGATCATCTATACTTCCAGCCCAATCAGCATCGGTGTATGCAGTTACAGTTAGTGTTGAGTCCTTTGGGTACCAAAGACCGAAATCAGAAGTTCCCTTCAGATAGCTGAGAATTCTTTTTACAGCTAATAAATGGGATTGTTTGGGAGAAGATTGAAATCTTCCCACCATTGCTACTGCTTGCATTATGTCTGGTCGTGTAGCTGTTAAGTATAGAAGGGCTCCAATCATTGTCCTGTAATGAGTTGCATCTACTAGAGGGGAGTCATCATCTTTGCTCAGTTTACAGTTTGTGGTCATAGGTGTGCTCATGGGTGCACAATCCTCCATTCCATATTTTTTGAGCATTTCTTTCAGATATTTGGTTTGAGATATACACAATCCTGTTCTAGTTTAAGATATTTGAAGTCCAAGGAAGTGGGACAGCTCTCCTATCATTAACATCTCAAACTCTTTTGACATGTTTTGAGCAAATTCATGGCTCATTTCATCATTATTACTAGCAAAAATCAGATCATTGACATAAACAAGAGCAACTAGTAACTTACCTTGATCTGTCTTTATGTATAGATTGCTTCCAGCCACTCCCTTTTTGAAGCCTTGTTGTTGTAGATAGTGATCCAGTCTTGCGTACCAAGCTCTAGGAGCTTGTTTCAACCCATATAAAGCCTTTTTCAACTTACAAACTAAGTCCTTTCTTGCTGTTAGATCAAAACCTTCTGGCTGCTCCATGTAGACTTCCTCCTTGAGTTCCCCATTTAGAAATGCTGATTTCACGTCCATTTGATAGATTTTGAATCCTTTTGAGCAAGCAAATGCCAAGAACATCCTGATAGCTTCCATACGGGCCACTGGTGCAAATGTCTCTTCAAAGTCAATTCCTTCAATTTGTGAATAGCCTTTGCAGACAAGTCTTGCCTTGTTTTTGATAACTTGTCCTTCCTCAGCATTTTATTTTTGAACACCCATTTGGTTCGTATTATGTTTTTGTCCTTTGGACGAGGTACCAGCTCCCATGTCCTGTTCTTCTCAATTTGGGACATTTCTTCTTCCATAGCTTTTACCCAATGAGGATCCTTACTTGCTTCTGCAAATGTTTCTGGTTCTATCATAGATAGGAGGGCAATGACTTTTCTCTTCGGTGTGATTGATATCCTTTTTCGGGTCTGCACACCTTCATCTCTATCGCTAGTGATCTGCTCTTCTGGATGATGTCTTTGGACATACTTCATCTTTGAAGGGGTATTAGGTGGTTCTCTTCCCTCTTCTTCTTCTTCATCTATTACTTCTTCTTTAGGTTCTTCTTCTTCAATGAGAGAGTCATCTTCATGTTCTTCAATTTCCCTTTCTGGAAGATCTTCATCAACCTTTACATCAATGCTTTCCACTATTTTCTTCAGTCGATAATTGTAGCACTTGTAAGGCTTGCTCCGTGTAGAGTATCCAAGAAATATCCCTTCATCAACCCGAGAATCAAACTTTCTGGGTGAGCCATCATTTATTTTTATGAAGCACTTGCTTCCAAAGATCTTGAAGTACTTCACCGAAGCAGGTCTTCCTTTCCATAGCTCATAAGGAGTTTTTCCACAATTTGGTCTTAATTGAGTTCGATTTAATGTATAGACAGCTGTCCCTACTGCTTCTCTCCAGAATCTAGGCTGTAAGTCTGTTGCTAATAACATTGTTCTTGTCATTTCTTGGAATGTTCGATTTCTTCTTTCAACTACCCCATTTTTCTGAGGTGTTCTGGCAGTTGAGAATTCCCTTTTAATTCCATGAATATTACAGAACTCACTAAACTCGTTTGATGTGAATTCTCCTCCTCTGTCTGTTATGAGGCACTTAATTTTTGAATCTTTTTCATTTTCTACAAGGGCTTTTAGATTCTTAAAACACTCAAAAATTTTAGATTTATACTTTATGAAATATATCCACATCATTCTAGTATAATCATCAACAAATAACACAAAGTACCTTTCTCCTTGGAGTGCTTGATTTCTAGTTGGCCCACATACATCAGCATGGATGATCTCTAAGGGCTTCGATGTAGAGTGTTCCTTTGTTTTGTGGCTGATTCTGGTTTGCTTTCCATGTTGACATGGACCACATACTGCTTGATTTGGTTTGAACAGCCTTGGGATGTCTCGTACAACGTTTATCTTGCTGATAATGATCAGATTATGGAAGCTTGTATGTCCAAGTCGCTTGTGCCATAGCCAACTCTCATCTATCTGACTCAGATAGCATTTATTTTCTTGAATCTTGTTCAGAATGTAAATGTTGTCTGGTGTCCTCACCCCTTTTGCCACAAGTTTCCCTGAGGCAGAGTTCCTTATTTCACAGTCTTTGGTGTTGAAAACAACCTTATGTCCTTGATCATAGATTTGGCTGACACTCAAGAGGTTGTGTTTGAGTCCATCAACCAGCGGAGCATCTTGAGCTTTTCCTTTTCCATTGATCAGAGTAACTGTTCCTTTTCCTGTAATTTTGCCAGATCCGCTTCCAAAGGACACATTCCCTTCTTTTTTGCTCAGTGAGACAAACTTCCTTCTGTCTCATGTCATGTGTCTGGAGCACCCACTATCTATAAACCACTGGTTTCCATTATTTTGAGCATATAGAGCCAGGCCGCATTTGTCCATGCTGGAGTTCTTGCTACTCGTCTTTCTTCCTTTGAGTGGGCAGTCTTGTTCATAGTGTCCATTATTGTAGCAGAAAGAGCAAATCAGATCAAATTTGGTCAAGGGATCAAATGAGTTAAAGGTTTTGATTTGTCCCTGCCTTTTGGGGGCATATGAGTTGATTATTATGTCCTTTAGCTTTGTCTTTTCACTTCTGCGAGCCATACAATGTCTGGCTTGATGACCGAAGTTTTTACAGTGAAAGCAGTGTCCAACAAAAATGGTTTTGTACTTGTTGAAGCAACCACGGTTTGAGTCGATTTCCTTCCTGGGAATTACTCCTCCCTCGTTCTTTGGATTTGCGATGGGCCCTTGGTGGAGTACAGGTTTGTATTTGCTATAGTGTCCATGATTTGACTCCACATTCTTCTTTGGAGTAATTCTCTCTTCATTCTTGGGATTTGGGGTGCACTTTTCATCTTTTGGATTGTAGGAAAGTGCATTGGCATAGCTTTTCGCATTATTCTTAGTGCTTGAGGATTCTCCTTTGAAACCTATTCCAGACTTGTCATGTTGAGGTTTTTGATTTTTTAGAATAGTCTTAAGTAGTTGAGAGCTTTTACAGCCCTTTTTAATTTGCTCCAACTCCTTTCTCAGAGACACTATTTCGGTCTCGCGTTCTTCACAAGTCTCTTCCTTTTCTTTAAGCTTTGCTTCCAAGAGGTCTTCTCTCCTTCTTATTTCCTTGTTTTCCACTTTGAGAGAAATGATTTTGTTCCATAGTTTCTCATTTTCTTCAATGGCACTTATTAACAGTTCATCTACATTTCCTTCCAGCCCTAAGTCATCATCATCAGCGAGTGCCATGAATAATGCTTCTTGGCTTTCATCATGATCGCTTTCCTCATCTGATTTCCTTTTGATGACCATAAATTCATCCTCATCAGACTCATCTTGCTTGGAGAAGAGGTTTTTCTTATTGAACCCGTTTTTTTATGTGCCATTCTTTTAGAATTTCCTTCATCATCACTGTCATGTTTATGAGGACATTTTTCTGCATAATGGCCTATTTTTACCACATTTAAAACAGATAAGAGGATACTTGCCTTTAAGCTTAGATCCTTTCTTCAACTTTCGTACAAATTGAGCCAATTCGGATTCCACATCTGATTCATCACTACAGTCATTCCTTTCTTTCCCCTTCTTTGACCTTGAGGCCTTGAATGCTGCATCTTTGGAGCTTGGGCCACCTTTCCTCATTTCATAGGCTATGGGAATTCCATGGAGTTCATCCATTTTGAGGGTATCTAGATCATTTGCTTCTTCTATAGCGCTTCTTTTGGAGTCAAACCTGTCTAGAAGAGACCTTAAGGCTTAATACCTTTTGAACAATGGTACTTTCTTCAACTTTTTCGTCCAATCCTTTCAGGGAATTTACCACTTTAGCTACTCGGAGGAGGTATGCTGCAATATTTTCTTCATCTTCCATCCTCAAACTTTCAAATTGTCTTCTATGAGTTTGAAGCTTTTCCTTTTTTACTTTTGAGTCTCCATCGTACAAGCCAACTAGCTTCTCCCACATTTCTTTGGCCGAGGTACAGTGCATGATTTTTGTAAACTCGGAATCAGTGATTCCACTAGTGATGGAGTTCATGGCCTTTGCATTTCCGATGTAGGCTTCCTCTCGTCTTGGTCTGTTGGAAGAGTGGAAGTAGTTTTGTATTCATTTTGAACAAAATGCCAGACTTCAGGTCCAAGGGACATTAAGTAGTAAGTCATTCTTTTCTTCCAGAAACCAAAGTTAGTGCCATTGAACAAAGGAGGTCTTCCTGATGCTTTGTGGTTTCTCATCATGACTTCTGATCCTTCTTCAAGCTGTTAGGCTAGTATGAAGAAGCCTGCTCTGATACTAATTGTTGGAAATACTGAAGGGGGGGGGGGTGAATCAATATTTCTTACAATTTATTTTTTAATTGTTCTAGTGATTGCCAACAACCTATATAGATATGTATATGTATACACAGAACACATAAATCAATAGCTGAATTTAATGCTTTTATTAAAACTCAAGACAGTGCAAAGAGATAAATACAATATAAGTTTGATTGTGAATAGTTTCCAAGCTCCATCTTGGACTTCAGTGAGGCTCCAACCCCCAGAGCACCAACTCTGTTTTGCAGTGGTTCTGCACTTAGGAGCACCTACCCCAATGACTTCAGTCCTGTTCAGTTCTGAAGCTCCAACCTCTTGGGCTCCAACCCAACCTTGGTATAAACAGGTATGCTGCTGCACTCTATTCAGCTGAGGTTGTCTCACTCCTGCTCTCCTGCCTCTATTGCTTCTACTGCCTCTACAGCCTCCACTGCTTTTTCTGCCTCTTTTGCCTCTGCTGCTTCTACTATCTTACCCTCGGGTTCTTCACCACCATTACCGCCACAACAATTCTCTGTTTCTACTGTTTTATACATTCCCATGCCTTTGTCCATTCGTTTCCGCTTACACCGTCTCTTAGGCTTCCTCCTTAGTCGCTGTCATTTCCTCTGACTCGCTTGATATTTTAACTTCCCTCCTTGATCGCTGTGACCTCCTTTGATCACCAGAACCCCACCTTGGACCGCGTTCGCTTTTCACAGGGAAACAAAGTTTCATTTCTGCCAGATATTGAAGTCGAACAGGTAGAAGAAGTTGTAGGCATGTACATATTAAACAGAGTGCAAGCCATTTTTCATAGAACCAAGGCGGACCTTTAAATTGTACAAGTCTAAAGAAACCAAAAAACCCGTCGCAAACGTTTACCTCTAAGATGTAAGTATTACCTCACAATCAAATGCAATGAGCTACAATTTCCTTTTGTTTCTATTTTATTCCAAAAAAACACGTAATCGCGCCCATATTAGCCTCTGCCGCATTCGCAATCGCAGCCGTTGATCACCCTCATCCAACGGTTCCCGTGTCGCTACGGCCTTTTGCTTGCACATTAAACCTCGTGCAGCTCCTCACCGTTGATTACATTCACCGCTTGATCTAACGGTGATCGCGCCTCCCACCTTTGTTAAGTGCTCACGCGTTAACGCGCGATCGCGGCAGTTTCACGCCCGTCACTTCAGCCACGTGTCGCGCATTAACTGGATCGCGTGGCCTTATACGGAGACCACCTTGGGCCCAAAGGCGGTGCGGGGAATACCGCCTATCCCTCAGCTGTTAACCTCCGCGCATCTTTCGTGTGCAACGACCGTTGGATCCGCTGCTCTTTGATCCGACGGCTCACATTCATCATTAGTGGATTCTTCTTTTTCCACCAGTTTCTTGCTAGGAAGTGATTTTCTTTCCCCCGGCTTAGCCTTTGCAGCTGCTTTATCAATTATCACAGGTTCAGGCTTCACTTGTTTCGCACCATCTTTCATTAACTCAGGCTTGGCAAGCCTCGCTTCTCTTTGGCCATTTTCCTTAACACGATGCATCAGAGCCTGAGCTTGTCGATCATCATCAGAATCAGAGTTTGAGTCATCATATCCTCCCATTCCACCGTCTGTTTCTTCTACAACTGTGGTATAACCAATGAAGAAGACGCTTCCTGTGGTGCAACTATGTGAAAGCTTGAAAGGTTTAGAAAACATAATATCCAACGAAAACTGGTCGCATTTCCCATATGTAAGCACACCAAGCACAACTTTCTTGTTATCAACATGAACATTGAGGAGAGCTCTCTCACTTTCCTTTGCATTTTGAATCTCACCCAGGGCTGCCTGTGATAAGTGGAGATATTTACCATCTCCAGGATCACAGCTCTGAACCTCCCCAGGTTTTGTCTCCACACCCCAAAACTCCATTTGATCTGAAACCCTTCGCTCGATTGTTTCGGTTCAACTCCTAACAAATGAGGAACTCTCTTATAACTCTGTCTGCTTCTTTCGTCTCCATCTGCTCCTCTGGTGGCTCTGTCTACTCCTTGAATATTGCCATATTGACATCAATGACAATCCCTGTCCAACAGGCTAGTTGGATTGCATTGAAACTCTCTCATTCAGATAACATGATGGCTAGTTGGCTTGCCTTAAAACTCTTTCATTCAGATTACAATATGACTAGTTGACTTGCCTAGAAAATCACTCATTCAGACCAGATCAGTGTTTCTAGATGGTCAAGAGTCAAGACAGTTTGCTTAGGAACTCACCAATTCAGATCAGCTAATGACTATATAAAGAACTCAATTTGCTCTTCCTAATAGGCAATTCAATCACTCAAGAATCTATCATCTTTTCATCTATTCGAAGGTCTTCTAAGGAGTATTCAAGGATACTGTGAAAGAGATCCGAGATCTGCTTTTTGTTCAGAAGCTGATGTGGAAGGTCCAAAGTATACTTCTTTTCTGAATTCTGTTGCTCTGTGGAAGGTTCAAGATCTGTTTCCTTGTTCAAGTTTTGTTGCCATCCGAGATCTGTTTCTAGGCTGAGCTCAAGGAGGTTATACCGAGACTTTTCTCTGCAATCTGTGGCATATACTTTGATTTCAGATCTGATATATTTCTTTGGGTTTAAGTTTTGATCTACTTCTCTAAGATCTGTGGCTTTTACATTAATTTCAGATCTGATCTATCTGAGGCATATATATATATATATATATATATATATATATATTTTCCAAGTTCAGAGATCTGTGGCATATACATTGAGTTCAGATCTGATCTATTTTTCTGGTTTCAAGTTATGATCTACTTCTGTGGCATATATATATATATATATATATATATATATATATGAGTTCTGATCTATTTAAGGCTTGTGATTATGCCAATATCTGAGATCATTTTCAGATCTGTCTCTCTGAGATCCTAGTTACTTCAGAATTGAGATTTGGTCCAGGTTTCTTGCATATTCAAATTTTCATCCTATCCGAAGTCTGAGCCTCTAAAGAAACGGATCAAAGCTCTATTTCTGTGGTATGTTTGTGCTCTTGTGATCTTGTTGATAGACATTGTCTTAGCACTTAGTCTTGATGTCTTGTTGAAGGATCTCTATAAGGAAAAGCTTGTTTGGGTTTTCCCCATCATGGGGTTTTGCCCTGGTCTTTGACCTAAACTCTGGTATCTCTAGTTATTTTGCTCTGTGATCTCCACTTTCTTGTCACTGTTATCTGTTGGATTTATGAAGTATAATTATTTGATGAAAAAATAAATTAAAGATGTTCAAATAAATTCACAAATAATTATCAGCAGTTTAGAAATTTTGCCACTTGATTTCTCAACACATAAGCCTATCCATTTGTCACCTCTGAGCCATAGACAAAATAGCTATTAGGTGACCAATACCGGGAGTCTCCCTTGTGGTAAAAGTACACTAAAGAGCAAGAGTTGGTGAGCTATGGTGACAGTGGGCCTCCACCTCATTGTTGTCCCTTGGTGTAGTTTCTTGTGTTGTGAGCCCTCTCACAAGACCTGCTAGATTTTGAGGCAACATAACCAACTCGCATCTATTTGAGAGGAACCTTCTCGTGGAAACCAACCTCATTTCTTCCATGTTACATTGCCTTATCCTCCATGCTTTTGACCTTCGGATTTCCGACAATCCCAACCACTCAACCAAAATGGTTTGCCTTCTCCTTTTATTTGCTCATCCTTGCTACAACATCATCACATCTACCATGGCCTGCACTCAACCTTTGATCTTGGTCTATGTGCACAGCTATAGGTCTTCCTATGTTCGCTTGCTTTGCACCTTCTATTTCGTTTGCCATCATTCACCTTACACCTCCAAATTTATCTCTCACTCTGTTTGCTCACTTCATCAATTGACATTTCTGCAGCTTCAAATGGACATATCTCTAGATGCCCCTGTATCAAACTTACAGGAAAATCATTGTGCCTTTGTGCACACATAATCATCTACTTGCTCCATCACAACCTTATCCTTCTGCAATTTGTAATAATCTTGCTTAGGAGTCCACATTCTCTGTATATCTAGTTTATTTCTCCATTTCACCATATACTATTTGTAGTGCCTTGCATCTTGAATGCCTTCTCTTCCAACAGTTTTTAACTTGAATGAAGCATACACAACCCAAATTACAATACAAAACCCAGATCTTATAAATGATATGGGCCTCTTGGTATAAGGGAAAATATTATTTCAGGTGTGAAAATATCAAATAATAAAGTAATGATTGAATGATCAATGTGAAAGTGCACAATCCACGCATTATTAATATGTTATGAAAAATATATATATAAAATAATATAAATAATGGAAACAATAAAAACAATAAATAATGATTAAATAACTAGTAATTAGTTAATGAAGGGATATGTCCGTAAGGACATGACCGTTAGTGAAGAGGTACATGCCTAGAATATATAAGCAGCCCCTCATTCTCATTTGTAGGCATCTCATATCAGTTCTTATATTATATTTTATATACATTAGTTGTCCTACAATGGATGTTTACGTCTTCGAAGTATTTTGAAGCCTATTTTGCTGCGTATACGAACTTTGTTCGTTACATTGGTATCAAAGCCACGTTGGCTAATCACTAGGCTTTTGGCCATCAACCCTTCGTCCGTTGCCGTTGGAATTCAGGGTTTTAGCCACAAGAAGATTTTGGAGGTTCTTTAAGGTAGCGTCAGGCCATTGGCCATATTTAAAATATATATATATATATATATATATATATATATATTAGAAAAAAGAGAAAAAAAAATTATAAAAAAAAATAAATTTAAGTTTAAAGTTGAAAAAAAATATTATTATAAAAAAAGAACAATATAAAGAAATTATATTTAAAAAAAAAGACTTGCCTCTGTTGCATTCCCGACATAATAGTCAATGCAGCCTCCCAGCCTCGGCAGTCGTTGTGCAACCCACACACCACCAACGTCATATCATTCTGCCTGCAACCCTTGAGAAAAACAGAAAGAGAGAGCGCACGACAGGCAACCCGACCAACAAAAGAAGTGGTTGCTGTAGACCCAACAGTGCTCTGCGTATTTTTTCAAAGCACAGGTGTTATCACTACATGACCCAACAACTGTTACTCATATGCCGCCACTCTTAGTTGTAATCTAGCAACGACCACTGATGCAAATGACGCCAACCCTTCTATCCTATGTCCATTTCACTGACCTGACAACCCCCATGACTTGAACGCAACATTCCAACGCGTAACCACCGACGCTGCAGTCAATAGCCCACCCTCCACTGATAGTTCTAAGGGGAAGTCTCTATCTCGACAGCCATCGTTTGCCATTTGCAACCAGCCTCCATCGGGACGTCACGTCTGTTGTCGCACAAAATGTCTACGCAGCGCGACAACGCGGAGTAAGGGGGCTGTCACTCTTAATCCTTACTCACTCCATTTAAGCTGTCTCCCTACAACAGGCTAAGGGGGGTAGACCCTACGAAAATGGAATGAAGGAGAACTAGTTGGAAACTAGCCAGTTTGGGAGACACAGTGAAGCGACCAAGTACTTGATTTAGATTTAGCAAGATTTATAGGATTTTAATTGATTTTTTTGGCACCATTGCTGGGGATGTTTTATTCTCGGCATTTCATCAACATTTCCTCATCATTCTTCTCATTTCCCATCTTTCGTTCAAGCCGACAACTCCAACATTTTTTGGTGTTGTTGTCGGGACCGATTTATCGGGCCTTGGCTCTACGACATTCATCTTTCATCTTTCTATCATTCATTTTAGCCGGCAACGCCAACATTCTTTTGCTTCATTGCCGAGGATATTTTATTCTCGGCGTATCAATGACATTTCCTCATCATTCTTCTCATTTCTTATCTTTTCATTTGAGCCGGCAACGACAACATTTTTTGGCGCCGTTGCCGGGGATAGAGTTTTTCTGTCCTTGGTCTCCTTGACATTGTTTTAATCATCTCATCGTTTCCTCCATTCATTAGCCTGTCAAGTGGCACAACATTTTTTGGCATCATTTGATCTTTTCATCGCTTCATTTTTCATCATCTCATTAATCGTTTCATCTACACTTTTAGCACTTGGACATTTTGGTTCGTTTCTTTTTTGGGTGGCGACTCCACTTCTTTCATTTATTATTTCTTAGACGAGAAGCCCACCCTTATATCTAGTTGTTTTTGCCTTTTGGATCCTAGAGCTAGATTCATGTTCAAGTGGTGACTCCACTTCTTTCATTTCTTACAAGAATTTCTACTAAAAGCTCACTTCTTGTGGATATCTTGATTTTCTTGAGCAGGGGTCTCTCTCTAGCATCCATTTGGTCCCTCCTTATCCCTTTAAGCAAGTCACCATAGAGGACTTGTTTACCTCGCGTCATTTTACTAATTTTCTCGATGATATGCCAAAAGAGGCCATTCATAAATTGCCTTTGTTCTCGAGTGGTGATTCTGTTGCTGTTAGAAAGCATATATGCGGATTTACTCATACAATAATCAAATATTGTAGTTCTCCCAAATATAAACATGAAGATGTCAAAATGTATCTATTTGCCTCTTCTTTAGAGGGTGATGCTTTGAATTGGTTTCATAATTGTCCTGAAGATTCTTTCGCTTCTTTACAAGACATCATCAATGCTTTCATAGATAGATATGGTGATCAAGATAGCTCGCCTTGTGCCCCTAACATTATGCAACAGAATGAGAGTGATCTTGTAAAGGATCTAGCTGTCAATGAAAGATTTCAAGACAATTCTCCATATCAAAATGTGCCATCCACTTGTACCGTTGCAAGACAAATCCATGATAGTGGAAAAGCAGGAACAAGTTATCAAATCAGTGTCGACAATGAAAGGGAGAATTATAAGCATATTATAGAAGAACTAAAGCAGTTGTTTAAGGACATGCAGTTCAGTGAAACACAGCTGGTCAAAAATATGGAGCTTAATCAAGAAAAAATTATAACTAATTACGTCATGGATATGAGAACTTTGTACAATCAACTGGAAAAACGTGATGAGGAGATGGAAATCATGAAAATTAAACACTTCGATCATGTAACCACCGTAGTAGAAAAGTGTGCTCAGAATATGGAGGATATGAGGACTGACATGCAGAGTCAGCATGCTAAGGAAATGGAAACCATGAAAGCTAATCATGATAGGGAAATTAATTCTATGCAAAGCAAGTTATTAGCCCTAGAGGAAAATATGACGATCATGGAATTTAATCATTCAAATCACGTGACTGCCATGGAAACAAGTTATCAAGAAGAAATAAGTTCAATTCAGAACAGATTGTCAACTATGGATGAAGAAATGACCATCATGAGATTCGATTATAATAATCAGTTAGCTATCATACAAGCAAATCATGAGAAAGAGATAAACTCTATGCAACATTGCTTGATGACCATAAAAGCAGATAATGACAAAGTAATAAAAAATATGGAAGTTGGTCAGATATGTCTTCAGAATAAGTTATTGACCATGGAGGAAAACCATGCCAAGGAAGTCAGTGCTATGAAGGTTGAACACTCTACCCAGATGGATGCCATAACAATACAGGTACAGAAACTTCAACATCAGTCAGAGGATGAAAGAAACAAGGAAACATCAATAGATCATAAGCCTCCCTATCTACTGCAACAAACTCCATCTTATTATGAGGTCATTTGTTCCATTGAAAAGTGGCTAATTGAAGGTGACTCGGATAAAATGGAAATTAATAAGAATTAGGTTGATGCTCACATGGTTAATCCACCAGTCATAAAAGATCAAGTTATAACACATGACAACTGTGAGACTGATCCATCATTCTTGACTGAGCAGATGCAAAATGAAGAAAGACATGTCATGCATATCTTATATACTTCATCTAAGAGTTTTGAGCAGAATGTTCCACATCATCAGTGATACAACCTGCCACAAAGAAAAAACGCAAGAGAAAGAGAATGAGAAAACGGTTTGATGCATCTGATGGCCGTGAGTAGCTTGATTTTCGGATAAGAAAAGGTCCTACTGTAAGCAGGATTGGACACGGCACATCTGAGAAACAGCTGACAGATTTGCCTGAAAGCAGGCAAATGCTCAATATGCACTATATTGAATGCATATGATGCCATGGGGCATCTTTGTATTGTATTTCTAACCTTATGCCCTATTAGTTCAGTATTTCATTTCGTAGCTAGATTTATGTTTTTCATGTTATTAGGATAGTTAATAAATGAAGAGCTTATATCTTTCCTGTGCTTAACGTTATATGATGATTTTTGGATGGATGCTACTTATGTTATGTGTTGCGTGGATGCAGATTCTGGATTCTCACATTCTTCCAGTGCAACAACGTGTCCCCAAGTAGAGCCAGATGTTGACCACTACATGTCAATGACCCATAACAGTACACCCGTTTTTTTCGCAAAAGGAATAGCGCCTAATCGACATGTTTGTGCTGTTCAGCTATCATCATCAGCCTGATCATCATGTTATAATGTAAACCCATTCTGCATGTATATAATGTAAATAATCTCAGCAGATCCGTGTCGTGTATGTCATTGCCTAGGTAAACCTACTTTTCTGGTGATGATCTACATTCTGGGAGGTTTTCTGTCTCACTAATCCATTCTCGAATGGTTGGCAGAGTTTTCCTTTAGCCTTACCCCAAAGCCGGAATGGATTTTGTCACTGGCATCTTAGGCGAGTCCTAGTGTTCTAGATCGAGTCTATGTAAAAGTGATTTGGGAATAATCTTCACTATTTGGTTAGGTTATTTTATTAGAAATTGCTTGGTCTGCTGGATTATATTTGTGTCGTAGAAATGGGTAGTCTGTGAGGGTATTTTACAAATGGGTTTTCCCCTTTGAGATGTAAAAAATATGAAAATCATGATGTAAAGTGTCTTGAGGGTTGGAAAAATAATTTATCCCCTCATATGTTAATTAATTAAACTTTTTGGCAAAAAACTAATTAAAATCCTAAGCTAGAAATTTAATTAATTCTAGCTCCTAGGTAAATTTAAATTTTCCAAAGGCAAAATTCATTGGTCCTTAAAATTCAAATTTTAAAAGGCCTCGAGACTAAGGTAAATTAATTATTTTGCTAAATGTTAAGCCTTTGGTCCTTGGGGTTTAAGTCAAAGTCAAATTTTTGAGGAAATCAACTCAAAATTTTTATTTTTCAGTTAATTAAAATGCATTTAATTGAAAAATTCGAATTTCCTCAAGAATTTAATATTTCGATGGATGAGATTAAAAGAAATTTTAATCTTCATCAACGGTTGAGATTGCTTTGACGAGGATCATTCGAACTAGCCATTGGAAGATTTATCTTTAAATAGGAGGTCATTTGTCAGTTGATCCATCCGATCTCTGGATCGTGTACTAAGCTCTCAAGCTCTCTTGTATACTTTTTTGAATTAATGCCAAAGTCTTTGGGGTTTCAACATGTTGTAGTGTTCCTCTTCATGAATTTATAGTAACATTGTTTTAATTTATGCTTAATATTATGTGAAAACTATCAATCAAGAACTCTCTTAGAATAATGTGAATACAAGTATCTTATTCAGTTTGTTGGATCTAGGGTAACATTTTTAATTTTGATTGAAGTAGCAAGTATCTCTATTTTTTCATAATTTTATTGTTATTCTATTTCTCTACTTGATTTGATGGTTGATCTAGTGTTTGCAGAAGATCTCTCAGATTCTCATTGAGCGTTTAGGGATAGTCTTCGGTTGGAGCGGCCAACTCTCAACACATATTTTTTGAAGAGCCTACTTCATATAAGCTTCAAGATTTATTTAACGATAATCTTTTTTTCTGCAGGGTGTTTTTGGTTTAGTACCTCTCTAAAATTTCAAAATCTTTTAAATATTTTATGGAAATTTTGATAGATCTGGCTATTAAGAGCTTTAGATTATCAGATCTGGCAGCGGAGTTGGATTCATACTCCTCAAATCTGATAGATCTATAAATTATTTGTATAGATTTGTTATTTACTTGTGTAGATCTGAAATTTTGTAACATAATTTTGAATTTTAACACTTGGGTTTTGGGATTTTCTCTATTTTTGTACATATTGGGTATTGGTTTTTTCTTTTTTTCACTTGTGTAGGAATAGATATGAGAAATCAGCCAAGAAAATCTTCATATCTGAGCTAATTCTAGACCCTAGAAGGCAAGATCTGGGCTCAAAGATTGTTTGTAGGAATAGATCTTGGAAATCAACCAAGTAAATCTTCAGATCTGAGATTTTTTCAAGCAGATCTGGGGGTTTTGAGACAGATCTAGGCCTTGGAGGGCAATATCTTGTCCCAAATATTTTTGCAAGGCCAACCATTAAAGATTTTGCAGTAAATCTGAAGGAAAATAATTTTTTCAGAGCAAGGGTTTCAAGTTTTGGGGCTTCTAAGCCCAGATCTGCCTTCTCCTAGCCCAAGTGCTAGCTCTCATTGGCCTTAAATTCCATTTGCTCCATTTCTGATTTGAATATTTAATTTTTTGAAGCTAATCATTGGTGGGTTTTTGCAGAAAATTTGGTAAAAATGTGTTTCAGATATTGAATTTTTTTTGGCAACTTGGGCATGTGATCTTCAAGGCCTAGGGCCTAAGGGTTTGATCTCTAAACCATCTTTTTCCTCATTGTTTGCTACAATGGTCATATACATTTCTAATAGTGGTGAAAAATACATCTAAGTGGTTTGAAATTAACTAAAAAATTGCTAAATATATTAATAAGTCATATATGTTTGATGTGCATCAAGAATTTGGCCAAGATCTACATTTTGGGTGACTTTTATCTCTGAATAATTTTGTTTCTGAAGTCTGAAATATAACAGTGGCAAAATTTCATCTGGGTTAGCCTAAAATTAGTTCCTAAGTTGTCTAATACATTAATGAATTAATTTTTTGAGTTGGGCATTCATCATTAGGCTTATTTCATGTTTTAATTGTTGGTTGTAACAAGTATATCAGATCTGATATAATTCTAGAAGTCACATCATAACATGCTGATTTTTTTTTATAATTCATGTGGGCAAGTTTGGAAACTTTTCGGTAAATTTTTGGCATAAAGATATTATTGATAGTTTATTGTTTTCATTGTCATATTGCTGCTGTCATAAAGTTTTTCTTACTACTGTCCTAAAAACTAATTTATGAAAATTAAGTACTTTTTCATGGAATTGTCATAAAATGCATATCTGTTGTTTCATAAACTGAGTATTTTTTGAGTAGTTTTTGTTCTCTTTGAGCTATAATTGTATCAAAAAAGATTTGAAATAAGTTTGTGGTTTAATTGTAATAGTCTCAGGGGTTTATTTTTAAGTCTTCATCCAATAAAGCGAACATTTTATTTTGGTGATTAAGGGCTTTTGCCACACAAGTGTTTATAATCCTCGGGTCTAACTTCTTCTCATCATCTAGTGCATTTGCATATAAGTTAGTTTTGCATAAATAAAATTTACTTCCAAGCATAAGCTTGGTCGATAGAAGATAGCTATCCATCCATCTTTGCTTAAGAAGTCTACTTTTAATAGTACTTAAAACAGTGACCTTGCAGTCGTAAGAGCCACAGCTCTCTGCAGTGTCGGAGGAACTGGGTATGTTAGATTTTCAGGACAGATATCGTTAATCACACCTTAGTGTGTTTCACCTTATCTTCTTTTTGCCAATTACTACGAAATCAGGTTCGATATAGAAAGGATCGAAGGGTTAGAACTTAGACAGGCATTTAATTAAAATTAACCAAGATTCTTGCATCTCATATTAGCTTTAGGATCTGTACTTCATATAAGATAGTCATTCATCCAAGCAGCAGTTGCAAATCAATTACTTGGTCCTAAATTTCCTAGCAAGATAGTTGACTCCATAAGACACTGGCATCAATTGCTTAAAATGTAATCAAATCCTATAAATCTTGCTAAATCTAAATCAAGTACTTGTTTGCTTCATTGTGTCTCCTGAACTGGTTAGTTTCCAACTAGTTCTCCTTCATTCCATTTTCGTAGGGTCTATCCCCCTTAGCCTGCTGTAGGGAGACAGCTTAAACGGAGATATTGGGGATCAGGGTGACAGCGCTCGATCTGAGCCGTTGTCGCTGTGCCTAGACATTCTGTGCGACAACAGTGTGCATATTCGCTCCTTCATGTCACAAATCCTTGTTGCACCGTTGCACTATTCCTAGTGTTGAACTATCCTCGTCCTCCCTTCTATCTACCGCGACAACCTACAACTGCTTGTTTCCAATCAATTTGACACACCCATACGCTACTCGACCCACACCCATATGTTGTTCTACCCAACACCATTCTCCGTCCACAACATCATGTTTTGCGTCGTGTCTTGTCCATTCACTGTTTGATATCCATACATTAAGTTCATTATTATTATATATTTTATATAATAAAGCTATATAATATTTGATATATAAGTAATAATAATTATATTATAAAGTTAAATTAGTTAATATATATATTGAAAGAAAAAATTATATAATGGAAGAATTTTAGAAGGTGCCAAAAAAAGAGACTTTATCATAATTCGAAGAAGTGGGTCTCTTATACGAAGAAAATAAAGCCTTAATCAAGTGTACAAAATTATTGAGGAATATGAATGGAGTCTAATTCGTAAACAAAATAAGGAAGATTCTCGTATAAAGGTATTCCAATTGTAGATTTTAGATTATTTACATTAAAATAATGTATTTAAGGGAAAGAGATTAGTATCGCTATTAATCCAAACATCAAAGATAATTACATCAATATTATTTTGGCAAATCAACTACGAGGTCTAGAGCCAAATATAGGCGAATGAAAAGGTATTTTTGGCAAAAAAGAATATGAAATTAATAATTTACAAGTGACAATTGATCATTATGAGTACATATCTCAATTCTGTGTTTTTTTCCCCTGAAAAAAAGTCGTAATTTTCATTAATGAGGAAAATTACATTTTGCAGATGCCCATGGCATATACTGTACTTTGGGCTAGAAAGCCTATCTTGTTGATAAAACAAAATTTGAAGTGTATTCCATGCAGGGAGACACTACTTTGTTACTGGGATTTTCAATATAAGATATTTACTTACTCTATGCAGAGAGTATCAAAAAATAATTGTCATGTATAAGTCTGCTTGATGATGCATATATATAAGATTATATAAAGACAAATAAACAAAAATATGTGTTTCAAGCTCCTTTAGAGCTAGCTATTCTGATATGTCTATAAAAGGTCGATGATAGTATTGATGGAAGGTTCCATCCTTTTGCTCCAGTATGCTCCATGTTCCTATAGGCCTGTGCGCTGCTTCCTTGGATAGTAGATCGGCAGCTGTGTTCCGCTCCCTGTATATATGTTGACAATTAAATGTGTCAAATAAGTTTATGAGTCTATGGATTTCTTCCATGATGTGTCTCAGAGAAAAAGCATTACAATTTGTATTTTTGTTTATCCAATTGCATACTGTTTTTGAATCTCCAAAAAGTTGTAAGTTTCTGCATTGTTTTTCTAGTGCAAAATGTATGGTGTATTTTGCTGTTGAAAGCTCAGCAAAATTGTTCGTCCCTTTGCCCAATCCCATTTGAATTTTGTAATAATGAGATGATGTAAGATGTAGGACAATGCCCACCCCCACATCCCATGTCTTGTGCTGAGCCATCAAAATATGCCTAGGGATGAGTTTGGTTTATGCTCTCTGGTATGATATGCCTGGGGTTGGAATTTGGTTCCTCATCTGGGATCAGTTGATAGTCAGCTAATACTTGAGCAGTGATGGCCGGCCAGTGGGGGAGGGAGTTCTGAAAAATAAATCTATTCCGGGCAATCCATATGGCCCAGCAAGTAAGGGGAGGTTCTTAGCTTTCGTTGAGGGTACAATAGACCACCATCCCTCCCAGGCTTCCCGAACAGTTGCGCCCTGCCAATGTGGGAGCGAGGGTATATGTAAGTGTATAGCAGTCCATAGCTCTTTTATGGATGGGCATGTAAGGAAGAGATGATCCACTGTTTCATTGTCGGATTTGCAAAGGCTGCACCAAAAGGGTCCATGAAAGGATCTTTTGATAAGATTTTCTCCTGTTGGGATTTTATATCTCAGAATGGTCCACATGAGGAGCCTCATTCTGGGAGGTGCTTTTAGTTTCCATAAACTTCGCCACCAAAGTTCACACAGTGGAGGTTTCATTGGGTTCATAAGAGTTATATAACCCACTTTTGGTGTATATTTCCCATGCTTCGCATGTGCCCAGATTAACTCATCCTCCCCTTCCTGTATCCTGATATGAGATTCCGTGAGGGCCTCCGTGTATTCTTTCCAGTGTTGTTGCCATGGTTGAGGGATCTGCAATGCCCTCCCAGATTTCTAGGCTTGTTGCAAAAAAGTAGAGCGTTCATTGTCTGCTATATGACTAAGATGTGAGATCCCTCTAGCAGTGAGGTGTGTTCTAAGCTCCTGTGGGAGTCTGTGAGCATTCCCACATCCAATCCAGGGATCAATCCCTATTCTGACGACATCTCCCGACTTTATTCTCCATGTGAGGCCTTCCCTGATAAGGGGCATTGCTTGTAGGACTACTTTCCATATGTTTGATCTTCTGGCTTGTATCCACTGGGGTTGTCGAAGCCAATCCATGAGGTTTAAAGGAGCTATGTATTTAGAGATAGCCACCTTAGTCCACAGGTTGTGTGATGTGACTAGCTGCCACCCTAGTTTTGCCGCCAGGGCTGTGGAGAAAGTGCCAAGGCTTTTGATTCCCCATCCTCCCCATTTCTTTGGGAGTGCCAGGGATTCCCAATTGGTCCAAGCAAATATCCTTCCCGACTGTTTCCCTTTCCACAAGAATCTGCAGCATAGGTTTTTTATTCTGGCTAGTATTCCCCTTGGTATCCATGCTAAAGACATCCAGTATACTGGGGTTGCTTCCAGAACTGCTTTTATGAGGATCAGCCTTCCTGCTCTTGATAAGTATTTGTGGAACCAGATGTTTAGCCTTTTTTCCATTTTGGTTATAAGCCAGATCCAATCAACGTTCTTATATCCAAGGGGCTTTAATCTATAGCCCAAGTATTTAAGTCCCTCATCCAGGTGCTGGAGGGTATATGGGAATCTTCGTAGGGCATACTGAATCTCGTATGGTGAGCATCCTATAGCCGTTATAGTGGACTTTGTATCATTAACCAACATGCCAGTAGCTGCTAGAAAGATAGTGAAAGAGTTGAGAAGAGCAGTCACATCACCAATACTCCCATTTAGGAAGAGCAGCACATCGTCAACAAAGAGCAAGTGTGTCAATGTGCATCCTTTTATGATGCGGATCCCCCTTAGCCTACCTTGTCAGTGTTCCTCCTTTAATATATGGCTGAGTCCTTCCATGATGAGTAAGAAAAGTAGCGGGGATAGTGGGCATCCTTGCCTGAGACCTCTTTCGGAGTGGAAGAAAGGAGAGGCCGCACCATTTATAAGAACACTGAAAGTTACATTAGTAATGTAGCACATAATCCATCTTATGAATTCATATGGAAATCCCAAGTGTGTTAATATCATTCTAATGTATAGCCAATTTACTCTGTCAAAGGCTTTCGAGAGGTCAACTTTTAGGACCATACCTTTGAGCTTCTGGGTCTAAATAGAATGTAGAATTTCTTGAGTAGTTCCGACCGCTTCATGGATTTTTCTATTCTGAAGGAAGGCAAATTGTTCAGCTGAGATGTGGTTTGATAAGATCGGTTGGAGGCGATTGGCTATGATCTTGGAGATGATCTTGTAGATACAGTTACACAAGGAAATGGGCCGGAAGTCATTGAAGGAGGTGGGGTTGTCCGATTTGGGTATGAGGGCGATAAAGGTTGTGTTGTAGGCCTCATACATTCTTCCAGAGGATCTGCATTCTTCTATAACTTGTAGGAGGTCCCCACCCAGAGTATCAAAGAAAGCCAGATAGAATTCCACATTCTAGCCATCCGGGCTTAGGCTTTTGTCTCGCTTAAACCATTTAAGGGTGGATTCCAGTTCTCCCAGGGAGACCTCCTTTGCCAATTCCAAGGCTTCCTCTTGGTCAACAAACCTTGGAAATAATTGAGCAGTCCTCATGATTTCAACCAGGGTGGCATTTGGGGGAGCCTTATAGATGTTCCTGAAGTGGGCTGTGGCCATAGCTGCTAATCGGGGGAAGGTGTTCACTGGTTCTCCTTGTTCATCTGCTAGCTGCCAAATAGTATTTATAGCTTTGCGCCCATTCGCAAATTTATGATAGAACTTGGTGTTATCATCTCCTTCCTTGAGCCAAATGGCTCTGCTTCTCAATCTCCAGCTCTCCTCCCTATCCTTAAGAATATGGCTTCTCTTAGCCAGAAGAGAGGTTATCTGTTCTTTGTGTTCTAGGGAAGAGAAGATCCCCCCAAATTCATTCTCATAATCCTCTATGGCTTCTTCAGTCAATTTGAGTATATGGTCTTCTTGTGTTCTCTTCTTATGTGCCCATTTTTTGGAGAGATTTTTTAGTTCTCTCGGGTTTTTGCAAATCCTTCCGAGATAGTCCTTTCTGCTGTAGGGGGATGAGCCTTCCAGAAATCAGTTACTAGATGGATATAATCTGCGTCTCTCAGCCATGTAGCATTGAATTTGAAGGGACCTTTTGGTTTGTTCATACCCCCTCTGATTTCCAAATAGATCAGCCTATGGTCCGATAATCCCCCTGAGCCCACCCACTGTCTAAATCCCTGCCCCAAGTTTAGCAATTGCTCCTTGATGAGGAATCTATCTAGTCTTCTGGAGAGACTGTCCACCCCTGATCTATTATTTCTCCAAGTAGGTAGGATTTTTGAGGAGGGGATATCAATGAGATTATGATCCTCCAAAATGGTCTCAAAAAAATCTGAGAGGTTATCTCTTTGTGCATTGTGCCCCCATGATTCCGCAAAGCCAATGGAGAAATTTAGGTCCCCCCCCCACAAAATGAGCTTGTCCTTTTGAAGGATGTGTGATTCTAACAGTCTACTCCAAAAACCTTCCCTATTGTGACAGGGGCCATATATGTTGATAACCCTAAGCTCAGAATCGAGTTCAGAGGAGTATATGTCTGCTCCTAGGTGGCCTGAGCTCCCCCAAGTATTACAGATTCTGATGGAACGGTTGTTTACACCCAATGCGAGACCCCCAAAACGCCCTGTTGCATCTAGGGTGTAAAATGTCCAACCAGGTAGCCACGATTCAAGAAGGTGGGTAATAACACAACCTTGACCTAGGGTTTCTTGAAGAAAAAGGATATCAAAGGGTTCAGATAAGAGCAATATGCTCATGGCTAGTTTTTTGTCAGGGCTAGCCAACCCTCTACAGTTGAAGGAGAGAAATTTCATGGAGGAGGGTGCTCATGGGTATTCACTGCTCTAAGTACCCAATCGATGGAATGTTGTTTGCCCGCAACAATCTCTTCCCCAGCTTGTAGCTTAGCTTTGGATAGGGAGGAGGGTCTGCCTCTAGTAATCTTTAGAGGAGGGGGAGAGGTAATCAGGCCGATACCCAGGGTGTCAAGGGCAAGGGGGTTGGGAAGAGGTACGTTGGTAAAGGATGGTGGAGTGCAAGAGATGATGGGGGAGGAGGGCTTGATAAGGAAATCCATGGTTATGGGAGGGTTGAAGGTGTGAGCAAGGGACTGAACAGAACTTGTATCAATGTAGTGCGGAGAAACAATAGAGTAAGCAGAGGAGGAGTTTGTATTCGACATACCCATAGAGAATGCAGCCTCAGCAGCTGCCCTTGCTCTGGTTAGAGGAGGAGAGGGTGCGCCGATGGGTGCCTTTCCCCACTTCTTTCTGGTCTCCTTTGTAGGTGCGGGTACTGCATCTGAATGTGCCAAATTTGTTGCCTCTTCCTCCACTGTAGGGCTACCCTGAGCTTGTGAGCTTTTCTGCGGGGTTTCCTTCCCCTTAGCTCCCTCCCTCGCCTTCTTATTCAGAGGACAGTCTTTGAACAAGTGTCCCACCTTGTGGCAACATCTACAGCAGAAAGGGACTCCTTCATAATCTAGAATTTGCTGACGGGAGAAGGTTTTCCATTGTAAGGTGATATGCTCCTGAAGGCCGCCCCGAGTATCTAGATGAACAAGTATCTTGGCATATGCCATCATGCCAGTAGCCAGATATGATTTATCATGCTCTAGATAGGTTCCCAGTGTATTGCCAATGTGCCGGAATATATCCTCCGACCAGAATTGAAGGGGTAGTCCAGGTAGTCGAACCCAAATAGGCCCAACTCCTATCTGTTCTTTTTCTGGATCAAAAAGAGGGTTCCAATGCCGGAGAATAACTGGAGCATGCTGAAAATGCCAAAAAGAAGACAGGACCCAATCTGTGTGCTTGGCTTTGGCAAAGTGCAGGGCAAACCAACCCCTAACAAAGGTTTGAACAAAAAGGAGGTCCGTCAGGTGCTGACCCCATACCTTGGAGGTCCACAACTTGAGCCTAGCCGCTGTGTAGCTTCGGCCGCGAATCCTTCCAACCAACACCCGGTCCGTCATGTCCATGGTGTGTTATGAAACCAGCACAAATAAAGATAGAAAAGATAGATCAATGCCTTAGAATTCAG
The DNA here is from genome assembly GCA_031772625.1 of Pinus tabuliformis. Lineage (NCBI taxonomy): Eukaryota > Viridiplantae > Streptophyta > Pinopsida > Pinales > Pinaceae > Pinus > Pinus tabuliformis. The sequence goes on from CM062817.1 coordinate 956,684,948, forward strand.
CCTCTTCGAGGGGGCAACCTCCTTTACATTACATAAATGAACAATTCTTGGATGATACAAATGAAAAGACCTCCTTTCTATATATAGGAGTCTAAGGGGTCATAACATAATCAGAGCCGACATAACAATAATAATGTAAGGGCACAATAATAACAATAATGGGCTTCTATGGGGCACAATAGTAACAATATGGGCACTACATGGGTACATCAATATAATAAGTGGGTTATACTAATAACAATAAGGGGTTACACTAGTAGTATAGGGGCGTAACATGCTCCTCTCCTTCAAAAAGCGTTGTCCTCAACGCTTGAGTTGTTCTTGATGCTTTTGTATAAAATTCTTCTCCTCCCATGTGGAATATTCAGCGGGTAAGTTCTTCCACTTGATAAGATACTCTGAAATTGATCGATTTCGTAGCTGTAGGGTTCTTGTTTCTGTGACTGCTCTAGGTTCCAATATGATTTTTCCTTCCTCTTCAATTTCTGGCAATATTGTTTGAATTGGGATCTTTTGCAACTTTTGAATAAGTGGCCATACTTCTTCGTCCTTCTTCCATTCATCCCTTGCTTCGTTTATCCAATCTGGTTGGATAATATAAATAGCACAAAACAATGCTTCCACATCCTCATCCTTGAAGAGTCTTCCCATTTGGTAAGGTCGCCATTTTTTAAGTGCATGTAGTATTGCCAACATTTCCTTCTCATAAATAGCTTGCTTGAGATGTAGCAGTAAAAATACCCTATCACCTACATCAAAACATTTTTCACTACGATGTTGATCTACCTGTTGTTTCGTTTGATTTTGCACCGAAGTGGCGTTATCCTTTAAAAGTTGGAGAACTTGTTGTTGATGCTCGATGTGATCTTTCACTGCTTCAACCTTTTTCTTCTTGATATGTCCTTCTATCTCTAGAGTTTGAGTGGTAATTTCTTCCAATCCTTTACAAGATATGGTCAGATTCATTTCTTGATGCTCGATGTGATCTTTCACTTCTTGAACATTTTTCTTCTTGATACGTCCTTCTATCTTGATAGTTTGAGGAGTGGTAATTTCGAACAATGAATTACAAGATATGGTTGGATTCATTTCTTCTTTCTCGATGTGATATTTCACTTCTTGCACCTTTTTCTTCTTGATATGTCCTTCTATCTTGAGAGTTTGAGGAGTGGTAATTCTTGCCAATGCTTTACAAGATATGGTCTGATTCATTTCTTCTTTCTCTGGGGTGGGGTCCTGGCGTATATCTTCTTCTTTTGATGTTTCTTGATCATTTTCTTCCTCCTCTTCATATTCTATGTAAAATAATTTCTTCTCAGCACACTTATGACCTTTAATGCATTTTCTATCACAATTGTAACAAAGCCCTTTTTCTCTTTTTTCTTCCAATTGTTGTGGTGTAACCCTTGTAGGTTGTGGAAGGCTAGGAGAAAGAACACTTCCATCTTTATAGTTGTGAGGGGTACGCTTCTTGGTTTCCATAATTTTGCTTTCCACTATGTCACAAAGCCCTTTTACTCTTTCCAACTATTGTGGTGTTGCTCTAAAGGTGGTGTTGCTCTTTCTATCCTCATAATGTGCTATCATTTCCTCCGTGAAAATTGACCACGTAACAAGTTGTTTACGAGAACAAAGCCCTTCGTACCATAAAAATTGATCTTGTTCTAAATATGAAGATGTAATACATACCTTTTGTAACGGTTGTACACCATGTAGATCAAAATATTGCTCCATCTGAAGTATCCAATTTACCGGATCCTTGCCATCAAACTTCCTCATCTTGCTTTTTCTTGATTTTAGGAGCTCGACCTTGAAACGACTGTAACTCTGTACTTTCGTATCTTTAAGTTCTGAAATTGTGATCTATAGTAGCCCTCTGTGTCCTCTTTCCAATGCCACTAGTCTGATCCAAATTGGATTCTCTAAGAAAGAGTTATGCACAATCTCCCAAGATGACCTGATTATAGACCTTTCCAGAAGAGCGAAGTTGTATGAAGTGCCATGTGTACACTTTTTAGTATTTGGTTCTAAAAAAGATATACAAGAAACTACAGTCTGTCCTCTTTCTGTACCTTCTTACGAAATTTCAATCTGATTCCTAGAGAGAAAGTTATGACGATTTTCCCCAGGTCACCTGTTTTGAATGTAATTCAGAAGTCTGCAAAAAGACCAACTTCCTCAGATCATAGCTCTGCAAATATCGCGCGAAAAGCTCTAAAATTCGGACCCAAGGTTCAACGCGATTTCTTCTCAAATGGGTTTTTTTTGCGACTTTTGAAACGTCACAGAAAAAAAGTTATAGCGAAAATGCCACGATGACCTGTTTGGAGCAGCGAAACCCTAGAATCCAAAGCTCTGATACCAAATGTTATGAAACCAGCTCAAATAAAGATAGAAAAGATAGATCAACGCCTTAGAATTCAGCCTCTTCGAGGGGGCAACCTCCTTTACATTACATAAATGAACAATTCTTGGATGATACAAATGAAAAGACCTCCTTTCTATATATAGGAGTCTAAGGGGTCATAACATAATCAGAGCCGACATAACAATAATAATGTAAGGGCACAATAATAACAATAGTGGGCTTCTATGGGGCACAATAGTAACAATATGGGCACTACATGGGTACATCAATATAATAAGTGGGTTATACTAATAACAATAAGGGGTTACACTAGTAGTATAGGGGCCTAACATGGTGTCACCCCACTGTATATCCTCCCTGAGTCTGAGAATAACGTCTTCACCTCTGGCTTTGAAACACTTCCTCTTTTTGACCGGCCTCATCGGTTCTTCAGGGGCATTCGAACGATCCTCTGGCTAGTTAGGGTTTGTAGCAGGGTTATCAGGGCAAAGATGGTTGGCCGCTGGAATTGGTTCCGAAAGCGGGGGTACCGCCGCGTAGCTACCGGATGGAGGCGCCTTAGGTATTGCTGCTTGTGGGTTACCCTGGGCCAGGTTGAGGTGCCCCGGGGAGTTGCTTGTAGATCCAACTGGGTGGGATGAGAGGGGGGTTTGTGAGCTTGTAGCCTCAGGGTTTGGGTGGAAGCAGGTAGATGCAAAATTTGCAGCTGAGGGTGACTGTGCGGCGAGGGAGGAAACAACCAGATCGGAGGAGGCTCAGAGAAAGTCACGGTGGAGCAGGAAGGTCTCGAGATCGAGGGTAGACCCGCAATGGTAGCCGATAGATCGCAACAGAAGGGTAGGAGGTCATCCGCAGCAGAGCGAGGAGTTTGCCAGATATTAACATTCTCCAATGGGTCCTCCGAATAGTCTACTAGGTCAAGCTCCATGCTTGTTCCGAGATGTTCTCCGCCAGCTGCCTCCAGGACCATTGTAATCGTTGCTGCGTTGTGAGAGTCGGAAATTGGCGAGTATGCAGTAATCAGGGAGGAGGACGGGGTAACTGCGTGATTACGGAAGGCTTCGATGGGATGCGGGAACCACTGCGGTTGAGGTAGCCGAAGGAAAGCAGACAATGACAGCTAGGGTAGGTAGGTTGGGTAGGGTGCAGTCGTGTCGCTCGGCTGCAAAAAGCCCTAACCCTTTTCAGACAGGCTCTGCAGCTCCATCCTCTCCCTCATCACAGTCATGAGTCCAATCCTTCTTTGGAAGTATTTCATTTGAAGTGATGCTGTGATTTCTCAATTCTATGTTGTGACTATGCGAGGGAAAGTTTTAAGAGCCGTCCTATATTTATATGTATAATAAATGGGCGAATCCCATGATACATAGGAAAAATGGAAGCGAATCTCTCACCAGATTATATTATCTTGTAAAATCAAGTCGAAAATTTCATGGAATTATAAAATTTTGTAAGAACTTGGCGAATCTCACTAAATAATAAAGACTTTGTAAAGGTCTAAGAAAGTTCATAGTGAGTATTTCTTGTAATGACTTCAAGCGTTGTTAAGTAATCCATAAAAAACCAAAACAAGTATATTCCTAGGTCAAAACCCTAGCAATAGAAGGGTTTTAGGTTTCCCTAATACTAGTAATAGAAGAATAAGGATGGGGTTTGTTTATTTGTTTTTTCATGTTGGTATATCATCCTGTTGCTATTATTTCTAAACAATGAATGAATTCAATAGAATTGGATAGGTACAAACCAATTCACTTTAGCTTTAAAATATCTCATCTATTAATTTTATTCTTTCACATTTTTTTTTCTTCTAACAAATAATATAAAATAAAAAAACGTTGAGTATTAAACTTGTTTTTCGTAAAATAATAAGTCCTTGAGTATTAAACTTGTTTTTTGTTTTCAACATATCATTCATGAATAACAAATTTGTCATGTGTTTGTTAGATATTCTTGCTCCATGCTTTTATTTATTGCTTACGTAGTTTTCATTCTTGATCTCCCTCTACCTCAAGTGAAGAAGAGTTAATTAGGAAAAAAATTCCATGTAATGGCACTCATGACAAACTGAAACATGTAAATCCAGATGTTATCATGGTTGGCAAAAGTAATATTGTTATGGGACCTTCATTCTAGATCTCAGAGGAAAGTAGCAAAACAAACTCATACTCTTATTGTTTCTCTTTCAAGGATCGTCTCCTTGGGGTCATATGAATTCCTCTCTTTCTAATCATTCTAAACATTTTATATTTTCCAACCAACACTAGTTATCAATGTTGACTATGTAACTAGCTATTCAACCAATTTTTTTTTTTCTCTCTCATACATGCAATCTCTATTTATGCATTTCTTTCCAATGAACTTTTAATGCTCTGGATTATAATTCAAAAATTAAGCAAGAAAAAACCATTTTGTAAAGTGCACAAGGGATTAACTATTACTTTTTTTATTTATACTAGGTGCATGGATTGTCTAGTTAAGCAATTGTTACATAATTCATGTCAACTGGCAATCCTTATGTCAGAGCTTTATGACATTGATGATAAAATTTTGATCGATTGATCTTAGTTTTAAACAAAAAATCATATTGCAATTCCACTAAGGAAGTGGGGGGCACTTAATAAGGAAGGACGATAGATTCCCCATATTTATATATCAATAGGTGTCTATCTCATTAAGTGTGCAACTTTTTAACAACTAACTTAATAATCACCATTGTAACTTCACCTTTCTTTTCTTCTTCTTTCTTTCTAATTGCCCAAGGTGGCCACTGAATTCACAACAGGACTAATGTGTGACCACTTAAAACAGTATTTCCACTGTTGCCTAGTAATTCAAATGTGTTATGTATGACTAATGTTCAAGCATATAAAAATATATTTCAAATATATACAAGTCCAAGAGGTTAACTCAACTAGTTGTTTCCAATATTGTTGGACATTTGGCTAGTTCTATGCCAATAGGTACCAAAATCAATTCTTCCTAGATGAAACACATTAATCAATGTTACAAGTTTATTAGTCGTATCATCCACAAATATGGTGGTGTCACTTGGATATGTTCATGTGAATTTCCTCCAAAAAAAACAAATATATATCCAATTCGAAAATAAAAAAGACCTGTATACATCCACTATACATCATTGATGCCATGATTCACTCTACTGTTTAACCCATTTTAATATTTACTCTCTTGGCCTTTTTGTCTAAGCTTTAAATTGCATTGTGATTCATCTAGAACAATATTATTTCCCACTTCTATACCATTAAGAAAATACTTCACTTAATAAAAGTAATGAGATTACTACCATTCCATTTTATATTTTTTAAGAAAATGAGCATGCATACCTAACCTATCCTGACACTTGGTCCTTAAAGAATACAATTTTTCCATAAGTTCCCATATTTGGCATCTAGTTTTCCAAAAACACCCTCACCACCCAAAAAAGTGAACACAGGTGTGTTGAGAATGCACTTTTGTGTTGCAATGCTCACCTTCTCTTGAGCTTTAGAGGCAACATGCTTTTTAGCTTTCGTGATATGGAAGGTTCATTTTGTTTGAAATTTCCACAAAAACAAGGTCTTCCACAAATAGACTATTAAATTATTCTAGTTAAACTTTTAAGTAAAAATTCGTAAACATTCTTAAAAAGTGTATTAGTCTTTCATAGGCTTGCACATGGTCCTTGTTCTCCCTCCTTTTGAAAATGATCTATGTTGATTTGGGGTAGCATCGGATGTGCTTTAGCCACGAAATTTGGTGGAGAGGTTGGGGCACATGAGATCTCCATTACCCAGAAAGGGTTTGGGTAGATTCTAAACAGTTCAAGAGATATTAAAATAATTAATATTTTTAATGGAGTCCCTAAGTTTAAACTTAGGGAAAATAAAATATTAATGTGTATTAATATGAAACTGTGTTAGAATGGTCCAAAAGACATGGATCAAGCCAGATCTAATCTTAGCCGTTGATTAGGGACTTAATCTCGGCCGTTGATATGTCAACAGGAAAAGTATAAGAGGAGGCTTGAGGGTCACTTGGAGAATACACCAGAGTGATTAGTCATTCTATTCTCTAGAGCGAGGTTTGCTAATAGAGATAGAATCAGTGATCGGGAGTTGCAACTGAGGGGCATTCAGTACTGAGAGACAAAGAGGCAAAGATAGTGCCAGAAGAGCAGCGTAGTAGCCAGGAAGAGTGACGCAGAGCCCGCCAGGGCTCACGCAGGGCCATGCAGAGGCAGCCGGGAGCTGTGCAGAGCCTTAGAGAAGCCAGTGTTGCTGACACAGAGGGCTAGAGGGCTAACACAAGGCCTCCTAAGGTTGACGTGGACCCATCCGGGGTGACGTAGGGTTAGTGCTGGGCAGAGGGGTTGATGCAATCCAAAGAGAGGTTGACGCTGGGATTTTTGGGGCAAATTGGTGCTGAGTAGCTGCCGGAAGGATTATCCGGGGTTTCAGGCAGGAGATTTGTTAGAAACTGAGAGGTATTACTGCCAAGGAAATTCTCTGTTGGATAGGCCAGTTTCGGCACCCAGATTGTACTTTGATATTGCTTAATAAGAAAACCCTCAGATTGTTGCACTAGTTTTCCCACATTGGGTTTTTCTAGGGACATTGGTCCAAAAATAATGGTGTCATATGGTGTGATTGTTTCTGTTTCCTTTAGTTGTTGATCTGTAATATGTTGAGCATGCACTAGTGTTTATTTACAGTATTTACATTGTAAATAACTTGCTAAGTAAAATAACAAGTAGGTAGGAATAAATCAGATAAAGTGCATGGAGGGTTTCTAACTAAGTAAACTTAGAAACTTCAACATGGTACCATAGCGAGATTGCAGATCACAGGAGGACTAAGGACATTAGCAGCAGAAAACAATTGTCCCGAGGTGACAAAAGTTGTTTCTAGCAGAGCAGCAACAAGGGAAGGGTGACACAGTGCCTGCATCATCAAGGGTGAGCAGAGAAGACGCAGTGTAGAGGCTAAGTAAGGCAAAGGGAGCCTCACGCAGAGCCACGCAGTCGCTGGGAGGGTTGATGCAGTTGGCTGAGGAGGCTGGGTTGTTGGTGCCGGGATTGCATAGAGCCTAGGAGCTCTCATCTTCAGGTTGCTGGGGTTTAAAAGGTTGTGGGAAGATTGCAGAGTGGAGCTGGTGAGGTACTGTGGTCAGAACAGTACCTGACAGAGCAAGGCTAAGAGGAGCTGCTATCGAGGGTTTCTAATTGAGGAACTCGGATCAGTGGTGCGTTTGCACAAGACGATCAGAGTAGGGGGCATCTCGACAGCGGTAGAAGGATTTCCAGGATGGAAATCAGGACTTAGAGGGAGTCCAGAAGAGAACTTCGAGACAGGAAGTAAAGAGTCAGAGGAGTTGAATAGAGAACTTCTAGGAGGGAAGTAGAGGAGTATTATGGCACTACACGGAGTAAGAGACCAGGATAGACTGGATGGAGCATCGAACTTCGCAGTCTAGAAGGCCAGAATCTTATCCATAATTGACAGAAATCGTATCAAGAACTTTGCCTTGAAGGTAATAGCTATCCCAGTCGACTCTAATGATAACGACAAGTACGAGGAGGCAATGGCGATGGCCAAGAGCATCATCCTTGACGGGGTCAAAGATCATGTAGTACCACACATAGCTGAGAAGGAAACATCATTTGAGATGTGGGAGGCTCTTAAGAAATTGTACCAGCATACTTCTGTGCAGAGAAGAATGCTACTTGAGAATTAGTTGAGGTCGTATCAGATGAAGAACGGAGAGCCAATTGACACCTTCCTCGGAGGATTGAATGAGATCCAAGATCAGTTGACTATTATAGAAGTGACATTGGATCAGGAGTTGATGGTGAGGACAAGCCTGAATGCTCTCTCAGAAGATTGGGAGGTATTTATCTAGAGCATACTGGGCAGAGGAACTCTCCCACCTTGGGTCGAGATGTGGGCAGCTCTTCGCAAGGAAGAGATCAGATGGCAGTCGAAGACGGGTAGTAGTAGCAAGGGGATCAAAGTCAAGCAGGAGGAGGAAGATGTTGCCCTAGCATCTGAGGGAAAGCAGGAAAAGCGGAAGAAGAAAGATCTCTCCAAGATCAAGTGCTTCCACTGTAGGGTGCTGGGTCATTATGCGACCTAGTGTCCAAGAAAGAAGAGTAAGGGAGAGTCTTCCGAGACTAAGGCAGCGCCAGCAAGGGCAGAGAAGGAAGTTTTAATAGACAATGACTGTGCCATGAGTGCACACGCACCACTTGAGCGGAAGTGGGGAGACATCGAGTTATAGTCAGGCAGACTACAGGCGATGAGGGGCAGGATCCTCGAGGTACCCAACCTCTTGGATTTGACCTTGCTACGGGAGCCTAGACAAGGAGTAGCAGGACTAGCTGATGTGGGTAGAGACGGATGCGGATGGAGCTGCAGAGAGAGCTACAGTGCAAAAGTTTCGAGAGAACGCGAGGCTAGCAGGCTGCAGCAGTGCGAGAGGCACATGAGTGTTTCACCAGTGCAAGATGGCATAGAGAGGTGTGCAACGGTGCGAGATGCAGGGAATTGTTGCAGCAGCACAGATGTCAGAGAGGGAGCACTTATCAGCGGCAGAGGGAGCTTTAGCATCAGTTGATGTCTCTAGCCCAACAGGGAGGTCAGATTGGGAGATCAATTACTTACTTCTTAGTAATTGAGTTGCAGTGTAGCGATGGGAAACACGATGCAACATGATGAGAGGAGGTGCAGTGCGGATGTAGTGCTGGGAGAAAGGACCAGCAGCAGCACGGATGCAGAGGGAGTTGTCGTACAGATGCAGCAGTGGGAGTGGCAGAACCATGGGCAACAGTATAGGATACAACAGTGCAGAGGATGGTGGGCAGCAGGCCTAGCATCAGCATAGGGACCGATGTCGGATGATCAGAGTAATACTCAGTGAGGAGTATTGCTAGAGCACAGTCCTCGCTAAGAGGGAGTGTTGATTTGGGATAGCGTCGAATGTGCTCTAGCCACGAAATTTGGTGGAGAGGTTGGGGCACACAAGATCTCCAATACCCAGAAAGGGTTTGGGCAGATTCTAAACAGTTCAGGAGATGTTAAAATAATTAATATTTTTAATGGAGTCCCTAAGTTTAAACTTAGGGAAAATAAAATACTAATGTGTATTAATATGAAACTGTGTTAAAATGGTCCAAAAGACATGGATCAAGCCAGATCTAATCTTAGCCGTTGATTAGCGACTTAATCTCGGTCGTTGATATGTCAACAGGAAAAGTATAAGACGAGGCTTGAGGGTCACTTGGAGAATACACCAGAGTGATCAGTCATTCTATTCTCTAGAGCGGAGTTTGCTAAGAGAGATAGAATCAGTCATCGGGAGATGCAGCTGAGAGAAATTCAGTATTGGGAGACAGAGAGGCAGAGATAGTGCCGGAAGAGCAGCGCAGTAGCTGGGGCAGGGCCACGCAGAGGCAGCCGGGAGTTGCACAGAGCCTCAGAGAGGCTAGCATTGCTGACGCAGAGCCATCCAGGGCTCACGGAGGGCCACACAGAGGCAGCTGGGAGTTGCGCAGAGCCTCAGAGAGGCTAGCGTTGCTGATGTAGAGGGCCAAAGGGCTGACACAGGGCTTCCTAAGGCTAACGCAGACCCATCCAGGGTGACACAAGGCCAACACTGGGCAAAGAGGGGCTGACGCAGTCCAGAGAGAGGCTGACCAGTCTAGAGAGAGGCTGACGCTGGGGTTTCTGGGGCAGGTTCGTGTTGAGTAGCTGCCGGAAGGATTATCCGGGGTTTTAGCTAGGAGATTTGTCAGAAACTGAGAGGTATTACTACCAAGGAAATTCTTTGTTGGATAGGCCAGTTTCGGCACCAAGATTGTACTCTGATTTGCTTAATAGGAAAACCCTCTGTTGTCGCACAGACTGTCATGACAATGCTCAGACCGGGGGCTGTCACCCTGATCCCCGATCTCTCCGTTTAAGCTTGTCTCCCGCGGTTAAGGGGGGTAGACCCTATGGGAAAATGAATGACCAACTGAGGACCCGTTGGGTTGGGAGACACGAGGGGGAACAAGCACTTAGTTGATTTTATTAAGTTAATAGACCAGTGTCTTATGGAGTTAATGTTTAAATGACTACTTGCTAAATGTTGCAGAAATGTAAACCATGTAGAGCAATCATTTATCATCAAATAACCTGAGCGAAGATTAACTTTTATCAAATGCGAGAAAATGCTTAACGGCTTAATGATACTCCAACAATTTAAAATTTCGAAAGATAAAGTGCCTTGAACAATCACGTAAAATATTAACCAGAGACCACATTCACGCAGTTAATCCTCAGATGAACATTGAATCATATTAAACACTAATTCCCACGTCAAAATTTTTAGCCTCAGCATAAAAGATGAAACCTAAGAAATTTCCGAGCCAAGATTGAAATTGGCAAAAAGCTTCCAATTTTTTTTTTTTTTTTAAATGAAAATGAAGCTTTAAATCCAAAAAATGAACTAAACTAAAAAGGAAACCTTTTATCAAATTTTATATTTTATATTTTTTTTTATGATTTTTTATTTTTGTTTTTATTTTTATAATTTTAAAACAAAACTTAAAATTAAAACCTAAACTAAAACTAAAGCAAAACTTGAAAAAATCTAATTTAAATCTAAACTAAGGTCTAATAAAAATAAAAGAAACTTTTTTAATCATTTTATGAATTTTTTATTTTTATTTTTTATTGATTTTTTAATTTTTTTATTTATTTATTGACAAAACCAAACCCAGGTAAAAATTTATTAAAAATAAAACCTAAATAAACAAATATTAAATCTAAATTAAAATCTAAACTATAAAACAAAAGGCCTAAGAAATTTTTATTTTTATTTTTATTTATATTTTTTTTATGAGATTTTTTATAATTTTTTAAAATCAAAATAAAAAAAAGAGATTAAATCTAACTTTATATCTAAATCTAAATCGAAAACTATAAAAATCAAAACTAAGTCTAAAGCCTAAAGAAATTTTATGATTGAATCTTTTTTCTTTTTAAATAAAATTCTAAAATTAAAACAAAACTAAATTCTAATTAAACTAAATGAAACCTTTTAAAACTCTAAACTAAATAAATATATACAATAAAAAATCAAAAAGCTACGTTAGAGTTAAAAGAATGAACACCTTAACTAACATGGAAATTAAATCTAAATCTTAAAAGATCTTAAAGAAAATCAGAACAAAATTAATCCTAAACCTAGCCGTAGATTAATAAAATCAAAACTTAAATACGCAATGCTTAACACATGAAAATATACATATGAAACTAAACGCATGTGAAACTTAACCTGCCGTAAGACTCCAACACCGTACGCATCTGTCAAAAATCGCAATAAAAATCGAAAGCTTTGTTTATGTTACGCAGGTCGGATGGCCGAAGGAAAGCGGGAGGAGGTTTCGACACAGGACAACAGATTTTGGAAATGTCGAGGGCTCGATAGACTGCGTGGGGGTTACGTGCAAGCCAGAATAGAGCAGAAAGCGACTGCGTGGGGTTTAGAGAGGAGTTCACGTGTTTTGCAGGCGTTGAGGGTGAAGGAAGCTGCGCAGAAGGAACAATCACGCAGAGCAATAACAATGGCAACGTAGAGATGCAGGCCTGGCAGCTTGAACGAGTTTTAGAAAAGAGCAAGGTGAAACAAAATGTGACAGCGTGGAGCATTTGCGTGGAATGGGAGCAGTGTAATAATTTTGCAGACTTTGGCAGCGTACAGGCAGAGTGGAGTTCCAGTGGATGGGCAACGTAAGGTTTCTTCTTTGCATGAGAGTGGGGCTGCGTAAGGAAAAGGGTGGAATAGCGGAAAAATAGCTCAGAAATTTTCCAGATCTGGTAAAAACTTTAAAATCCACACTCGGACTTTAAAAATCCCGAAAGCTGATGAAACCCCAGACAACAGATGAATCGAAAAACCCTCTTAAAATTCACTAGGGCTCTTGAAATTTTGAATCAGCTGCTTCAGATTGAATGCCCCTATATGCTCTACCATGCCCACTTTGCTAGGAGTAGATACGGGGGCTGGAGCACAATAGGAGGCAGAGCCCAGTCATATGGGCGATTATTTTGCGGACTACTAGGCCTATGGGCAGGAGTTCAAGGATGCTCTATCATTCAGAGACTTTGTTCAGCGCCAGCGGGATAGTAGACCCTGCGACCATCACAGAGGATACTGGCATTATCACGATGGAGACACCCGCCGCACTGCTAGTAGATTTCACTTGTCTACTTTGATGGCTCATCAAACAGTTCGACAAGGTCTTGGGTGGAGAAGCTGGACATCTATTTCCAGCTTAACCAGATGTCGGAGACAGAGGGCATCAAGGTGGCGACATTACATTTGGATGGTGAGGCCCAGGATTGGTGGTTCTATGGGATGGTTACACTCGGGCATTCCACAGTGATGACGTATGTCGAGTTCACCAGGAGATTGATGGAGAGGTTTGACCGGAGGGATCCGGAACAACACTTTGTTGAGCTGACGAGGCTCAAACAGACTGGGAGCCCAGAGACCTACATTGCGGACTTTTTGAGGGTTTCAGTGATGGTGCCAGATCTATCCATGACATAGAGGATCTACATGTATGTTGAGGGGTTAGCAGAGCCACTTCGATGTCTAGTCAGATCTGCTAGACTAACCACCCTTCAGGATGCTATTAGCGAGACCCGGGACTTACAGGATGTCTTACCCAGGACCCAGACACCTTACCCCCAGCGATAGGCTTTTAAGCCTAAGGGGAAGGATGTGAGGATTCTGCCTCCGAATGGGAATCCAGGACGGGTACAGATTGATGATGATGCCAGGAGGGAGTTGAAGAAGAAGCGGTTGTGCTTCACTTGTCAGGAGCCGTGGGCACCAAGACATAGATGTGCTGCTGGCAAAGCACATTTTATTGAGGTCTTTTCCGAGAGCAATGGGGAAGAGGATGAGGAGGATGATGTGAAGGTAGGAGATAGTCAAGCCATGCAGGGTCCCTTGCTACCTCCACCAGCAGCAGCAGGTGGTGCAGCTTTTGCACCTACCGGAGGAGCCCTTGTAGCATTGCGAAGAGTTCCCAAGTGTTTGACGCTGTGCGTAAGGGGGACAGTACGTGGCTAGCGAGTATCAGTTTTGGTTGACAGGGGCCACCCACAACTTCATCGATGCACAGATGGTTGAGCAGAGAGGTATACCGACAGAGAGCTTCGATGGATTTTCAGTGTTGGTCCCAGGAGATCAAACCATGTTGTGTGATCGTTATGTTCCAGAGTTATCAGTGACGATGGGCACCTACACACTGACTGACCACTTCTTCGTGGTCAATATTTCGGACACCAACATAGTACTGGGTGTTCAATGGCTCATCACTCTAGGGAAGGTCACTAGTATACAGATTGGAAGGCCCTAGAGATGGAATGGGCAATGGAGCTGTGTGCATCAGAGGCAGGGACTACAAGGTAGAAGGTGCACCCAGAGATACAGGCCATCCTTGACCAGTATGCCACAGTTTTTGAGGAGATTCCACCAGCACAACCACCGGACCGGGGGTTTGAGCACACTATTGAGCTTGAGCAGGGCATACAGGCAGTATTTACTACCCCCTATAGGCATCCCAAGGCCTATCGGGATGAGATTGAGCAGGCCATTCAGGAGTTGCTGGCTCTTGGGAACATTCAACCGAGCATGAGTCCTTTTGCTTCTTCCGTGGTGTTGGTGAAGAAGAAGGACGACACATTGAGGATGTGCGTTGACTACAGGGCCCTAAACAAGAAGACCCTGAAGAATAGATACCCATACCCAGGATCGATTAGTGGATGGATGAGTTGAGAGGAGCACGGTTCTTCTCAAAGATTGATTTGAGATCTGGGTACCATCAGATTCACGTGAGGGAGCAGGACATTCCCAAGACCGCCTTTAGGTGTCACTATGGGCACTTTGAGTTTTTGGTGATGCCCTTCGGGCTAACCAACGCCCCAGCTACATTTCAGTTTTGCATGAATCACATCTTTTGCGGTCACTTAAGGAAGTTTGTGTTGGTGTTCTTTGATGATATCCTCATTTACAACAGGACTTGGGAGGAGCATCTCCAGCACATTAAGACAGTATTGCGCATCTTGGAGGAGCAGCAGTTCTATGCCAAGCTCTCCAAATGTGAGTTCAGGTTGACATAGATGTTATACTTGGGACACATCATAGGAGTGGACGGAGTGAGGGTCCACGAGGAGAAGATCAGGGCCATCAGAGATTGTCCGGAGCCGAGAAACGTGACGTAACTTTGAGGATTCATTGGCATTTGTACTTACGACTGGAAGTTCGTTAAGGGTTTCTCACAGCTTGCTGCACCCCTGACAGATTTGACGAGGAAGGGGGCATTCAGTTGGTTGGATACAGCGCAGCGAGCCTTTGATAGGCTCAAGGAGGTTATGAGCAGCTGCCCAGTGCTTGCGTTGCCAGATTTTTCACAGCCATTTGTTTTGGAGTGTGATGCATCGGGAGAGGGGATCGGCACAGTGTTGATGCAGGGAGGTCACCCTATAGCCTTTGAGAGCCGGAAGTTCCTTCCGCATGAGAGGTTGTATTCTATATACGACAAGGAGACGCTGGCCATCATGCATGCATTGGCTAAGTACCGGTAGTATTTGGTGGGTAACAGGTTCAGGGTGAGGACTGATCACAACAGCCTCAAGTTCGTTTTGGAGCAGAAGCAACTACAGGAGATGCAGCAGAAGTGGATTAGCAAGATCCAGGCATATGACTTTGACATTGAGTATGTCAAGGGTAAGAACAACGTGGTAGCAGATGCCCTTTCACGAAGGCCAACCACGTTGTCTCTTATGAGCTTGGACGCAGACTGGAAGGCTCGACTCTTAGTAGAGTACTCCAAGGACAGATTTGCATGTGAAGTTCTGGATGGGCAGGTGGTGGATGACAGGTACAGGGTGGTCGATGAGATCATCTACTACAGGGACCAGATCTTCTTGACTAAGGGGTCTCAGCTCAAGAAGAAGATACTTCAGGCATCACATGATTCACCATTGGCAGGTCATCAGGGGTTTACCAAAACCTACAGGCCCATTAGAGAGAGGTTCTCATGGAAGGGCCTCAAGGAGGACGTACTCCAGCATGTCTGGGAGTGCAATGTTTGCCAGAGGAACAAGGGGGAGATGAACCATCCAGCAGGACTATTGCAGCCTCTTCCCATTTTGGAGGGGAAATGGGAGTGTATTTCCATGGACTTCGTCACAGGGTTGCCCATGGTACAGGGCAAGGATTGCATCTTTGTCGTCGTTGATCCGCTGACAAAGTACTCACACTTTTTCGCCATATCCGCACACTACACAACAACGTAGGTGGCCGAGCTGTTCTTCAGAGAGATTTTCAGGTTACATGGTCTTCCTAAGACCATCACCAGTGACAGGGACAGCCGTTTCATGGGCGGATTTTGGCAGGAGCTTTTCCGGTTGGTGGGGACAGAGTTGACACCGAGTACCAGTTATCACCCACAGACGGATGGGCAGATAGAGATAGTTAACAAGTGGCTGGAGGGCTACTTACGTAACTATGTCAGTGGGCAGCAGCAAGCATGGCTGAAGTGGCTGCATCTGGGGGAGTACTGCTACAACACTACACATCACATGTCCATCGGTACGTCAGCATTCTATGCTTTGTATGGATATCATCCTTTATCTTTCGCTGACGTGATGTTTGGTGCTAACAAGGCTCCGAGAGCCAAGATTTGGATCCAAGAGAGTTAGGATATTCTCCGAGCTCTCAAGGATAACATGGCTACACCGCAGAACCAGTAGTAGTTGTATGCTGACAGGGGTCGGGTGGAGAGACAGTTTGAGGTAGGAGACTTGGTCTACCTGCGATTACAACCATACCGACAGTCGTCACTGAAGCAGAAGGGGACTGAAAAGTTCAAGCCCCGCTTTTATGGGCCATACAAGGTGATACGCAGGATTGGACAAGTAGCATATGAGTTGGAGCTGCCCCAAGGCAGCAAGATTCATAACGTTTTACATGTATCATGCTTGAAGAAGGCGTTGGGACAGCATGTGACAGTGACAGATGAGCTACCACCCACGGATGATGAGGGGCATTTGGTGTTGCAGCCAGAGGCTATTATTGATACCAGGGAGAGGCAGCTACGGAGCAGGACGGTCCGGGAATTCTTGGTGAGGTGGAAGAATTTATCGGATGAGGATGCCACTTGGGAGAGTGATAAAATTTTGCAGCATCCGTCACTTCAGTTGCTTGAGGACAAGCAACATTTTGCCAGGGGAGACTGTAATATTCCTAATTAGCCATGGCTAATTAGAATATTCAATTTTGCTCAATTTTGCCTTCTATAGATATTTGTAAATAAAAAGGTGAGGAAAAGGGGACATAACTCACTTTTAGAATAAAAAGTCACTTCCTAGTAGCACAACGTTGTAACTTAAAGGGGAGCCAAGGGGGCCAAAGGACCACGCAGAGATGGGGCCCACGCAGACACTTGGAGGGACTGCGCAAATGGAAAGGGAACACGTGGCAAGAGGAGATTATGTTGGAGGAGGTGGGCCTTGGGATTAGGAGAGACCAATGTTATAAAGGAGAGAGGAGTCCCCTCATTTTGTCATTCGATTATGAGCATTTGAGCTAGTCATTTCGACTTGGAGCACGCTGGCTGTTTAGCCTGTCTACAACACTGTTTAGTGCACTAAGTGTCTCTGTTCGGAGATCTCACCCTTAGCCCCGGGGGACTTTGAGTGCCTACTCGGGCAAGGTATTTTCAACAGTCTTTTTGCAGTAGTTTTGATCTTTGGCATTGAGGTGGAGCTGAGCATTGGAAGACTGCGCAGTCTTGAGAGAGAGGGACGCAGTTCTTCTGGGAGCAGTTCCGGATTGAGGATTTGTGGAGGAGTTGAGCTGGGATATTGAGCAAGGGATCAGCTCTTGCATATTGGAGTGGTTTGGCAAAGTTTCAGGCAGTATTTTGGAGGATTCTACTCAGTGGCAGTGCAGGGCCTTTAGGGATTGCGTGATTCCCCAAGGGGGCGATTTTTGGGGGTTGGCCATTTCAGAAAAGCTTTCTGGGTTTTTTTGGGTTTTCTGAGTAGGGGCGGATTCCAAAGTTTCAGCATTTTCGGAGGAGGGGAACAGCCCCAAATACACATTTGATTTCCAGCAGTAGCAGTAGCACGACAGTTTTCCAGCAGCATCCACGCAGAGGCCATTCCTTTGTTATTCTGAGTGTATTTCTTCACTTTCCTGGTGCAAGTCGAGGTGCCATCCTTCTGATCACCTCCTGTACTCATTCCATTACTCAGTATAATAAAATGGCTTAGCATTTCTCTCTACATTTCTTGAGTATCTGCTTATATTTCATGCTTATATTATTACATGTTACACCACTGTTATTTTTATCATTTTGAGTTTCCCAGTTATTATATTATTTGTGCGTATTGTGTTGGAGTTTACTGGGGTTTTGGGGAAAATCTCTGAAACGGGATATTACAAAAACTCTACCATTTTCATGTCCAAACTACTTAATGAAATTTATTAAAAACTTTTCAACCCATGTGAACCCCATCATTAGTAGGTGCAAACTACTTTGACGTTTATCAATGAATTTTCAAGAAAGTCATGGATGTATTTCTCCAGTACAAGTCAAATTCTCTTGTAATATTTGAGGACTTTATATCCATTGTTGAGAGGTAATTAAGAAAACTGTCAAATTTCTCAAGCAATATAGTGGGGAAAAACACAGATCCAATCACTTAGACAAGTATTCCAAAGCTCATGGTATTGCAAGAAGATTATATCCTTTTCCACAACAAAATGGTTTTGTGGAGAGGAAAAGTTGGACTATCTTGGAGAAGGCAAGCATGCTTTGGGAAAAAATCCCTCAAACAATTTCTAAGGTGAAGCAATTGATATAATAGTGCACCTACTCAACACTGAACAAAAGCTCCACTAAGGTTGTTAATAATACCACACCCAATGAGGCATCAGAGCTACCAAAATCTTGCACTTTTGAAGAAAGTTACCATGATTCATTGTTTGTGTCAAATTCAGTGAGGGAAGGGTGTTTGCGAAACTTATATTTTAGGCAAGCAACAAATGGACAAATTTTGCAAAGAAGAAGATGCATGAAGAGAAAGCATGCAATTGCAATTAGTGCAAAGTAACCTTTGTCATCCCATAACAACTCTATCATTAGCATTTGCAAACTACTTTTATGACATTTATTGATGACTTTTCAACAGATGAGAACCCCGTAAATAACAGGTGAAAAGTACTTTGACATTTAGTGATGACTTGTCCAGAAAATCATGTCTGTACTTTTTGAAAAACATGTCAAACGATCTTGAAACCTTTGAGGAATTTAGGGCCATAGTTAAGAGGTCAATTGGGAAGAATGTTAATGTTCTCAACGCAAGCAGTGCTTAAGAACTCAGTCCAATGCCTTATACAATTACTGCAAAGCTTATGGTATTGCACACAGCCTACTTCATTTTCTACAACAAATTGTTTTGTGGAGAGGAAAGATGGGATAATTTTGAAGAAGACCATGAGCATGCTTAAGGAAAAAAATTCTCAAACCTCAAATGTGAAGCTATCTATATAGTACTGTACCTAATTAGAAGCTCCACTAAGGCTATCAGAAACAACAGATGGAGGACAAGCGTGTAGTTTTATTTGATTCATGGTAACCTTTCTTTTCCCACAAGAACTCTCTCATTAGTAGTTGCAAATTATTTTATGATATTTTATTGACGACGTTTTCAAGAAAAGTTTAGGTGTACTTTGGTAAGTAGAAGACATAAATACTCTCAAGACATTTGAGCTTATATCCATGGTTCAGATCCAATGTGGGAAGAAGGTTGAAGGACTCCACTAAGGCCATGAGAAACATTAACACCTAAAGAGGCATGGACAACCAGAATACAATTGGAACTGGGGCATGGTAACCTATGTTGTCCCATAAGAACTATATTCATTAGCAGTTGCAAAGTAGTGCTAAAGAAACCGATGATTAATCAGCTAAGTAACAGGACACAACCCCCAGGGCCTCTGTTTCTGTATCCCACATGATAGACATAAACATGCTAGGACACATGTCCGACATGTGTTTGGCACATGTTCTAAACACAAGACATGCACCCTGACCATGTCCTACCTATTTGACTAAAAAAACCTTTTTGCATTGTCATTTTCTCAGTTTCAGCTGGACAAAATAGCCCCTGCAATCTCTCATTGTGCAGATGAAGAGTAAAATCAAGGTTTGAAGAGATTCCAAGTGTTTTTTAAATGTTTTATTTTCTAAAATATTCGATATTTGTGCCTATATTTTCATATTTGTACATGTAATTTGTAATAGATATGTGTCAAACATTGTTATCTTTGTGTCCTCCATGTCCCATGACCTTGTATCATGTGACTTAGCAATCAGCAAGTCCATGATTCATTAGCAAGACAAACCCAAACCTATTTATTACCCAAAAAAATTGCTAGATAATTGTAAAATTCAAAAAAGGGAACTCTATTGGAATAATTCAAATGTCAATGTTAAATCATATTTCCTCCCCAAGCCTAAAGAAAATAATGAGATTGTTGATTTGGGGTAGCATCGGATGTGCTCTAGCCATGAAAATTGGTGGAGAGGCTAAAGGACATGAGATCTCCAAGACCCAGAAATGGTTTGGACAAATTGTACCTAGTTTGGGAGATATTAAAATAATTAATATTTTTAATTTAGACTTAAGAAAAATAAAATATTAATGGGTATTAATATAAAACTGGGTTAGAAGGTTCCAAAAGTCATGGATCAAGCCAAATCTAATCTTAGCCGTTGTTTAGAAATTTAATCTTGGTCGTTGAAGGACCAACAAGAAAAATTTAAGAGGAGGCTTGAGGGTAAGTTGGAGAACACACCAGAGTGTCAGTCATTCATTTTGCTAGAGCAGGGTTGCTAAGCAAAGTTGAATCAATGATCAGCAGCGAGGGGCAGTGAGTATGAGGCAGAGAGGCAGGGACAATACTGGTAGACCGGCATAGAAGTAGAGAGAGCGAGAGCAATAGTCAGTCCAGGCTACGCAGAGCCCAGCAGAGGCAACGCAGAGCCCAGAGAGACTGCATCATCCATGCAGAGGGCAAAGGAAGTGACGCAAAGGCTCCCAGAGGCTACATAGTGCCTCAGAGGGCTGACGCCAAGGGTCCTGGGGCTAACGCAGGTCAGCAGGAGGTTGACGCAGAGGCCAGAAGGGCCAGCACTGAGCTTCAGTTGTGCCAGAGAGGTTTTCATGGGACAAGTTTTCTGAATACCTATTTCCGGATATAGAGGTATTGTTGTAGTGTATCTTTCTCTGTTTGGTGAGCCAGTTAGGCACCCAGTTGTACTCAAATAGACTGCATAATAATATAACCCTTAGAATAGTTGCACCGACTTTCCCGCATTGGGTTTTTCTGGGGACATTGGTCCAAAATAACGGTGTCACTTGTGTGCTTGTTTTCTTTCAATTGATGGTCTGTAGATGTTGTGACTGTATTGTGTTTATTTCGGTATTTAATGTACTAAATAACTTGTTTGATTTTTAAACAAGTAGAAGAAATAAACTAGCAAAATACAAATTAATTTTCTAACGGATAGACTTAGAGAATTCAACAGAGACTAATTATTGGAACCATTTAGAGAAGTCTACAGAAGGATGTGACCATAACACTAGGATATATACTTGCATATTCAAGCTCCTACTTTTCATATAAGCATAATTTTTCTCTTTTATAGGTTTTCTGGTTTTTTATTTCAATTGCTTGCTGGTTTTTATAATTTTTCCCTGATTTTCTTTTTCAGGCCCTTCCTGAGTTATTGTTAAGTACAACTTTTGCAACACTGGTGCAAAATATTTTATGATGTATATTAATGAATTTTAGTTGTACCTTGTCAAATACAAGGAAAAAATCCTGGAACATTTTTGAATTCTACATTAAGAAAACTATAAGAAAGGCCCATTGTTGCAAACTTTTCTACATAGCTCAAGGTGTCTACTGTAGTTGTAATATCATTGCTTTCCAATTTTTGATAAATGGAAAACATCAATGCCCTATTTTTGTAAATCTATATCAGCCTAAAAAGATCAAAACATTGAAATAAACTCATTTCTAATAGACCTGACATGTTTCCAATAGAGAAGTTAGGGCCAACTTCTCTTTATCTTTAATATGAAAAGTATTTATATGCTTGTCTAAGGTGAATTTTATGGCTTCTTCAGTGCAACAATACAACATATTGATGATTTGGTCTTGTTTTAGATTCCTCACTCTTGTGCGTATTTGATCTTGCTCTAGATTAGTCTTTCAAGCTATTTATGACATCACTCTGTCCCTGAAGTCTGGAAGGTGAGTATTATGCAAATCTACTTGCATTACGACTAGAATGGAGCAAAATTTCTCGGTTTAAGCCTATTTTCTTCCCAGGAAATGTTTCAAACGACACCTATAGCAGCATCACATATTATTCCAGTAGTGAGGCCCCTTGAACAGTACTCTATGATAGCGTTGTGAAAGTGAATTTGAAGGTGACATTGGCATGAGAAAAAGCACTTATATTCGTTAAAGTTACTAGCATTATTCCCTAATCTTATATAGCAGCTTAGCCCTCCACACGAGCACCAAGTGATCTACTTTCAAATGATGACTATGTAGTGGTTTGAGAATTGGATTATGGAAACACTTTGGAAACTCTTTTCCGGAGATAGAAACAACTACTAACAAAACTAAGGAAGCCATATGTATACCTCACTTCGGGACTTTGTCTACGAACTTTTTGTAATTATACTTCAACCAATAGAAAAGGTATCATGCCAACATTTTAAGCAATACTAGTTATGGGCTTGGATCTATTGACAATGGCAGAAAAAGAGCCTATTTATGAGTAGTTGCAGCAATCCACTTGGAATAGTCTATATTGTGTAAGGATGCCCTCATTTTAAGAAACACTCATGTAGCAGCCAAAATTTGTTCCACTTTGATAGGTGTTATACACATCGCTTTGAAAAATGTTCTTGGACTAGACGAGATTTGGTGGCTAGAGAACAAAAGTTAATCAAAGATTTGAGGTAGCACAGGAAAATGAAATACCAGTGAAGGTCAAACCATTTTATATTAATAGTTAATCTAGATGTTCAACGATCCAAAGAGGAGGCATAAAGAAATCATACAATAGAGCACCTGATGTAGTCTCTAGAGATAAGAATAGATGGATTTCCATTTAATTTTGACTGGATGAAACATGCAAAAATCATCAATGTTTGTGGAATATACTATGGAGACAGTGCAAGGATCTCTCCACTGAATTTTAAAATAAATAAAAGCACAGGTGGCCCGAAAAGTAGCTTTGTTAAAAGGAATAAAGGTAAACTGAGAGGGTTTTGTTTGAATGGTATGACCTGAAGATCTGTCTAGATGCTACCCATCCATGGAGAAAGGAAAAATCTGAGACAATGTCAAGTGTGCATTATAAACATAATAACCCAAAACTCAAGATTTATATTATAGGCACCGATGTCCCCCCCCTCCTTGCTTGGTTATCCCGTTGGTCCCTGATCACTGGAATCTCCCCTTCGTAGTTTGAACCCATGCACTAAGCCCTGCATGTGCTAACCCTAGGCCTCAACAAAAAAAATGAAAAAGGTATGAAGCAACATCCTGCTCAACTTCTGGATTAAATCTGTGCAGCCTATGCCTAGATCTAAACACGCATCTGATAATGAGGAAGGAATAAGGTGCCAATGGGGAGGCATAGGTAATGGGAACACAACTAGGTTATACCTATAATTGGATTTTTGAACTTCATGCTAATACTTCACCCTTTTGAGACGGTGTTGACTTTGCTCATAGCATAAAATATATTGCATAAATTCCAATTTAATTTTAAAATAAAAACACAACTGGTTATTCAATTGAATGCTACCCATGTACAGAGTAAAACAATAAAGTTTAGGAATAAATTTATAGGTTAATCTAATCTCCCAATGTGAGCTGCATCTTTTCCAAAGCTTTAGCAAGCACATCCAAGCAAAAAGCAGCGAATGTCGTCGGTTTCAGCATCAATACCCAGTTGACCACAGATTCAGAAAGTATTTCAATGTTAACTCAACAATTCAACAACGAATAGGGGGATTGGATAATCTCCAAGGCAATGTGAAGAGGGGGATAATCTACAATTCAGTGCGAAGAGGGGAATCAGATAATCTCCAGTTCACGAGTCACAAATATCCAACTATACAAATTTATAGTGTCTAAACAGAACAACAAAGAGGGGGTCGTATTTACAGTGCAAACCCTGAAAATAAGGTACATAGGGAGAGCACGGATCAATAAAGGGTCCAAGGAATACAAGAATAATAGCAAGAAAAAGAAAAAATCGATCCAATAGACCACAAACAAACCTAGGAGAACAAACCAAGCTCATACACTCATTTATAAGCATCTATCAAGGAGAAATCACACCCCATATATCGCGGAGAAAGGAAGGTCATCGATCAAATGAGAATACAAATCCAGAGGCTATAAGAGACCTAAGATGCTGGTCAAATGTAGTGTGAATTCAACGCATCAAACTGCTAACCCCTAGCCCTAAAATCCAAGGCAAATTCAACCTATTTTTGTTTTTCCCAGGAATGGAGAGGGCGAAATAGCCCCTAACCAGTCCCATTACTGGAAATCGGAGTGATGCCAAGATAATTGTATGGCCAAACCAGAAATTGGGGCGATGCCAAGAAAGTTCTATGGCCAAACCAGGCGAAAGCGGGTTTTGGAATGCTTATCTGCCTTATTTTTAATTGGTTAAAATGCAATAATCATTTATTTTTTAAATATATTTTGGGCTAACTATTGAAAGTGTGTAGTTTAAAAAGTTTCGCCCTTCTAAAATATGAAACCCCTTAAATTTTGCCCATGGGCTAAAATTTGCCCCTAAAATTTTCTATGGACTATGCTTGACAAAGAGGTTAACATAATTCTTAGTCGACCTTGCTTCAAGGAATTAGGTATGTTCATGTTAAACACAAAAAACAAATTCTCGATGTTCCCTTGCATGAAGATGGTCTAAAGCATAAAAACTATGCTGAAGCACAAAAACTGATAGCTTGTAGGCTTGAATGTAAAATACTCAAGAGGTATTTATTAATAATAATAATTTATTAATATATATAAAATGTATAAGATGATTTGAATGTTACAATGATGCCTTGCTTTTATACCTCAGCAGGTGATCTTTCGTGAATGGGCATGTCTTTGAGACATGCATTTTCACCTAACTTAATGACTATTTAACCTAATTAATATTTAATTATTTAATATTTATATTTATTTTATCTATTTAATTGTTATGAATTATATTCATAACATAGCCCCTTCCTTTAGAAGCTTTGTCCTCAAAGCTATATTGTTGGATGTTGTCGTATTGGCATATGGAAGGTGGAAGGTCTCTGTCACTGGTGGCTCGCTAGTAACTCTATTTTGAGTTCAAGGTTTTTTTTTTTAGATTTTTTTTTAATAATTTATTATTATTATTATTATTTTTTAATAATAATAAATTTTTTTAATAAAAAAAATTGTAGTTATATATATATATATATATATATATCTATATATATATATATATATATATATATCAAAAAAAATAATAATTCATTCTACTATATCGTCGCAACCATCATTTCTTATCGATACGAGGTCACGTCTCTTGACAACTCCGTTCGTAATGATAACCGGCCACGACGACTGTTTGACGGCTTTCACTGTTGACAAACGAGGCATATCCAGGCGGTGTAAGACGGTTCACATTGTTTGATGGCCTTGACTGTTGACAGACGAGTCGTATCCACGCGGTGTAAGATGATTTGCACGGAGTATACGCTTGACAGAATTTTGTTGGCAAATAATGCAAATGTTATTATTATTGATATTTCCCTCTGGAATTTTTATTCAAGGTAGCCGCAACAGCTCAACTGCGTCACAGTGTAAGAACCAAAATGATGGATAACGTTTGCTCAGTTCCCTTATTGCCCGCTCTAACTCCACTAGCATATAACCGGGCAGTCGACTACCAATCAAACCTCCCCATCGTAGGATAACTTGAAGTAATCTCCGCTCTAATCCCTGACTTTCGGCTGATAAGGGTTTAGGTTCAGGATGCCTCCTTCGTTCCTCACGTTCTGGTTGTTTTGGTCCTTGTCCTTCCAAAGAAAGTGGTTGTTTCTTTGTTACAATATTTATAACAGTCATACCAAATGAATTTGCCGATTCATCAGTCATGGGTATTTCCTTGGATAGGGTTTTTATTGGCACTCTATAGGGCTTCTTGGATTTCATCATTTCAGAGTTCATAGAGAGTCCTTGTTTCGTTGCTATAGTGGTTGCAACTATCCCATCTTTAATGAGTGATTCCTTGGATGAGGCCTTAATTGGTGACCCTTTGTTGAGCTTCTTGGAATCCTTTTCATTTTCTACAGAAAGCCTTGACTCGTTTGATACAAGATTCATAGGAATCCACTTAGATAAACTTTCTACATCCTTAGTGGGAATTTCCATCAATGGGGCCTCAACGTGCCCTTTTCTGGACTTCATGCCTTCTTTTTTGTTACTTTCATCATAAGACATCTTAACCAGAACTTCATTATTAACTTCCATTTTCATATCATTTTCAGCTTCCTCATTCTCACTATCAATGTCCATATCATTTATATTCAGAGGTTCGTTGTCTTCTTCTACAAGAAAACACCCAATATCTAAAAGTAATTCCTTTTCTCCATTGCCCATAGATTGGTAACCTACTTTTAGTGTATTTATTACAATGTCTGTCCCTTGCAATGGCGGCCCTTGAGAGAACTTCTCCAACAACCTCTCCCAATAAGTTTTGTCGAGATTGCCAACAATCTTTTTCCCCAAAACTTTTAAGCATAAAGGAAAAACCCTAGAAATTCTCAAGAACTCTTCCACCCAATCTTCATATCCTTTAAATGGTTTTGATTGAAGGAAATCATGACGGCAGAAGATTTCTTGGGCATGTTTTTTTTGCAATGGCTTTGCATCATACAACGAAGTATCTGCAAAAGAATCTCTGTATATACATGTATCACGACATGTTATTACGATCTTACTACCATATTCCAGCACATGCACATCCAGTAAACTCTTGGTTTTTTCCACACCATCCACATCATCAAAAACAATCAAAATTTTTAGCCCTTTTAAACTATTTCGTATAATTCGCTTGTGTTGGCCAATTGGAGGGAGCACATCCATACTCAGTAGATCACGAAAGAGTTGTCGTTGCAAAGATTGTAAACTGGCACCTTCTCTGATGTTAGAAAAATAACAAGATCGGGTAACCTGAGGAACTTGAGTTGTTTGCCTACACCTAGTCTTGCCACTAACAACAAAATCATTCTTTCTCATCAATTCAAGTAATTGTGTCTTTGATTCTTCCATAGGAAGTGTTGCCCTAGCTTCCAGCATCATCTTGAACTTTTTCATTTTCATTTTTTCCTTGAATTCTTGCTTCAAAGAGTAGCTTTCAGCCTTTTTGTCTGACCCGAATCTCTGCCCTCTTAATGTGTTTGATACCAAGGTGAAGGGCCAAGGCTCCTGCTGCCTAGCAGACCCAACTCCATTCATACCAGCAGTAGTATGCACGACAGCCCGCTGAATCGCTGCAATTTGTGGGGTATTAAATGTCCTATGAAGATGTTCTGTAAAATTTGATGTAAAACATTCAGGAATTGTTGGAGGCTGCTCCTCATACTTAGAAAAGTGCTTCGGGCTAGGATCTAAAATTGCTTTTTGCATCTGTGTATTAAGACACCAAAAAGCATGCAAAGCCACATATCCATCTTTACTATCATAATCCATATTTGACATAGCCTCTTCTTCAAAATTTTCCCTATTCATCTCATTTTCTTCATCAAAAGTATTTTCTTCTTCCACATCTTCCTCTTCATCACCATCAATGTATTCTTCCTCATTGTTATGATATTGTTCATCTTCTAGTTCCTCAAGATAGTCCTCATCTTGATCTATATAAGCTTCCTTGGAATCATTGTCTAGATCTACACTAGCTTTGTCTTCAACATTATAACTATCTAATGTTTCGCCTTGTTTCGTTCCTTCGACGAAATCAGGACGTGAACGTAATGGCACATTGTGCGGCGAACAATGTTCAAAGACTCGCATGATTATATCGTGTGCCATGGCTCTGATATCACTGAAGCATAAAAACTATGTTGAAGCACAAAAACTGATAGCTTGTAGGCTTGAATGTAAAATACTTGAGGTATTTATTAATAATAGTAATTTATTAATATATATAAAATGTATAAGATGATTTGAATGTTACAATGATGCCCTGCTTTTATACCTCAGCAGGTGACCTTTCGTGAATGGGCATGTCTTTTAGACATGCCTTTTCACCTAACTTAATGACTATTTAACCTAATTAATATTTAATTATTGAATATTTATATTTATTTTATTTATTTAATTGTTATGAATTATATTCATAACATAGTCACACTCCAAGACATGACAATGAAATCAAAACTAATAATACTTTCAACAAAAGACCTTAAGGATATTTTGAAACTAATCTTTCAAGAGAATCTAGAAACTATACCAAAGAAATAGATGGAACTTGAAGAAGTCATTTCCAGTAAAGACAAGGAAATTTTGCGCCTCAGAGATCATAGTGAAAAGCTACTCAAACAAATCAAGCAAGCTAAGGCAACAAAGAAGGAACTCAAGAAATGCTTATCAAAGTAAGAAGAGGAAAATTAACATTTAAATAACCTTAATTAAACAGTATCAGAACAAATCCAAAGTTTAAAAGATGAGGAGGATACTAAAGACAAAGTCAACGATTCAGAAAGTGACGAACTTTCACACCTAAGGAATCATAATCAAGCCCTACTTACGCAAATTAAGAAGCTTAAAAGTGACAAGAAGTCACTAAATAACAAATTAGATCAACTTACTCAAGAAGTATTGAAATATCCATTCATAATAGTTTCAATCAAAGATAAAGGAACAAATATAGATCCTGTCAATATCCCAACTCAAGAGGAGGATAAATCAATGGAAGTGAAGACGTACTCGGAAGTTGCAGTTCAAACGTTAGAGATTTCAAGTGAAGATTCTATAACCAACTCAACTACATCAATACCTAAAGTAAATAAGGAAATTGCCACACACATGATAAGGGAAAATCCAACTAGCAGAACTCCTTATCGACATCTGAACCATAAGAACAGACAACTAAGTCAGTCTGTATATTTGAACCTGTTGTCGCGCGGATTGGCACGACAACCCTCAGACCGGGGGCTGTCACTCTGATCCCCGATCCCTCCGTTTAAGCCTGTCTCCCGCGGCTAAGGGGGGTAGACCCTGTGAGATGATGAGACCAACTGTCGACCAGTTGGTTGGGAGACACGAGACACGATTAAGATAAGCACTAAAAAGATTTGATTAATTTAGCAGACCAGTGCCTTGAGAGATTATGGTTAAGATGATTACTTGTTAGATGATATAAAAAAAAGGTGAACCATGAACAACAATCATCTATCATCAGCTAAATCACATGACCAAAACGATATCCAGCAATTGAAAACTTCGAAAAGATGAATGCTTAAAACCACCACGAAAATCGTACATCATTAACCAGATATCAATTTCGTATCTCGACTTGAAAGTCTAGATCTCAGCATGAAAGATGATGAATCCCGAAAATGACTGGATCTGACAAAAGAATTTTTTTTTTTATACTTTTTCAAATTTTTTATTTTTTTTTATTCTTCAATATTAAAACTAAAAAAAATTCTAAACTATGACAATTTATATTTTATATTTTATATTTTAAAATCTAAAAATCTAATAAAAGTTAAATCTAAAAAAAAAAAACCTAACCAAGCCTAACATCTAAATTTAAATAACCTAATGTAACTTGAAACTAAACTAAAAATAAATTTAAATCTAAGTTAAAATCTAAAGCTTAAAAAATTAATAAAATCTAAACTACGATACCCAAATTTTTTAATTCCTAAACTAAAAGCTGTTAAAATCTAAATTCTAAAACTAACACTCTAAGCTTAACCTTAAACTTAAATTTAAAATAACCTAAATACCATATAGAATCCAAAACCAAACAGAAGTCGATTTATATATATTTTCTTTTTTTATTTTGAATCTTTATAAAAATCCTAAGGCAAAGAAAACGAAACCAAAAAATGAATCGAAAACCTAATCTAAAGCTACCATAGAAACAACGCAGCAACACGTATTTGTGAAATAAAAATCGAATTACCTGCAGCCCGTGTGAATAAAAGTTCGATGCCCATGCAAATGTAGAATAGGAATACGCTTGAAGATGATAACCTGTGCAATACGTTACCTAAAGACGGCAACGATTGGCAAAATAGTGCGAACTTCATCTGAAAGATGCCCTTCGATGCGTTTGTGGTTTCTTCAGCTGCTCGGTCATGTCAAACGCTGCCTCGAAACACGCCTTTTTCCAGACTTTATCATCACGCAGAGGGATATGAAAGGCTTGAGGCGCGTGATAGTAATTTAGTTGCAAATCTTCGACGGTGGATGAGGAGGACTCGATGCCTGGTTTGCGTAAATGGGAATGGCGCCCATGCGCTCAGGTTTTTTGATTTCCCTTGTCTTTGACAGGCCGGCGGTAAATATGGCTCTGACGGCTCTTACGATATGACTCGGATTAGCTGATTGAATATCAACTGATGGCTTCTCACTTGAGCTTACGCCAAAAACTCGTGAATGCACCCAAGAGATCTTACTGCAATCTTTGCGGCGGAGTGGAATCGTAACCCCAATCTATAGCTACGAATTTTATTTCTGAGACAAATCGAATAGCGTATAACCCTGAGCCGATGGTATTTAGTAGAAATCGAAACCTGGCGTGATGGCCCGAGCAGAAGGATTTGAACCCATAGAGACTGCGTGAGAAAGAACGGGTTTGGCAATATACACGAAATCGCCGAATAATGACTTCACAAATAATGGTAGATTTACGAGTTTTGCAGGTTAAATGTGCTTTGACAATTTTCAGGCTCCGAGAAACACGTATGCTCAGTTGCAATCGAAAACTTTGAAAATGATTTAGATCTTGCAGATGCTGCTAGCCTGAATTCTTATGCCTGCCTACACATGCGCCACTGTTTTAGACTGATGAGCTGCCTGTAGTTTCAAGAGAAAACAAAAGCCCTAATTAAAATTGTACAAAACAGAAATTCTTGAAATTTGAAACCCTAGATCAGAAAATTTTGAAACCCTAAGACAGCTATTAATGTACAGATTTGGCCCATTCACAGCCAGATTTAGCAGTAAGCACGAAAAACATTTTAAAGAAAAGAAATTTCAGATCGTCACTGTGAAGAACTTCAGAAAATCTCTCATGCAAATTTAGAAAAATAAACCGAATGATAGACCCAGGATCAAATCCAACTGGGCTCAGCAAAAAATGCTTGTGGGAGTTGGCTGGTTCAGCCGAGAACTTCCCCGAACGCCCACAAATTTCCTTCAGAAAATGTTTTCTGCACAGCTCAAAACAACCGTCAACAAAGAGGGCAAAAATGCTGCTAGATCTCAAACAGTAATGGAGATACCTGCCATTACTTCAGAAACCCTAACAGCACCCAAACCCCCGCAAGTGAACAAGATACCTGTGCTCACAATACTCTACGAAAAGCTATTATTAATGGCTGAAAATAACATATGCAAAAAATGAAATGATCTCACAGCATTCCAAGAGAGTAACACCAGCAAGATATGGACCCCAAAGTCTTCCTTTATTAACCAGAAACAGATTTACAAGAGAGCTTCTTCAGTATCTGACTCACAGATCCAATGATCTGAAATGACCACCTAAGACCCTATATAAAGGAAATGATCCCAACGGCTAGTTCGAATGATCCATGTAGAAATGATCTCGACCGTTGATGAGGATCAAGACATCTCTTGAACTCATCCGTCGATTTATTCAATTAATTTTTTATTATTATTTTTTAAATTTTTAAATTTTTTATTTTTTTTGTTTTATTATTATTTTTTAAATTTTTTATTATTTTTTATTTTATTATTATTTTTAAAATTTTTAAATTTCTTAGTTTTTATTTATTTTATTATTTTATTTCATTTTTTAAATGGATCATCGAACCAAACCTTTGGAAACATGACCTAGGACCTAGGACTTAGGACTCACGAGGGGATTTAAAACATTTTTCGACCCTCAAGACACATTACATCATAACTTTTACAACTTACATCTCAAGGGGACAAGCCCACTTAACACAGACCCTCATAAATCACCCAGTTCTGCGACACAACTATAATCTAGCAGATTAACACACTAGGATTCTCCTAAAGTTCTAATGACAAAATCCATCCCGGCTTTGGGGTCAGGTTTGAAGGAAAACTCTGCCGATCCATGGATCGGTGAGACGAAAAACCTTCCGGGACATAGATTATCATAGAAAGTTAGGTCCACCTAGGCAATTTTACATACATGACTCTTATCTGCTAAGATTATTTACAATTAATACATGCAGACTGGGTTCACAATTAGATTGATCAAGCTGCTGATGACTGCTGGATGGCACGGACACGTAGATCAGGTGCTGCCCCTTTCTGCCAAGAAAAGGGGGTGTACTGCATGGGTAGTTGACCAGTAGAGGTCAACATCTGGCTCTACTTGGGGACACGTTCCTGCTTGCAGGAATGTGAGAATCCAGAATCTGCAACCATACAACACAAAAATAAGTAGCGTCCATCCAAAAATCATCATATAACATTAAGCACAGGAAAGATAAAAGCTCTTCATTTATTGACTATCTAAAGCAGAAACAAAAATGCGGAAAAAACAAGGAGGAGGGTTAGAAATACGATACAAAGGATGCCCTACGGCATCAGATGTGTTCAATATAGTGCATACTGAGCATTTGCCTGCTTTCAGGCAAATCTGTTGGCTGCTTGTCGGATGTGCCATGTCCAATTTTGCATATGGTAGGACTTTTGCCTATCCGAAAATCACGCTGCTCACGGCCGTCTGATGCGTCAACTCTTCTTCTTATTTTCTCTCTCTTGCGCTTTCTCTTTCTGGCAGGTTGAATTACTGATGATCTGGTACTTTCTGTTTCAAAACTATCAGATGAAGTGTGCGTGATATGTCTTTCTTTAGCCTGCATCTGATCTTTATCATTCTTAAGTCTATCCGGATCACCTTCAATTAACAATCTTTCAATCGAATCAATAACCTCCTCATAATAAGATGGAGCTTGTTGCAGCACATGAGAAGACTCCTGATCTGTTGATGTCACCTGGTTTCTTTCATCTTCCAATTGCTGAAACCTTTGAACCTGTATTCTAATGGCATCCATCTGACTAGAGTGTTCAACCTTTATAGCATTGATTTGTCTGGCATGGTGTTCTTGCATATCTTTTATTACTTTAACATTTTCTTCCTTTATGTTCATCAAGCAATGCTGTATGGAATTTATTTCTTCTTTGTGATTTGCTTGCATGTCAGCCAATTGATTATTATGATTGAACGTCATGATAGTCATTTCCTCATCCATAGTTAATAACTTGTTTTGCATAGAGTCAATTTCCTTATCATGATCAGCTTTCATGGTCACCATATTTTCCTCTAAGACTGACATCTTGCTATGCATGTTTCCAATTTCTGTTTCATATTTAGTTTTCATGGCCTCAATTTCTTTAGCATGCTGATTTTGCGTGACCTCAATCTCCCTATTACGTTTTTCCAGGTGGGTGCATAAAGTTTTCACATCATTGACATAATTAGTTTGGTTGATTTCCATATTTCTTACCAGCATCATTAGATCTCGTAAAATTTGCTTTTGCTCTTCTTTTTCATTGTCATTTGTCCCTGATTTTTCACTATCATGAACTTGATCTGCAATATTTCCGGTGGATGACACATTCTGACATGATGAATCGTCTTGGGATCTTTCAGCTGGACCTCTTATCAAATTACTTTCATTCTGTTGCACAATTTTAGAGGTAGAAGGCAAGCTGTTTGGACTATCATATCTATCTTTAAAAGCATTGAGAATGTCCTGTAAAGAAGTGAAGAAATCATTAGGAAAATTATTAAACCAATTCAAGGCATCACCCTCTAAAGAATGGACAAATAGACGCATCTTGAAATCTTCATGATTATGTTGAGGAAATCTACAATATAAGATCATTACACAAGTAAACCTGTTTAAATGCTGTCCAACAGTGACCGAATCACCACCCGAGAACTTAAATAATTTACCAACGGCCTCTTTCGGAAGATCATGGAGATTATCAGTAAAATGACATGGTTTAAATGAATAATCCATGATGAACAATAAGGGATCAACTGGATGATAGAAAAAGATTTCTGCTCAAGAAAATTAAGAGATGAAAGAAGTGGAGTCGCCACTTGAACAATGAATCTGATTCTAGGATCCAAAAAGTAATCAACAAACAGATGTGCGGGAGGCTTCTTGTCTGGGAAAAATAAGAAAGTGGAGTCGCCACCCAAACAAGAAACACACCGAAGAGATGAAAAATAAGGCAATAAAAGATACAAATGATAACCCCAAAGGTCGAATTTGCCAGCTCAAATGAGAGATGAGAAAGATGAGAAGATGAATGATGAAAAGTCGTTGAAACTCCAGGAACAGAAAGACTCTGTCCCTGGAAACGGCGCCAAAAAATGTTGGCGTTGTCGGCTCAAACGAATGATAGACAGATGAACGATGAATGATAAAAAGTCGTTGAAACATCAAGGACAGAAAAACTCTATCCCCGGCAACGACGCCAAAAAATGTTGGCGTTGCCGGCTCAAACGAATGATAGACAGATGAACGATGAATGATGAAAAGTCGAATTGTCGTTGAAACGCCGAGAAAACAAAGTCCCCGGCAACGGTGCCAAAAAATGTTGTTGCGCGGATTGGCACGACAACCCTCAGACCGGGGGCTGTCACTCTGATCCCCGATCCCTCCGTTTAAGCCTGTCTCCCGCGGCTAAGGGGGGTAGACCCTGTGAGATGATGAGACCAACTGTCGACCAGTTGGTTGGGAGACACGAGACACGATTAAGATAAGCACTAAAAAGATTTGATTAATTTAGCAGACCAGTGCCTTGAGAGATTATGGTTAAAATGATTACTTGTTAGATGATATAAAAAAAACGTGAACCATGAACAACAATCATCTATCATCAGCTAAATCACATGACCAAAACGATATCCAGCAATTGAAAACTTCGAAAAGATGAATGCTTAAAACCACCACGAAAATCGTACATCATTAACCAGATATCAATTTCGTATTTCGACTTGAAAGTCTAGATCTCAGCATGAAAGATGATGAATCCCGAAAATGACTGGATCTGACAAAAGAAATTTTTTTTTTATACTTTTTCAAATTTTTTTTATTTTTTATTTTTTATTTTTTATTCTTCAATATTAAAACTAAAAAAAATTCTAAACTATGACAATTTTTTTTTTTTTTTTTTTTGTTATATTTTAAAATCTAAAAATCTAATTAAAGTTAAATCTAAAAAAAAAAAACCTAACCAAGCCTAACATCTAAATTTAAATAACCTAATGTAACTTGAAACTAAACTAAAAATGAATTTAAATCTAAGTTAAAATCTAAAGCTTAAAAAATTAATAAAATCTAAACTACGATACCCAAAATTTTTAATTCCTAAACTAAAAGCTGTTAAAATCTAAATTCTAAAACTAACACTCTAAGCTTAACCTTAAACTTAAATTTAAAATAACCAAAATACCATATAGAATCCAAAACCAAACAGAAGTCGATTTATATATATTTTCTTTTTTTTATTTTGAATCTTTATAAAAATCCTAAGGCAAAGAAAACGAAACCAAAAAATGAATCGAAAACCTAATCTAAAGCTACCATAGAAACAACGCAGCAACACGTATTTGTGAAATAAAAATCGAATTACCTGCAGCCCGCGTGAATAAAAGTTCGATGCCCACGCGGTCTCCCCGGGGTGGATTACCTAGAGCTCTGCGGCGATGGACAGCATCCCCCCGCCTCTGGCTCGCCCCTGATCCCCTGAGCACGCAGTGCCTGGCAGCCCTGCTGCTGGGCCGCAGCTCCCTGCTCTGGCCTCCTTCGGCCTGAGCCTCCTGCTCACTCCCCGAGTCTCCGGCTTTGGCGCTCTATTCGGGCCTCCTGCCCTCCCCGCGGCAGCCCTGAGGCTGGCTGCGTATTCTGCTGACCTTTCTCCTCCCCAAGGCCTTCTGCCCTCTTCACCCTCGAGCCGCTTGTCCTCCTAGCTGTCCTCCTGCGCCTCTGAGTGGAAATATGGCTCAGCCTTCTCAAGAGCAAGTAGAAATGGAGAAAGCTTTCGCTTCTCTCATTCCAGAGACCAATAAGGAAAGGATCCGTCCTACAGCTTCAAAGTTTGTTAAAAAGTTGGATGAAATTCCGGAGGTCCCTCTTCCATCCGCACTTCCAAGAAGAGCTGCTGTGGCTCTTGCAGATCGTGGATTAGTCGGACAGTTCACAGGGTTATGGCCTTCCCCCCGCACGGTTCAACGCTGGGTGGAACGAAACTGGAATGCGATGGTCCAAGGGAAAATCGCTATAAGATTTTGTGGAAGGGGATTCTTTACCTTCCTCTTTGAATCAGTAGAAGATCGCAACCTCATTTTTAGAAACGGACCCTATTTCATGGACACCAGAGGACTTTATCTCAATCGATGGACTCCTGACTTTGATCCAGAAATGGATGTCCCTAACGCGGTTCCGGTATGGGTTCGTCTGCCACATCTCCCACTCCACTGTTGGGGAGATGAATCCGTTCGCGCTATCGGAAATGCAGTAGGGAAATATGTAGACAGATCGGAGCCAAAGGAGAATATGTATGCTTGTGCGAGGATATGCGTAGAAGTGGATCTAGGCAAAGGCTTACCAGAGGCAATCAAACTAAAAGTTGACCAGTGGACGCACATTCAGCAAGTAGACTACGAGCAGCTCCCTTTCAAATGCAAGGTATGTCATGAATACGGTCACTTTGCTAACAGATGCAGCAAATCTAGATCAGAAGATAATAGCAATAAAGAAGCTCCTGAGGAAGCATGGGAAATAGTCCGGAAAAAAAAAAAGGCAAACCCTCCCCTGGATTCAGCTGATCCCTCATCGAAAACACCCTCCCCCTCCATGCATCCATCCAGTTCGGGGCCTCCACCCTCCTCCTCTCAGCAAGTACTTCCTCCTTCCCCCTCCTCTCCCCCGCGGTCCTCAGACCCCTCCATCCCTCCGTCCTCAAACCCTTTTGCATCCCTTTCCGAAGAAGATCCCATTCAAGAATCTGAGCAGCATATCCCTTCACCCCCCCATACCACTCAGCCTTCCCCGGACAATACCTCAACAAGAATCACAAGAAGCCTATCAAAGGATCTAGGAGCATCTAGTGAGATTCAAAAAAAACATGGACCAGGAAGGAAGTCGGCAAAACAGCATAGAGAAGAAAGTGCGCAAAAGGACATAGCAATGGGATCACAGACACCGATTGAAACCTTCATATTAGGAATTTCGGACAAGGAAAACAACATCAAAGGCAAAGAGAGGCGAGCACCTCTGCATACCACAGGTAAATCATGATGAAAGTGCTGTCTTGGAACAGCAGGGGACTAGGGCACCCCTCCAAAAAAGCTGCCCTCATGGAGTTAATCCACAGCGAAAAACCAGATATCTTACTTGTTCAAGAAACAAAATTAAATCAGTCCGAAATCAGCAGACTCATTGGCCAACAAAAACAGTACGATGGTTGCACCAGCGAAGCTAGAGGAGCTTCAGGGGGTATTTTAACGATGTGGAACGTCAACAAATGGAGCTGCAGCGTGGTCAAAACACAGCAGCATTGGATAAGTATTAAATTGGAAAACAAGGACAATGGCACAGAAGTTAAAATCTACAACATCTACTCTCCCAACCACTTCAGGGAAAAAGAGGTCTGCTGGACCACCTTAGAGGAAGAATTAGATGAAGATCGTGACAACAACCTCATCCTAGCAGGGGACCTAAATCTGGTTTTACACTCAAATGAAAAAAGGGGAGGAAACTTCACTGCTGATCATTTTCGAAACCGGCTGGAACGCATTATGCAAGAAAAAGATCTGGTTGATTTAAAGCCCAAGAACCGCAAATATACATGGAGCAATAGGCGGTTGGGAGCAGGAAACATTATGGAACGTCTTGACCGTTTCCTTGTCAATATCGCTTTTCTGTCCTCATTCTCCAACGGACAGTCTGACATCCTCAATTCTTCCGCCTCGGACCACTTCCCCATCACTCTTACCTTGCAAAGTCAAAGCCATCTCGGCCCCCTCCCCTTCAAATACTCCTCCCTTTGGAACCAAATTCCAGCAGCCCGTGACATAGTCAAGCATGCATGGTCACAGCACGTGGAGGGCTCCCCTATATTCATTTGGGAGTCAAAGCTGAAGCAAACGAGGCAAGCGCTAAAAACATGGGCAAAAACCAATTACAAGGAACCCGAGACAGCTAAAAAAGATATCAAACAGAACCTTGAAAAACTACAGCAAAGCATTGAAGCGGAAGGGCTCACTCAGCAAGCAAGACAAAAAGAGATCAGACTGTATGCAGAGTTAACCCAAACAGTCAGAGATGAAGAAACCAAATGGAGATTAAAATCTCGGCAGACCTGGTTGCGTGAAGGTGATAAAAACACCTCTTACTTTCATAAACAAGCCACAATCAGGAAGGCAAGAAACACAGTAAATACAATCAGAGATGGAGAAGGGAACAATCATGAAACTCAAGACTCTATCAAGGCTGCTGCAACCGCCCACTTCAAATCTCTCTTGACAGAGGACAACAACGAGGAGGACTTCTCAAACTTCCTCCAACACATGAGCAGAGAAGTCACCCAAGAAATGAATATCAGTCTCACCCAAGAAGTCGACGAGGATGAAGTCAAAAAGGCGATATGGAGCCTTCATCCGGACAAAGCCCCAGGCCCAGATGGGTTCCCAATCAGCTTCTATAGAGAATATTGGTCAATGATTAAAAAGGACATTCTCAAGATGATTCGCTGGGTCCTCAGGAAAGGCAAACTAGGAGGCTATACCAACTCAACTTTTCTAGCCCTCATCCCTAAAGAGAATAGGCCAATCTCCTTCTCTAGATTCCGGCCAATATCCCTGTGCAACTCTGCTTACAAAATAATCACAAAAATCCTATCTACAAGACTCAAGCCTCTCCTCCCTTCCTTAATTTCGGAAAATCAGGGCGGTTTTTTAGCCAACAGGCACATCTCCGACTCTATCCTTCTGGTACAAGAAGCCATTCACTCTAGTCTAAGTCGAAAGGAAAAAGGTTTTATCCTTAAACTTGATCTAGCAAATGCTTTCGATAGAGTCAGACACTCCTTCCTTTTTGCTGTTTTGAGCAAACTAGGATTCAATGCTTCCTTTATTAACATGGTCAAAGCTTGTATCTCTAATCCTTGGATCTCGCCCCTAGTGAATGGAAGACCCTGTGCAGCCTTTCAATCCTCCCGAGGACTCAGGCAAGGCTGCCCCCTCTCTCCCTACCTTTTCATTCTCATAGCTGAATCCCTCAGCAAAGCATTGGATTACAATCGAAGAACAGGATTAATTACAGGTATCCAATTCGAGCAGGGCACAAAGAATATCAACCACTCCCAATTCGCTGATGATACCCTCCTGATGGGTGGTGCATCGACTATCATTGCCAGGCGCTTCAAAAGGATCCTGGACCAATTTATGGACTGCTCTGGAGGAAGAATCAGCCAAGGCAAAAGCTGCATATACGGATGGAATACACCAGCCCACACCATTCAAAGTATTGCAAATATCTTAGAGGTCTCTTACAAGATTGAATGGAACCATTTCACCTATCTAGG
Source organism: Pinus tabuliformis (assembly GCA_031772625.1). Lineage (NCBI taxonomy): Eukaryota > Viridiplantae > Streptophyta > Pinopsida > Pinales > Pinaceae > Pinus > Pinus tabuliformis. The sequence goes on from CM062817.1 coordinate 956,724,306, forward strand.
GATGCCGGTGAGCAAAGGTCCTCTGAAGACTGAAACTTGGAACACAATTCTCGATAAAATCAAAAGGAAAATTCAACAATGGGGAACCATGTGGCTGAACCCAGCAGGCCGTCTTGTTCTTCTCAAATCAGGTTTGATCTCTCTCCCCATCTATCGTTTTTCTTTGTTACAAGCTCCAATGAACTTCCATCACAAATTGGAAAAGGCCCTTCGTTTTTTCCTCTGGCAAGGAGGGAAATCAGAGAAAAAGAAATTCAATTTGGTTGGATGGAAAAGTGTCATTCAGCCCCAAGAAAAAGGAGGTCTCGGAATAAGGTCTCCATATCTCTTGAATTTAGCTCTCGGGGCTAAAATTGTTTGGAGACTAATCACTGGGGACTCTGCCTGGTGGAAATCAGTCTTAGAAGCCAAGTACCTCAGCAGTTCTAGGCACAAGCTCCTGGAAGTAAGCATACCCAATAGAGACAGCTCCAACATCTGGAAATTGTGCAAGAAAATTATCCCTATCATGACCCAGCACATCTCCAAAGTACCTGGAGAGGGAAGCAACATCAGCATTTCTAAAGATAGAATCCTAGGCCAGAGTCCCATAGAATCCAAAGCAGAAGTAATCCCAGCTATAAATTGGTTAAATAACAAAGGAATCTGGAATTTAGCCCAAATCTCCAAGTGGGGAAGCTCCTCCCAAGCTTGGATTGGCTGGGCTTTGCCGAACTACCCAAGGGATCTGGAAACAAGTTTCATCGCTCTAAAAGACCAATTGCACAGCAAGGCTCCTATTCATAAGGGAGACAGAGATAGCTTTCGATGGGATCCCTCAGGCACTGAATACACAGCCAAAGTAGGATACCACCATTTATGCGCCAATACCTTTCCACAGGATACATGGAGTCATTGGAGACTGGTTTGGAAAGCGGAAGCCCCTCCTAAAGTTAAATTCTTCTGCTGGCTCCTTCTGAAAGGTAAGATCTTAACAGCTGAAAACCTCAAAAAAAGGGGCATCCTAGGCCCTTCTAGGTGTCCAATCTGTCTTCAAGCAGAAGAGACTATACAGCATCTGTTCATGGACTGCCAAGTGGCTGCCAATTGTTGGAAAGAAATAGCATCTGTAGGGGGAGTAGAATGGAATCCTAAGCCAAGCATAGCAGAGGCAATCCAAAATTGGAAGAAACTCTGCCCATGGAAGAGCAAGAAGATCAAATTATCTCAGAGGATATGGAGCACTTTACCATTAACACTGCTTTGGAGCATTTGGATAGCCAGAAACAAGAAGGTGTTCCAAGACAAAAGACACAACTCTAGATACATGTGTCACAAAGCTATAAACTTAGCTGTAGAAGCTGTGACCATTCGCTCCCACAGCAAAATCAATCTCAACAGCTTCAGTGCTGAAGAGAGAAATCTGATTAATTATGGCAGCATAATCAGTGCCCATGAACAAGAAAAAGATAACTCAAACTCAAAAGAGACAGCTACAGCCTGGAAGCTGAGGCCTAAGGAGGAGGAATTCGCCCTTTGGCTGGGCAACTGCAACAAATATTGTCTCTTCTTCGATGGGGCCTCAAAATCTAATCCTGGTCTCGCAGGCGCCGGAGGTATCATATGCAATGCAAATGGCAAGACTATCTTGTATTTTGAATGGGGATTGGGTGACCTATCCAACAATCGGGCTGAAGGGCTGGCTTTATTCCAAGGATTAAATCAGGTGATCAAGCTGGGCATAAAGAAAGTGAATGTCTTTGGTGACTCAGCAATTATCATCCGGCTCATGGAGCAAAAGCGAACTTCACCAAACATTCTATTGCAACAAATCAATAATAGAAATCAAATTTTACACAGAACGCTGGAAGAAGCCCACTATTTTCATATCTTAAGGGGCCTCAACAAAAAGGCGGACCACCACGCCAACCAAGCATGTAACCAACCCAAAGGCCAGCTACGCTGCAATGATCGCGTATCCATCCAACTGCTGCCATGAAATACAAACATCTAATCAACTCGCGCGGTATCCCATCCAACAGAACCTGCCACAGCAACCAAATCAATGGATCACAGGTCAGCACAGATAAGAATGATAGCATTGGTATCAGCAGACGGCACAGAAGCACATTTCAAAGCAGGGGAACCAAGATTCACAGCCCAGGAAATCGTCCTTGTCTCAGGAATGTTGATCTCAGTCAAGATATGCGCAGAAATATCCAGAGGAGCATCGGGAAGAGTACATCCCTCTCCCGCCATTGTAACCGCAGAAATTCTTTAAGTACCCCCTCAGCTCATAAGCTTCAACTCACATCTGAAAATTTCCACTGTAATTTCGAGAGAGAAGCCGAATTTGCAGGCCATCTTAGTAAGCAGGACAGAAGCGAGACTGTGGAGCATTTTAGAAGTCTCGCTCTCACTCTGTTATACAGTGGGAGCGCTGTTGATGTTCAACGATCCTCAAAAGGTATTAGCGGCAGTCTCAGGCACTCAACGTGCTGTCATCTAAGTGCTCTCATCACCACAGAGAGTCTTAGCAGAATCCATACCATCAGCCAAGCGAATCGACAACACCAAGGACAAAAGCAAAAGAATACAGTTAATACTCAGACAAAGGAAAATATGGAGCGCCCAGAGGATTGCTTTCACTGCCGCGACCTGAACATGGAATTCAATGAAGTCCGAGCCCAGCAAAGAGCATTGGAGGACCTAGTTCGCAGCATGGAGAATCGGATGGAAGACAAAGTCCGCATTTTGGAGAATAGGCTGGAAGAGCAAGTTAAAATCCTCCATGATAAATATAGAGCAGAAATGAACCTTTTTCTGCATAGGGTCCACACCCTCCATGAACAGTACAGCGATCTGCACAACAGATGCATCCATGCTGAAGAAAGATGCATCCATGCTGAAGAAAAGATTGAAGCACTCAAGAAGATGCTGGAAAAGAAAGAAGCCACCTCCTCCTCAAGTGTCAAGCCAATTGATGTCGATATGGACCCAGAAGGATCAACAGCAAGAAAGATGAGTCACATTGAGATTGACTAATCATGCTTTGTAAATGTAAATTTTGGGGACAGCAGTATGTCAATATCTATAGCAGCTTAAGTAGCATTAGTAGCAATCCAGTTAAGGCAAGGACCAAGGGAAAATTCCTTTTTGTAATTCCTTGGCCCAAAAATGCTCCAGAAGCATCCTATGTAAAGGCTTTAGCCTCATCTTTTTTCAGTTAATGAACAGCACCCGAACTTTGTCTAAAAAAAAAAAAGTTCGATGCCCACGCAAATGTAGAATAGGAATACGCTTGAAGATGATAACCTGTGCAATACGTTACCTAAAGACGGCAGCGATTGGCAAAACAGTGCGAACTTCATCTGAAAGATGCCCTTCGATGCGTTTGTGGTTTCTTCCGCTGCTTGGTCATGTCAAATGCTGCCTCGAAACACGCCTTTTTCCAGACTTTATCATCACGCAGAGGGATATGAAAGGCCTGAGGCGCGTGATAGTAATTTAGTTGCAAATCTTCGACGGTGGACGAGGAGGACTCGATGCCTGGTTTGCGTAAATGGGAATGGCGCCCATGCGCTCAGGTTTTTTGATTTCCCTTGTCTTTGACAGGCCGGCGGTAAATATGGCTCTGACGGCTCTTACGATATGACTCGGATTAGCTGATTGAATATCAACTGATGGCTTCTCACCTGAGCTTACGCCAAAAACTCGTGAATGCACCCAAGAGATCTTACTGCAATCTTTGCGGCGGAGTGGAATCGTAACCCCAATCTACAGCTACGAATTTTATTTCTGAGACAAATCGAATAGCGTATAACCCTGAGCCGATGGTATTTAGTAGAAATCGAAACCTGGCGTGATGGCCCGAGCAGAAGGATCTGAACCCACAGAGACTGCGTGAGAAAGAACGGGTTTGGCAATATACACGAAATCGCCGAATAATGACTTCACAAATAATGGCAGATTTACGAGTTTTGCAGGTTAAATGTGCTTTGACAATTTTCAGGCTCCGAGAAACACGTATGCTCAGTTGCAATCGAAAACTTTGAAAATGATTTAGATCTTGCAGATGCTGCTAGCCTGAATTCTTATGCCTGCCTACACATGCGCCACTGTTTTAGACTGATGAGCTGCCTGTAGTTTCAAGAGAAAACAAAAGCCCTAATTAAAATTGTACAAAACAGAAATTCTTGAAATTTGAAACCCTAGATTAGAAAATTTTGAAACCCTAAGACAGCTATTAATGTACAGATTTGGCCCATTCACAGCCAGATTTAGCAGTAAGCACGAAAAACATTTTAAAGAAAAGAAATTTCAGATCGTCACTGTGAAGAACTTCAGAAAATCTCTCATGCAAATTTAGAAAAATAAACCGAATGATAGACCCAGGATCAAATCCAACTGGGCTCAGCAAAAAATGCTTGTGGGAGTTGGCTGGTTCAGCCGAGAACTTCCCCGAACGCCCACAAATTTCCTTCAGAAAATGTTTTCTGCACAGCTCAAAACAACCGTCAACAAAGAGGGCAAAAATGCTGCTAGATCTCAAACAGTAATGGAGATACCTGCCATTACTTCAGAAACCCTAACAGCACCCAAACCCCAGCAAGTGAACAAGATACCTGTGCTCACAATACTCTACGAAAAGCTATTATTAATGGCTGAAAATAACATATGCAGAAAATGAAATGATCTCACAGCATTCCAAGAGAGTAACACCAACAAGATATGGACCCCAAAGTCTTCCTTTATTAACCAGAAACAGATTTACAAGAGAGCTTCTTCAGTATCTGACTCACAGATCCAATGATCTGAAATGACCACCTAAGACCCTATATAAAGGAAATGATCCCAACGGCTAGTTCGAATGATCCATGTAGAAATGATCTCGACCGTTGATGAGGATCAAGACATCTCTTGATCTCATCCGTCGATTTATTCAATTAATTTTTTATTATTATTTTTTAAATTTTTAAATTTTTTATTTTTTTTGTTTTATTATTATTTTTTAAATTTTTTATTATTTTTTATTTTATTATTATTTTTAAAATTTTAAAATTTCTTAGTTTTTATTTATTTTATTTCATTTTTTAAATGGATCATCGAACCAAACCTTTGGAAACATCACCTAGGACCTAGGACTTAGGACTCACGAGGGGATTTAAAACATTTTTCGACCCTCAAGACACATTACATCATGACTTTTACAACTTACATCTCAAGGGGACAAGCCCACTTAACACAGACCCTCATAAATCACCCAGTTCTGCGACACAACTATAATCTAGCAGATTAACACACTAGGATTCTCCTAAAGTTCTAATGACAAAATCCATCCCGGCTTTGGGGTCAGGTTTGAAGGAAAACTCTGCCGATCCATGGATCGGTGAGACGAAAAACCTTCCGGGACATAGATTATCATAGAAAGTTAGGTCCACCTAGGCAATTTTACATACATGACTCTTATCTGCTAAGATTATTTACAATTAATACATGCAGACTGAGTTCACAATTAGATTGATCAAGCTGCTGATGACCGCTGGATGGCACGGACACGTAGATCAGGCGCTGCCCCTTTCTGCCAAGAAAAGGGGGTGTACTTCATGGGTAGTTGACCAGTAGAGGTCAACAGAACCATTTAGAACGAAAACAACAAATTTATGTTCCAAAGGATACTATGTTGATTTGGGGTAGCATTGGATGTGCTCTAAGCCTCAAATTTTGCAGGGAGGCTTGGGCACATGCATTCCAAATAACCCATAAATTGTTTTGGGAAATTCCACCCAGAGACGATTATATTAAAATAATTAATATTTTTAATGGAGTTTCTAAGTCTAAACTTAAGAAAATTAAAATATTAATGGGTATTAATCTAGTTGCGGGTGTAACATCTAGAAAAAGACGGAGATCAAGTCAAAACGATCTGAGCATTTGATTAGGAGTTAATCTAGGCCATTGGCTGTCCAACAGGAAGATACAAGAAGGGGCTTGACGGTCATTTGGAAAACAAACCAAGAGAGATCAAGAAATCGATTTTTTGAAGTGAAAAGTTCTCAGGAGGAAGATTTGATTGAGGAGATTTCTTGCAACAAAGGGGCAGGGATAGCTTCTAGAGAGAATAATTTTCTCAGCCGGAGAATCATCAGCAGAGAGAGGCAGAGAGTAATCGAGCAGTGTTAGCGCTGAGCCAGAGGGGTTGACGTAGAGCCACGCAGAGGCAACACAAAAGGCAGTGAGGAGTCCGAAATTTGCAAAGGAATTCGAGTTTTAGAAGCCGGGAGTTGGGTTGTGAGACCAAGAGGCAGAAATCGAATCTCCTAGCCAACAAATCGACCAGCCAGAGTGACGTAGTCCCAAGAGAGCTTGATGCGGGGTTGACACAAACACTACGTAGAGGTAGCGCAAAGGCAGCTAGAAAAGCCGGGGGCAATCACTGTGGGGCTAGATCAACTAGGATTTCCAGTGATAGCGTGAGGTAACCTCACAATTCTTTCTGCCAGTATTTCTCTCTGTAACTGAATAACCCTGTGAGGTATTTAGAGATGCATTCAGAATTTGCTATTGCTTAATAATAATACACCCTTAGAGTTGTTGCACTAGTTTTCCCGCATTGGGTTTTTTTGGGGACAGTTGTCCAAAAATAACGGTGTCCTATGTGTTTGTATTTCCTTGCTCAGTTTCTATGTTTCAAAATCATATTTAATTTGGTGTAGGCTACTTCAGTAATTTACTTCAATATTTCAAGAAGAAATCTGAAATAATTTTGAAATGTAATTTACGATCTAGGTGAAGTAGATTCAACTGGCTGCAGTAGGATTCCAAAGATTGTTAAATCTAGGAATTTGCACATGGTATCAGAGCTTTTGATGTGAAACAAGAAGAGCAAATCTAGCACTAAAGAAAGGGCCAACTTTCTGCAACAAGCAGCAGTTCGAATTCCCTAAGGGATTGCTTAGTTCTAGCCAGGAGTGCTATATTTTCAAGGTTATCTCTCTTTGAGTGAGGTGACAGAGAGGTAAGACTGTCGAATCGAGAATTTTCCAAGGCAGAGGGAGCCACACAAAGCTTTAGCGCAGAGCTAGAGGGATGCAGTTTTCTGCACGCTGAGTGTTGGGCAAAAAAGCTATGAGAAGAAGGAAGTAGATCGCATAGTGATGGAATACTTCCTCAGTGGTTTCTTGCCAAGGAAATCAGTATTTCTCATTTGCTGGGTACTAGAGGAGCAGTAGACTTACCAACTCCATCAAGGAGTATGTAAGCCAGCCTAGAAGCTACGCAATAGGGAGAAAGTGTAATGTCTTAAATGCAGAAAATTTGGAATAGACACTTCACCTAAAACTAATCATGCATTGAACAAAAGATTGCCATGTAAAATTAAAGACAACAAACCACTGCAATCCAAAACACACTGAACAGGAAACTTCTCAGCTTTATTATATTAGATAAGCCAGGGTTTTACATCCACAAACAACCCATGTAGCTGAGATGAACAACTAACCTCAAATAGATCTACAATATTGCCGCCAATCGGCCTCCAAAACAAACTGACAAATCAATACACTGCAACCTATGAATCCTGAATGGATTCAACAAGGGGAGATGGGTGCTCGCCTAATCTCTGTAAATCACCTGAGGGTTTTCGTCCTGGGGCTACCAATGGAGTAGAGAACCACGTTCTCAACCTCTGATACGAGAAACAATATCAACTCCAAGATGTCCTCCAGTGGCCTCCTCCTCTTTTATAGATCTGATGGACCCCTCTAGAACCTTCTACTTTATTATTAGTTTAATCTTGGAGCACTTTTCCCTCTTTTATTTTAATTAAAATATTTTTTTTAATGCGGGAAAATGCTAAATTGGCCACCATGACTCCTCAAGTCACTGAAACTCACATCCACAAGTCCCATCATATAGATCTTCTTGTTCTGGTTCCAACGAGCTATTACACTGAGGTGTTCCATCAATTAATCTCCTTGGATTTCCACCTCAAACATAATTAATTATGTTATGCCCAAAAATAATGTTGATTTTTGAAAGTTGTCAAAATGCAACGAAACGAATGAAAAACTGTGCTGATGATGGGATATGCCAAGCGAATGCTATCAAATCCCATAAAAACTCCTCAAAACTCCATTGGGACCCCTAGCGACATAAACCTGCTCCACTAACCTGGCCATCCCCTGTCCTAGAAATCTACCCTGGTTGTACTATGAAGAAGAATAAAAATGGGGACATGACAGTCCTCCTGCCCCAAGATTGCTTGCCCTCAAGCAATCCAAATCTGTAGACCAATTTGGTGGCCCAACACCATTGAGATCCAATGCTCGGATCCCATACAAACCACTGGTCCACGTCACATCTCCAAGCTATCGAAACATGACTGGATCCTCCAATACCTAGATCCCATGTCCATCTTTGACTCAACCTGCTGCCAGTAGATCCACCTGGATCCCAATGCCACCAAGAAGGAGCATTAATGCTCCATGGCTCCTGCTGTGCTGTAACTCTGGCTGTGAATGCTGCCCCACCAGCCGTGTACCAGCTCATCACCTCTCTCCAATCCAATCCTTCGCACACCCTAAGGTTAGTCTCACAATACGGATGTTGCGCTAAGATACTGATGAGTGGCCAACGCACATTCTGCTGCTGACTAGAGCATGTAATATCCCCTACCTCTAAGGGTTCTTGCAGTACACTGCTCCCGACTAAGAATGATACTCCATCAATAGGATACCAACTCATGATCTCCTGCCAATCTAAGTCATGGACTCCTGTGTAAGGAACAAGTCTACTATGTTGATGTTGGTCCATGCTCAACTCATGCTACCCTATCTGGTTGGTCAGCAATATCCATCGAGAAAATCCTGCCTCTCTCCCTATAATGGGTACAAGTAGCCAAACTGTGTTGCAAGCCCTGTCTATGTACTCCTGGAGAGGGCTGTTGCCTGAAAATGTTGCAACTCGGCTAGTTGCCACTACACCTGTTTGCATCTCATCAATGGGTAGACCCAAAGATGGATGCACTACCATCTCCCTCGCCTGATAGGAAACTTCCAACTCCTCCAATCCACCAATCTCCTGCGAAATTGTCTTGTCGTACTCCAACATCTCCTGAGGACAAGTGTCAGCGAAGATCGTCACCCTGCTAGCTGTCTGTACATCTGTCTCCTCCTCATCAACAACTGACCCCAAGGGTGGTTGCTCATCCTCCATCATCACAGGCTCAATATGAACCTCAAACTGGCTCTCCCAAAAAGGCTCATCATGCATACTGTGTGCCTCATCCTCCTTAGTTGACTCACACTCCATCATATGCTGCTCATGTTGACTCATCATTGGTGACACTCTATCCTGAATGTCTCTCCTAGGACCTATTGACCACTAGAGTGGCATCTGATGATTTATATGAAGACTCCATGCCCAAAGATGATCTAGAGGACACTTTTACCATCAGATCTCATCAGTCAATAGAGTTTTTTGACTCTACTTCTATCTTCTTATCATCTTTCTTGTACCCAGATTGCACACCTTACGGGGAATTGTAATAAGTGATACTAGTAATGATGCATTTTGAGTCTGTAACAGGCCTAGGATGTTAAGACTCGATCAGCAAACAAGTACACCTTCGAGTGTTTTTTTTTATCTGGTTAATTATCCTTTCCTTTTCAGAGGCAAATAATTTTCTGGATTTTTTCACTCACTTGTTACTCCAAAGCTAGGTTGACGGTTTGAAGATTGAGCGCCTGACACATCTTAGTGTCTAGAGTCGATGTATATTACCATACTAGATCACACAAAAAACTTTGTGGAATTTGGTTAGGTCTAGGTAGTCATTTTTTTAATTTTTTAGATTTTCCGCAAGTCAAAAATTGCAAATAAAATTGTATTTAAATTGTAATAAGTGTAGTCTAGAGAAGTTGTATGGGTATAATTAATTAAAATTACACCTCTCACTCTCAACTTTCTACTATGACACACTTTGAGGGGTTAATAATGTGTTTTGGACCCTTAAAACCCACTTTTCCTAGGTTTAGTGGGAAATCTGACAATTAATTAATCCAGAAATTAAATAAATGGAGAAAAATAAATATCCACACATGCTAAATGTTGTGGAAATGAGGTGGAAAATTATGGGGGAGTTAAAGTAAAGTCCCAAGGTGATGTGGACTCCTAAAATCAAGGAAAGGACATGTGTGCAAATAAAATCGAATTTTTGGCATTAAATGAAAAAGCTACTTGGAAATATGAATTTATGAAATTAATACACATTTGAGAGGATTTGGGAGAATATTTGGTGGAGATTTTTGTGGGAAATTGTCCCCACATGGGTTACCACCTATATAAATTTGTCATTCCACCATAAAATTTGAATTTGGCACATAAGGGAAGAAGAAAATGATGTCCACTTGCTAGAATTCGATTTTTACACTTGGCATTGGAGCTCCATTCAACAAATTCGAATTTTTCTTTGGGATTGTCACCTCATGCCACTTGTTTAATCACTTCTACATTGGGATTGGCTCCAATGCCATTTGTCATTGTCATTCTTCATTGGGATTTGCTGCTAACTCTTTATATAACAGAGCCATGGGCTCTCACATTGTATCATATTGTTACTAGCTATTGTGCTTGCAGAAGTGCTGCTGCCTTCTACACTTTCAGGAGTTTCATTCATGAGGTGTTCCTCCTTTTCGAGTATGATGAATGGTTGAGCATTGGTATAATTCCTTTACTCATGCTTTGATCTAATGTGCTTCCATATGCTCTTGTAGATTTGTTAATGTAGATCTGTCTTGCATTGACATTTGATTTAGAAGTATGCTCTAGGTATAGAATGCTATAGTTGCTTTTAAATAAATCTCTAGAGTTTCTTATCATTGTTTATTGCTAAATCTATATGGAACTAATTCTTGATTAAAGTTTTGTAGAGGGAACATCTTGTTGGGATTACAGAATCAAGCGTGAGGGGAAGTCTTTGGAGAGACCAACCCACTCTTGATACATTCTTAAAGGAGCTCTCATTTCTTCCTTGAACTTTCATAGTCTTATCTTACAATGTGGTTTTGCAGGGATTTCGGCACATATCTTGTATACAAGCCGAGAACTTCTAAATTTAAATCTCTTTTAAAAAAAACGTTGTACTTCATTTCTTTCATTTGCTATCTAAGAGCTTGAAGATGGCTAAACAAAGACGAGAGTTTACTCTCACTCTTTAGCTTAGCCTTTTGTAAATTATAATTGTACATATACATTTTATCTTGCTGATTTTTCCATTAATACTTAACTTATTTTGCAACCATTGTTTGGATTGTTTGTTAACTCTTGTGTGGCAGATTTTGAAGAGCAACTTCCCACAACATCTAACAAGTGTTTGTAGGACCTTTGGCAAGTGTTGAGGGTTCGATTTCCAAGGATGTCGTGAGCCCTTTTGAGGCTTATTTTGGCCAAGTTGAGTTCACTAGAGCGCTGCCCATTTTCCTCTTTAAGCCGTGGGCATTTGGAGGAAACTCACACCTTGTTTCCCTTGCTTAAGTTTTTTGAGATTTTGTTACTACTTTCTCAAGAAAGGAGGTCTAGTGTCCAAGTTTCAAGCAATTATTGTGAGGACTCTCCTTGAAGTATAGTTGAGAACTTTGAAGGGCCCTCTTCTTATTGCAATATTAATAAAAGATCTAACTTGCTTGTGGGAGCTTGGGATTTCTCCCATGGTATCCTATCTCCCCATTTAGAGGGAGGCTTCTCTTGGGTGGATTGACATTTGCATGGTTTAAGCTTTCATACTTCATTCACTTACATGCATGCTTTAATTGGGAATTAACACAACCTCACTATCACATTTCGTCAAGTTAAAGTTTGTTACAATTTCATTTGAGCTTTGCATTTTCTTTCTCATTGTTGCTTGGAGCTACAAGCTTACACTTTACTTTGGGCAATCCATCCTTTACATGCCAACATTTTATATTCTTAACAAACTTTTATTCGTTTCCATTTACCTTGGTAAATTTTTTCATGAGCACTTGAATACATGCTTCAATTTTATGGTACATTGTTATCTTGAATATTGGAGCAATTTATTGTCATTGTCTATTTGAAACAAATTTTACTTTCAAGAAAATTATTTGTATCATTTTAATTCATTGGTAAAACACGTGCAACACTTGTAAGCTAATTTTATTCTTCCAATTGAAGTTATAGTAGCAACTTATGTTGAACACTACTTCATTTTCAAGCATTGCAAATCAATCTCTTTGAAGCATTTGCATGTATCATTATTTTAATTTGGAGAATTTACACAATTTGCATTTCATCTAGGCATTTTAGTGTAGGAAGGCCCCAAGCCTCATTAAAATTTTACCTCCAACATAAGTTGGTTGAAGTAGACATCTTAGGGATCCTCTACTCCTCTATTGACTCCTCACTGTGAGATCCATATCATTGGGAAAGGGTGAGGTTTGAGGATTGAAGAGTTAAATTGTAATTTTTTTGTAAAGCTAATTAATAAAATTAACCAAGAGCACTTTCCATTACATTTACTTTACTTGTCTCTTGATGGTTTGAGTTTTCATATGCAAAGTTTATTCCAAAAGCAAGTATTGTAATCATTTCAAACAAGTGTTTTATTTTCATTTTTCAAGTCTAATTGCATATTGATGAATGTTGGACACCTAATCCTCAATGGGTTAGTGTGGAAGCCGAATGGACAAAAGGAGTCTAAGAGACCTTGGGATGTGGAACCCAACGGTCAGATATTGTACTATAAATGTAAATCAATTGTTAATAAAAATTGTACTCTCCTGATTATCTTTCATATCTCTCTTGCTGTCCAATGTGTGTTTGACATGGTATCAGAGCAGGCGTATTCCTGCCCTGCATAATTAATTTGAGCCATTTGTTGTATGGCCTTTTTTGTGCAAGTCATTTATGCCATCAATTCTGCATCTCAGGAATATTTTCTCATGAATATTTCTTCAGCTAAATTTTAGCTGCTCCTGACACTGCCAGCACTGTCCAAGCGGTTCTGAGATGTCTGTCTGCCATATTTTATACCTGCGCTCTCTGTACATGCGCTCTTTGTCTATAAACGCCCCATTTAAAAGCGCTGCTCCATCTGCGATTTACTATTATTTCTGAACGCTGTACGCCTGTCTGTCATATGCGTTTTTTCTGAACGCTGGCCCTATCACAAGCGTTAGTCCTTTGTGTATGAAGCTATGTTGGTTTCGATTCCTGAAAGAATTGCAAAATAATTATTATTGGCAGTCCTGCGTACGCTGGAACCTCGGTTGAGCGTTGTTTAATGTATTCACTGTGCGTGAGTTCCATTCCCGTAAATGTCAGTCATTGCATTTTCCCACAGAACTAGACCATCCTGCGCATATTGGCCATTTTGTTTTTGAGATGCTGCCTCAAAAGCTAGGTATGTTTTAGAATTCCGTGCAAGATAAGACTTTGTAAGAAGTGGCGAGAAAAGAACAGTTGTAATGTTGCAGATTTGTTATCCAGTATCAGCCGAGTATACAGAGTAAATGAAAGGCATCTTGAGCTATAATCCAATAGTTTGAAGGGGTTCGTTATTCTGGTGGGTGATTAGCCTGAAAGATTCTGTTTTCCTAGCTATGGAGTTATAAATACCTATTGATAATTAAATATGAGCATTTTGTTTTGCTGACTGCGCCTAGAAGTGTAGAATCAGGGACCTCTATTTGAACGATTGGCTCCAGAAAGACATATGCGTTGGCTCAGAAACGCTGTCACGCTGTTTTTGAACATTGTACATGTGGCACCGTATTCATAAAAGAAACGCTGACATGGTATATTCCTTTTAAATAGTTGAACGCTGGCCTGAATACGTTCTCAGATCCGAAAGCGGTTCAGTCCATCAGAGGTTACAGCTATTCGAAGGCCTGAAAACTATTTTCTACCTTTGTCTTTGCATGGCAGAGAACTATTGGCGCCGCCCGGACGGGTACATTTGAATGGTGCTCCAAGCCGCAGTCTCTTTCTATCTCCAAGCTACAACTATGTAATTCGTGTTGTCACATAAACATGTTGTTCAATGCATTGATAAACCATGAACGCTAAAAGTCATGTTATATTTTTTATGTGTTGAAAAGTCTTTGAAAGGTTGTAAAGGAAGTGATGGCATATATGAGCATTGGAATTAAGCCTATGGTCTCTATTATGACGCTGTATAATACACGCTCTTTACCTGTAGAGTCTCTCTTTCAGAAAATCTGAGACAACGATTCACACCGGTTTCTCCTTCCGACTGCGCTTGGTACCTCCCCGCACAGGCAACTCCTCACTGCAACACCATTCAAGTCAGTACAGTGAGCCACACCACCGTCGGTTGGCCTCCCCAAACGAGTCATATAACGTTGCTCCTCAACGCTTTATCGTAACGAGCTCATGTATGGTAAATAGTTCTTACATGTGCGTGAGTTATTTTTCAAGACTGTTGAAATCGTTGGCTGAGGTATTGTTGAGTGAATGCTAATTTTTGTGTCGATAAATACTGAATGTTGGAACCTTCGATCACCGTGCGAAATGCATTAAAGTTGGTGCGAAATCATTATAAGCCATTGCAAGTCAAACGTCTGGTTTTGACTCCACAACTTTGCAGAACGTTCTCGTAGCTTTTGGAAACACCCTACTCCACAACTTGGAGTTGTTGTCGTTGCATTGGATTCATTGAAGGATGTATTGAATGCTTGAATCTTTCGTTTCATTGTTTTGCACAAGAATATGTTGTGTTATTTGGTCCATTCATGTGGCATGTTATTTGATACATAAATCTATGCTTCATCGATGAGTAGTAGCGATCCCTGGGCGGTAGTCGCTTAAGTGATGGAAATGATGGCGACCCTTTGGCAGATTCTGTGAAATCACCGATAAAGAATTACAAATCAAAGAATTCCATACTGACAACTTTTCTTGGTCGACTGGTATCCATTAAAAAAAACCTTCACATGGAATACGTGTGCTTTCGATGGACCTGTGAGAATGACGGCAAATGATTTAGAAGAATTTACTACGACAACTAAAGCATGTATACGCTAGGAAATAACATGCATTGAAATTTTAGAATGAATGCCTCTTGCAGCGCCAATAAGATCTTGGTCACGTTGCTCTGGGCGCTGAAATAAATCGAAAGTTCGTGACCTGTGTTGCGATATGTATGGTGCATTTGAAGTGGTCAATCTCTGCGGTAGCTCGGTCATCATTTAGAGGCAAGTGGTCCACATTTCTGAAGCAGCTCGTGTATTGCTGAGGGTAAAATTCGGTAGAATCTTTCCTGAGAGTTCGGTGAAGCAAGAATGCATATGCGGACTTGTCACAGAAATAATTCCAAGCTACAGTACTCCAGACAATGAATTAAGAAAATTAGCCTAGGCTCTGTAGGCTGTAGTGGAATCCAATTAAGCTAGTAACTTATGATTTATTTAGTCGGCAGTATTGTAAAGTATTGCTTGAGCAGATTTTTATTATTGAACAATCAATTCTGTGCATTGTGGAATTGAGTAATATCACATTACTGTTGCATTGAATAAATTATATTTAAAAATAAAAAATAAAAAAATCGAGAGCTTACTGGGTGTTCTGCTGCTGAAGACATTAAACTGCCACAGTCATTTCCAAATTTGATGTAAAGAGTCATTTTCAGATTTATGTTGCACACTGTTGCAGTGACATTGAATTGTAAGTGATTGTTGCTTCTTCTTCACTGGTTGATAATTGTGATCAGTTTTTTAAGGTGTAAATCTGACATTGAAGAAAAATGGCAGAATCAATGAAGTATTAGAGTTTCTCAAAAATCGAATATTGTCTACCAATCATGATACATTAAAAGTCAGCAAAGCTTCTCTCACAGATATTTAGGTCTGTCTACAAAATGCACAGGAAAATATTGAGTTTTTGCAGCTGGAGACAAAGCTACAGCAAGAAGAGCTACATCAAAATAGATATCATTCTGAACCTGTTTTTGTTCAGAACATTGAGACAACCACCCATCAGCAGCAAGTCAATAATGTTACAGTTCATTCAAATAAAGCAGCAGTTGTACATACAGATGCAGAAACTCAGTCTGCACTTCCCAAGCCCATCATTAGACCTTGGGAACAGCTTGTCCACAACAAGCACAGAACTGGTCTTGGATATGACAAGGACTTGTCCTTTCATATTCCAGACTACTCCAAGCCCATTCAGTTTCAGAGTGCTGGATTTATTCATGACAGTTCACTTGCTCCTCATGACAGTTCAGCTTCAGCTGTTCTAGACTCTGCCCCTCTTCCACAGCAACAACAACAACAACAACAACAACAACAGATCGTGAAATGCCAACACTGTGACCGAGTTGGCCATCTGAAAGATCACTGTTTTGATCTTCATCCATGTAAGCACTGTCATAAAACTAGCCATTCTTCACACAGATGCTTCAAAAACAAATGTCCTGCAAGAACAAAGATTCATCTTGGATGGATCGCTTCTTGGCAATGGGCATCAACAGCCAAGAAGATATTCAAAACACATGTCAGAACTTGTTCCAGAGTATTGAAAAGTCTTGCAGCTGAGTTTTCTCCATCATCTCACCTTGTATCTGATAGGGGGGAAATGATGGTCATCTACAAGCTTCAAAGTCACATCAAGCGAGCCTGAGCCACAACCTGCCACACCAGTTTCAGAGTTGTAGCCAGAGACAAAGATGCCCGTGAACATGCCTTCAGTTGGCAATCTGGGACACTTCCTCTAGCAGAAGAATTTAGCTTCTTGCCAGTTTTGGAAGAATTCCAGGAACACAATTGAGAACACTTCCTCTAGCAGAAGACTCCAGCTTCTTGCCAGTTTTGGAAGAGTTCCAGGAATTGCATTAAGCATTCCAGAGTTGTTGGTTATCCTTAAACCATCACAGGTTGAGACTTCCCTTTTCAGGTTGAAGTTTTACCTTTTATGTGGGGTGAGACCTCCCTTTATTGGTTGAAGGTTTCCCTCTTCAAAACAATAGGAGCACTTCCTCTAGCAGAAGACTTCAGCTTCTTGCCACTTTTGGAAGAGTTCCGGGAACTGCACTAAGCATTCCAGTGTTGGTGGTCATCCTTAAACCACCGCTCTTTATACCAACATTTCATAGAGCACATTCAGCCTAGTGCTGCCATGCATATTTGCACATTTTGTATTACAGCTCTCTTCTTGGACTCATACATAACCCTTGGGATTAAGGGGGGGAATGTTGGACACCTAATCCTCAATGGGTTAGTGTGGAAGCCGAATGGACAAAAGGAGTCCAAGAGACCTTGGGATGTGGAACCCAACGGTCAGATATTGTACTATAAATGTAAATCAATTGTTAATAAAAATTGTACTCTCCTGATTATCTTTCATATCTCTCTTGCTGTCCAATGTGTGTTTGACAGATGTCTTGGTTTAGCACTTCCTTTCTTTTACATTTCCAAGTTAGTTACTAATTTTTGGGTTTTGCCAAGATATGTTTCACATGTTTTGATTTATAAACTTGATTATCTCAAAAGCATTTTGTATCTTACATATTTTATGCTAACAATTCTTATTTACATTTTAGGGTTACTTTGTTTTTTCTTTTGAGAGCATTGCATTTTACTTTGAGCAAATATATCTTTAAATTGTTGAGCAAATTCCTTATAA
Source organism: Pinus tabuliformis (assembly GCA_031772625.1). Lineage (NCBI taxonomy): Eukaryota > Viridiplantae > Streptophyta > Pinopsida > Pinales > Pinaceae > Pinus > Pinus tabuliformis. The sequence goes on from CM062817.1 coordinate 956,741,946, forward strand.
GGCACTGGTTTTATGGTTTTTAATCATATTAATGATTGGCATTGTTATTTCAAGTTGCTCACTTCATATTTGCCCATAAATCCTTAAAAGTAATCCATTTTCACTATAACACTCTCCTAGAAACTCACATCTTTTAACTTAACTTTTCATTAGGGATCACCCTCCTTATCTAACCTGGGAGATAGCTCAAACGGAGAGAGTCAGGATTATTGTGACAACCCCTTCTCTGAGTTCCCTGCCACCAACCACACCTTGTGGGGTTGAAGGCTTTTCTCACTGACTTGTAGGTAGGTGTACGCGGCAGGGTCAATAGGACCCACGGACTGCTCATCATATGAATCTGGCCTAATGTTAATGACTCAACATGATGCCTGCTCCTCTCTATGCTCTCTATGCTGAATCATCAACCGCTCATTTGCTCCCTGATCTCTTTCCCACATGGGAACAATCAATTGCTCTCCATACTCTACCACACATGGATGCATATCTGGGCTACTGTCATCAACTCCATATGACTGCTCGTGCTCCTCTAAGGTATCATCATATGAACCCATGGACTCGTCCAACGAAGAGTCCTCATCCTGATAGACATAAAGAATATCTCCCTGCTCTACCGCTGTCATCTCCTTAGTGTCACTCAAGCATGAGTGGTCAGGTCCCCAAGGTCCTTTGCAGATGAAGCAAAGTCCCTTCCTCCTCATCTCATTCTTGCTGCATGAGCCCCCAAACCTGAGCTGCTCCTCCCTGGTCAACTATCTCCTGAACAACCCAATGTTCTTCTCAACCAACCTCTCAGCTAGACCATAAGCAATAGGTGAGACCAACTTCTCTCTCCTCCAAACAGACAACAATCGAGACTGCAACTCCTGACAAATGGCATCACGACCTCTCATACATGAGGACAAGATGCCCTGCATGTGTGCTATGACTATGTCAGAATGATGTTTAATAATGCTGAAGAAACATTGGAACATCTGTAGGATCAAACCGTCACACTCTAGATCAAATATGATCTCATAAGTCCTAGTCATGGCCATGCCTCCTAAAATCTCAAGCTTTTTCCCAAAGGTAGAGTCGGCACTGTTGTCCAAGTCTCGGAAGGTTTCTATCACCAATCTGAAAACTCTCCTCATAACATCATCATTGTAAGGAACTATAGGGGCGGTTAGTCTCATGATGTTACTGAGACAAAACACAACTGGAAGTCTAACCCCTTCACAAGGTTCCTCCAAGAACTTGCATTGTATGAGAGCAAGCATAGCTGGTTTTAGAGCCCAAATTAATTTCTTCCCTTCTAAGTGGCTCACTTTGGAAAGGAGGGCATCAAGTTCATAAAGTTTGAAGAGGAATTTCCCGGTGACCCTCATGTGTTTCAAATTTGTTCCAAGGGAAAAAATCTTGTGTCCTATTTCCTGCCCCTTCTGCACATCCTTGGGCTGCTCTCTCTAAAGAAGGGCATAGACCCCCTTTGAGAAGGGTCTACTGTTTGTTGTTGCTAGTTTATTACAGGAGTTTATAAAGATTTGATCCATGTTTTGGCTCAATGATGGCAAGCTCATCAAGCTGATTTATACATGACTTTCATTGATAGTGATATGACCAATTGATTCAATAACACCTCAACAATATGCTCATCATACCCCCAACATACAAACAAGCTACTCAAATCCTACTACCAATAGTTGACCAACTCATAACAATGCTTTGACTCAAAACTATGACTCAACCCGCATAACAAATACACAAAGTACCAGCAACACAAGACAATGTGTGACAATAATATAAATTTGCCAATATTAACTCCTGCAGAAATAATAATGCACTACCAACAGGGTCTAGAAAAGTTGTTGGACTAAATACAAAGAAACTTAAGAAAGAATGAGACCTGGTATACCCTGCCCACAAGAGCTCCAACTAACAGTTAGCTCCAACAAAGCGATTTCCAGTCATTAGAATCAACAGTGTAGTATTACGGGTTCTGCTCATACTTGCTCTATCCAAATGGCCGATCTCTGCCACAGGTTCATATAGTGCACATTGTCTTTTCCTCCGATACAACAAAGCTACAAATGGCCACAATGATGCATACTGACTTTTCACGATGGCTCTATTGACTGATCGATCCTGACAATATGCAGAACTTCGCTTACACACAATGGCACGCTATAGGAATACATTGATCAAATAATTGTGTGTGACATGCGTGGGTCCCTCCTCTTGTTTCTTGGTGACCCAATTCTCTGCCAGACTTCGTAGCAATGGCCACGCAGTCAAATGAATTTGGTTGTTGCCGACTCCTGGAAGCTTTCTATTCCAATGCCAATCCAAACCTTTGTTGACTTTCCTTTGTTAAGCGGCATCTACAGCCGACGCAATCTTGTCCCCCTATGGTAGAAATATGCCCCGAACAAAGGAAAAATCACCAATCAAATTCCTGCAAATTCGCAGTATACCTTCAGTTTCAGTTGACCGTAAAAGCATTCAACGAGATTTTTCTTATATAGTTCTGATCAGGTATCGAACAGAACAACATTCTATATAGGTGTTGTCTCAATTCCACATCTCGTCCCACTTACTGTGCGTGCTCGCCCATGCTAGTCAATTTGGTCGCACCTTGCAGTTACAACTATACGCACAAGTGTATATTCTAACGCAAATTGATGCAAAACACACACACGCAGACAATTATATTGCTCCTTTAGGATTGACTTTTGTAGTTAATCCAGTGACTTAGATATATTTTGGCGTACCCCTAATGCTGGTCGATCAAGCTCGGCGTCAACGATCCTTGATTCGTGTCGGTTGCAACTACTCAGCGTTGGCTTCCAAATATGATGAGCGAGATCCTAGGTAGTCAACTTTATGTCCACATAGATCGCTCCATGCAGATTGCGATTACCCTTAGTTGTGTCACTTCCCTATCTTTAGATGAAAATTCTCACAAAGTAATTCGACTCTTCTCACTGCGAGATGATGCACAACCTTGGACAATGATGACTTAATCAAATCGGCCCTTACGTCGTTTGCGTAGTCACCTCATGCTGGAAATAAGCATGGCTCCTCCGCAAGCTTCACATCCATTGTTATTTGATCCTCAGGTGCATACAGGTATATATTGAGCCTAGTAGCTTCGTCAATGTGAATTGCAGTAGGCGTATTCAATATCACTCTTTGATACACAAGCACGTGTACACATATTCCTTGGCCTCAAGTTGCATGTACAACAGCTCAAAATATTTTGATCGTGTTAGCAAACAGTGAGGCTCCAGTATATATGCAATTTGACCTTTGTTACTACATTTCCAACTTCAGGAGAACAATCATTTGGAACAATGTCTCATCCTCCTTTAGCAATTTAGTCTTGAAATTTTCACAATTCGACCTCCAGTAATAAACCCTTTCTTTGGAGATTCTATTTGAAAGTGGAGGGTTTCTTTTTAGTATTTTTGCTCCAACACATGCAATAAATCTGGTCCAACAATTTCGATAGGCAAACCCTCAGGCTGAGCCAAGAACAAGGCTCTGATACCACTGTAATGTCCCAAATGCAGAAAATTTGGAATAGACACTTCACAGAAAACTAATCATGCATTTAATAGAAGATTGCCATGTAAAATTAAAGACAACAGAGCACTACAATCCAAAACACACTGAACAAGAAACTTTTCAGCTTTATTATATTAGATAAGCTGGGGTTTTACATGCACAAACAACCCATGTAGCTGAGATGAAAAGCTAGCCTCAAATAGATCTACAATATTGCTGCAAATCGGCCTCCAAAACAAACTGAAAAATCAATACACTGCAACCTGTGAACCCTGAATGGATTCACCAAGGGAAGATGGGTGCTCACCCAATCTCTCTAAATCACCCGAGGGTTTTCGTCCTGGGGCTACCAATGGAGTAGAGAACCACGTTCTCAACCTCTCATACAAGAAACAATATCAACTCCAAGATGTCCTCCAATGGCCTCCTCCTCCTCTTTTATAGATTTGATGGACCCCTCTAGAACCTTCTATTTTATTATTATTTTAATCATGGAGCACTTTTCCCTCTTTTATTTTAATTAAAATATTCTTTTTAATGTGGGAAAAGGGAAAATTGGTTACCATGACTGCTCAAGTCACTGAAACTCACATTCAAAAGTCCCATCATGTAGATCTTCTCGTTCTAGTTCCAATGAGCTATTACTATGAGGTGTTCCATCAATTAATCTCACTGGAATGGCACCTCGAGCATAATTAATTAAGTTATGCCCAAAAATAATTTTGATTTTTGAAAGTTGTCGGAATGCAACGGAATGAAAGACAAACTGTGCTGATGATGGATTATGTCAATCAAATGCCATCAAAATCCCATAAAAACGCCTCAAAACTCCATCGAGACCCCTGATGACATAAATGTAATATCTCGTTTTCGGGATATTCCTCAAACCCAAGCAAACTCCAACCAAACACGTCCAAATGATATAGTGACCGGGAAACTCAAAGTGGTAAAAATAACAGTGGTACAACATATAATAATGTGAACATGAAATATAAGCAGGTACTCAAGAAATGTAGAGAGAAATGCTAAGCCATTGTATTATACTGAGTAATGGAATGAGTACAGGAGGTGATCAGAAAGATGGCACCTCGACTTGCACAAGGCAAGTGAAGAAATACACTCAGAATAGCAAAGGAATGGCCTCTCTCTGAACTGCGTCCAAGCTGCTGGAGAACTGTCGTGCTACTGCTACTGTTGGAAATCAAATGAGGATTTGGCGCTGTTCCCCTCCCCAGAAAATGCTGAAACTCTGGAATCAGACTATACTCAAGAAACCCAGAAAAACCCAAAAAGCTTTTCTGAAATAGTCGACCCCCGAAAATCACCCCTTTGGGGATCTACGCTGCCCCTCAAGGCTCTGCGCTGCCACTGAATAGAATCCACCAAAACTCAGCCCGAAACTCTGCCAAAATCCTCCAATATGCTTGAGCTGATCCCTTGCTCAATCTCCCAGCTCTAATCCTCCACAAAACCGCTAATCCGGAACTCCCACCAAAAGAACTGCGTCCCTCTCTCTCAAGACTGCGCAGTCCTCAAATGCTCAGCTCCTCCACAACGCCAAAGATCAATCCTACTGCAAAAGACTGCTGGAAACTACCTTGCCCGAGTAGGCACTCGAAGTCCCCCGGGGCTAAGGGTGAGATCTCCGAACGGAGACACTCAATGCACTAAACAGTGCTACAGAGATGCTAAACAGCCAGCATGCTCCAAGTCGAAGTGACTAGCTCAAATGCACATAATCAAATGACAAAATGAAGAGGCTCCCTTCTCCTTTATAGCGTTGGCCTCTCTCAATCCCAAGGCCCACCTCCTCCAAAGTAATCCCTCTCTTGCCACGTGTTCCTTTCCATCTGCGCAGTCCCTCCAAGTGTCTGCGTGGGCCCCATCTCTGTGTTGTCCTTTGGGCCCCTTGGCTCCCCTTTAAGCCACAACGTTGTGCTACTAGGGAGTGACCTTATTCTAAAGGTGAGTTATGTCCCCCTTTTCCTCACCTTTTTATTTATAAATAACTATAGAAGGCAAAATTGAGCAAAATCGAATATTCCAATTAGCCATGGCTAATTAAGAATATTACAGTCTCCCTCGGCAAAATGTTGCTTGTCCTCAAGCAACTGAAGTGATGGATGCTGAAAAATTTTCTCACTCTCCCAAGTGGCATCCTCATCCGGTAAATTCTTCCACCTCACCAAGAATTCTCGGATCATCCTGCTCCGTAGCTGACTCTCCCTGGTATCAATAATAGCCTCTGGCTGCAACACCAAATGCCCCTCATCATCTGTGGGTGGTAGCGCATCTGTCACTGTCACATGCTGCCCTAATGCCTTTTTCAGGCATGATACATGAAAGACGTTATGAATCTTGCTACCTTGGAGCAGCGCTAACTCATACGCAACCTGTCCAATCCTGCGTATCACCCTGTATGGCCCATAAGAGCGGGGCTTGAGCTTCTCAGCCCCCTTCTGCTTCAGTGATGACTGTCGGTATGGCTGTAACCGTAGGTAGACCAAGTCCCCTACCTCAAATTGTCTCTCCACCCGACCCCTGTCGGCATACAGCTTCTGCTGGTTCTGTGTTGTAGCCATATTATCCTTGAGAGCTCGGAGAATATCCAACTCTCTTGGATCCAAATCTTGGCTCTCGGAGCCTTGCTAGCACCAAACATCACGTCAGCAAAAGATAAAGGATGATATCCATACAAATCATAGAATGGTGACATACCAATGGACATGTGATGTGTAGTGTTGTAGCAGTACTCCCCCAGATGTAGCCACTTCAGCCATGCTCGCTGCTATCCACTGACATAGTTACGCAAGTAGCCCTCCAGCCACTTGTTAACTATCTCTGTCTGCCCGTCCGTCTGTGGGTGATAACTAGTACTCGGTGTCAACTCCATCCCCACCAACCGGAAGAGCTCCTACGAAAATCTGCCCATGAAACGGCTGTCCCTGTCACTGGTGATGGTCTTGGGAAGACCATGCAACCTGAAGATCTCTCTGAAGAACAGCTCGACCACCTGTGCTGTTGTGTAGTGTGCGGATATGGCGAAAAAGTGTGAGTACTTCGTTAGTCGATCAATGATGACAAAGATGCAATCCTTGCCCTGTAACATGGGCAACCCTGTGATGAAGTCCATCGAAATACACTCCCATTTCCCCTCCGGAATGGGAAGAGGCTGCAATAATCCTGCGGGATGGCTCATCTCCCCCTTGTTCCTCTGGCAAACGTCGCACTCCCAGACATGTTGGAGTACGTCCTCCTTGAGGTCCTTCCATGAAAACCTCTCTCTAATGGCCCTATAGGTTTTGGTAAAACCTTGATGGCCTGCCAGTGGTGAATCATGTGACGCATGAAGTATCTTCTTCTTAAGCTGAGATCTCTCAGTCAAGAAGATCTGGTCCCTGTAGTAGATGATCTCATCGACCACCCTGTACTTATCATCTACCACCTGTCCATCCAGAACCTCACATGCAAATTTGTCCTTAGAGTACTCTACTAAGAGTTGAGCCCTCCAGTCTGCGTCCAAGCTCATAAGAGACAACATGGCTGGTCTACGTGAAAGGGCATCTGCTACCACGTTGTTCTTACCCTTGACATACTAAATGTCAAAGTCATATGCTTGGATCTTACTGATCCACTTCTGATGCCTCTCCTGTCGCTGTTTTTGCTCCAAAAGGAACCTGAGGCTGTTGTGATCAGTGCTCACCCTGAACCTGTTACCCACTAAATACTGCCGGTACTTGGCCAATGCATGCATGATGGCCAGCATCTCCTTATCGTATATAGAATACAACCTCTCGTGCGGAAGGAGCTTCCGCCTCTCAAAGGCTATAGGGTGACCTCCCTGCATCAACACTGCCCCGATCCCCTCTCCCGACGCATCACACTCCAAAACAAATGGCTACATAAAATCCGGCAATGCAAGCACTGGGCAGCTGCTCATAACCTCCTTGAGCCTATCAAAGGCTCGTTGCGCTGTATCCGACCAACTGAATGCTCCCTTCCTCGTTAGATCTGTCAGCGGTGCAGCAAGCTGTGAGAAACTCTTGACGAACTTCTGGTACTAAGTACAAATGCCAATGAATCCTCGAAGTTCTGTCATGTTTCTCAGCTCTAGCCAATCTCTGATGGCCCTGATCTTCTCCTCGTGGACCCTCACTCCGTCCACCCCTATGATGTGTCCCAAGTATAACATCTCTGTCAATCCAAACTCACACTTGGAGAGTTTGGCATAGAACTGCTACTCCTCCAAGATGCACAATACTGTCTCAATGTGCTGGAGATGCTCCTCCCAAGTCTTGCTGTAAATGAGGATATCATCAAAGAACACCAATACAAACTTCATTAAGTGACTGCGGAAGATGTGATTCATCAAGACTAGAATGTAGCTAAGGCGTTGGTTAGCCCGAAGGGCATCAACAAAAACTCAAAGTGCCCATAGTGACACCTGAAGGCGGTCTTGGGAATGTCCTGCTCCCTCACGTGAATCTAATGGTACCCAAATCTCAAATCAATCTTTGAGAAGAACCGTGCTCCTCTCAACTCATCCGTCAACTCATCGATCCTGGGTATGGGGTACCTGTTCTTCAGTGTCTTCTTGTTCAAGGCCCTGTAGTCAATGCACATCCTCAATGTGCCGTCCTTCTTCTTCACCAACACCACGGAAGAAGCAAAAGGACTCTTGCTCGGCCGAATGTGCGCAAGAGCCAGCAACTCCTGAATGGCCCACTCAATCTCATCCCGATAGGCCTTGCGATGCCTATAGGGGGTAGTAATCACTGCATGTATGCCCTGCTCAAGCTCAATGGTGTGCTCAAACCCCCGGTCCGGTGGCTGTCCCGGTGGAATCTCCCCAAATACTGTGGCATACCTGTCAAGGATGGACTGTATCTCCGGATGCACTGTCTGCCCTGTAGTCCCTGTCTCTGATGCACGCAGCTCTACTGCCTACTCTGTCTCCCTTACGGAAGACTGCCTCCATTCGATGAGCCGAAACAGTTTAAGGCGGATATGTGTGTTGTCCCCGTATCTTCTCATGCCTCCCTGTCTTCTCATCATCCCACTCCATCTCTAGGGCCTTCCAATCTGTCGTGACCTTCCCTAGAGTGATAAGCCACTGAACACCCAGTACTATGTTGGTGTCCGGAATATTGATCACAAAAAAGTGGTCAGTTAGTTTGTAGGTGCCCATCGTCACTGATAACTCTGGGACATAACGAGCACACACCATGGTCTGATCTCCTGGGACCAAAACTGAAAATCCATCGAAGCTCTCTGTCTGTATACCTCTCCGCTCAACCATCTGTGCATTAATGAAGTTGTGGGTTACCCCACTGTCAACCAAAACTGATACTCGCTGGCCACGTACTGTCCCCCGTACGCGCAACGTCAAATGCTTGGGAACTCCTCCCAATGCTACAAGGGCTCCTGCGGTAGGTGCAAAAGCTGCACCACCTGCTGGTGGTGGTGGAGGAGGCGAGAGACCTTGTACGACATGACTATCTCCTGCCTCCACATCATCCTCCTCATCCTCTTCCCCGCTGCTCTCGGAGAAGACCTCAATAAAGTGTGCTTTGCTAGCAGCAGATCTATGTCCTGGCGCCCACGGCTCCTGACAGGTAAAGCACAACCGCTTCTTCTTCAACTACCTCCTAGCGTCATTATCAATCTGTGCTCGTCTTGGATTCCCTTGCGGAGGCGGAATCCTCATGTATTTCCCCTTAGGCTGGAAAGCCTGTCTCTGGGGGTAAGGTGTCTGGGTCCTGGGTAAGGCATCCTGTAAGTCCCGGGTCCTGCTGATAGCATCCTGGAGTGTGACTAGTCTAGTGGACCTGACTAGACCCCAAAGTGGCTCTGCTAACCCCTCAACAAACATGTAGATTCTCCGTGCTGTGGATAGATCTAGCACCATCACTGAAATCCTCAAGAAGTCTGCAATGTAGGTCTTTGGGCTCCCTGTCTGCTTGAGCCTCGTCAGCTCAACAAAGTGTTGTTTTGGATCCCTCCGGTCAAACCTCTCCATCAATTTCCTGGTAAACTCGGCATATGTTGTCACTGTGGAATGTTCGAGTGTAACCGTCCCATGGAACCACCAATCTTGGGCGTCACCATCCAAATGTAATGTCGCCACCTTGATGGCTTGTGCCTCTGACATCTGGTTAAGCTGGAAATAGATGTCCAGCGTCTCTACCCAAGACCTTGCCGAACTGTTTGATGAACCATTAAACATAGGCAAGTGGAATCTACTAGCTGTGCGATGGGTGTCTCCATCGTAATAATGCCGGTGTCCTTTGTGATGGTCGCGGGGTCTAATATCTCGTTGGAGCTGAACAAAGTCTCTGAATGAGAGAGCGTCCTTGAACTCCTGCCCATAGGCCTGGTACTCTGCAAAATAATCGCCCATGTGACCGGGCTCTGCCTCCTGCTGTGCTCCGGCCCCCGTATCTGCTCCTAGGAAAGTGGGCATGGTAGAGCGTATAGGGGCATGTGAGGCCACCTGCTGAGTAGTATCACGCTGAGTGGCACCCTGCTCTGGCAAATGGTGAGATGCACCCAATCCCTCTCCAACCTGGAAAACTTGTGGGCTCTCACGCTGTCTAGCCTCCACTGTCGTGAATCTATGCCCCATGACCTCGATCTGCCTCGATAGATCCTACACTGATTTGAGGAGCATGTTCGCAAATTTCTTCCCATCATCATCTGCCATCGAATCCTCCTGCTCTACATCCACCACAGGCTCCTCCTGTTCTGCGTCCACCACTGGAACACAGTCTCCCTCTCCGTAGGTGTTCTCCAACCTACGCCCAGTGTCTTTGTACCTCCTACCCCTATAACAGATGTAGGGCTTTTCCCCCGGTGTCATAGATTGCTAGCTCCACAGGCTAAGTCAGATCTATGCTCTGATACCACTGTAATATCCCGTTTCCGGGATATTCCTCAAACCCAAGCAAACTCCAACCAAACATGTCCAAATGATATAGTGACCGGGAAACTCAAAGTGATAAAAATAACAGTGGTACAACATATAATAATGTGAACATGAAATATAAGCAGATACTGAAGAAATGCAGAGAGAAATGCTAAGCCATTTTATTATATTGAGTAATGGAATGAGTACAGGAGGTGATCAGAAAGATGGCACCTCGACTTGCACAAGGAAAGTGAAGAAATACACTCAGAATAGCAAAGGAATGGCCTCTCTCTGAACTACGTCCAAGCTGCTGGAGAACTGCCGTGCTACTGCTACTACTGGAAATCAAATGAGGATTTGGGGCTATTCCCCTCTTCAGAAAATGCTAAAACTTTGGAATCAGACTATACTCAAGAAACCCAGAAAACCCAGAAAGCTTTTCTGAAATAGCTGACCCCCGAAAATCACCCCCTTCGGGTTCTACTCTGTCCCTCAAGGCTCTGCACTGCCATTGAATAGAATCCACCAAAACGCAGTTCGAAACTCTGTCAAAATCCTCCAATATGCAAGAGTTGATCCCTTGCTCAATCTCCCAACTCTAATCCTCCACAAGACCTCCAATCCGGAACTCCCACCAAAAGAACTGCGTCCCTCTCTCTCAAGACTGCGCAGTCCTCAAATGCTCAACTACTCCACAACGCCAAAGATCAATCCTACTATAAAAGACTGCTGGAAACTACCTTGCCCTAGTAGGCACTCGAAGTCCTTCGGGGCTAAGGGTGAGATCTCCGAACAGAGACACTCAATGCACTAAATAGTGTTGCAGACAAGCTAAATAGCCAGTGTGCTCCAAGTCGAAGTGACTAGCTCAAATGCACATAATCGAATGACAAAATGAGGAGGCTCCCCTCTCCTTTATAGCATTGGCCTTTCTCAATCCCAAGGCCCACCTCCTCCAACGTAATCCCTCTCTTGCCACGTGTTCCTTTCCATTTGCGCAGTCCCTCCAAGTGTTTGCGTGGGCCCCATCTCTTCGTGGTCCTTTGGCCCCCTTGGCTCCCCTTTAAGTCACAACGTTGTGCTACTAGGGAGTGACTTTATTCTAAAGGTGAGTTATGTCCCCCTTTTCCTCACCTTTTTATTTATAAATAACTATAGAAGGCAAAATTGAGCAAAATCGAATATTCCAATTAGCCATGGCTAATTAGGAATATTTCAATAAACCTGCTCCATTGACCTAGCCATCCCCTGTCCTGGAAGTCCACCCTGGCTATACTATGAAGAAGAATAAAAATGGGGACATGACAGAAAGAGGGAGATATTCGACAGTTTTCAGAGGAGATGGGAACTTGTGGCTTGAGGGATCAAGACAGGTTGGACGGAGCATCCAACTACGTCATCTGGAAGGCTAGAATGTCTTTCTTTCTAAATGAGCATGCCCTCAAGACCTACGTCGATAGCATTGTGGTTGAACTTGCAGATGCAGTTCCACTGAAGAAGTACAAGGTTGAGATGGAAATGTTGGAATTTCATAGTCTGACACGTTAGAAACCCTCCATGCACTTTTACTGATTTTTTCCTACCTACTTGTTTTGTTACTTAACAAGTTATTTACAATGTAAGTACTGAAAATAAACACTAGTGCATGTTCAACATATTACAGATCATCCACTGAAGGAAACAGAAACAAGCATACAAAATGACACCGTTATTTTTGGACCAATGTCCTCGGAAAAACCCAATGCGGGAAAACCGGTGCAGCGATCTGAGGGTTTTCTTATTAAGAAATTTCAGAGTACAATCTGGGTGCCAAATCCGACTTACCCAACAGAGAATGCCCTTGGTAGTAGTACCTCTCAGTCTGAGACAAATGTCTCAGTTGAAACCCTGGATAAACCCTCTGGTAGCTCCTCAACTCCAATTTGCCCTAGAAACCCCAGCGTATGCCTTTCTGGATTGCGTCATCCTCTCTCTGCCCAGCGCTGGCCCTACGTCACCCTGAATGGGCCTGTGTCAGCCTTAGGAGGCCCTGCGTCAGCCTTCTGGCCCTCTGGGTCAGCTACCCTGGCCTCTATGAAGCACTACGGAGCTCCTGGCTGCCTCTGCGTGGCCCTGCGTGAGCCCTGGCTGCTACTGCGTCACTCTCTCTGGCTCCTACGTTGATCTCCCGTCACTATCTCTGCCTCCCTGTCTCTCTGTACTCACTGCCCCTCAGCTGCTACTCCGATCATTGATTCTATCTCTCTTAGCAAACGCCGCTTTAGAGAATAGAATCACTGATCATCTGGTGTATTCTCCAAGTGATCCTCAAGCCTCCTCTTATACTTTTCTCGTTGACAAATCAACGGCTGAGATTAAGACCCTAATCGACAGCTAAGATTAGATCTGGCTTGATCCATGTCTTTTGGACCATTCTAATACAGTTTTATATTAATTCACATTAATATTTTAATTTCCGTAAGTTTAGACTTAGGGACTCCATTAAAAATATTAATTATTTTAATATCTCCCTAACTGTTTAGAATCTGCCCAAACCCTTTCTGGGTATTGGAGATATCATGTGATCTAACCTCTCCACCAAATTTTGTGGCTAGAGCACATCTGATGCTAGCCCAAATCAACACTCCCTCTTAGCAAGGACTGTGCTCTAGCAATACTCCTCACTAAGTATCACCCTAATCATTCGGCATTGGTCCCTGTGCTGATGCTAGGCCTGCTGCCCACCATCCTCTGCATTGTTGTATCTTGTATTGCTGCCCATGGTTCTGCCACTGCCACTGCTGCATCTGTACGATAGCTCCCTTTGCATCCGTGCTGCTGCCCATGGCTCTGCCACTACTGCATCTGTACGATAGCTCCCTCTGCATCCATGCTGCTGCCCATGGCTCTGCCACTGCTGCATCTGCACTGCATCTCCTCTCATCATGTTGCATCGTGCTGCCCACTGCTGTACTGCAACTCAGTTAATTGAGAAGTAACTGATCTCCCAATTCTGACCTCTCTGTTGGGCTAGAGACCCTCTTGATGTTGAAGCTCCCTCTGCCGCTGACAAGTGCTCCCTCTCTGACCTTTGCGCTGCTGCAACAAATCCCTGCATCTCGCACCGTTGCACACCTCTCTGTGCCATCCTGCACTGGTGCAACACTCCCATGCCTCTCACACCGTTGCAGCCTGCTAGCCTCGCGTTGTCCTGGGAATCCTGCACTGTAGCTCTCTCTGCTGCTTCATCTGCATCCATCTCTACCCACATCCGCCAGTCCTGCTACTCCTCTTCGGGGCTCCCGTAGCAAGGTCTAATCCAAGAGGATGGGTACCTCAAGGATCTTGCCCCTCATCACCTGTAGTCTGCCTGACTACAACTCGATGTCTCCCCACTTCCGCTCATGTGGTGTGTGTGCACTCATAGCACAGTCATCATCTGTCTCCACTTCCTTCCCTGCCCTTGTTGGCGTTGCCTTAGTCTCGGAAGACTCTCCCTTACTCTTCTTCCTTCGACACTGGGTCGCATAATGACCTAGCTCCCCATAGTGGAAGCACTTGATCTTGGAGAGATCCTTCTTCTTCTGCTTTTCTTGCTTTCCCTCAAATGCTAGGGCAACATCTTCCTCCTCCTCCTTTTTGACTCTGATCCCCTTACTGTTGCTTCCTGCCTTTGTCTGCCGTCTGATCTCTTCTTGGCGAAGAGCCGCCCACATCTCATCCCAAGGTGGAAGTGTCCCTCTGCCCAGCATACTCTGGACAAATACCTCCCAGTCTTCTGAGACTGCATTCAGGGTTGTCCTCACCATCAATTCCTGATCCGACGTGGCTCCTATGGAAGTCAACTGATCTCGGATCTCATTCAGTCCTCCGAGGAAGGTGTCAATCGGTTCTCCCTTCTTCATCTGATATGACCTCATCTGATTTTCTAGTAACATCCTTCTCTGCACAGAAGTATGCTGGTACAATTTCTTTAGGGCCTCCCACATCTCATTTGTCGTTTCCTTTTCGACAATGTGTGGTACTACATGGTCCTTGACACCATCAAGGATGATGCTCTTGGCCCTCGCCATTGCCTCCTTGTACTTGTTGTTCTTAGCTGGGTCGACTGGGATAACTATTGTCCTCAAGGCGAAGTGCTTGACACGATTTCTGTCAAGTACGAATAAGATTCTAGCCTTCCAGACTGCGAAGTTTGAAGCTCCGTCTAGTCTGTCCTGGTCTCTTACTCCGTGTAGTGCTATGCTGCTCTTCTACTTCCCTCCTAGAAGTTCTCGATGTGACTCCCTTTGAGTCTCGATTTCCCTCCTAGAAATTCTTCTGCTGATGTTGAGATGACCCCTACTGTGATCGTCTGTGCAACTGCACCACTGATCTGGATTTCTCGGTTAGAAACCCTCGATAGCAACACCCTCCTCCTTGCCCTGTTAGGTACTGTTCTAACTACAGTACCCCACTAGCTCCACTCTGCAACTTTCCCACAGCCTCCTAAACCCTAGCAACCTGAAGGTGAGAGCTCCTAGGCTCTGCGCAATCCCGGCACCAGCAACTCGGCCTCCTCAGCCAACTGCGTCAACCTTCCTAGCTTCTGCGTGGCTTTGCGTGAGTCTCCCTTTGCCTCCCTTAGCCTCTGTGCTGCCTCTTCCTGGCTCACCCTTGATGACGCAGGCACTGTGTCACCCTTCCCTTGTTGCTGCTCTGCTAGAAACAACTTCTGTCACTTGGGACAACTGTTTTCTGCTGCTATTGCTCTGCTCGGCTGACGTCCTCAGTTCCCCTGTGATCTGCAACCACCCTCTGATACCATGTTGGAATTTATAAGTCTAACACGTTAGAAACCCTCAATGCACTTTTACTGATTTATTCCTACCTACTTGTTCCGTTACTTAACAAGTTATTTACAGTGTAAATACTGAAAATAAACACTAGTGCATGCTCCACATATCACAGATCATCAACTAAAGGAGACAAAAACAAGCATACAAAATGACATTGTTATTTTTGGACCAATGTCCCCAGAAAAAAACCAATGCGGGGAAACCGATGCAACTATCTGAGGGTTTTCTCATTAAGCAATTTCATAGTACAATCTGGGTGCCAAATCCGACTTACCCAACATAGAATTCCCTTCACAGTAGTACCTCTGAGTCTGAGACAAATGTCCCTGCTGAAACCCCGGATAAACCCTCTGACAACTCCTCAACTCCAATCTGCCCCATAAACCCCAGCATTTGCCTTTCTGGACTGCGTCAACCTCTCTCTGCCCAGCGCTGGCCCTGTGTCACCCTGAATGGGCCTGCGTCAGCCTCAGGAGGCCCTGTGTCAGCCTTTTGGCCCTCTGCATCAGCTACGTTGGCCTCTCTGAAGCACTACGTAGCTCCTGG
The DNA here is from genome assembly GCA_031772625.1 of Pinus tabuliformis. Taxonomy (NCBI): domain Eukaryota; kingdom Viridiplantae; phylum Streptophyta; class Pinopsida; order Pinales; family Pinaceae; genus Pinus; species Pinus tabuliformis. Next base: position 956,757,762 of record CM062817.1, read on the forward strand.
CTACCTCTGCGTGGCCCTGCGTGAGCCTTGGCTGCTATTGCGTCACTCTCTCTGACTCCTGCGCTGATCTCCCGACACTATCTTTGCCTCTTTGTCTCTCTGTACTTATTGCCCCTCAACTGCTACTCCGATCACTGATTCTATCTCTCTTAGCAAACCTTGTTCTAGAGAATAGAATGACTGATCATCTGGTGTATTCTCCAAGTGACCCTCAAGCCTCTTATACTTTTCTCGTTGACAAATCAACGACCGAGATTAAGTCCCTAATCGACGGCTAAGATTAGATCTGGCTTGATCCATGTCTTTTGGACCATTCTAACACAATTTTATATTAATTCACATTAATATTTTAATTTCCCTAAGTTTCGACTTAGGGACTCCATTAAAAATATTAATTTTTTTAATATCTCCCTAACTATTTAGAATCTGCTCAAACCCTTTCTGGGTATTGGAGATCTCATGTTCCCTAACCTCTCCACCAAATTTCGTGGCTAGAGCACATCTGATGCTACTCCAAATCAACAGGAAAACGCCAAGAGGATGATCCTGGGTGGAGTCAAGGATCACGTGGTATGCCACATTTCTAGCAGAGCGACTGGTAAGGAGATGTGGGATGCCTTGGCCACGTTATATCAGGATCTTTTGAGCAGCAGAAGATGTACTTATAGCAGAAGTTGAGATCTGCTCAGATGCAGAAGGGAGAGCGTGTGGATCCATTCCTCACGAAGCTGAAGGAAACCCGTGATGAGTTGTTTGCTGCGGGGCATACACCTCAGGATTCAGAGTTGGTTAGACTGACCCTCAATTCTGTCTCAGATGAGTGGCAAGTCTTTGTCCAAAGTATCCTGGGCAGAGCAACATTGCCGAATTGGGATGAGATGTGGGTAGCTCTAAAACAAGAGGAGTTGAGGAGAGACCTGGTCAAGGTCAAACTTGACAGAAGCAGCAGCAACAGTGGGTCGAAGCCCAAGGAGGAGGAGGAGAATGTAGCCCTTGCATCGAAGGGGCAACAGGGGCAACAGAGACGAAAGAAAGACGTCTCCAAGGTGAAGTGTTTCAAATGTGGCGAGATGGGCCACTATGCATCCCAGTGTCCTTTGAAGAAAAAGGACAAGGATGAGAAGCATGATCCTAAGGTTGCAGCCACAAAGATTGAACAGGAGGAGGAGTTCGCCGTGACAGCCAAGATACCTCCAATAGGGAGGTGGGTTGATTTAGAATTGTAATTCGATAGAGCTACAGATGGGCAGGATCCTTGAGGAGTCCACCTCTTGGATCAATACCTTGCTACGAGAGCCCATGATAAGTAGTAGCAAGATGGAGGAGTTTACAGCTGGTGCCATGGAGTGTTGATGCGACAGATGCAATAGTTAGCAGCACAAAGCAGAGAGGCAACAATGCGTGGAGGCACAATGCAGAGCTTCAACAACGCAATGGCTTCAGAAGATAGTGTGGGAATAGCAACAGTCAGGCTTTCAACATCGAGGTATATCCACTGGATACTTGTCCTATCTTGAATGTTTTTCAGTTGCCTCTCTCAGTAACTGAGTTGCAGTACGAATGCAGTGTTAGCAATGGCAGTGCTAGCAGTATAGTCGATGCAGCATTTGAGAGGGAGTTGTAGTATAGATGTAGCATTGATAGTGGCAGTGTCAAGGGCAGCAGTACAGTTACAACAACAATGCAGTAGATGGTGGACAACTTATCAGACATCAGCAACGCAGAGAATGATGCTTCAGAGTCAGAGCAATATGCAGCAGCAGTATGTTGCTAGAGCACATTCCTCGCTAAGAGAGACTGTTGATTTGGGGTAGAATCGGATGTGCTCTGAGCCTCAAATTTTGCAGGGAAGCTTGGGCACATGCATTCCAAAGAACCCAGAAATCGTTTTGGGAAATTCCACCCAGAAACGCTTATATTAAAATAATTAATATTTTTAATGGAGTTCCTAAGTCTAAACTTAGGAAAATTAAAATATTAATGAGTATTAATCTAATTGTGGGTGTAACTTCTAGAAAAAGACGGAGATAAAGTCAAAATGATCTGAGCCTTTGATTAGGAGTTAATCTAGGCCATTGGTTGTCCAATAGGAAGATATAAGAAGAGGCTTGAGGGTCATTTGGAAAACACACTAAGAGAGATCAAGAAATCGATTTTCTGAAATGAGAAGTTCTTAGGAGGAAAATTCAATTGAGAGATTTCTTGTAGTAGAGGGGTAGGGATAACTTTTGGAGAGAGTGATTTTCTCAGCCAGATAATCATTAGCAAAGAGAGGTAGAGAGTAATCTAGCAGTGGTAGCGCTGACCCAGAGGGGTTGACGCAGAGGCAGTGCAAAAGCCAGTGAGGAGTCTGAAATTTGCAGAGGAATTTGAGTTTCAGAAGCTGGGAGCTGGGGTGTGAGACCGGGAGGCGGAAATCGAATCTCCTGGGCAGCAAATCAACCAACTAGAGGAGTGACGCAATCCCCAGAGAGCTTGACACTGAGCTAACGTAGACACTGTGTAGAGGCAAAGTAGAGGCAACCAGAAAAGCCGGGGGCAATCAATCTGGGGCTGGATTAGCCACGATTTCCAGTGATAGTGTGAGGTAACCTCACAATTCTTTCTGCCAATATTTTTCTCTGTAACTGAATAACCCTGTGACGTATTCAGAGATGTATTCAAAATTTGCTACTGCTTAATAATAATAAACCTGCAAAGTTGTTGCACCAATTTTACTGCATTGGGTTTTTCTAGAGACATTTGTCCAAAAACAATAGTGTCCTATGTGTTTGTATTTCCTTGCTCAGTTTCTATGTTTCATAATCATATTTAATTTGGTGTATGCTGCTTCAATAATGTATTTCAATATTTCAAGAAGAAATTTGAAATAAGTTTGTAATGTAATTTACGATCTAGGTGAAGTAGATTCAACTAGTTGTAGTAGGATTCCAGAGATTGTTAGATTTAGGAATTTTCACACATTGAAGTTTGCAGAATCCAGTCCTATGACTACAATCCATTACAGAATTTGATTAATCAAAAGATTCCACAGAGGATTAGTCTAGGATGGTCAGATCCATTTTCAATTCAACAATCTTATTTATCACTCCAAGGATCATATCATTTTGCAACAACAAAGATGACAATTCCCCGATGAGCTGAAAAAGAGATTAAGGCCTTTCATCACTAGGACAAAGCTTTTTGAAGAGGAAGACAATGTTATGAATAAAATATATATAAAATAATATAAATAATGTAAACAATAAATAATGATTAAAATAACTAGTAATTAGTTAATGAAGGGATATGTCCGTAAGGACATGACCGTTAGTGAAGAGGTACATGCCTAGGGTATAGAATCAGTCCCTCATTCTCATTTGCAGGCATCTCATATTAATTCTTCTACAATATTTAATATACATTACTTGTTCTACAATGGATGTTTACAACTTCTAAGTATTTTAAAGCTTATTCTGCTGCGTATACCAACTTTGTTTGTTATATAATACATGTCAATGATGTCATGTGTCACTTGACAATTGGCCTGTGTATGGGCTGATCATACAATCAAAATTCAATATTAATCTAGTCAACAGCTAGCCCTAGTAATGAAGATATATGTTCCTTACTTTGAAACGCAATTATTTGAAACCAAATTCTTGTAGTAGAAATTAACTATGGAGAATATAGGAGAAGATTGGTATAGAATTATGCCGCAAAGCCTAAAATTCTGGAGAAACAGTACTTAGGGAAAATAGAGATAAAGTCTCTGCATATATGAAGGAAAACTGTGCATTCTATGTGAACTGATGGAGTTACGCAAAAATGGCTCTCTATTTTTTCTATAAATACTAGTCCATGTACGAATGGATAAGTGAATCACCTATGGTGTTGTGAGGCAACTGAGTAGAGTAAGATGACTCCCATCATGGAACCAACTCAATACTTGACCCTTAATTTGGCTCCTTTTTCCTAAGAATTCCCTTTACTTTTTCTGATATCGAGCTAACTTTTAATGTATTTCAGCTGCATATTGTTGCATCTACCCTTACAATAATTTTCTTTTGCAAGCATTTAATACAAACATTGCCCTGTCACAAAGAAGATTTCCTTTCTTTCCTTATGAGAGCATAAATGTTTTATTGCTCAACATGTTTCAGATGTCACATCGAGACTCAGTATTCCAAAATAAAGGGTATTTTTGCCCATGCACTTGAAATGTTTTCGTTTTTACTCTTAGAATAGTTTGAATTCTTATTTTTTTAATGATTACCACCTACTTCAGCATGGCATAACTAGATTTACGATCTCAGCTTTGTAGTTCACTAAAATAAGGTCATCAAAGGCTATTTTAAATGTTCTTCTTAACTTTTGTCATGTCATTTTCATTTATTTATATTTCAGCATGATGTCACTAAGCTCACAGTCACAATCTTGTATCTCATTCTTATAATAGCTCCAGAGTTGTTAGTCACTGAAACAGGGTGTCCGCATGCAATTTCACTAGGTTCTTGTTTTTATATTTCAGGATTTTAATCCGATATCTCTCCCTTTTAACAGGCAATGCTAAATCCTGATTTCCGTCTGCGTCCAACTGCAGAAGCAGTCCTAATTCATAGATTCATGACTAGAGTATTGTGATTCATGCTACTGGAATGCGTTAATATGCATGCTTGGAAAACAAGTTAAGTTCAAAGAGCTTGCAATACGTTCTATTGAACATTACACTTTAGAGGGCTGTATATCCATAAAAGCACATAGAAGACCAAAGAGTTTACTCAAAGAAAGGCATTTTGCTTGTAGCATCAGATTTTTAGGTATTTAAGCCTTTTTTGTGCTCATATAATTATTATTTTTTGTAGTTTTCTAAGTGATGGCGGGGGAAACTTTGTTTGAAAGGTGTTATGTTCATAAAAGTGGATGCCTTTATTGTGGATGAACTTTGATTGCCTTACTTGTTTTGCCAGTTGTCAGCAGAACGTGAATTTGGACCAACCACGTACAAGTAAACTAAGTGAAATTGTGTTTGCATCAATGTTACATTCAGAAGTGAGAGTCATTACCAACCAATTACAAAACCAAATAAAATGGTGTTTACGTCAATGTTACAGGTCAAAATTGAATCATGGTCACTAAGTTACACATTATCAAAACTATAATGGAAAAAATATATGGTCAAGGCCATAATTAAGTAGAACAAAGAAAAAACTGGTGGCTAAGATCATGATCAATGTTACTTGATCATTGGGAAGGTACTTCTAGTTACCATTGCAATTATTGTGCCTACTATCAGATATTTCAGACTTTTGTAACTGCACGTACTAGTACCAAGCAACAAACAAGCGGAAGTCTTCCAAGAAAAGGTTACTGAACATCTGGAAAGGAGCTTCTAGCTACTACAGGCATTGGCGCAGTATGTGCTGTAAAATAATACTTATTGAATCTTTGAGAGTAGAGGTGCATTTTTCATGTGTTTTCAAAATATTTCCTTATTTTGACCAAATAATACAATATAATTAGCCAATAATAGTCATTTCTTGTATGCATTTATTTTTAATATCTAAATGTGAATCCACAACCTCCCATTACACTTATAGGAACCTGCATAACCAGAACCAACATACCTTGGGTTGACATTATTGGTGCTTATGCCTTGTCCTGCCCTACAATTCTACTATCATTAAAACTAATTAACAATCTTGACAACACCCATCTCCATAAAATCTATATATTCAATGATAACAATGCAAGAACATGAAAATTCGCATTGCGGAGTTTTCTCTTCAATGGTCCTACTAAAGGTTATGTCCAAATGATGTCACTGGCAGAGTTGTTAAATGTTTTCTACACCTCCTCACCAGCCTAGTGATAAATAAATGGCAGTGTACATTTCATCCAATATAATGAAAATATGGTCGCCAAAGATGATAAATTTGAGGAATTGATTAGCATGGATCAAGCCCCCCATGTTTTCCATCACGCGACAATGTCTCTTAACTATTGGGTAACTCTAGGAAATTGTAAAAGTTGAGATCAAAGTCCAAGAGATTATTGTTACCTGATCTCTTCGAAAACCCTCTCTACCCATGTAAAAAAATTCCATGCACTACTATATCCTCCCCTAAAATAGTCATGATGGCATTGTTACAAACACCCATCTCATTACCTTCTCAAAAAAATCAACGGTTTGCTTCCATTTTCAATTACATTCCAAGCATTTGTTCCCTCCATAAAATCAAAGTAACTCGTACATCCGGTTTAAAATGCATAATGTATAGGACAATCCCTTCAAAGTCGGTGCCTTGTGTAGTACTTCATTGCAACACATTAAGATATTTGTTTCAAGGGCCAACCTTCAAGAGTTTTTGATGTGGTGTCATTAATTGTGGCTGTAAATCTTGCATGATGTCCTAAAAGACATTATCATGTCTCTGTAAATTAATTTGAGCTTTAATGTACCTAGACATCTTGGGCATTCTTATAGTTCCCATATGCTTTACTGTTAACAACATTTATCCACTTTATATTTTTGTAAATTGTTATCACTATTTCCTTGCCACCTTCTCAATCATTTCCTTCAAGGATAACTAGCCTTATATATCTTTTGTTTGATCTTTTTCTTGTTATCACATTAAAGAAATAAACCATGTGAATTTTTAAATTTTCGTCCAAGTTTTATTTGATCACTTTCTTATAAATGCTTATTCATTTTTTTGGTATAGAATGTTCGAAGTGCTGTAAATATTTTCCTCTTGTTTGTTTTATGTTTTAAATATCAATTTTATTAGGGTGTGTTATCCCCTCACTTCTAGGGGTAACTATAGATATTTCTTTGATGATCCACACCACAGATAGTGGTCCTAATGATGGCATTCAACATCTCCACAAATAGTAGTCCATAGTGTTGGTTGATGTAGCTTGGAAAGGTGTTCTAGCCTTAGGTGGTGTTAGTGAGGCTAGGAACACAAGCGCAGAAAATATCTTCAAGCCCAAGTTATTCTTTTGAATGTAAATATCTTAATTAAATTAATTGATCAGTTTTTAATTATTTTCTTAAGTTTTAATTTAGGGAAATAGATTAATCAATTAGTAATAATTAAGACATGATTGGTTTTCCTCTAGACTTCTAGTAAAATTTCTATGTGATCTTAACCATTGATTAGATATTTTTAGATCTAGATTTTGGTCATTGATTTCTCAACGAGAGATTATAAAGGAAATCGATGGGCAGTCTTGGAGATGAATTCATTGCAGTGAAGAGGGTGCAGTGATAGCATCGGGTTTGTCACCAATGGGGGTTTCAGCAATAGTTGAAGCCGTAAATATTTTCAGAGTTTTTCTTTCATCAGTGTTCTTCCAGTTTCCAAGATCCGGAGGAGTAATTCTCCTAGAGTTATTCTGCAGACAAATAGGTCGAGATTTCCATGAGAGGCGATACGAGATTTCCAAGAGAGGTCATATGAGTTGTCAGTTTAGCAGATCAAGACTTCCAACTGCAGAGCGAGTTGGAAGAAATCAGTGTGATTGTAGGAAAAGGCGGATTGCAGGATTTCGCAATAGAGCAAATCACAGGAGTGGTTGTTTCAAGTTGCAGAAGGAGGTCGTAAGCCTTCTAGTAGTCAGAGCAACGTGTGGAGGTGTAGAAATATTTTGTTGAAGCTTTGTCATGGTTTGGCAAGCGGTTGTAATATTTATCAATTGCATAATTTGTTGAAGATTAATAATAAAACCCTAAGATATGAAGAATGGGTTCCCCTTCGAGGTTTTTCCAGGGATGTTTTGTCCAAAATTATTGTGGCCATTTTTATGATTGGTTTTCTACCAGAGTTTCAGTAGTTTATTTAATTGGTGAAATTTATAGTTGTGTTTTATTCTTTATTTGCAGTAAATAATTTGTTGGGGTAAATGCTATGTTTAAAGATAGGAGGATAATAACTAGATTAATTGCAAATAGAATTTTCACATGGTATCAGAGCAGATCTGAAGCGCAGGGGTTTACCCGAGTAGATCAATGTTGGGGTTTGGAAGAGAAAGCCAAGGGTTTAATACTCAAATCGATTTCCTGAATTACTTGGAGGAATTCTACTAGTGTTAGTTTCTGCAAGAGGGAGGCTAAATTAACTAGTGCTAATTGCCAGTTTACCAGTGCATGTTGTCAAAGAGAGAATTTTGTTTTCCTCTTGTCAGATCAATATTCTGGAGGTAGTGCGAGCGGGTTTCTCTAGTTGTTGGAGGCAGAGAAATTCATGAGAGTGATTTACCAGAGGCAATGCAAGTTTCTAGGAGGGCTAGTGGGTAGTGCGATTTCATAGAGGAAGGGTGAGTTGCCCAGTAGCAGTTGAGATCACTTGGAGAGGGAGATTGTGAGGTTTTCCAAGTACTTTGGTTAGTTGGTAGAAGATATATTTTCTCTTGAGGGCTTCAATAGGATTGAGGGATCAAGATAAGTTAGATGGTGCATCCAACTTTGGTGTTTGGAGAATTTGGTTCCTTCTTATTTTAGAAGAGTGTGGACTGAAGGAGTTCTCTACGACACATATTGTTGTACCAACAGATCTTATCATATTGCATGAATACTAGAAATATGATGCCAAGGCCAGGCATATTATTCTAGATGGGGTTAAGGACCACATAGTTCCTCATTTAGCGAAAGAAGATACAACCAAGAAGATGTGGGATGCCATCAACAAATTTTTTTGAGGATAAAAATATTAATCAAATAATGATCCTAAGAGAGAAGATCAAAAGCAGCAGGCAAAATAAGGGAGAAAATGTTGTCAGTTATCTCACTTGCATCAGGACAGTCAGAGATGAGCTAGCAGCCATTGGAGAGAAGGTCGAGGACAAAGACCTTGTGAGAACAATCCTAAATGGTTTTCAGAGACAGTGGGATGTTTTCTTGCAAATGGTTAGTGGAAGATTTGATTTTCCTAGTTGGGAATGCTTGCGGAACGTATTCACACAAGAGGAGCTTCGACCGAGCCTTGTGAAAGGAAATAATAGTACTAGCAGTAGTTTTGAACAAAAGGGAGTTGACAACAAGAATGTTTCTCTAGTGACCAAGGGCAAAGTGAAGAAGGTATCCAAATAAAGGGTCCAACTCCAAGGAGGAAAAGAAGAAGGACATGTCGAAGATCAAGTGTTATGGTTGTAATGAGTTTGGCATTACCGCAACAATTTCCCGCACAAGAAGACAAATGATTAGAAGGGCGAGAAGAAAACAATGACAGTCAAAGATGAGCTTTCTAGACAGATGGAGGATGAGTTTGCACTCATCGCTTATAACAACAGTCTGGGAGAGCTGTGGCATAATGAAATGGGCCATGGGTACTCAATGTGACAGGTGTTCCAGATGCGAGCAAGGAGCATGATGGTGTCAAGAATAGAACGCCTACCTCACTAAGAGGGAGTGTTGATTGATGTAGCTCAAACATGTTTTCTAGCCTCAAGTGGTGTTAGTGAGGCTAGGAACGCAAGAGTAGAAAATATCTCCAAGCCCAAGTTATTCTTTTGAATGTAAATGTCCTAATTAAATTAATTAATCAATTTTTAATCATTTTCTTAAGTTTTAACTTAGGGAAATAGATTAATTAATTAGTAATAATTGAGACATGATTTTTTTCCTCTAGAGACTTCTAGTAAAGTTTGTATGTGATCTTAGTCATCAATTAGATCATTTCAGATCTAGATCTTGGTCATTGATTTCTCAACAAGAGATTATAAAGGAAATCGACGGGAAGTCTTGGAGATGAATTCATTGTAGTGAAGAGGGTGCAATGATAGCATGGGGTTTGACAATAGTGGGGATTTCAACAACAGTTGAAGCAACAAATATTTCTAGAGTTTTACTTTCATCTGTATTCTTCTAGTTTTTGAGATTCAGAGGAATTCTCCCAGAGTTCTTCTGCAAATAAAGAGGCCAAGATTTCCAGGAGAGGTCATACGATATTTTCAGGAGAGGCTATACGAATTGCCAATTTAGCAGATCAAGATTTCCAGTTGCAAAGCGAGTTATAGGAAATCATTGCAGTTGTAGGAATTTGCAATAGAGTGAATTGCAAAAGAGGTCGAGCCAGGTTGTAGAGGGAGGTTGTAAGCTTTCTAGTGGTCGGATTGACCTGTGGAGGTGTAGAAATGTTTTTCCAGAGCTTTGTCATGGTTTGCCAAGTAGTTGTAATATTTATCAATTGTAGAATTTGCGAAAGATTAATAATAAAACCTTTAGATTTGAAGAATTGGTTTTCCCTTCGAGGTTTTTCCAAGAACATTTTGTCGAAAAATATTATGTCCATTTTTGTGATTGGTTTTCCATTAGAGTTTCAACGATTTATTTAATTGGTGAAATTTGTAGTTGTGTTTTATTCGTTATTTGCAGTAAATCATTTCTTGGGACAAATAATATATTTAAAGATACGAGAATAATAACCAAATTAATTGCAAATAGAATTTTCACACAGATGCCTCATATATCATGCTCATCTCACTCATTGATGACTACGGTGCCTTAACATACATGAGGTACATTTGTTCCTTGCTTCATACTAAGTGTTCACATTCAATGCATTTGGCATGAAAGTAGGGATCATGGGTTGAATTAAATAATGAATTATGATACTTGGAAGTTATGCATTTTGCCTTGTTTTACTTTGGTGGTCATCATCAATTTCCTAGTCAAGTGTTACCACTCTTAGGGAAAGTGATACTATCGGAGGGCTTGTTAGCACAAATTTTTACCTCCAAAAATTAAATTATTCGATGAACCTGGGATAAGAAAATTCCTTGCAACATATAGGAAAATGTTCCCTTAATGTCATGTGCAAACTTCCCTTTCTATTTTGGGATGATGCTTGCCAACCATGGGGGGTGTCCCTAGTCTTGCATGTGGTGTTTCCAGTGTAAAATATACAAAATAACGTAGAAAAAATGATAATGCAATGATTTTTAAATGGAGGATAATCTTTAGCATCAAATTTTAAATGGAGGATAAAATAGACAGAATGTGCATTTAAATGATAATTTTAACCAATGAAGAGGGCTCATAAAATTTTGCAATATTGCATAAGATAAACATTAAGTCATTGAACAACTTAGAGAGACAATATAAATCAACCCCAAGATTTATTCTGTAAAGGCTGTGAGGCTTGTTGTGCCAAGATGACTATTACAGAACCAGTGACAATCATATTCAAATACAATAGAGTAGAAGCTAGAAGAGAGAATGAAATGGAGACAAGAGAAAGCTCCTCGAACTCATAGCTCACACATGTATATATTCCTCTATCTCCTCGAATGCACACTAGGAACATAGGAAGTCAAATTCCTTAGGAAAGGAAGATTAATGTGTGTTGGGAAATGATTTGGAGTCAATTCACCATCCAAATGAACTAAAATGAAGAAAAAAACTAAGTGAAGTGGCCAATTCTTAAGTTGCACTGAAGTAGTTTTGGGTTATCACGAGATAAAATTATCTGAGCATAATTTTGGCAATTCAAACTAAAATAAAAATATACTTGAACAATTATAGTTAATTTGAATTGGTATAAAAAATATCCTTGGAGTGATTTGGGAAATTAGAACTTGGCTAAAAATACCCTTAGAGTAATGCGCATTAGTTTATTGGGAATTTACTTGGGTAGATGGAAATATAATTGGAGAGAAAAGTAAAGATTTTGCTTTTGGAAAAATTATCTGATTTGGAGATTAAAATGTTAGATGCATGCAAAATAAAGAGGAAAAACCAATGCACACTAGGAGAGAAATGGTAATGTGAAGGTAATCAAAATAAATTGGCAGTAGTGCCACATCAAACCTCCCTCCATACTCATGCACTTTGACAACTCTAGGCCATTCTAATTTACCCATGTACTTTGCCAGATCATTGATAACTGATGTGTGGATCCAAACCTCACCACTTGTTTATTCGAGAAGATGCCACATGTCAACCTTTGAGATTTCCACATGTCATCCTCCTATAAATAGACATGCAACAAATAGTAGCCCCCTTAAAGATAAGAAAAAATAGAAATGTTTGGAACGGATATGGGAACCCTGCCATATATATCACACTGAAAAATAAGCACCACTAAAATTAGAAAGTTGTCTACATGTCCACAGTATTATTCTCATCGAACTTAGATTTCAATGGGGAGTTCAAATAATTTGTGAGAACCTCCATGCAAAGATCGTTAAAAGTAGAAATATTACACATCTCGACGAAAACGTGAAAATTCCTTGATTGCATTTAAATGGAAATTTATCTCCTAATTGATCTGTAGCTTATGTGTTATTACAACAAATATCAGTAAACTCACAATTGCAATCTTCACCAAAAATAAAATATGTTGTGGAAAATAAATTGGAAGCTAAGAAAATAATGCACATACACAATAAAATAGACACCAAAATTTTGGACTTAAAGCCCTTGGAAAAACCTCAACGGGAAAATCTGTGCAACCAATGAGGGTTTATTTTATTACTATGCAACAGTAAAAATTTGAGTACAATAATCTAGACGCCCAAATGGATATCCTCAGAAAATAATCTTGTCAAAACAATTCAGAGAAAAATTCTCCCTTTGCAGACAAACTCAACCTCCCTCTAGCTTGCTCGTTCTCTCTCCCTAGTAACTTGACCTGCTTGGAACTTCTGTGTTGCTTCTGCGTGAGCCCTTCTAGTTCTGTGTCAGCTCTGTGTGGGCCCCTCTAGCCCAGCGTCAACCCCTCTTGGGTCTGTGCTACCTCTTCATATTGTCTCTCTACCTCTCTGCTGCTGATCCTGGGTCCTGGAGAAGATACTCCAACCCAACTATCCCTGCCCCTCACTACAAAAGCTCACTATCGAAAATCTCCTGGCAGCTGCTCTGCTTCATAAAATTGATTCTTTGAACTCTCTCTCTGTGTCTTACAAGCAACCCCCAAGCTTCCTTAAATAATCTCCCCGTTGACATTCAACGACCAAGATTAGAACTTAATCAATGGCTAAGATCATTTTATGCTTGATCCTCATCTTCTTCTAGAAGTTACAACCACAGTTTATAAGCTAATGGGATCCTAAGTTTAGACTTAGGGTCCCGTTAAAAATAATTAATTAATTTAATAAAACTGTCACTGAGTGGAATTTCCCAAAATGATTTCTAGGTATTGGAGAGTCCATGTGTTTAAGCCTCCCTGCAAATTTTGAGACTTAGAGCACATTTGATGCTAGAAAACATCAACACTCCCTCTTAGCAAGGAATGTGCTCTAGCAATGCCTCCCACTAAAGCATCACCTTGACTTCATAACATCGTCCTCTACGTTGTTGATGTTTGACATGTTGTCCACCAACTACTGTGATGTTGCTACAATTGTACTACTTCTAACACTGCCATTGTCAACATTGTATCTGTACTACAACTCCCTCTCAAGTGTTGCATATGTGCTGCTGCTAGCATTGCCACTGCCAACTGCCACTGCACTGCAAACTAGTCCATCAACAATCGAAAAACATCTCAAATTACTGAACTAACTGTGTTTATTATGATACCACGTGAATTTTGAAGCTTGATTGCTGCTAATATTTACGCTAACCCTCTGAACCAACTGCGTTGCTGCTGACCTCTACTTTGTGCCATCTGCATTGTTTCCAACTCTGTTATGCGTTGCTCAGTCTCTGGCACTCCTAACCACTACAACTGTCTCTCTGACACTCCTCGACACCATCCGACACTAGTTCATCCTGCTAGTTCTGATTTGGGCTCCTGTAGCAAGGAATTGATCCTAGAGGTGGGCCCCTCAAGGATCTTACCCATCTATAGCTCCTTCGAACTACAATTCCAAATCAGCCCACCTCCCTCCTGGAGGTATCTCGACTGTCATGGGGAACTCCTCCTCCTCGATCTTCGCAAGCGCAACCTTCAAATCATGCTTCTCATCCTTGTCCTTCTTCTTGAGAGAACATTGAGTTGCATAGTGACCCATCTCACCACACCTGAAGCACTTTATCTTTGAGACGTCCTTCTTATGTCTCCGCTGCTCCTTCTGTCCCTTCGATGTGAGGGCTGCATTATCCTCCTCCTCCTCGGGCTTCGACCCACTGTTGTTGCTTCCATCAAGCTTGCACTTGACCAAGTCTCTCCTCAACTCCTCTTATTTGAGAGCTGCCCACATCTCATCCCAATTCGGCAAAGCTGCCCTGTCTAAGATACTTTAGACAAAGACTTGCCACTCATCTAGGACATAATTGTGGGCTAGTCTAACCAACACTGAGTCTTGAGGTGTAGATCCCACAACATATAACTCATCACGGGTCTCCTGAAGCTTCATGAGGAATGGATCCACGTGCTCCCCCTTCTGCATCTGAGCAGGCCTCAACTTTTGCTCCAAGTACATGTTCCGTTGCTTGGAAGATCCCTAATACAGCGTAGACAACGTATTGTTGGAAATACTAAGAGGAGGGTGAATCAATTTTTCTTATTATTTTTGCAAATTCTTAAAAAACGATTCAGAGCATCATTATAAAACCATAAAACATGTCACATGAAGAGTAGTACACAAGGGATTTAGCTTTAACAAGTGTTGTATTATGTAGTGTACAATGTACATACAATACTTTCCAGGAGAACCTGGAAGGAAGTGAAATACTCCCAAGAGTTTTCCAACAATCTGGAAGGAAGAAAAATGCTCCCTGAACACTGGGATCTCGTACTAAGGATAATGGCCCAAGTATAATCGTTGCTCACTGCTATAGCCACTGTCACCTCTGCTGCTCACTGCTGCCCCCTGATGCCGCTGTTGTACACACACTGTTGCTGCCACTACTACTCACTGATGTTGTTGCTGCACATATACTGCTGCTACCTCTGCTTCAACCCTGCCTCTCCTTTTGTTGCACCACTATTGTAACCTACTACCTCTGCTTCAACCCTGCCTCTCCTTTTGCTGCACCACTGTTGTAACCTTCTACCTCTGCTTCAACCCTACCTCTCCTTCTGCTGCACCATTGTTGTAACCTGCTACCTCTGCTTCAACCCTGCCTCTCCTTCTGCTGCACCATTGTTGTCACCTGCGACCTCTGCTTTTGCTGCAACGGATCACTGCTCACTCTCTGTGCAAGATATTATAGCTGTCAATGCTATCAATGCTACACACTATCCATTACTACGCTCCGCTTCTTTTACTACTATTATTGCATATGTTGCCTCTGCTTCACTGCCTTAGCGATACTTGTCACAACTTGTAGAAGATCATTTCTGCAATTAGGGTCATTGTCAAGCATCAACACTGAGTTACTTATATTGTTACTGCCCATACATCAACTCTATGTATCAAAGTATCACTATGATGCCAAGGAAATTTGTTATATACAAGGGTTTGTTGTAATGTTAATATCACTGCACTGATATATCAATCATAGTCATATCAAACACCACTAGTAAAGAGATCATTAGCATACAACCCAAACAAGGTTACAGTCTCACTGTCTCAAATGTATCACTGCTCAGATACAACATTTTGGGCAGTAGAATCAACATTCGTTGTCCTAATCAGGTTGTAGTGAAAAGATCCACAATTATGCCATGATTTGGACTACTGCACATAATGCCTTTGATGTTGTTGATGATGATGAAACTATGAGCCTTTGCTGCTTCTAGAGATGATCAAGATCCTTAGCTCTTGGTGATGTAATAGCTTTGCTCTTAATGATGTTTCCTCTGTTCTTGGTGATGTTGCTTATGTTCTTGATTTCTGATGTTACTTTTGCCCTTAATGATGTTTTCTCTTGGTGATGTAACAATTCTACCCTTAGTGATGAGAATGTTCAGCGTTCAATAATGAAACTGTTCGGACTTATACTATTTGGTATAGATTCTTGAAGCCCTATTCGGAACCCTTACTGACAAACTGATACATGGATGCATATATAATTGTGTCTTTACTTTGTAACAAGGTCCACTGTAGGAAGCCACAAAACTTCAACCATATTCAAGGGATGACCATAGGTTACAATTTATTCCATCAAACTTCAGATTTTAATTGAAGACCAAAAGAGTGTCACTTCAATCCGTCAAATCGGATCATCTACTTGTTCCAATCAGAGAGATTATCTATTGACAAGTCCAACTTCTTCAGTACTGAAGCCAAGCTTACTGTAAAACTAATTATGGCAATGAAGATTAACACTTCTATACTGTAGGCTTATGAAAATTGACTTCAATTCTAGCTTATACAAAAGTGTTGTAGGTTCTAACTGTTGTGATCACGAGTTAGACACCTATGCAATCATCCTGCAACTACTCTCGCTTTGACATCAATGACAACCTGTTCAACATGCATCCCACATCTCCTTAGCAGTCCCTCTGCTAGCAATGTGACAGAGGACATGATCCTTCACTCCGCCAAGGATTATTCTTTTCGCCTTCGCCATCTCATCCTTGTATTTCTTCAATGAATCTGCATCTAAAGGGACAACCACCACGTTGTCAATGTATGTCTTGAGGGCATTCTCATTTAGAAGGAACGACATTCTTGCCTTCCAGATGACGTAGTTGGATGCCCCATCTAACTTTTCATGATCCCTCAAGCCACTGGTTGCCATTTCTGCCACAAGAACTGTCGAATGACCTCCTCTCTCCTCTGCACAACACTAGAGTGGCCTACGCACTCCTTGCTAGAGCTTGTAGATCTGCCTCTCTCCATTGCTACTCAGCAAGTGAGAATTCAGACTACTTGGCTGGAAGTTCTCTGAGGGGAAATTCCCTCAACCGTGCTCCTTGCTTCTCCTCTGACGTCTTTATGCCTAGCAAAACGGCTTGCGGAAAAGATTGCATCCCACCAACTCTCCTCACACTCGAGCTTCTGCGCTACTCCCTCTACCCTGACAAAAACTCAATCTGGAAGCCCTTCTCTTCATGGGCTCACTCAGAGAGAGTGCCTCGAAATTTCAGCCCTCTGACTAGAACTACGCAAACCCTTTGGGGTTTCGAACTGCTGCCTCCTGCAACTTTTTCAAACTCCCTCTTCTGCTTAGCGCTAGGTCTTTGGTACTGTTCTTTCTTGCTTCACCTGCAGTGCCCCGATACCATGTGAAAATTCGAGAATCCCACCTAAATCACCTACTACAACAACTGATTAAACTTCTCCTATCTGTGAAATACTGAAACAAATTATTTATTGTTTCATATAACAAATATCGAAGCTAATACAACTGCAGCCTTCACTTAATTAATTAATTTTACCCAAAACAAGAACAAAACAAATAGAGAAAGATGCCCAAGAGATAGCATTTTTTGGACAATTTCCCCCGGAAAAACCCAATGCGGGAAAACCAATGCAGCAACTTTGAGGGTTTTTATTATTATGCAGTAGTTTCTGAATAAAACTCTGGATGCCCTTCCGACAATCTAGTTACAGAGAAAATAAACTGGTAGAAAAACTTAGTGAGATTACCTCACTCTACTTGACAATTCCGGCAGCTGAACCAACTGTTCCCGACTATCTCTGCCTTGGCACTGCGTTAGCCCAACTAGGAAACGTCTGCCCTCTGGAGCAGTTTCTAGCCCTCCTGGCTTAGAAATCTCATCTCCCCGACAGATTTCAAATTTCTGCACTAGAAGATTGTGATGCTTCTACTTGAGCCCTTCTGGCTCTGCGTCAGCTCTGCGTGGGCCGTTTTGGCCCAGCGTCAACCCCTCCTGGGTCTGCATTGCCTCCTCCTGGTGTCTCTCTGCCTCTCTGCTGTTGATCCTAGGTCCTGGAGAAGATACTCCAACCCAATTATCCTTGCCCCTCACTGCAAAATCTTACTATCGACAATCTCTTGGCAGCTGCTTTGCTTTAGAAAATTGATTCTTTGAACTCTCTCTGTGTGTCTTCCAAGTGACCCTTAAGCCTCCTTAAATAATCTCCTCGTTGACATTCAACAGATGAGATTAGAAGCTGATCAATGGATAAGATCATTTTTGCTTGATCCTCGTCTTCTTGTAGAAGTTACACCCACAGTGTATGTTAATACCCTTTAATTATTTTATTTTCGTAAGTTTAGACTTAGGGTCCCATTAAAAATAATTAATTACTTTAATAAAATTGTCTCCGGGTGGAATTTCCGAAAACAATTTCTGGGTATTGGAGAATGCATGTGTCTAAGCCTCCCTGCAAATTTTGAGACTTAGAGCACATCCGATGCTACCATAAATCAATAGAACTCACACTAGTTTCCAGTGTAGTTCATATAGCCTCTAGAATTGCTCCAACCTAAGTTGTCTAGCCTTCTCCTACCACTAGATTTTTTTCTTCTTTTTTTTGCCTTCTGGAATGTATTTTCAGCCTCTGACAACTTATCCAAACCCTTCTTGGAAATTTGTCCAACTGTATTGGCTAACTCACACCACCTAGACGACTTTCGTTGCTGAATATTTCGACCTCCCTTCTGTTGATTCTCTGACACTGGAAAAATCCTTCGTAACTGTCTGTTGTTGCTCCCTCAATCAATAATGCTCTATTTTGGCTCAAACTCACTTCCTTGTTGAATCTTTGCAACTGGATAACTTGATCTGCTAAAGAACTCACTCCCTTTGTGTGTCACTTGTGTCTCTCTCCATCCCATCGACTTGCTCTTATAATCTCTCGTTGAAGCTTCAATGACCATGATTAAATCCTCATCAACGGCTAAGATCATATCGAACTCTATCCATGTGAGCCTCTAGAGCATTCTCGATCTTCTTTAATTAATTCCCATTATTTAACTAGTTTTCCTAAGTTAGACTTCAAAAAAATTTAAATAATAGGTAATTAATTTAATTAAGGCATTTCACAAGCTTATCTTGCGAAACCTTTTCTGGGTTATGGAGATCTTGTGTTCCTTAGTCTCTTAGACACAAACCGACTAGAAAACATGTTTGATGCTACAATATCTAACACTTTGTCTTAGCGAGGAAGGTGTGTTCTCTCTACTCCACAATCTCTACTCCTTTGTAGTCGGACCACACTGCTGGTGTCTGACATCTCCAACAACCTGTCACTGTCCACCAAGCTACTGTGCATACTGTGATTGATTTTCTATCCTTGTAGTTGAGCCACTCAACATCTGTGTTGTTGGTGACACCGCACTCTGCCACCTTGCATTGTTGCCAACACTGCCACGTTGCATTTGATATCATGCTACTATTGCTGCTGCAACTAAGAATTGATTTATATTCCCTGCGATTGGAAAGGGTTCTCCACTATACCCATATATTCTCTAAAATAAACGAACTTATCTCTCCCTAGAGCTTTTGTGAGTATATCTACAACTTCTTGTTCTATGGGAATTGTAGTAGCTAGACTACTCCATGCTGCACACAATCTCTGATGAAGTGGTATCATATGTCATATGTGTAATGTTCCAAATTTAAATAAACAGTGATATTCAAAAGAAAATATGATTCTTACACAGAAAATTTAAATAATTAGCAAATACTCAGTACACATTAGAAATCAGAACCAACCGAGCCATTTTACTAATGGAATGGGGCAAGTACAATAGTGTGGAAAATGCACCTAGGCTTGCCTCAAGGGAAAGCTTGACAGAACCCAGGTGTCAAACAATAATCTCAATGTTGAAAAGTAACTGCTCCTCTAATGCTCTGTGTTGTCTCCTAGTAACTATAATTGTTGGCTGGAAAGGAACTGCTAGAAATGTCGCCTTTGGTGCTCACAAAATGATGAAACTTCAGACACTAAATCCTTGGCCAAAACCCACAAAAACCCAAAAATGGTCTGGCTTGAATCCAACCTCCCAGATTCGACCTCCTCTATGGGCCATGCCTTCCAAACAACTCTAGAAATACGACCTACAAGTGATGGCCACAAAGTCGTCCTCCAAGCTCTGAAAGGGAAGAAAATTTCAAAATACCACTCAAAATATCTCCTCTAACCTCCACCGCAAAGCTCAACCTCCAGGATTGATACTCTACCCACCAAGTGAGCTCCCAATACTACCTCTGCGCTGGCCCAAGTAGTGTGATAGTCACATTGCCCAGCAAGAAGCTCAATCAACTCCCAAACTCTCCCAAATGTTGACAATCCTCCCTAGCCTCCTCTTCGGAAAATCTCACATCCAAACTCCACTGCTAAGCTTCACCAACAAACTTGACCTCCTCTCCATTACGCCTCTTGTCAGATCAGGCGGTAACTCCTCCGAATCAATTCATTTATATTCATTCAGGTTGTTCTTTATTATATACATGAGGGAGAGACTGTTCATTTCATCTCTCGGTGACTCTTCATATTTTCCATTATTTATTTACATCAATTACACTTATTCACCCAATCCTGATGATTAGGTGTTAACATTCCCCCCCCCCCCCCCCTTAATTTGAAGGGATGTTGGTGAGTCCAAGCATCGTTCTGAATTGTTCAAGCTTTTCTCTTCCAAGCGCTTTGGTGAATATGTCTTCTATTTGCTCATTAGTGGAACAATGGCAGAGATGGATTGTTTTGGCCTCAACATGATGTCGAATCAGATGATATTTAGTATTGATGTGCTTCGTTCAATTGTGGAACTTTGGGTTCTTGGCCAACTTTATTGCCGGGGTATTGTCAATCATGAGTGGAGTCGATTGTACTTGTTTTACCTACAAATATTCAATAATTTTCCTGAGCCACACAATTTCTTTTGTTGCCTCAGCTGCTGCCACATATTCTGCTTCTGTTGTGGAATCTGCTAGAACTGATTGTTTGTGTGATCTCCAGGAGACAACTCCTGATCCAAGACTCATAGCATAACCTGAAGTAGATTCCCCAGTTTCTTTGTCTCCATCGAAGTCTAAATCAAAGTATCCAATCAAGTTGAAGTAGTCCACCTGTGTATACTTGATTCCAAAGTCTTGAGTTCCCTTCAAGTACCTTAGAACTCATTTTGCAGCAGACCAATTGCACTCACAAGGCTTTTACATAAACCTAGAGAGGATTCCAACATCAAACGAAATGTCTGGTCTGGTAGTAGTTAGGTAGTTGAGACTTCCTACAAGCTGTCTATACTTTGTTGCATCCTCAAATTCTTTTCTTTCAATGGATGTGAGCTTTAAGTTTTGTTCCATTGGAGTGGTAAGAGGATTGCATTCTGTCATGCCAACCCTGTTCAACAGATCTCCAATGTACTTCTTTTGAGAAAGAAATATGGACTTCGGATGTTGAGTTGCTTCAATACCAAGATAGTAATGAACATAACCCAAATCAGTCATTTCAAAACCTTTCCTCATTTCCTTCTTTATGGATGCAAAGTAGCTTTCATTATTCCCTGTCATGAAAAGATCATCTACATATACCACAAGATATACAAATGTTTTGCCAACTTTATTGACAAATAAAGTTGCATCATCAAGATCATAATGTTTGAAATTGAGTTTCAGAAGATGTTCAGTTAATTTTTCATACCAGGCTCGCGGTGCTTGTTTGAGGCCATACAAGGATTTCACAAGTTTGCATACTTTATGTTCATGTTCTTTCACAACAAATCCTTCACGCTGGGACATAAAAATTTCTCTTTTAGATCTCCATTCAAGAAAGCAGTTTTTACATCCATTTGATGGAATTTCCAACCGTTCTGAGCTACTAGGGCAAAGAGTGTCCAGATGGTAGCCCATTTTGTTGTGGGGGCAAATGTCTCCTCATAATCGACCCCTTCCTTTTGTGCAAAACCTTTTGCCACAACCCTGGCTTTGTGTTTGTCAAGTGAGCCATCAGCTTTATACTTGTTCTTGTAGACCCACTTGTAGCCAATTGGCTTGATTCCTAATGGAGGATCAACCAACTTCCAAGTGTCATTCTTTATCAGGGCATCATACTCCTTTTGCATCGCTTCTTTCCATTCATCATGAGAAGCAGCGTCTTTGAAGGAAGTTGGTTGGAAATCTGTAGAAAAATTTAATTCACAGTCATAAGAAACATCCATATCAACGGGTGAATCAGAGTCATGTACATCACCTCCATTTTGCCGGTTTGAGTTTCTAGTTCCTATCTTTCCAACCTCATCAGGATGAACACTTTCAAGTGTCTTTGTCAGCCACTTTGGGGGACCTTTCTCAGATGGTCCAGGCTGCTCCGTTGATTGAGCTGGGACTGAATCAAGATTGAGTCTCCCAATTCTATCAATCACATCACTTAAAGTATCATCCGTTGTTGGAGCTTCATGCGGGGGAGAGATTGCTTCAGAAGAAGATTCCATAGGTTGATCTAGTATAGGAATCCCCACTTCAAGATGTGGAATCTGATTATCAAATTCTTGAAATGATTTTGCATTTGCGAATCTATCCAAGCGATCAAGTTGTCGCTCAACAACATTGTCAGTTTTGGATGTTTCAAGAAAGATTACATCTCTAGATACAAAAAACTTTTTATTGACTTCATCATAGAGTCGGTATGCTTTGGAGGTGTTTGAATACCCCAGGAAGATACACTTATGACTTCTTGCACCAAGTTTGTTTCTATGTACCTTTGGTATCAAGGCATAACAGGTGGAACCAAAGACCCTGAGATGCTTTACTGAAGGAATTTGCCCATACCACATTTCATATGGAGTCTTCTTTCTAATAGCATTAGATGGACATCTATTATTTATATATACAACACATAGAACTGCATCAGCCTAAAACATCAATTTTACATTTTTGAAAAACATCATGGAGCACACCATATTTATTATTGTCCTATTCATTCTTTCAGCTACATTGTTTTGTTGGGGATTATAAGGCACAATTGTTTGATGTTTGATCCCATGTTGGCGAAGATAGTTTTCAAATTCATTTGAAGTATATTCTTTTCCATTATTAGTGCGAATAGAGCCAATATGAGATTGTGCATCATTTTCAATCCATGCACGAAAGTTCTTGAATGTTTGAAAAGCATCAGATTGGTTCTTCAATAAATGAACCCAACACATTCTGGTGTAGTCATCAATAAATGTCATCATATATTTATTTCCATTTGCAGAAGGAACAGGCATTGGACCACATAAATTTGAATGAATGAGTTCAACTTTTCTATGTTCTCTTGAATGTGAATCATGAAAACACTGTTTTCTATGCTTTCCTATAATATAAGCATCACATTGCTTAAGTTTCCTAGGAATTATAGGCAAACCAACAACACCATTTTTCTTCAACAAGCGTAGGCTGTCATAGTTCAAATGTCCAAATCTAGCATGCCATAATAAACTTGATGGAAGTGTACCTTCGTCATAATGAGAGTTGTATGAGAAATGTTGTGCACGAGCAGAGGTACCCTGCAGCTTGAGAAGCCTTTCTTCTTCTATCCCTCTCATGACAAGTGAGTGGTCAAATGATTTTCTCACCTCAAGCTTGCCATCAAACATATGAATGGAGTGACCTTGCTGACGGATGTGGACCAAGGATAGAAAGTTTCTCTTCGGTTGTGGGAGATATAGAACATGATGCGGAAGAAAGTCTGGAAGACCAGGCAATTTGAGCCTGATTGTGCCAAGCCATAATGGCTTGAGTTTTGATTGGTCTGCAAAGTATACTCCTCCATCAACATTGTCAGTAAATTCTTAAAAAAAAATATTTTCTATGAGTCATGTGGCAAGTTGCTTCTGAATCAAGCAACCAATCATTTTTTCAAGAAGCAAGTGGAGCATTAAATAAGTCTTCATTTACTCCAATATTACATTGTGCCACAACATAATGAGCGGATTCAGGTGCTTTACCTTTGTCTGTGTCATTAGTTTTACCTTTTGGTTGGTTTCTTTGTTGCTCAATTTTGTCCCAAGGTAACTTGCATGTAGAGGCATCATGTGATCCATTTCTTTTGCAGCGTATGCAGTGCAAATCTGAATTTTCTCCTTGAGAGTGTCTGCCCCCCTGCCTCTGAAATACCTTCCTCTTCTTCTTCGACCACCTCTTCCTCTGGAAGAATCTTGGGCAAGATTCTTTTCTTTATGAGCAAGGCACATAGTCTCTTCAGAATATTCAGGGGTTGTCTTCTTTCCAAAAGCTTTCTCTCTTTCAACAAATTTTTTCACAAGAGAGTCAAAGGTAATATCTTTGAGATTTCCATTTTCTTGCAATGACTCAAGATAATTGGAGTAAGTAGGATAAGGTGCCTTGAGAAAAGTGATAAGAGGAATATCCAATTCAACCTTAGTGGCTTTGATATCATGCATTATAGATTTTACTTCGGATGCAAGAGCAAAAGGATCATTATTTTGTAATTCAAGAGTGAAGAGTTTAATCATGAGTTGAACAACTTCAAGTGTAGAATGTGAGTCATAGAGTTCTTTCAGCTTTTGTAAGGATTCGAAAGTAGTTGAGAATGGAAAAATATGGCGACTTACCTCTTCACTTATAGATGGTGCAATTAATGTATAGGCTTTGCTGTTCTTATTTTCCCAAATGGCGATCTCCTTGTCTGAGGTAGGCTGTTCTGGCTCTTTTTCTCCATCTCCAACACATATTCCTTTCCACAACTCATTGAAAATGAAGGTATGTTGTATCTTTCGGGACCACTCAAGATAGTTCTCCTTGCCAGTGAGAACTACTCCCACAATAGATATGATTGAATGCATTGTAAAATCTGTTAACGATTGACCAAAATCGACAATACCAGAACAACGTTATACCATAATTCCAAGATAGTGAGACAAAGAAACGATGGTGTTATATATACCAGCGTTTATGTATATGAAACACGTTTTGGAGAATCCTTTATATATCAGCATTATATATATACCAAAGAAAACAATGGCGTTATATATATACCAAAACAACGTTATATATGAAGCACTGCATTTTGGAGAAATCCTTTATATATCAGCATTTTATATATATATATACCAAAGAAAACAATGGCATTATATATATACCAAAACAGGGTTACTGTGGCGCCGCCATGTTTAATGCAATGCGGAGGCCACCATGTTTAACGCAAATACCTTTTCTTCGACTGTGCAGACTCAGGTATTTATGGTGCAAAGCCGTGAGCCTTCAGTGTTCGCAAGACTTTATTGCCAGTGACATTCTTCACCTGTGCAATTCCTTAGGAGCCATGGAGACTCACACCAATTTGTGATGGCATCAAACCTCTTTAGTTCGTATGGCCTCTGAGCCACGATCAATTCCGCTTCCGCTGTGTATCATCAAATTTTGCCGCATATAAAACCAACCTCTTAAAATATCTTGTATCGAACTACTGAACGTCTTAAGAAATATTTTCCAATGCTAAAACCACCGTAGCAAAATTTCAAAAAATCTCTGCAAATCTTTAAAATCTTTGAAGATCAGATATACGCATCATAAAAAGAAATGAAAAAGAACTTAGAAAATGCTTCAAAATCAAACTCAAAAGGCCATCATCCATGGCTGGCTATCCACTGCAAGTAACCACCATCCGGCAAGTCAGACCAGCGATATTCACCGAGCATAATGGTTGGAGGGCGGACTATTCAGAGAGAATAAAATGTATACTGACACCATCTGCATGGAGCAGGCTTCAGGCAACTGACACCACAACGTTTACCATGGGCAGCGTATTATATGGGAAACTAAATCGGTATGCGCAGCGTACCAGCAACGTATTATATGTCAGAGAAAATACCAGCAGCGTATTATATGTCAGATCAAAGTAGAGGAGCAACGCTTTTATATGCAAGTGAATAATAGACAGAGAGCAGTGTTTTGTATGCAAGGCAGAAAATAGGCAGAATAGGGAGTTACAAAGCAGAGGGACGCCAAAAATCGTGCTGGCTTTGACACCATGTCAGACCAGGCAGTAACTCCTCCGAATCAATTCATTTATATTCATTCAGGTCAATATTTATTATATACATGAGGGAGAGACTGTTCATTTCATCTCCCGGTGACTCTTCATATTTTCCATTATTTATTTACATCAATTACACTTATTCACCCAATCCTGATGATTAGGTGTCAACATCTCTCTAGATATATGCACCATCTAGAAGTGAATGCTACTGCTGGAAATCACAATCTGATCCTCCTCCTGAAGAAATGAAGAAAACCTTCCTAGGATGGCACTCGAAGTCCCCCGAAGAAAGGATGAGCTCTCTACCTGAAGAACTTGTGCTAACCAGCTAGTGACTCGGCAAACCAGCTCGAGCAACCAAAGAGAAATCGATATACTCTATTGATAAATGAGATGAGGAGAGTTTCCTTCCTTGTATAGAATTCGTGGAGCACTTTTCCCTCCATTTCATCCTCCATCGTGGGCCCTCACTTAACCATCATCATGCAAAAGTTAACCCCCTCCATGCAAATCGAACTAGGGAGTGCATAATTCCCTAGTGAGGGTGGCCCCCATGTGTAACTTAACTACAAAACAAACAACTTCTCCTAAGTCTAATCTCCTAATAAAATTGAATGGGGTCCAATAACTCCAAAATTCGCCCCATGATACAAAAATTAATCTTGTTCCAAAATAACTTAGGAAGGGACATGACAGTCCTCCCCTCCCAAATGTTGTTTGTCCCCAAGAAAATTCAATGTTGGATGCTCATGAATGTGCTCTCCCTACCAAATGGCATCCTCATTCGATAAATTCTTCCAACACACCAAATACTCTCTGATGATTCTTCTTTTGAGCTTCCTCTCCCTATTCTCCAAGATGGCCTCTCGCTCTAGGATCAAATGCCCCTCATCATCAAGCTGAGGCAATTCCATGACTATTGTGGTCAGCTGCCCCAACACCCTCTTGAGGCATGACACATGAAAGATGTTATGAATCCTGCTCCCTGGTGGTAGCTCCAACTCGTAAGCCACCTCTCCAACCCTCCTGATCACTCTGTATGGCCCAAAGAATCTCAGCTGCAGCTTTTCGACCCCCTTCTGCTTTAGTGTGGATTGTCGGTATGGCTGCAATCGAAGGTAGACCAAGTCCCCCTCCTCAAAATGCCTCTCTACTCGATGCCAATCAGCATACATCTTTTGTTGGTTCTGGGTTGTCTGTAAGTTATCCTTAAGAGCCTTGAGGATATCTTGGCTCTCTAGGATCCAATCCTTGGCCTTTGGGGCCCTGCTGTCTCCAAAAAAAATATCAGCAAAAGACAAAGCATCATAACCATATAAAGCACGGAAAGGAGTCATACCAATGGACATATGATGGATGTTTTTGTAACAATACTCTCCTAAGTGCAACCATCGAATCCAAGCCCATTGCCACCCTGTCACATAATTCCTGAGATAGCCCTCTAACGACTGGTTCACCCTTTCTGTCTGACCATCGGTTTGCGGATGATAGTTGGTGCTCGGGGTGAGCTCAGTGTCGACTAGTCTGAAGAGCTCCTACCAAAATCCTCCCATGAATGTGCTATCCCTGTCACTGACTACGGCCTTAGGGAGTCTGTGCAGATGAAAGACCTCCTTGAAGAGCAACTCTACCACCTGTGAGGCTGAATATCGTGTTGGTATGGAAAATAAGTGTGAAAACTTGGTTAGCCAGCCGACCACTACAAAAATACAATCCTTCCCTTGCACCGAGGGAAGTCCAGTGATGAAATCCATAGAAATGCTCTCCCATTTCCCCTCAAGGATGGCAAGAGGCTGCAACAATCCTGTTGGATAGGTCAACTCTCATTTGTTCCTCTGGAAAGCTTCGCACTCCTACACATGCCTCAACACATCTCCCTTGAGTCCCTTCCAAGTGAAGCGCTCTATCACTGCCATATACATCTTCCTAAACCTCTGGTGCCCTGACAAAGGAGAGTCATGAGCTACTCAAAGGACGCACTCTCTCAACTGTGATCCCGAAACCAAAAATATGTGCCCCTTATAATAAATAACCTCATCCATCACCCTGTAGCGCTCATCTGCATAGCTACCCTCGAAGATCTCCCACACCCGACAATCCTTGGAGTACTCTACCAATAACTAGCCTTCCAGTCATGACAAATGCTCATGAGTGAAAGCCCGGTTGGTCTCCTGGGTAGTGCATCCCGCCACTACGTTGTGCTTCCCCCACACATACTCAATATCAAAATCGCATGCCTGCACTTTGCTAACCCATCTTTGTTGTTTGTCATTGAGGCCTTACTGCCCCATGAAATGGAAAAGACTGTTGTGATCCGTCTTCACCCGAAATCGATTCCCCACTAAATACTGTGTAAATTTGGCCAATGCATGCATTATGGCCAACATCTCCTTTTCGTAAATGGAATACGACAACTCATGAGGTAGAAGCTTCTAACTCTCGAAAGAAATGGGGTGCCCTCCTTGGTACAAGACTACCCCGATCCCTACACCTGATGCATCGCACTCCAATGTGAAAGGCTGAGTAAAATCTAGGAGTGCTAATATCAAACAACAACTCATCACCTCCTTGAGGCAATCAAATGTTGCCTAAGCTCCCTAATTCCACGCAAAGGCCCCTTTCTTAGTCAGATGAGTAAGGGGTGTTGCCAACTATAAGAAGTCCTTCATGAACTTCCGATAATAGGTACAAATGCCCAAAAATCCTCTCAACGTTGTCACATCTTGGGGCTCTAGCCACTCTTGAATGGCCTGAATCTTCTGCTCATGCACCTTGACCCCATCTGCACCTATGATGTGTTCCAAGTAAAGCATCTCTGTCAGCCCAAACTCGCACTTGGACATCTTAGCATAGAACTTCTTGTGGCTAAATCTTGCACCTACAACACAAGTGCAGCAGGGGGCAAAAGAAGCTCCCTAGAGATGGCCTCTGGGTTGATTGTAGACCAGTGCCTAGGACATCTTAAATAGAGGATTGCTTGTGAGGTTATTGTAAGGGGGTTACATCACTTCAATTGTGATGTAAAAGGTATGAGGGGCTTGGTTCAATTAGCTTTCGAATAGGAAGATTCATGCAAACCAATGGATCCAAATGTTGCGGGGTATTTGGGCAATCTCAAAGAGAAATGACTTCTCCTTATGGTGGCCGACACATGAAAATTAGATAGCTAAAACTGATGTTGTATTGATAGTGGAGAGGAGAAAATGAGGGAGAGAGAGATGCATAGGGTTGTAACAAACATAATCTTAGGCAGCAATGTTCCAGTAGAAAGGGGAATTCAATGGATAGGGTTGTAAGCAAGACAAAATCCTAAACCATGGTTTTCCAATGAGATGATATAAATAGAGGAGCAAAAGAAGGTTTCAGATCAAACATAACATGGGTATCATTCTCTGCCAAAACAACTAAGATAAATCCATAGATTGAGGAGGAACCAACTGCGTTCATTACACTATTTCAAAGAAAGAAAAACACAGGTGAAATGAGATTACCAAGAGGAACTTGCTGCACATTAATCATGCTTGGAATCAACAGGGAAACACCATTTATCCCAAAGGGTCCAATAACTAGTCCATACACTCGACCATGATATTAGTGAAGTCCCATAAAAACATATTGAACCAAAATGGCAATACAGAGTTCAACCCTTGTGGGTTTGGGAATCCGGAACCCCTCTATTATGTTTCATCCCCCTATTTATAAGATGATGGGGAGAACTTTGAACTACAATCAAAATATATGAGCTTGAGCCCCAGCTGTCATGCTAGACTAGCTGTCTCAGCTCTGTCAGGCTTTACTACCACCTACCTAAGATTACAACAGGGATCGAATCCCTTTCTTGGAAAAATACAGAAATAAATGTTGAGAGAAAGAAAGTCGAGAGAGGAAGGAGGAGGTGTCCCCTTGCTGCTTGAGTGGAGGCCTTGGATAGATCCATTTCCCTATTGTCATCCTGCTCTTTTCAGCTGCTTGAGGCAGTTCACTGTTGCTCGGTCAACTTATGTCAATTCTACCTTTACTGCATGGGTGAGTTGTTCGGTGGAGAAGGGATGGAGTGTTTCTGGGCAGTGTTGCGTTGTGCAAAGGAGCGAGACTCCATACCGAGGCATTAAGTCTCCGTAGAAGCCCCCCATATTGTCATTTATGCATTGCCCCCTGCTTTATTCAATATTGGGGCTGTTGACCCATCCACCTTTAAAGCTCTGTACCATGCCCTCGGGGCCCTGTTATAGTGTAACAACAAAGTTTCTCGGCCGCGGGCCTTTTACCTTAAAATATGACGAACATGCGGGAATTTTTTATCTCCCCCTTAGCCCCTATGCCTTCAGCCCCTTTTGTAACTTCTCGCATATGACTGGGGGCTGGAACCAAGGGCTGAGCCCTTTGGGCGCTAAGGCTTTCGATAGCTACGCGGGGGCCTTATTTCCTTTGTTAATCAGAATCTCACATCTCGGTGCTGAATGCACTTTTCGTTAAGCTTTCCCCCTGGACAACTGCGATCGTCGATACGCGGGATTGGGCCCACCCAGGACATCGCAATCGCAACACGGGGAGGGCAGCTCTTTACCCTTTTTCCATAGCACGGACCAATTGGTTTAGACGCGAAAACCTTATCACATAGATCACCATACTTTATCACATCTGAGGGCCACTTTCCTTATCACAACTGTAGCCGGGAAGGAATTTCGACGGAAGAGAAAGCTTTACATTGCACGATCACCAATTGCCGACTGCGATGGGTGACGTCATCACTGCCACATGTCACCTAGTGAGTGGTGACATGTGTCACTCAACAATGGCTGCATCTCACCCTTGAAAATGTTGAAACGGGGTGACACGTGTCCCCTGTATGGCCACATCACCCTCTGTACTGCCCCATTACTACTAACGTCAACTGCCCTATCAGTTTTGAAGACTAATCAGAGGCCGCCACATGGCCCCCCTGGAGGAGAGAGAAAGAGGCCCGTCGAGCCATGTTTTGTAGGCATTTCCTTTGTTAGCAAATTTCGGTCCCCCCGACGATTTTGCATTAAATCACAATATTGGCCCCCGCACGTCCTTTAGATTTGGAACTCGCTGATATGCCTATCTTGTGGAACTGCGGGACTGCTGAGATGCGGGACTACGGGGTCACCGGGATGCAGGAACCTGCCACGTGGAGGAGAGAGAAGGGGGCCACCCACTCCTGTTTTGTCATGCTTTCCTTGTTAACACTTTCCGACCCTTACTCGGCGGTGCAACAATGTTAAGTTATGGTATGTTCTATGCTTAGAGCAGTTTACTTCTTTTTATTATTATTATCCACAGATTAGCAATCACCTGTACAGTAAGTAAAGTGCAGATAGAACATTAAACGATCAACAGAAAACAAGCCAAGACAAGAGACACAAGATGTGGCGGCTAGCTAGGGACAAACCCCAATATGGGGAAACCCTTTGATCAAATCTTCCTTTATCTTCAATAATTCAGCAGAGAGAAATAGTACATAAATCTGATTTACATCAGCAGCAGCAAACCCTAGATCAGCGGCATCAGCATCACCGGCGTCACCGTCATCACCGGCATCATCGTCATCACCGTCATCACCGGCATCATCGACATCACCGACATCACTGACATCATCGACATCACTGGCATCATCGTCACTGGCATCATCGGCATCATTGGCATCACCGTCATCACCAGCATCATCGGAATCACCGGCATCAACAACATCCTTCCACACGTGTGAGAAAAGAGTCCCTTTCTGCACAATAGGAGAAGAGCCTCTTTTCTGCGCAGGAGAGAGAGAGAGATGTGATGAGATTTGTGTGTTCAAATGAGGAAAAGACCTCTTGTATTTATACACAACTGTTGATGATTGAATAGATGTGACTGTTGGGCTTTTGAGCCTACATGAGTTGTTGGTCGGCTTGATAATTATTCCATAATCAAATAAATTCATATCTCCATAAATACTTATTGGAATTGGATGATCTTTAGATCAATCCTACACCTCTCGACGAGAGGAATCTAATAAAAATATTATTAGCCATGAATAAGATGACCCACATGGAGTTTGGCCCTAGTTGCGAATTTTAACACTCCCTCTCAACTAGGGAGAACTCCATCTGCAATCTGTCTGTCGGTTGCTACTATTTATCCATCCAATGCACTGCCCTATACAGCTTGACCCCTGCTCTGTTCCGCTTTATCCTGCCTACTCTGCTCAGTTCTGTTCTGCCCTGTTTTGATCTGCTCTACTCTGCTCTGTTCTGCTCTGCTCTGCTTTGTACGAATTATGAAGAAGAAGAAATGATCGAGGATGTATCATATTGACTCAAAGTCAGTCTCAAAGTGTGTACCACTAGTCCCAGACCAGTATCAACTGACCCGAAGTCAACATCATAGTGGGTACAACTCCTACAACTGGTCCCAGACTAGTATCATCGTCCACTGACTCAAATTCAGTCTCAGATTGCGTACCACTGGTCCCAGACTAGTCTCAACTGACCTGAAGTTAGCGTTATAGTGGGTACAACTCCTACCACTGGTCCTAGACCAGTATCATTGATCCTAGATCAATGAAGGTCATCCTAGCATAGGGAGTACGGTAGATACAACGGTGCGTCCATTGGTACTACTATGGTCCCTATCCTCATTTCCCTGCTCATTGATCAGATGAGAGGTACTTCCCATGAGTCCTAGACTGCATGGGTAGGATGCCTCGACAGGAGAACTAATCATCTTGTCCACAGGAGAGCGAATCATCCTGTCCCACAAGAGAGCGAACCATCTTGTCCACAGGAGAGCGAATCATCCTGTCCACGGAGAGCAAATCATCCTGTCCAGTGGGTGCCACGGAGAACTAATCATCCTGGCCCACAGGAGAGCGA
This sequence comes from Pinus tabuliformis, assembly GCA_031772625.1. Taxonomy (NCBI): domain Eukaryota; kingdom Viridiplantae; phylum Streptophyta; class Pinopsida; order Pinales; family Pinaceae; genus Pinus; species Pinus tabuliformis. The sequence continues at coordinate 956,790,350 of CM062817.1, forward strand.
ATCATCTTGTTCCAAAATTGCCATGGAGAACACATCATCTAGGCCTCACAGGAGAACTAATCATCCTGCTACACAATCGTCATGGAGAACACATCATCCAGACCTCATAGAAGAACAAATCATCCTGCTACACAATCGTCATGGAGAACACATCATCCAGACCTCACAGGAGAACTAATCATCCTACTACACAATCGTCATGGAGGACACATCATCCAAAATTCACAGGAGAACTAATCATCCTACTACATAGTCGCCACGGGGTGTCACAGGGAAAGTTTTGATTCTTTTACCCTGTACACGTACACCACCAGGGGATGGTGAGTCACCCTGTGGTCATATGTCGCTCCAAGAAGTACCCCCCCCCCCCGGAGCTCCAAGAGCTCCATACATCATACAGGACCCTCATTAGAGGGTTTCTGAACGACACCAAGTCATTCTCGGAAAGTAAAAAATTTGACCTTTCCTAGGGGCTTTGTCAGAATGTCGGCGACCTGTTCATCTGTACCGATATGTTGGAGCCTTATAGCTCCCTGTTGCACCATATCTCGAATATAGTGGTACCTGATATCGATATTCTTGGAGTGATCATGAAATACGAGATTCTATGATAAACGAATCCCACTCTGGTTATCACACAGGATCACAGTGGTATCCAATGTAAATCCAAACAGCTCACTGAAGAGCTTTCGTAACCAGACTGCCTCACAAGAGGCCATGCTGGCAGTAATGTATTCTGGCTTGGTGGTGCTCAAAGTCACTGACTTCTGCTTCTTGCTCATCCAGGATATCGAGGCAGATTCCAAAGAGAACCAACACTGAGAAGTGCTCTCCACACTGCCTACTCACTCAACATTCGAATAATCATGTAGTTTCATATTTCCGGCAGTGTATCTCAATCCATGAGAGATTGTGCCCCGAAGACATCTCAGAAGATTCTTGGCATCAATCCAGTGAGGCTCAACCAAATATGAGCTCACCATGCTCACTGCAAAACATATGTCTGGATGGAGGTTCACCAAGAACATCAACGCGAATGAGTTTATGAAACTCAAAGGCATTTCCCAAATCTGGTCCGACATCACTACCATATAACTTCTAAAAGTTAAGATCCTCGAGGTAGTCATAGGCTTGCAGTCCACCATACCGAATCTTTCCAATATCTTCACCACATATTTTCCTTGAGATAGGAAAATTTCCCTTGGCTTCTGCCAGACTTCAAGTCCTAGGAAATAGTGCATCAGTCCTAGGTCCTTCATTTCAAATTCAAAAGCCAACTCCCTCTTACATTTGTGAATGAGAGGGTCTGCACTTGTTAGAAAGAGGTCATCCACATATAGCACCAGTATGTGAGAGGTTTGCCATTTTCAACCTTAGAGTAAAGGTTAGGATCGGCTTCACTCCTAGTGAATCCCAGCTTCATCAAGTAGTTATCGATCCTCTCATACTATGCTCGGGGTGCTTGCTTCAGCGCATAGAGAGCCTTCTTCAACCTGCATACATGAGATTTTTGATCATAAATCTCAAATTCTTCAGGTTGCTCCACGTAGACCTCTTCTTTGATTGAACCATGCAAGAATGCGGTCTTCACATCCGTCTGATGTAGGTTCCATCCTTGTGAATCCGCAAGGGCTATGATCGAGCGGATGGTGGTATATCTGTCAACAGGTGCAAATATCTCATCATACTCTTTTTCTTTCAGTTCCCTGGTGTTAGCTTCTTGAGAGCTCCTCGTTGTAGGAAGATTGTTCACCTGGCTAAGAGCCATATCTTCGTCAAAGGTGACATCATGACTAATCACGACTTCCTTTTGATCGGCTACATAGATTCTATAGCCTTTCACTATAGCCCACGAAGATTCCTTTCAGTGAACATTTCTTCAGGAGTCTTGGAATCCAATGCTTGATGAGGGCATCGGTTTTGTACATATACGACAGTGTTTGTAGCTTCGTCCCATAGAAACTTCGGAAGTCTTTGATCATGGAGCATGGCACGGACAACGTCCATAATCATACGGTTCTTCCTTTCCGCCACACCATTCTGTTCAGGAGTATATGGTGTAGTAGTCTCCCTCTTAATGCCAGCCTCTTTTCAAAAGTCATGAAACTCGTTAGATTCATATTCAGTCCCATTATCAGTCCTTAAGATCTTGATCTTCTTTTCGGTTTGATTCTTGATCAAGGGTTTGAAGTGTCGAAACCAAGAGAACACGTCATCCTTCTTTTTCAAGAAGTATATCCAAGTCTTTCGAGAATAGTCATCTGTAAAAGTAAGGTAATATGAATATCCTCCCAAGGAGTTCACAGGCATTATACCAGATATGTTTGAGTGAACCAACTGTAATATATCAGAGGTCTTGCTTTGGCTTGAGGGGAATGGTCCCATTTTGAGCTTCCCTTCGGCACATCCTAGACATACACCTTCTTTCTCTACTCGGAATTCGGGCATCCCTGTCACCATTTGTCTTACATCGGGTAGAGCTTTATAATGAAGGTGGGCAAACCTCCGATGCCAAAGTTCAGACTAAAGAGATGTGTCACAAGACATGACACCTAGCGGACTTCCACCGACCTGATATAATGAATCAACTCGAAACCCAAGAGTAAAGGCATCTTTAACTTTAAATAAACTCACCTGTCTATCATAGATTTCCTTGGAGGTGTTCAGCTCAGAAACATAGGCCACCAAGCGCTTGTTGATAGAGTCTCGGATGATCTTCTTTGTTTTGACTTCACCGGTTTTCCATTTGTTCCTGGTAGCAGCGGGTACAATATGCCTCTCACATGGTCCAACACTCCTTGATCTTCTAAGGTTAGATCGAGAGACATCTTCCATCCGTGATAGTCAGACTTCTCATGGAGCTTGTCTTCGGCAGGGAAGAGTGTTGAGGACCCCATAGTTCTTTTAGGATAGCCTTGCCAATCTTCTCTTCAATGATTGCTCTTGCTCTTGCTCAGGCTCTGTCTTCACCTCAGCTCTAATACCATGTTAAGTTATGGTATGTTCTATGCTTAGAGCAGTTTACTTCTTTTTATTATTATTATCCTGTAATATTCCTAATTAGCCATGGCTAATTGGAATATTCAATTTTGCTCAATTTTGCTTTCTATAGTTATTAATAAATAAAAAAGTGAGGAAAGGGGGACATAACTCACTTTATGAATAAAGTCACTCTCTAGTAGCACAATGTGGTAACTTAAAAGGGGAGCCAAGGGGGCCCAAGGACCACGTAGAGAAGGGGCCCATGCAGACACTTGGAGGGACTGCACAGATGAGAAGGAACATGTGGCAAGAGAGAGGCTACGTTGGAGGAGGTGGCCTTAGGGTTTTGAGAGAGGCCAATGCTATAAATGACAGAAGGGCCTCCTCATTTGAATCATTCGATTATGTTGCATTTGAGCTAGTCACTTCGACTTAGAGCACGTTGGCTGTTTAGCCTGTCTGCAGCACTGTTTAGTGCATCAAGTGTCTCCGTTCGGAGATCTCACCCTTAGCCCCGGGGGACTTCGAGTGCCTGCTCGGGCAAGGTAGTTCCATCAGTATTTTGCAGGAGGAGCGATTTTTGGAGTTGAGGAGGAGCTGAGTATTTTGATGACTGCACAATCTTGAGAGGGGAGGACGCAGTTCTTTTGGGTAGGAGCTCCGATTGGGTTTTGTGGAGGGTTTGAGCTGGGAGATTGAGCAAGGGGTCAGCCCTTGCATATTGGAAGATATTGGTAAAGTTTCGGGCAGAGTTTTGGAGGTTTCTCTTCAGGGGCAGCACAGAGCCTTGACGGATTGCGTAGATCCCCAAGAGGGTGATTTTCGGGGGTCAACAATTTTAGAAAAGCTTTCTGGGCTATTCTGGGTTTATTGAGCAGAGGTTGATTCCAGAGTTTCAGCATTTTCTGAGGAGGAGAACAACCCCAAATCCTCACTTGATTCTAGCAGTAGCAGCAACATAGCAGTTCTTCGGCAGCTTGGACGCAGTTCATAGAGAGGCCATTTCCTTACCATTCTGAGTGTATTTCTTCACTTGCCTTGTGCAAGTCGAGGTGCTATATTTCTGATCACCTCTTGTACTCTTTCATTACTCAGTATAATAAAATGGCTTAGCATTTCTCTCTGCATTTCTCGAGTATTTGCTTATATTCCATGTATACATTATTGTATGTTGCACTACTATTATTTTTATCTCTTTGAGCTTCCCGACTACTATACCACTTTTGTGTTTTTCTCCTACACTCCTAGTCAGAGTTGGAAAGGGCCAGGTAGCCTCCAGATCTCGTCCTCTTTTCAGAGGCGACATATCTGGTAAACGCCCTCGCAGTCCATCTCTGGTTGGAGTTTTCTTGTGTTTGAGGGATATCCCTAATAAGGGATATTACAGTGGTATCAGAGCATAGATTTGGCTCAGCTTGTGGAGCTAGCAGTCTATGACACCGAGGGAGAAGCCCTACATCTGTTACAGAGGTAGGAAATACATAGATATTGAGCGTAGGTTGGAGAACACCTACGGAGAGGGAGACTGTGTTTGGGTGGTGGACACAGAACAGGAGGACCCTATGGTGAACACAGAATAGGAGGAGCCTGTGGTGGATGCAAAGCAGGAGGATTCGATGGCAAATGATGACAAGAAGAAATTTGCGGACATGCTCCTCATATGAGTGCAGGATATGTCGAGGCAGATCGAGGTGATGGGGCAGAGATTCACGGCGATGGAGGCTAGACAGCGTGAGAGCCCACGGGTTTTCCAGGTTGGAGAGGGATTGGGCACATCTCACCATTTGCCAAAGCAGGGTGCCACTCAATGTGATACTACTCAGCAAGTGGCCTCACATGCCCCTATATGCTTTACCATGCCCACTTTCCTAGGTGTAGACACAGGGGCCGGAGCACAACAGGAGGTAGAGCCCCTTCATATGGGCGATTATTTTGCGGAGTACTAGGCCTATGGGCATGAGTTCAGGGATGCTCTCTCATTTAGAGACTTTGTTCAGCTCCAGCGGGATAGTAGACCCCGCGACCATCACAGAGGATACCAACATTATCATGATGGAGACACCCACTGCACAACTAGCAGATTTCACTTACCTACGTTTGATGGCTCATCAAACAGTGCAACAAAGTCTTGGGTGGAGAAGCTGGACATTTATTTCCAGCTTAACCAGATGTCGGAGACAGAGGCCATCAAGGTGGCGACCTTACATTTGGATGGTGAGGCCCAGGACTGGTGGTTCCATGGGTTGGTTACACTCGGACACTCCACAGTGACGACATATGCCGAGTTCACTAGGAGACTGATGGAGAGGTTTGATCAGAGGGATCCGGAACAACACTTTGTTGAGCTGACGAGGCTCAAACAGACCAGGAACCCAGAGACTTACATTGCAGACTTCTTGAGGATTTCAGTGATGATTCCAGATCTATCCGCGGCACGGAGGATATACATGTTTGTTGAGGGGTTAGCAGAGCCACTTCGGGATCTAGTCAGATCCACTAGACTAGCCACACTCCAGGATGCTATTAGTAGGACCCGGGACTTACAGGATGCCTTACTCAGGACCCGGACACCTTACCCCCAGAGACAGGCTTTCCAGCCTAAGGGGAAGGATGTGAGGATTCCGCCTCTAAAGGGGAATCCAGGACGAGCACAGATTGATGATGATGCTAGGAGGGAGTTGAAAAAGAAGCGGTTGTGCTTTACCTATCAAGAGCCATGGGCACCGGGACATAGATGTGCTGCTGGCAAAGCACATTTTATTGAGGTCTTCTCCGAGAGCAGTGGGGAAGAGGATGAAGAGGATGATGTGGAGGTAGGAGATAGTCATGCCGTGCGGGATCCTTTGCCACCTCCACCACCAGCAGTAGGTGGTGCAGCCTTTGCACTTACCAGAGGGGCCCTTGTAGCATTGCGAGGAGTTCCCAAGTATCTGACGCTGCGCGTACGGGGGACAATACGTCGCTAGCGAGTATCAGTTTTGGTTGACAGTGGGGCAACCCACAACTTCATCGATGCATAGATGGTTGAGCGGAGAGGTATATAGATAGAGAGCTTCGATGGCTTTTCAGTTTTGGTCCCAGGAGATTAGACCATGGTGTGTGCTCCTTATGTTCCAGAGTTATCAGTGACGATGGGCACCTACACACTGACTGACCACTTTTTCGTGATCGATATTCCGGACACCAACATGATACTGGGTGTTCAGTGGCTTATCACTCTAGGGAAGGTCACGACAGATTGGAAGGCCCTAGAGATGGAGTGGGATGATGAGAAGACAGGTAGGCATAGGAAGATACGGGGACAACACACATATTTGCCTCAGACTCTTTCGGCTCATCGGATGGAGGCAGTCTTCCGGAAGGGAGACGTAGAGTGGGCAGTGGAGCTGCGTGCATTAGAGGTAGGGACTATAGGGCAAGTTGTGCACCCAGAGATATAGTCCATCCTTGACCAATATGCCACAGTGTTTGGGGAGATTCCACCGGGACAGCCACTGGACCGAGGGTTTGAGCACACCCTTGAGCTTGAGCAGGGCATACAAGCAGTGATTACTACCCCCTATAAGCATCCCAAGGCCTATCGGGATGAGATTGAGTGGGCCATTCAGGAGTTGCTGACTCTTGGGCACATTCGGCCGAGCACGAGTCCTTTTGCTTCTTCCGTGGTGTTGGTGAAGAAGGACGACACATTGAGGATGTGCATTGACTACAAGGCCCTGAGCAAGAAGACCCTGAAGAACAGGTACCCCATACCCAGGATCGATGAGTTGATGGATGAGTTGAGAGGAGCACGGTTCTTCTCAAAGATTGATTTGAGATCTAGGTACCATCAGATTCGCGTGAGGGAGCAGGACATTCCCAAGACCGCCTTCAGGTGTCACTATATGCACTTTGAGTTTTTGGTGATGCCCTTCGGCCTAACCAATGCCCCAGCTACATTCCAGTCTTGCATGAATCACATCTTCCGCAGTCACTTACGGAAGTTTGTGTTGGTGTTCTTTGATGACATTCTCATTTACAACAGGACTTGGGAGGAGCATCTCCAACACTGAGACAGTGTTGCGCATCTTGGAGGAGCAGCAGTTCTATGCCAAGCTCTCCAAGTGTGAGTTTGGGTTGACGGAGATGTTGTACTTGGTACACATCATAGGGGTGGACGAAGTGAGAGTCCACAAGGAGAAGATCAGGGCCATCATCGATTGGCCGGAGCCGAGGAATGTGACAGAACTCCGGGAATTCATTGGTATTTGTAATTACTACTGGAAGTTCGTAGTTTCTCACAACTTGCTGCACCCCTGACAGATTTGACGAGGAAGGGGGCATTCAGTTGGTCGGATACAGTGCAACGAGCCTTTGACAGGTTCAAGGAGGTTATGAGCAGTTGCCCAGTGATTGTATTGCCGTATTTTTCGCAGCCATTTGTTTCGGAGTTTGATGCGTCAGGAGAGGGGATCGGCGCTTTGTTGATGCAGGGAGGTCACCCTATAGCCTTTGAGAGTTGGAAGCTCCTTCCGCATGAGAGGTTGTATTCTATATACGACAAGGAGATACTGGCCATTATGCACGCATTGGCCAAATTTTGGCAGTATTTAGTGGGTAACAGCTTCAGGGTGAGGACTGATCACAACAACCTCAGGTTCTTTTTGGAGCAGAAGCAGCTACAGGAGAGTCAGCAGAAGTGGATTAGTAAGATCTAAGCTTATGACTTTGACATTAAGTATGTCAAGGGTAAGAACAACGTGGTAGCAGATGCCCTTTCATGTAGACCAGCCACGTTGTCTCTTATGAGTTTGGACACAGACTGGAGGGCTCAACTCTTAGTAGAGTACTCCAAGGACAGATTTGCATGTGAGATTTTGGATGGGCAGGGGGTGGATAACAGGTACAAGGTGATCGATAAGATCATCTACTATAGGGACCAGATCTTCTTGACTGAGGGATCTCAGCTCAAGAAGAGGATACTTCAGGCATCACATGATTCACCATTGGTTGGCCATCAGGGGTTTACCAAAACTTACAAGGCCATTAGAAAGAGGTTCTCATGGAAGAGCCTCAAGGAGGACGTACTCCAGCATATCTAGGAGTGCGATGTTTGCTAGAGGAACAAGGGGGAGATGAGCCATCCCGCAGGATTATTGCAGCCTCTTCCCATTCCGGAGGGGAAATGGGAGAGTATTTCGATGGACTTCGTCACAGGGTTGCCCATGGTGCAGAGCAAGGATTGTATCTTTGTCGTCGTTGATCAACTGACAAAGTACGCACATTTTTTCGCCATATCTGCACACTACATAGCAGCACAGGTGGTCGAGCTGTTCTTTAGAGAGGTCTTCAGGCTACATGGTCTTCCTAAGACCATCATCAGTGACAGGGACAGACATTTCATGGGTGGGTTTTGCCAGGAGCTTTTCCGGTTGGTTGGGATGGAGTTGACACCATGTACCAGTTATCACCCACAGACGGACGAGCAGACGGAAAGAGTTAACAAGTGGCTGGAGGGCTACTTGCGTAACTATGTCAGTGGGCAGCAGCGAGCATGGCTGAAGTGGCTGCATTCGGGGGAGTACTGCTACAACACTACACATCACATGTCCATTGGTATGTCACCATTCTATGCTTTGTATGGATATCATCCTTTATCTTTTGCTAAAGTGATGTTTGGTGCTAGCAAGGCTCCGAGAGCCAAGATTTGGATCCAAGAGAGTCAGGATATCCTCCGAGCTCTCAAGGATAATATGGCTACAACGCAGAACCAGCAGAAGCTGTATGCTGACAAGGGTCGGGTGGAGAGACAGTTTGAGGTAGGGGACTTGGTCTGCCTACGATTACAACCATACCGACAGTCATCACTGAAGCGGAAGGGAGCTAATAAGTTCAAGCCCCGCTTTTATGGGCCATACAGGATGATACGTAGGATTGGATAGGTTGCGTATGAATTGGAGCTACCCCAAGGCAACAAGATTGATAACGTTTTTCATGTATCATTCCTGAAGAAGGCATTGGGGCAGCAGGTGACAGTGACAGATGAGCTACGACCCATGGATGATGAGGGGCATTTGGTGTTGCAGCCAGAGGCTATTATTGATACCAAGGAGAGGCAGCTACGAAGCAGGACGGTCCGGGAATTCTTGGTGAGGTGGAAGAATTTACTGGATGAGGATGCCACTTGCGAGAGTGAGAAAATTTTGCAGCATCCATCACTTAAGTTGCTTGAGGGCAAGCAACATTTTGCCGGGGGAGACTGTAATATTCCTAATTAGCCATGGCTAATTGGAATATTAGATTTTGCTCAATTTTGCCTTCTATAGTTATTAATAAATAAAAAGTGAGGAAAGGGGGACATAACTCACTTTATGAATAAAGTCACTCCCTAGTAGCACAACGTTGTAACTTAAAAGGGGAGGCAAGAGGGCCCAAGGACCACGTAGAGAAGGGGCCCACAAAGACACTTGGAGGGACTGCGCAGATGAGAAGGAACACGTGGCAAGAGAGAGGCTACGTTGGAGGAGGTGGCCTTAGAGTTTTGAGAGAGGACAACGCTATAAAGGAGAGAAGAGCCTCCTCATTTTTATCATTCGATTATGTTGCATTTGAGCTAGTCACTTCGACTTAGAGCACGCTGGCTGTTTACCCTGTCTGCAGCATTGTTTAGTGCATCGAGTGTCTCCGTTCGGAGATCTCACCCTTAACCCCTGGGGACTTCGAGTGCCTTCTCGGGCAAGGTAGTTCCATCAGTATTTTGTAGGAGGAGCGATTTCTGGAGTTGAGGAGCAGCTTAGTATTTTGATGATTGCGTAGTCTTGAGAGGGGAGGACGCAGTTCTTTTGGGTAGGAGATTTGGATTGAGTTTTGTGGAGCATTTGAGCTGGGAGATTGAGCAAGGGGTCAGCCCTTGCATATTGGAGGATCTTGGCAGAGTTTTGGAGGTTTCTCTTCAGGAGCAGCGCAGAGCCTTGAGGGATTGTGTAGATCCCCAAGAGGGTGATTTTCGGGGGTCAGCAATTTTAGAAACGCTTTCTGTGCTTTTCTAGGTTTATTGAGCAGAGGTTGATTCCAGAGTTTCAGCATTTTCTGAGGAGGGGAATAGCCCCAAATCCTCACTTGATTCCAGTAGTAGCAGCAGCACAATAGTTCTCCGACAGCTTGGATGTAGTTCAGAGAGAGGCCATTTCCTTACCATTCTGAGTGTATTTCTTCACTTGCCTTGTGCAAGTCGAGGTGCTATCTTTCTGATCACCTCTTGTACTCTTTCATTACTCAGTGTAATAAAATGGCTTAGCATTTCTCTCTGCATTTCTCGAGTATTTGCTTATATTCCATGTATGCATTATTGTATGTTGCACTACTGTTATTTTTATCTCTTTGAGCTTCCCGGCTACTATACCACTTGTGTGTTTTTCTCCTACACTCCTAGACAGAGTCTGGAAAGGGCCAGGTAGCCTCCAGATCTCGTCCTCTTTTCAGAGGCGACATATCTGGTAAACACCCTCCCAGTCCATCTCTGGTTGGAGTTTGCTTGTGTTTGAGGGATATCCCTAATAAGAGATATTACATATCCACATATTAGCAATCACTTGTACAGTAAGTAAAGTGCAGATAGAACATTAAACGATCGACAGAAAACAAGCCAAGACAAGAGACACAAGATGTGGCGGCTAGCCATGGACAAACCCCAATATGGGGAAACACTTTGATCAAATCTTCCTTTATATTCAATAATTCAGCAGAGAGAAATAGTACATAAATATGATTTACATCAGAAGAAACAAACCCTAGATCAGCGGCATCAACGGCATTAGCGGCATTAGTCAATATCTGTCAGATCATCTAGATCAGCGACATCAGCATCATCGGCATCACTGGCATCATCGGCATCATCGGCATCACCGGCATCATCGACATCACCGACATCACTGGCATCATCGACATCACCGACATCACCGGCATCATCGACATCACCGACATCACGAGCATCATCGACATCACCAGCATCACCATCATCACCGACATCATCGGCATCACCCTCACCAGCATCATCGACATCACCAGCATCACCATCATCACCGACATCATCAGCATCACCCTCATCACCGACATCATTGGCATCATTGGCATCACTGTCATCACAGGCATCATCGACATCACTAGCATCATCGACATCACTGGCATCAACAGCGTCCTTCCTTCCACACATGTGAGAGAACAGTCCCTTTCTGCGTAGTAGGAGAAGAGCCTCTTTTCTGCGCAAGAGAGAGAGAGATGTGATTACGCAGAAGAAGAGCCTCTCTTCTGCGCAAGAGAGAGAGAGAGAGATGTGATGAGATGTGGGTGTCCAAATGAGGAAAATACCTCCTGTATCTATACACAACTGTTGATGATTGAATAGATACGACTGTTGGGCTTCTGAGCCTACATGAGTTGCTGGTCGGCTTGATAATTATTCCATAATCAAAATAAATTCATATCTCCATAAATACTTATCAGAATCAGATGATGTTTAGATCAATCCTACACCTCTCGACGAGAGGAATCTAATAAAAATATTATTAGCCATGAATAAGATGACCCACATGGAGTTTAGCCCTAGTTTCCAATTTTAACAAATAATATATAACAAATCCGCCCCTGCATGGTTTGGAGAATGTTGTGACTGCAAGATTGTTGGATTTGCTGGAAGCGGGGGACCTAAGAGATGTGTGATGTGAGATACGATATCGGCGTTCGGGACTGCGACGTGTCGATAACCTTGGCTATGTGCCCCAGGGATCCTGCCGATGGCCGATTGCGATAAATGCTCCGCCCAGACTCGCCGACTATCGATATGCGATATAGGAAATTAGTGGATCGTTGCTTTTCAATATGCTAGTGTTCCTTGCCTGCGTAGACCCGTTGATGCCGATATGCAATTGTGATAAACTGTCCGAAGTCCCGATTGTGATTTTTCTTCAACACTTAGCCATTTTTCTTTATTTGCTGGGCTATTCCAAAGTAATCTTTAAAATGTTCTAACTTTTGATCCAGAAACCCCTTTTTGGACTTCTATTTACCACGGAAAAGCTTTTTCTGAGAACTATGTAATGGAGAGGGTATGATCTGGCTCTGATTGCTTCTGTGGCCCAAAAATTAGCATAACATCACTGCTATTTGGCTTTGGAAGAAACTAGTGACTGATGAAGCAATGAGTGACAACAGAACTATTGCTCCTCCAATATATGCAACACTGTCTCTAAGTGCTACAAGTGCTCCTCCCACATCTTGATGTAGATCAAGATGTCATCAAATAATACTAGTAAAAACCTCCTTAACTGGCCTCGTAATACATGGTTCATACATGACTGGAAAGTATTCGGTGAATTGGTCAACCCAAAAGGCATGACCAGGAACTCGAAATGCCCATAATGACACCTGAAGGCTATCTTCGGAATGCCCTGCTCTCTCACCTAGATCTGATGATACTCTGACTGCAAATCTATCTTACAGAAGTACTTGGCTCCTCTAAGCCCATCCATCAACTCATCAATGCATGGAATGGGATACATGTTCTTCAACGTCTTCTTGTTGAGGGCCCTGTAGTCAATACACATGCGGATAGTCTCGCCCTTCTTCTTCACCAGCATAACCAAAAAAGCAAATGGACTAGAGCTCGGTTTGATGTGACCTAATGCCAATAATTCCCTAATGGCTCTATCGATCTTGTCCTTATAAGCCTTGGGATGCTTATAGTGTGTAGTGATGACTTTCTGCACACTAGGCTCCAACTCTATAGTGTGCTCGAATCCCCTGTTAGGTGGTTGCCTTAGAGGTATATGTCCAAAGACTACTGGATAACTATCCAGCACTGCCTGTATGTCTGGATGTGGTGGTGTAGTATTTCCCCCAACCTCTGAAATCCTCAGCTCTACTGCCCATGATATGTCTCCATGCCTCAAATCGGCCTCCATCCAGTGGGCTGAAATTGTCTGAGGGGGGTATGAATGCATGTCCCTAAGTAACATTGACTTGCCATCCAGTCTAGTAAACTCCACCACCAACTCTTTCCAATTGGTGGTAACCTGTCCAAGGGAATACAATCATTGGACACCCAGTACCACATTGGTGTCAGGTACATCCACCATGAAAAAGGTGTTTGTCAATGAATAGTTCCTCATAGTCACTGTTAGAGTGGGAACATATTGAGTGCACTGCATAGTTTTGTCTCCTAGTATTAGGACTGAAAACCAAACAAACTTTGTAGTGGTGATTACCCTCCTCTGGACCATCTGAGCATCAATAATATTGTGGGTGGCCCCACTGTCTACCAAGACTAAGACATGTTGCACGTGCACCGTACCTATGATCCTCATAGTATAAAAATTGGGAATCCTGCACAAAGAAGCTAGGACTCCCCCTGCTGTGTGAAAGATGCTCCTTCTTGAGGTGGTGGTGGTGGTGATCCTTTCCCTGTTGGAAACTCATTGTCTCCGCCACCAAACTCCAACTCCTCATCATCATCCTGATCATTGTCTGAGAAGACCTCGATGTAATGGGCCTTTCTTGTTGTGCACCGATGACCAGGTGCACAAGGCTCTCGACATGTAAAACACAACTTCCTCCTCCTGAGGTCTCTCTTGGTCTCGTCATCCAACTGACTACACCATTAGGATGCTCTCTGTGATGTGGGTGATCCAGTGTCACTTCCCTTCTGAGGGTAGGGAGTGCATGTAGGAAATGGAGCTCAAGCCTTGGGGATGGCCCCCTGCAAATCCCGAGTGCAAGATACTGCCTCCAGAAGAGTAGATGGTTTGCGAGAATTCACCAATCCCCGCATGACTGTATCAACCCCTCTACAAATGTGTATAGTCTCCTCGCATCTGAAAAGTCGGGCACCATGATTGAGACCCTCAAAAACTCCTGGATATAATGCTTTATATGCCCTGTTTGTTGGAGCTCGGTCAAATCCCTGAAGTGAGCCTCTGGATCCTTCCAATCAAAGCACTCCACTACTCTCCATGTGAAGTCCTCATAGGAGGTCATGCTGGCATGCCCCAGAGTGGACAAACCATGAAACCACCAATTGTGTGCCTCCCCCTCCCGGTGCAATGTGGCCATCTTGATGCCCTCTACCTTTGTCATCTGATTCAGCTAGAAGTATGTGTTTAGCTTCTCTACCCAAGAACATGTTGTGCACTTGGAAGTGCCATCATATGTAGGGAAATACATTTTCCAAATAGAACGATGTAGCTCATAGTTCTGCATACCATAACCTTTCCCCTTCTCGTTCTGCTTGAGGTTGCAAAAATATCTGAAGGTTAGAGCCTCTCTGAAGTCTGGCCCCATGGACTGCCACTCCCGGAAATGCTCCCCCATCAACGATGGATCCTCACCTCCACCAGTCTCTCACTACGCCAGAGGTATGAAAGAGGGTAAAGTAGCTCGAGTTAGCTCACTCAAGGATGGCTACTGCTCAGTGGGTGAAAGGTGATTGAACAATTGAGAGGGCCCTGAAGTCTCTCCAACTACGAATTCTTGGTGAGTGATTTGCTCCCAGTTCTGCATTTTGATCTCGTCCAGCATCTCCTTCTGCCCCTTCACCAAATCACTCAAAGCCTTCAAGAGGTTATTGAAGGCCATCTCTTCCCTGCTCTTGGGCTCAACCATATCTTATGCTATTGCAGTATTCCAGCGATCCTCTGTGTCTGGAGTAATCTCCAACTTCCTTTCCCTGCTACGGTACCTTTGTCTTCTGTAAGTAATATTATGTCGGTCCTCCTCACTCATAGAAATGTTTCCCCACAATTGAGCTAGAATCTAAGCTCAGATACCACTGTAATGTTCCAAATTTAAACAAACAGTGATATTCAAAAGAAAACATGATTCATACACAAAAAAATTAAATGATCAGCAAATACTCAATACACATAAGAAATGAGAACCAGCTGAGTCATTTTATTAACGGAATGGAGCAAGTACAATAGTGTGGAAAATGCACCTGGGCTTGCCTCAAGGGAAAGCTTGAAAGAACCTAGGTGTCAAATGGTAATCTCAATGCTGGAAAGTAACTGCTCCTCTAATGCGTTGCGCCGTCTCCTAGTAACTACAACTGCTAGCTAGAAAGGAACTGCTAGAAACCCCACATCTGGTGCTCAGAAGATGATGAAACTTCAGCCACAAGCTCCTTAGCCAAAACCCACAAAAACCTAGAAAGGGTTTGTCCTGAATCCAACCTCCCAGATTCGACCTCCTTTATGGCCCATGCCCTCCAAACAGCTCTAGAAATAATACCTACAACGAATGGCCACAAAGTCCTCCTCCAAGCTCTGAGAGGGAAACAAACACCACTCCAAATATCTCCTCTACCCTCCACAGAAAAGCTCAGCCTCCAAAACTGATACTCTACCCACCAAGTGAGCTCCCAATACTGCCTCCGCGCTGGCCCAAGTAGTGCGAAAATCACACTACCTAGCAAGAAGCTCAATTAGCTCCCAAACTCTCCCAAATTATGACAATCCTCCCAAGCCTCCTCTCCGGAAAATCACACATCCAAATTCCACTACTAAGCATCACCAACAAACTCGGCCTCCTCTCCACTGCGTCTCTCTAGAAATATGCACTACCTGGAAGTGAATGCTACTGCTGGAAATCACAATGTGATCCTCCTCCTGAAGAGATGAAGAAAACCTTCCTAGGGTGGCACTCGAAGTCCCTTAAAGAAGGGATGAGCTCTCCGCCAAAAGAACTCATGCTAAACAGTCAGTGACTCGACTAAGCAACTCGAGCAACCAAAGAGAAATCGATATACTCTAATGATGAATGAGATGAGGAGATATGCCTTCCTTATATAGATTTCGTGGAGCACGTTTCCCTCCATTTCGTCCTCCATTGTGTGCCCTCACTTAACCATCATCATGCAAAAGTTAACCCCCTCCATGCAAATCGAACTAGGGAGTGTGTAATTCCCTAGTGAGGGTGGCCCCCATGTGTAACTAATTACAAAACAAACAACTTCTCCCAAGTCTAATCTCCTAATAAAATTGAATGGGGTCCACTAATTCCAAAATGTGCCCCATGATACAAAAATTAATCTTGTTCCAAAATAATTTAGGAAGGGACATGACAATCCTCCCCTCCCAAGTATTGCTTGTCCCCAAGCAACTTCAATGCCATATGCTCAAGAATGTGCTCTCCCTCCCAAGTGGCATCCTCATCTGGTAAATTTTCCCAACAAACCAAATACTCTCTGGTGATTCTGCTTTTGAACTTCCTCTCCCTAGTCTCCAAGATGGCCTCTGGTTCTAGGATCAAATGCCCCTCATCATCAAGTGGAGGCAACTCCATGACTGTTGTAATATGTTGCCCCAATAGTCTCTTGAGGCATTACACATGAAATATGTTATGAATCCTACTCCCTGGTGGTAGCTCCAACTCATAAGCCACCTCTCCAACCCTCCTGATCACTCTATATGACCTAAAGAATCTCGACTACAACTTTTCGACTCCCTTATACTTCAGTGTGGACTATCGGTATGGCTGCAATCGAAGGTAGACCAAGTCCCCCTCCTCAAAATGCAACATTACTCGATGTCGATCAACATACATCTTATGCGGGTTCTAGGTTGTTTATAAATTATCCTTAAGATCCTTGAGGATATCTTGGCTTTCTAAGATCCAATCCTTGGCCTTTGGGGCCCTGTTGTCTCCAAAAACAATATCAACAAAAGACAAAGCATCATAACCATATAAAGCACGGAAAGGAGTCATACCAATGGACATATGATGGGTGGTGTTGTAACAATACTCTCCCAGGTGCAACCATCGAATCCAAGCCCTATGCTACCCTGTCACATAATTCCTGAGATAGCCCTCTAACCACTGGTTCACCCTCTTCGTCTCACCATTGGTCTGTGGATAATAGTTGGCGCTCGAGGTGAGCTAAGTGTCAACTAGTCTGAAGAGCTCCTTCCAAAATCCTCCCGTGAATCTGCAATCCCTATCACTGACTATGGTTTTAGAGAGTTAGTGGAGCTGAAAGAACTCCCTGAAGAACAACTCTACCACCTGTGAGGCTGAATATCGTGTCGGTATGGCAAAGAAGTATGCAAACTTGGTTAGTCGATCAACCACTACAAAAATACAATCCTTCCCTTGCGCTAAGGTAAGTCCTATGATGAAATCCATAGAAATGCTCTCCTATTTCCCCTCAGGGATGGGAAGAGGCTGCTGCAATCCTGCTGGATGGGTCAACTCTCCTTTGTTCCTCTGGAAAGCTTCCCACTCTTGCACATGCCTCAGCACATCTCCCTTGAGTCCCTTCCAAGTGAAGTGCTCTCTCACTGCCATATACGTCTTCCTAAACCCTTGGTTCTTGGACAAAGGAGAATCATGAGCTGCTCGAAGGACACGCTCTCTCAATTGTGATCCTGAAACCAAAATTATGAGCTCCTTATAATAAATAACCTCATCCATCACCATATATCACTCATATTCATAACTACCCTCCAAGATTTCGAATGTTTGACAATCCTTGGAGTACTCTACCAATAACTGAGCCTTCCAGTCATGACAAATTCTCATGAGTGAAAGCCCGATTGGTCTCCTGCATAGTGCATCCGCCACTACATTGTGCTTCCACCACACATACTCAATATCAAAATCCTAGGCCTGCACTTTTCTAACCCATCTCTGATCTCTGTCATTCAGTCCTTGCTTCCCCATGAAATGGAAAAGACTGTTGTGATTTGTCTTCACCCGAAATCGATTCCCCACCAAATACTGTCTAAATTTGGCCAATGCATGCATTATGGCCAACATCTCCTTGTCGTAAATGGAATATGACAACTCATGAGGTAGAATTTTCTGACTCTCGAAAGCAATGGGGTTCTCTCTTAGGGATAAGACTGCCCTAATCCCTACACCTAATGCATCGCACTCCAATGTGAAATGCTGAGTAAAATCTGGGAGTGCTAATACCGGACAACAACTCATCACCTCCTTGAGGAAATCAAATGCTCCCTGAGCTCCCTCCATACACGAAAAGGCCCCTTTCTTAGTTAGATCAGTAAGGGGAGTTTCTAACTGTGAGAAGCCATTCACAAACATTCAATAATAGGTATAGATGCCCAAAAATCCTTTGAACACTGTCACATCGCAGGGCTCAGGCCAACCCTGAATGGCCCGAATCTTCTCCTCATGCACCTTGACCCCATCTGCACCTATGATGTGTACCAAGTAAAGCATCTCTGTCAGCGCAAACTCACATTTGGACATCTTGGTGTAGAACTGTTGCTCCTCCAATATACGCAAAACTGTCTCTAAGTGCTTCAAGTGCTCCTCCCACGTCCTAATGTAGGTCAAGATGTCATCAAAGAATACCAGTAAAAACCTCCTCAACTGGCCTTGAAATACATGGTTCATACATGACTGGAAAGTAGCCAGTGCATTGGTCAACCCAAAAGGCACGACCAGGAACTCGAAATTCCCATAATGACACCTGAAGGTTATCTTCGAAATGTCCTGCTCTCTCACCCGGATCTGATGATACCTTGATCGCAAATCTATCTTTGAGAAGTACTTGTCTCCTCTAAGCTCATCCACCAACTCATCAATGCGTGGAATGGGATACCTGTTCTTCAATGTCTTCTTGTTGAGGGACCTGTAGTCAATACACATGTAGAGAGTCTCGTCCTTCTTCTTCACTAGCAAAACCGAAGAATCAAATGGGCTAGAGCTCGGTTTGATGTGACCTAATGCCAATAACTCCCTGATGGCTCTCTCGGTCTCGTCCTTATAGGCCTTGGGATGCCTATAGGGTGTAGTGATGAATTCTTGCACACGAGGCTCTAACTCTATAGTGTGCTCGAATCCCCTATCAGGCAGTTGCCTTGGAGGTATATCTCCAAAGACTACCAGATATCTATCCAGTATTGCTTGTATGTCTAGATGTGGTGGTGTAGTCTATCACATAGCCTCTGAAATCCTCAGCTCTACTTCCCATGCTATGTCTCCATGCCTCAAATCGACCTCCATCCGGTGGGCTGAAAATGTCTGAGGGGGGTACGAATGCATGCCCCTAAGTACCACTAGCTTGCCATCCGGTCTAGTAAACTCCATCACCAACTATTTCCAATTGGTGGTAACTCAACCAAGGGAATACAACAATTGGACACCTAGTACCATATTGGTGTCAGGTACATCCACCACGAAAAAGTGGTTTGTCATTAAATAGTTCCCCATAATCACTATTAGAGCGGGAACATATCGAGTGCGCTACATAGTCTTGTCTCCTTGTATTGGGACTAAAAACCCCTCAAACTATGTATTGATGATGCCCCTCCTCTGAACCATCTGAGAATCAATAAAATTGTGGGTGGCCCCACTATCTACCAAGACTAAGACACGCTGCCCTTGCACGATACCTTTGATCCTCATAGTCAAAAAATTTGGTAATCCCGCACAAAGAAGCTAGGACTCCCCCTGCTAGTGTGAAAGATGCTCCTCCCTAAGGTGGTGGTGGTGGTGGTCCTCTCCATATTGGATCCTCATTGTCTCCGCCACCAAACTCCAACTCCCCATCATCCTCTTAATCATTGTCTAAGAAGACCTCGATGTAATGGGCCTTGCCCACTGTGCACCCATGACTAGGTGCCCAAGGCTCTGTCAACCCCTCTACAAATGTGTATGCTCTCCTCACATATGAAAAATCGGGCACCATGACTAAGACGCTCAAAAACTTCAAGATATAATGCTCTTGATGCCTTATCTGTCGAAGCTAGGTCAACTCCAAGAAGTGAGCCTCTAGATCCTTCCGATCAAATCACTCCACTACTCTCTGTGTGAAGTCCTCATAGGAGGTCACGCTGCATGCCCTAGAGTGGACAAACAATGAAACCACCAAACGTGTGCCTCCCCCTACAAGTGCAATGTGGCCATCTTGATGACCTCTACCTCTGTCATTTGATTCAGCTAGAAGTATGTGTCTAGATTCTCTACCCAGGCACATGTTGTGCACTTAGAAGTGTCATCATATGTAGGAAAATATATTTTCCTAATAGAATGATGTAGCTCATAGTTCTACGTACCATAACCTTTCCCCTTCTTGTTCTACTTAAGCTTGCAAAAATATCTGAAGGTTAGAGCCTCTCTGAAGCTTTCCCCCATGGACTGCCACTCTTGGAAATGCTCCCCCATCAAGGATGGATCCTCACCTCCACCAGTCTCTCTCTACTCCAAAGGTATGAAAGAGGGAAGTAGCTCGAGTTGGCTCACTCGAGGATGGTTGTTACGTAGTGGATGAAAGATGATCGAACTGTTGCGAGGCCCCTGAAGTCTCTCCAACTACGAAATCCCGATGAGTGCTTCACTCCTAGTTCTGCAATTTGATCTCATCAAGCATCTTCTTCTGCCCCTTTGCAAAATCACTCAAAGCCTTCAAGAGGCTGTCGAAGGACATCTCTTTCGTGCTCTTGGGCTCACCCATATCTTTTTCTATCGCAGTCTTCCCATGATCCTCTGTGTTTGGAGTAATCTCCAGCTCCCTTTCCCTTCTCTGGTACCTCTATCTTCTGTAAGTAATACTATGTCGGTCCTCCTCACTCATAGAAAAGTTTCCCCACAGCTGAGCCAGAATCTAAGCTCTGACACCACTATAATGTTCCATATTTAAACAAACAATGATATTCAAAAGAAAATATGATTCATACGCAGAAGAATTAAACGATCAGAAAATTCTCAGTACACATCATAAATGAGAACCAAACGACCCATTTTATTAATGGAATGGAGTAAGTACAATAGTGTGGAAAATGCACCTGGGCTTGCCTCAAAGGCAAGCTTGACAGAACCCGGGTGTCAAATAGTAATATCAATGCTAGAAAGTAATTGTTCCTCTAATGCTCTATGTTGTCTCCTAGTAACTACAATAACTGTCTGGAAAGGAACTGCTAGAAACCCCTCCTCTGGTGCTCATAAAATGATGAAACTTCAGCCACAAGCGTCTTGGCCAAAACCCACGAAAACCCAAAAAGGTTTTGGCCTGAATCCAACCTCCCAGATTTGACCTCCTCTATGGCCCACGCCCTCCAAACAATTCCATAAATTCGGCTTGCAAGAAATGGACACAAAGTCCTCCTCCAAGCTTTTAAAGGGAAGCAAACGCCACTCCAAATATCTCCTCTAACCTCCACGGATCTCAGCCTCTAGGACTGATTCTCTACCCACCAAGTGAGCTCCCAAAAATGCCTTTGTGCTGGCCCAGGTAGTGCAAAAGTCACATTGCCCAGCAAGAAGCTCACTTAGTGCCCAAACTCTCCCAAATGATGATAATTATCCCTAGCCTCCTCTCCAGAAAATCTCACATCCAAACTCCACTACTAAGCATCACCAACAAACTTGGCCTCCTCTCCACTGCATCCCTCCATAAATACACACCACCTAGAAGTGAATGCTACTGCTGGAAATCACAATGTGATCCTCTTTCTGAAGAAATGAAGAAAACCTTCCTAGGGTGGCACTCGAAGTCCCCCAAAGAAAGGATGAGCTCTTCGCTTGAAGAACTCATGCTAAACAACTAGTGACTCAGTTAAGTAGCTTGAGCAACCAAAGAGA
The DNA here is from genome assembly GCA_031772625.1 of Pinus tabuliformis. Lineage (NCBI taxonomy): Eukaryota > Viridiplantae > Streptophyta > Pinopsida > Pinales > Pinaceae > Pinus > Pinus tabuliformis. The sequence continues at coordinate 956,811,908 of CM062817.1, forward strand.
AATCGATGTACTCTAATGATGAATGAGATGAGGAGAGTTGCCTTCCCTATATATATTTCATGGAGCACTTTTCCCTCCATTTCATCCTCCATTGTGGGCCCTCACTTAACCATCATCATGCAAAAGTTAACCCCCTCCATGCAAATCGAACTAGGGAGTGTGTAATTTCCTAGTGAGGGTGGCCCCCATATGTAACTTAACTACAAAACAAACAACTTCTCCTAAGTCTAATCTCCTAATAAACTCAAATGGGGTCCACTAACTCCAAAATTGGCCCCATGATACAAAAATTAATCTTGTTCCAAAATAATTTAGAAAGTGACATGACAATATGTTTCGACCTATCATGAAACAGTGAATTTTCAGAGAGCTTGATGCAACTCTAATTATCGCAGTTAATATTGGTTGTCTCCATCTTCTGATTGAACAAGCTCACTAGCAGCTTCCGAAGCCATATAGCTTCACATGTGGCCATGCTAGCTGCCATGTACTCTGCCTTTGCAGAGCTCAGTGCCATGGACTTTTTCTTCCTACTACACCAAGATACAACCCCTAATCCAATGTTGAAGCAACACCTTAATGTGCTTTTTCGATCTATTGAACTACCTACCCAGTCTGCATCCATGAAACCACATAACCCGACACCATCACCTCGAGTATATCCCAAAACATACTCGGTCGTGATGTACAAATACCTCTAAATGTGCCTCACTATTGTCTAATGCACTCTCTTCGATCCCACCATGAACTGACTAAGAGTATTGACCTCGAAGCAGATGTTTGGCCTCGTGTTGACCAGATACATGATTGAACCAATGAGTTGTCTATACAAGGTTGGGTCCACACCCTCGTCCTCTGATGCGTCTATATTCCTCCAATTCGTAATCATAGGCGTGGACATAGGCCTACAATCCCACTTCTTGAACTTCCTTAGAATCTCTGTAATATATCTCCCTTGACAAAAGAAGATCCCCTTGTCCTTCTGACATACTTCTAAGCATAGGAAGTAATGCATCAGTCCCAAATCCTTCACGTCAAACTTTGCTACCAAGTTCCTCTTGCAATCTTCTATGAGCCTTGATAACCCTATCAAAAATAGGCCATCCACATACAACACTAGGATGAGTGGCTTACCCTCTACCATCAAATAGTAAAGGTTGGGATATGTATCACTCCTGATGAATCCCATCTGCTATAAGTAGCTGTCAATCTGAACATACCATGCCTTGGGACCTTGTTTGAGACTGCATAATACTCTCTTCAAGCTACACACATGAGTGCCCCTCTCATGTCTCTCGAAGCCCTCAGTCTGTTCGATTTATACCTCCTACACCTGAAGTCGTGCTGGTACTAATGACTGTACTCGATCCTTGTGACTTTCCGTGCAATTTCCCCTACTATTGGACCAATGAAGCTTCTGCTAGCTCATTCTTATCATCTGTTGGAAACTTGCAAGATCTCTTGAACGCTTTGTCCTCCATGAACTTCACGTCCCGTCTCACGATAATATTCCTATTACTAGGAATGTAGATCATGTGTGCCTTTGAGATTTCACTATACCATATGAAGAAGCCCTTTTTTGTAGGCTGATCCATCTTAGTGTGTTTTTCATTTGGGACATGACAGTAAGCTATGTTGCTAAATATTCTAAAGTGACTTGTTTTGTGGCTTCTTCCCTGAGAAGACTTCTTTTGGTGTTATCTTCCCCAATGCCCCATGAGGAACTTTGTTTTGTATATACATAGCAGTGTTACGTGCCTCTACCCATAGCAACTTAGGCAAGTCCTGGTCATATAACATAGCCTTTGTAGCCCCAACTATAGACCTATTCTTCCACTATGCTACCCCATTCTATTATGGATTGCATAGAGTTGTCCACTCTCTCCTGATGTTCTTCTTCGCACAGAAGTCTATGAAGTCACTATCAGTGTACTCTCCTCCATTGTCTAAGCGAAGCACCTTGATCTTCTTTCTTGTTGCATTCTCTACTAGAGCTTTAAACTACTTGAAGTGACTGAAGACTTCATCTTTGGTCTTCAAGAAATAGATCCAAGTTTTCCTGGAATGGTCATCAATGAAAGTAATCAAGTACTCGTACCCTCTAAGAGATCTAATGGACATAGAGCTACAAATATCTGAGTGTATAAGTTGTAACACAACGTCTGATCTACTATCACTTCTTTGGATTGTTGCCTTATCATACTTCCCAAGTATGCACCCCCTGCATACATCATTATGTTTCGTGCTTAATTCTGGAACACCTGTCACTATCTCCCTAAGCATCCTAAGTGTTCCATGGTCTAAATGTCCCATCCTCCTGTGCCATAACTCATTCATGTCTCTCCCACTTCCACTGCTATTACTACCGTTGTTACTAACTAGTGTCTTTGGAGAATCAACTTGCAACTTGTATAATTTTTTGATATGAACTCTAATATACTTCACCTTCTTCCCTACAAAGTGGATATCATATCCCTTATCTTGTAGTTGGGATACTGAAATAAGGTTCATACCCAAGTTAGGTACATGCAACACATTTGCAACATGGTGCTTACTTCTGACTCCCTCTGAATCTCGATGGTACCTACTTCGATTGGAGTACATTTACTTTTGTTTCCCATCTAAATTTTGAAGTCCATTTTCTCCTTATAGTTGGAGAAGTTTCTCTAACCCCTATCATATGGGCTGACACTCCACTGTTTATATACCAGGCACCGTATAAATTTGTGCTAAAGAGGCAAGCTATCTGAGTGAATTCATGCTCTGATATGGAAAGCAAATATGTAGCCTCGTTTATGTTAAATCTTTCTGCGACCATACTAAAGAAATCATAGAAATCTACCTAAGGCATCATGGGTATAATTTTTGTGTTCTTTTCTCTTCTTATCCCTGCACAGATCTATAGTTGAAACCCTCGCTGCAAAATCACTGCACCTTGATCTACTCAATGAACTGACTAATCTGCTCACTGAAACCCTCTATTCGGAAAATTGATTGCCTGCTAATTTTGCTCCTGAGGCTATTAAAATTTTTCCTCCACCTAGAACTGGAAATCAAACCCCGCTGCCTTTGCAATTTGCACCCCTGTATGGCCTACGTAGATCTGGAGAAATTGTTCCTAGATCTCCCTCTGAAGCTACACAATTTTTCTCCTCTCACTTATGAGCCTCCAATCTTATCTTCAATTATGCTTTGATTCCATGTGAAAAATCCTTGATTGCAATTAACCGGAAATTTATCTCCTACTTGTTTTATAGTTTATCTGTTATTATGAAAAATATCGATAAAATCACAATTGAAATCTTCACCAAATATAAAATACACTGTGGAAGATAAACTATACGCTGAGAAAATAATGCAAACACAATAAATAGACACCAATATTTTAGACTAAAAGTCCTTGGAAAAACCTCGAAGGGAAAACCAGTGCAACAGACGAGGGTTTATTTTATTATTATGCAATAGTAAAATTTGAGTACAATAATCTAGATGCTCAACTGGTTATCCTCAACAAATAATCTTGTCAAAACAATTAGGAGAAAAATTCTCCCTTTGCAGACAAACTCAACCTCCCTTTGGCATTCTCATTCTCTCTCCCTGACAACTTGGCCTACTTGGAACTCACACTACTGACCTGTGCAGTTCATATGGCCTCTAGAACTACTCCAAACTGGGTTGTCTAGCCTTTTCCTACCATTAGAAAAAATTTCTCTGCCTTTCAGAGTGTCTTGTTGGCCTCTGACAACTGATCCGAATCCTTCCTGGCAAATCGTCCAACTAGACTACCTAACTCACACTACTTGGATGGCTTTCTCTGTTGAATATTTCAACCTCCCTTCTGTTGACTCTTTGGCACTAGATAAATCCTCTGGAACTCTCTACAGTGGCTCCCTTAGTCAATTATGCTATGCATCTTTGGCTCAATTTCACTTCCTTGATGAATCTATGCAAATGGATAGCTCAATCTGCCAAGGAACTTGCTCCCTCTATAGATCCAAAATCTATGATTTATCGGCATTATCCAAGATATTTTCTTCGATTGATGTTAGCATAATTTCATGAAAGATCATGTAAAAACCATATGTGTAATACTTAAAGAAGAGGCAACATAAATGAGACCATAAAGACAAATCACACAGTCTTTGATAATGAAGTTTGTCCAGTGTGGACTATGTCTCTGGGCCCTACTTCAATAGTGGGTGATGCAGGAGCATCCACCGCAATATTATCATTGTATTTGAGTAGAAATAGGGGTCTCATATTTTTTGAGAATTTATAAATTCCATGTAAATATTAATATTAGTTTTGAGTGATTAATTATGTTTTTAATTAATTATTTGTGAGAATTTGTAAATGTCTCCAACCAACTGGAAACATAAGAGAAATTAGCCTTAAGATAATTAGAATTAGTTGAAGGGTTTTAGGGATAAAGATCTATCCTTTAGGGATGTTGAGAGATTTAGGGGTTTGTTGAGGAATTGAAGGGATTGAGCATTTAATTAAAAGATTTTTAAAAATTGTATAAATAGGAAGAGATTTTAAGAGAAAAATACATTGAGTTAGTGGGAGTGAGAGAGTGAGAGGTTTTCTGCTTGGATGCCTTCGGGCAGATTGTAAAAGGGCCAACAATTGGGAAATTAGGCAAGTAAGGAGACAGATTGTTATGTAACTGCTATGTGTATTAATGCAGAAATTTATTTTCTGAAGATTAAATCTCATTTCTAAGTTATGGGTTGTGTAATTAAGTTTGGTTGGTGATTGATTGACTGTGTGAGATGGTGCATTAATTTCAAGTGTGAAACTGGGTAAATCGATCACAATTTAGATTGATTCAATACAAGGAGAAATTGGGTGTAAATTGACTTCTGTAATCACTTATTGAAAGACGCACAATTCTTGTTTTAATTCTGGAACATATATATGGAATTCATTGCATAAAGGGTTATTGAAATTCGATTTGAAGAAATCATTACTGAATCTGATTTTTACAAGAATTGCTGATGTCTGAGGGACGCAGTAAGTTAATCTCTGAACTTTGAAGATATTGAATTCTATGTTGTTGGAATCCAATCTTTCTTTGTGTACAACACTGATAAATTGATATAGAGAAGCGTTTTCAAACTTTAGTGCAGAATGCCCGTGTGAGAAAAGAGCGTTAATTTTCTGGGTTAAATCAATTTAAAAGCCTGTATAATTTAGCTTCAAAGCAATCCCATTCCGATTTTTGAGAAACAGCAGTTTCTGAGCAGCAATGGAAATTTAATGTGTGATGAAAAATTCCGGTATGAACAACGTTGTTTTCTAAATTAAATGAATACGGTCAATTGGGATAGTTTGAGATCGATTAAATCAATCTACAGCTACTGGTTATAAATAGCGCATCAAGAACATCAATGAAATACGGTTTTGAATTCACTTACACTGTGATACTTGATTGATTGAAACCGTGTAAAATCCTGAAGTTTTGAATCAAATGTATGGTTATGAATGATGAAATCGATTTTAATATTAACTGGGTTTTGGATCTGAATGTATCATGAAGGCGTTGTGAAAGGTGACTACGCAGAGATTGTCAATGTTGAAGTTCAGCAAGAAATTGAAGACACTGTTTTTTTTTATATAGAGGCCGAGGTTCTGAAATCACTGGCATGGGAATTGAACGGTTTTTAAAAAAAGGACAGAACCCGTAGCATTGAGATTAAGACCAATCTGTAAGCATTTATTTTTGTTTTACTGATCTATAAATCTGAACGTTGTGATTGCTATAAATGAAAGTTGCAGACTGGTATTTATCAATTGAATGATCGAAGAACGAAGAGCAGTTTGACTGAATTGAAATGTCAGAGGTGCATAGTGAGTTGAAGCGGCTGTAGAGCCAAAGGAAAATGGGTGAGTTAACAGCTAAATGCCGGATTTGAATAATTAGTGCATAATGGGTACAACGGGAAAATGGTTTCATGAAATCGAAATTAGCTTCGATGACGGTTTAATGGCATAGAGAACGGAATTATTGAATTGCATGGTGTTTATGAGGTAAGCCCAATTGCATTAAAACCTGTAGCATATTTATTAAATGGAATGGTTACCATGAGACAAATGTTACTTGTGATTGGTGATAAACAGTGAAGAGCGCATATGAAATCTGGGTGTTTGAATTTAATAGAGATAAGCTCTCATATTATTATGAATTGCCAGGTGGGTAATTTTATTAGAGTATCAATGTGAAGTGTGATTTTAATTACAATTAGAATGCAGATGAAATGGGAATGCTAATGGCTTTTTGTAACCATTGTTATATTTGTAAAATTAAAGCTTCCGCATGATTGAATTTGCCAGTGAGTGGACTTTGTTGAAATGATGAAACAAGAAATGCATTTTTGTATGCATAACAGAGTAGAGATTCTGGGTTTGGCGGGGTAACCTGCATCATTTTTGGTATCAGAGTTGGAATGCTCTGTTGAAGATGTTTGTTTTTGAATGAGTACAGTTGAGAACTGAAATGTATTTTTGAATGTGTGATGAATGATTGAAAGATCAGATTTTTAAATCTGATATGCAAACTACACAAATGCAGTGAACAGGATGGCAGAAACGAAAGGAGGACAAGATCATGCAAGATCTTAAGAGGTGAGATGATTTTTCTGATTTGAAATTTGTAAATGAAGTTTATGGTTGCAGAGAGGATGATGGCAGTGAACTTGGCATTCAGCTAAAGAGGACAATTGCAGTGTCCTGAAGAAGAAGGTGAGTTGAAGAGATAGCCCAGAGAGAGAGCAGAGGAAAGTGCTCAAAAGGTTCCAGAAGCAGTGAACCAAGTACTTACCAAAAGACTGAGTGAGGAGAGCTTGGTGAGGTAAGTGACAGCAGAAGAGATTGTTGTCGTAAAGGCTAGTACAACTCATGGTGAGTGAGAAACTCATGGAGAAGATGATCATGGAGGATCAGAGAAGAGGTTCAGAGGAATGCCACAGAGATGAGATGACTGCAGAAGTTCGAGAAAGAGAGATTGCAGTAATAAAGGTACAATTGCAGGTACTAGAAGAATGGCTGCAAGAGCAGGAAAACCATAATAGAGGATGGATCTTTCCACTGAAGGGAAAGAAAGTGAAGTGGCAGAAGCTACAACAGAAAAGAGATCGACAGATAAACATGCAGTTAATGGAAGAGCTGAAGAAGCTCGAGCAGATGATGGATGTACAGTTGAAGTGTATGCAACTCAGAGCAGCTGAGTTGGAAGAGGAGGTTTCCATTGATCAAACAGAGGAGGAGATCATTGATGATTTCTTGAATTACTGGGCAGATCCAGATCAGCTGGATAATGTGAACTCTTGTGTTTTTATAGCTAACAGTTGTGATGTGATTATAGGTTTTGTTAAAGAGGATGCGCAATCTTGTGAAACTGTCACAAGCATGGAAAAGAATCTCTCGAGAGATAAGTACTTTAAAGAAGAAAGCAATGATGCTTTTGTTGTTATAGTACAAGAGGAAGTTCATGTGAATGAAGAAGATGATCAGCTAGAAGAGCTGGTATATGAACCGACGATTAAAGTTATTGAGACTTGTAGTTTTCAAACTGACAAGTTGTGTATGAATGCAGGGACTGTAAGTGATGGTTATGTTATGCTTCAGCAATGTCACAGAGAAATTGCATTGCTAGAATATTTGTTGAAAAATTCGGAGTATGACAGGGAGATGGCAGAAGAAAGAGTTCAGTACAATGAACGAGTGTAGAAAGATATCATGGAAGCAGATGATGTGAGAGAAAGACTGGTTGACAGTCTTGAGAATTCTTCAGAGGATTCTTTGGGCAAAAAGAATCAGCATACTAATGTGCTGATAGTGGAGGAGAATTCAGAAAGGAGGACAAGGCACTGATGCCTTCTGATTTTTATTCTAACAAGTGTTTTGTGAATGCAGGTATTGTTGCAGAACATTTGACTCAGTTGAGCAGTCAAATGAAGGAAGAAGTTTTCTGTTCCAGAAGACAAGAGGGTATGGATGATCGGGTGGCAGTGAGAACAGAAACAAGCATAGAAGCAAGAAGTCAGCAAGTGACAGTACAGATAGAGAAAGTAAAAACTGAGCAAGCCGTCTTAGCTCAGCAGGCAGCAAGAAATCAATAGCCAGGAGATTATTTGGACCGAGAGATTGAAAGTATCAGAAGACTGATGACAAAAGAATCCCGGAAGAGACCAGCAGCAGAAAAAAAGAAAAGGAAAGACAACAAGAGAAAAACAGCGAAAGATTGCAAGAGCAGAGCAAGTGGAGCACTACAGCAAAAAATATGGAACCCTGGAGGACAACAACAGTTAACAACAGCAATAAAGCAATTGGCAAGCAAGGAAATATTACAAAATAAAGTTTGGGATCCAGGAGGAAACAATTATCCAGACTTATGACCAGGTGGTCATAAAATTTCTTACATGGGGAGCCTGATGCAGGAGCATCCAACACAATATTATCATTATATTTTAGTAGAAATAGGGGTCTCATATTTTTTGAGAATTTATAAATTCCATGTAAATATTAATATTAGTTTTGAGTGATTAATTATGTTTTTAATTAATTATTTGTGAGAATTTGTAAATGTCTCCAACCAACTAGAAAAATGAGAGAAATTAGCCTTAAGATAATTAGAATTAGTTGAAGGGTTTTAGGGATAAAGATCTATCCTTTAGGGATGTTGAGAGATTTAGGGGTTTGTTGAGGAATTGAAGGGATTGAGCATTTAATTAAAAGATTTTTAAAAATTGTATAAATAGGAAGATATTTTAAGAGAAAAATACATTGAGTTAGTGGGAGTGAGAGAGTGAGAGGTTTTCTGCTTGGATGCCTTTGGGCAGATTGTAAAAGGGCCAACAATTGGGAAATCAGGCAAGTAAGGAGACAGATTGTTATGTAGCTGCTATGTGTATTAATGCAGAAATTTATTTTATGAAGATTAAATCTCATTTCTAAGTTATGGGTTGTGTAATTAAGTTTGGTTGGTGATTGATTGACTATGTGAGATGGTGCATTAATTTCAAGTGTGAAACTAGGTAAATCGATCACAATTTAGATCGATTCAATACAAGGAGAAATTGGGTGTAAATTGACTTCTGTAATCACTAGTTGAAAGACGCACAATTCTTGTTTTAATTCTGGAACATATATATGGAATTCATTGCATAAAGGGTTATTGAAATTCGATTTGAAGAAATCATTACTGAATCTGATTTTTACAAGAATTGCTGATGTCTGAGGGACGCAGTAAGTTAATCTCTGAACTTTGAAATATATTGAATTATATGTTGCTGGAATCCAATCTGTGTTTGTGTACAACACTGATAAATCGATATAGAGAAGCGTTTTCAAACTTTGGTGTAGAATGCCCGTGTGAGAAAAGAGCGTTAATTTTCTGGGTTAAATCAATTTAAAAGCCTGTATAATTTAGCTTCAAAGCAATCCCATTCCGGTTTTGAGAAACAGCAGTTTCTGTGCAGCATTGGAAATTTAATGTGTGATGAAAAATTCAAGTATGAACAACGTTGTTTTCTAAATTAAATGAATACGGTCAATTGGGATAGTTTGAGATCGATTAAATCAATCCACAACTACTGGTTATAAACAACGCAGCAAGAACATCAATGAAATACGGTTTTGAATTCACTTACACTGTGATACTTGATTGATTGAAACCGTGTAAAAGCCTGAAGTTTTGAATCAAATGTATGGTTATGAATGATGAAATCGATTTTAATATTAACTGGGTTTTGGATCTGAATGTATCATGAAGGCGTGGTGAAAGGTGACTACGCAGAGATTGCCAATGTTGAAGTTCAGCAAGAAATTGAAGACACTGTTTTTTTTTATATAGAGGTCGAGGTTTTGAAATCACTGGCATGGGAATTGTACGGTTTTTAAAAAAAGGACAGAACCCGTAGCATTGAGATTAAGACCAATCTGTAAGCATTTATTTTTGTTTTACTGATCTATAAATCTGAACGCTGTGATTGCTATAAATGAAAGTTGCAGACTGGTATTTATCAATTGAATGATCGAAGAACGAAGAGCAATTTGACTGAATTGAAATGTCAGAGGTGCATAGTGAGTTGAAGCAGCTGTAGAGCCAAAGGAAAATAGGTGAGTTAACAGCTAAATGCTGGTTTTGAATAATTAGTGCATAATGGATACAACAGGAAAATGGTTTCATGAAAACGAAGTTAGCTTCGATGACGGTTTAATGGCATAGAGAACGGAATTATTGAATTGCATGGTGTTTATGAGGTAAGCCCAATTGCATTAAAACCTGTAGCATATTTATTAAATGGAATGGTTACCATGAGACAAATGTTACTTGTGATTGGTGATAAACAGTGAAGAGCGCATATGAAATCTGGGTGTTTAAATTTAATAGAGATAAGCTCTCATATTATTATGAATTGCCAGGTGGGTAATTTTATTGGAGTATCAATGTGAAGTGCGATTTTAATTACAATTAGAATGCAGATGAAATGGGAATGCTAATGGTTTTTTGTAACCATTGTTATATTTGTAAAATTAAAGCTTCCACATGATTGAATTTGCCAGTGAATGGACTTTGTTGAAATGATGAAACAGGAAATGCATTTTTGAATGCATAACAAAGTAGAGATTCTGGGTTTGGCGGGGTAACCTGCGTCAGTGGGAAGGCCACTTCTTTCATCTCATCAAAAGAAAAGGCAAGTACATGGAAAAATACATCATTATACCTTCATTCCTTGGAGTGACTTGAAATTTAACTGCTTAAATTACAACAACGACAATGCCAACAAGTATGTGAAGTCCTCCTGACGCTATTTACTGTAAACATGATCTACTTTTGGAAGGTACATTGTTGTCTCGAACTTCATGCCCGACAATTAATGCAAAAGACGGGCTTCAGACATGACCTTTGAATTTCGCTGCCCATATCAAAACTAGACTATACCATTGCAATCTTTGCAAAATTCTGGTTAAAATGAGTATAAAGTTGGCCACATTCTACCACCTACAATTCTGGCCCCAGAGGGAATCTTTTAGATTCCTCAAAGATTCTGCATGGAAAATTCTCTATCTCATAAAACATGCCCCTAAGGTTCCAGCGTTTGCGTTCAAGGTTCCGCCATCATAGTTCCATGTGTTTGTGGTTCCTTCACCCTCCGTTCAATCACTCAGGGGTCCATTAGTCTCTGCCAAATACATAACCATTGGTTTAAATATTTAAAGGTTGGCAGAGTTTATAAGGTGTAGGCCCGTGGCCCATTGGTCGACGCATATCGTGTAAAAGTTGGGTCCAAACAAGTCGAGGGTTCCAATCACCCGCCAACCCATTTTAATATTCAAAACAAACAACTTAAAAAACAACAACCATTATCCCGATGCCAAAAATATTTGTCATTGTTTAATTTTATATGCCGATAATATATGACCAGAACCACACCATTCCACCGTGTCACTGTTTCCCTACAGTTTAAAATTCAACTATTGATAATAACAATACACCACCAATAAATTTAAATGTGCAACCTAAACTAGAACCATAATCCACCAGAGATTTTGGAATATTCTACCCATTCGTCATTGTTTGGCATTGTTCATAACCGTCGGATAAGCTATTAGCATCAGGTTTGCACCTCCAGTTAAAGGTAAGATTTATTAGTTCATTTTTGCAAAGTCATGGTTATGTAAAGGGGCTATTACTTTTTTGTGAAATTTGTTATCTAAGCCTAGCAATATATTAATCAATTTTTTTATTTAACCCTAAGCTTATCCTAAGTTTTTTGCACTGCATTTAACCTATCACAAACCTACAGCTGGCGCTACAAAATATTTTCGTAGAAGACACTGAAAAAATTTAAAACTTGGTTTTCGAACTGCCAATGCCATTATTTCGATTTCCCAGGCATTTGTTCATAAATCCTTAGCCCTTTTCATCCATGATTTGACATCCATCTGTAAGCCCAAGAGAGTTGTTGAAAAACAAACCCTAATCTGCCTTGTTTACCCTAAAACAACATTTTCTAGCAAAACCATATTTTTAATTTCAGTGCGTAGGAAGCTTTCTGAGATTTTTGCAGTGTTCGAATAGGGTGTTTGAAGGTTGGGAAAACTGTTTTTAGTATCAGAGCTTTTATAATATGGGTCGATCTGGTCATGTGAAGAGCTTTGAACCTGATGGTATGTATTTCGAGGTTTGTCCACAGATGTTAGTTCTTTTTAGAAATGCAGGATGGGAGCCATTGTTCCAGCGCTTCAACGGACATAATCTCAGTTGGTGCCATGATTTCATTTATTCCTTCGATGGTAGCACTACAAGAATCGATATCCTGGAGTTCCCTATCACAGAGGAATCCATTGTTGAAGCAATAGGTTTTCCAACTGAGGGTGAGAGATTGTTTAAAAAATAGAGGTTGTAGAATGTAGATGATTTTTTCCCTGAAGGAGGACTGTCAGAATCAATATTGGAATGTAGGGGTCCTCCAAAATATTCTGAAACCTATGTTCTACCACCCTCAGAACTTTACAATTCTTCTTCACCTGTGAAGGATGGTATTCTAAAGCCTATTTGTACCATATGAGGTTTCTTTGTGATTTGGCATGTCTTAGCGAGATGAATTTACCATATTTCCTTCACCAAAGTTTCCTAATGATGTGCACTAAAGCAAGAACAGGACCTGAGCTACACCCCGTGATATTTGTCATCACGGCCTAATTAAAATCCTACACACTCATGAGTTAAATAAGTAGGTGGAGAAGTTGAGGCAATTGAGACAGAGAAACCTAAGACCACCTGCACCTAGAAGATCAAGGAGAGGCCAAACCAGAGTTTCTACCCAAACCCTAGCTCAGGAAACCAAGGGAGAATCTAGTCACATCCCTATTGAAAAACACAATGAAACCCCTGTGAAAAATCTAGAGGTTAAGGTTTATGAAAGGAGGACTAGAAGCCAACATAAACTGATGGTAGAAGAAGAGGAAGCAAAACAAAGAGAAACACAAAGCAAAAAAGGCAAACAAAAGATAGAAACAGAGGATGAAGAAGTTGAGATAGAACCTAGGGTTTATGGAAAAAGACCTCACACTCGCCCTACTAACAAGCTGAGACTAAATTTCAAAGCTAAAATGAATCCTAGGCTGAAAGAAACAATGATTATTGATGCAGAGGAGGAAATTGTGCAAACTTCAAAGAGCAGAAAGAGACAGAGGAAAACAGAGCATGTTGACAGAAAGAAGGAAAAAACCCTAAAGGATGCCAAAATCACACAGAAACCTACTAGAAGGGTGACAAGGAGTCAAAACAAGCTAGACATCCTTACTCAAGCTGCAGAAGCCATGGAGCAATGATCAATTTACTTCATGAGGCAAAGATATACACAAACCCTAGTTATGTTGCACAAACCCTAATGGTCTCTCAACATTTTGACCTACTCAGTTTAATCTTCTTTGACAGTAAATTATTTTTGATATATTATAGTAATATATTAGAGGTTTTTGTGGCTGAGGGAGTATGAGTCAACATGAGGAAATAAAGCCTTGAAAGGAGAAGGCAGTTACACAATTTCAACATAATTTACAGGTTCATGCACCATTTTTCTACAAGGAGGGAAGATGAGTTTCAGTTCAAGATATCAAACCTACAAATAGGTGAATAGCTCTAGATCCTATAATGCAGCAGTGACCTTGTCCTTGTTCCAAGATACTAACAGGATATATGCACAACAATTTTATAAATCTGTTTTGACCAATGATATGTGCCAAATAGAAATCCAAGTAGCTAAGATGACAGGGTTATGATAATTTTTATTAATTGAAATTTTAGATTATGTACATATCTTGTAATAATTGCTACCAAACTTTGAGGAAGCTTATCTCTATTGTATTTTCCTCTTTATTACATGAGAAATATGGAAAAAGGTTTGGTTTTTGAAAGAAGAATAGCCATTGTCTCTGTGTTGAAGGCTTTATTCATTTACAATTTGCCAAGATTAGTAGATTTTGACTAGTGATATAAAGATTCATGTGATAGTAAGTCTTATTAAGTATTCTCTGTATGTTTCAATGTTTCCTTCTTTGTAATCTCATTCGAATGTATGGTCTTTTGATTATTTGAATAAGATTAATTGATTCAGAACTCATCCATGGTTTGATGCTTTGAGTTAAGATATTCGAGTATTTCCATCTCTATCCTCTAAAGCTACTCTAGGATTCATATTATATTCCCTACTGTAATGGATTGTTCTCTTATGTTCTCCCTCCAACTATAACGATGACAAAAGTGTAGAATGTGTTATCTACCTTGCGTTTATCAATCCTGGTCAGATAGCTAGTTATCCTGGTAAATTGACACAAACCCTAGCTGCTTAACTCCATTTCCCAATGGACTATCTCCCTCAGGCCCAACTAAACCCTACATATACACAACACAACTGAAGATCTAGCCACTGTGTAAAAGTACAGTCAATTGATGATTCAATAATTAGACAATCAGAGTGAGCCCTCTCTGGATTGAAGGGGCTAACCTTCAATATATAAGTTGGATTGCAAAGGTTACCTTAGAAACTTCTCTCCTACAACCAAGAGGACATTTCGAAGTGCTAACATAAACTATGTTGACTATTGCCAAATAATCATTGTAGTTGTAATTACTAACCGTCGGATATATATATATGTGTGTGTGTGTGTGTGTGTGTGTGTGTTGTAGTTGTTGGTGATGTTAACCATGGTGATACATATAACCCATTTTGAAAACAGATTGCCATCATTAAACATTTGTTGATCGTCATTTTTGTTGTTCGGGTGCTGGGTGGTTATAACCGTCGGTATGGTCGCGGGTTGGCTACGTGGCCAGTTTGATTTTGACCGATCATTTAACAAACTTCCCGAAAGACATGGGTTACCGTTGTTAACCGTCAACTATCACATTTGACATATTTCGTCGTTTAGCAATGATCATATATAAATGGTATGTCACCATACTGTAGTTGTTTTAATCGTGTTGACTTTATATAAAGATTGACTATCTACAACTCAACCCACCCACCATATGGTTAACCACCAGTTTGGTAATTTTAAACTCCGTCGAGTTGGCATCAAACCACCAATTATATTATTTGTTATTGCCCATTGTACCAATCTGCGACATGGTCAAATCACTGTTTTAATTTAATAAACTACCAATCTGACTGCCAATTGGGTTAAGGCCCATTGGTCATTCTTGGGGTGCTATGTGGCAGCACTCCATTGGTCCTTTTAACTACCACTAAGTTTAGCAGGGTTCCGTTGTATTTGGTGGCTTTGCCAAAAGTAGCAACTCGCCAAATTTCTCTGGAGGTCCATTAAATTTAGCTCCAAAGCCAAGTTTGACCAAAACTTTTACCAATAATAACTTTCACATACAAAGTCTGATTGAGGCTTTGCATCATTGGAATCTTGGTGACAAGCTCTTCGATTTGACATTGGCTTTACTGAGATTCAAAGGCTTTGATTTTTGGGCCATTAAGAATCCATCTAGATCATTCATCCCCACTGAAGGACTTTTGGTCCTGCAAAAGTGTATATAGTATTGCACCCCTGATTTGCATAACAAATGTCTTTGGCAAGTCACCTTCCTTTTCTTCACCTTTGTACTTCAAAACTTGGAATGCTGAAACCGACGCTTGTATCCATATGCAAATTTTTCACATTGCCAATACATGTCCAACTTGTAAGATTCCAAACATGGCCATACCAAGAGTTTATAACACAGTCATGGTCAAGTTTACATAAAAAACCATACCTTTTGCTATCCGACTAAAATGCAAAAATATCATTATGTTGCATATAAAAGTAATTTTATACATCTCATCACTTTTACAAACAGTTTCACAACTTGTGATTTACAATGGTGTTCATACTCAACTACTTAAAAAGGCTACCCATCTCTTACCTAACAAGGCTAATGTCTCTCTTCCTATACCTAGATTCCTTGTTGAACTGCTTCATTGATTGGTTCCTTTACAGACGCTTTCACATGCTCCCTGTCCTTCTTTAGGCGTATCTCTGGATGGAGCTTCCAACATGTGGCTCTCTGATGTCCACCCTTGTTGCAATGGCCGCAATGGTTTTTCTTCCTCCATAATTTCTTGACCTTGTTTCTTGAATGGTTGTCTCTTGTGCAAGTCTGGAAAAGAGAGCTTGTCTTAGCTCTTCCTTTGGAATGCTCACTGTCACTGGAATGTGGTGATGTGTTTTTCACTGTCTTGGATTTATCGCTTGAATACTTTCTTGTCTCTCCCTTTCTGACATAACCGAATCCTGCATATTGAGGTAATTCCACCACTTGGATGGGATTCACATTGCCTTTTCCATTAACTCATAGGTCCTTGCCTTTATATCCCATCTTCTTCATTAGCTTCGAACCAATGTATTTAGTGTGTTTTTCAAATGCACCAAAATCATCATAATGAGAACATGAAATTTAAGAATCACTGACAATGTTTACCTTAGTTGTCGATTCTGAAGTGGGTAATGACGACTTTGTGAAGCCTTTGCTGCAGTTCAATTTTTCCAACTTTTCCCTACTTCTCCTCTTCTGCTTCTTGTAGAAGTCTCCTTAGTTCAATGTTCTTTGCTTGAATTATCTAGTTAATCTCCTCATGTTCTTGGAGTCATGTAGTGTTTGGTGCTCTTCTTATCTTTGGTACAACACATACTGCAATCCTCGGCTCATTACTTGAATCGGAACCCAAGTCAATTGGTCCATCACCTGCAATCCCAATAGCTGCAATCTTCATCTCATCGCCTGAATCGGAACCTAGGTCAATTGGTCCAAAACCTGCAAATCCAATAATTTCGACCTTCACCTCATCATCTTAACCGAATTCATGGCCTTGTCGGACAGTAGCAACAATTTTATGCTTCCCTTTTCTGCCACTCCTCTTTGACTTCAATTTTGGATGTAGTTTCCAATGATTCTCCTCATCATGCCCTTCTTTCTCACAATGAGTGCAAGAGGGCTTTGCTTCCTTTTTCTTTGTTGTTGTTTCCTTCTTTGCATGGTTTCATTGTTCATACTTTCCCCTGCTTTCAAGGTGAATGGATTTCACACTAGTTGAATCAAGAGTAGTGGGTTCAAACAATAACAAAGAATGTTGAATATAATTATGTAAAGAACCAATATATTTCATCAAAGTATCAGGTGAATCTAAAAATGTCTAATGCCAAAGCTTGATTCCTAAATTCCTCTATGAAACTTTGAACATTTTTACCTTTGCGTTTTTTAAAATGTTTTCATTCAATCATGACTTTCTGCCAATATCTCAATTGATAAAATTGTCCTTTTAAAGAAGAAACAAATTTAGATCGGGAAGAAAGGAGTTTACCCACATGCTTGCTACCTTTTTGAATTTTGTTCTCCCACCATATAAGAGTTGTGCCTCCCAGTCGAAGAGATGCTAACAAGAGCTTTGCCTCATCATTTTCGATCTATTATATTTTGCAATACACTTCAATTTATTTGATCCATTTTTTTTTTTTTTTTGCATTATATTCGCTGTTAAACATAGGAAAATAAAACTTTATATCCAACTTTAAAAAAAAAAGGATTTTTAGAAGCATTTCTCTGTTGTTTGTTAGAATCATGAGAATGAGATGATGAAGAAGAAGAACTTTCACTAGAAGATGGAGATGGAGGCTCAGGAGGTTTTTTATTTTTTGTAGGATCGAATGTGTTCTAGCCACGAAGTTTTGTGGAGAGGCTAGAATACATGAGATCTCCAAAACCCAAAAATCATTTCTGTAAATTCTGCCCATAAATGACTTAATTAGATAATTAACAAGTTTTTAAATATTTCCTAAGTCTAAACTTAGGGAATATGGTTAATTAATCAGTATTAATTAAGTCAAGGCGAGCATAATCTTGGTGCTCCAAGAGAGGATTCTAAGAGGAGGTTGATGTGGTGATGGAGAAAACACTTGAGCGGTTCATTTTCTTGGCAGATTGATTTCTAGAGTAGCAGCATTCAGTTGTCAGAGAGAGAGCTAGAGATCGAAGTAGTGTGAGAGGGCAAGGTACAATGATCTGGAGGAAATATTTCTAGATTTGGAGAGGCAGCAACAAGAGGGTCGAGTTATCCCAGAGAGGCAACACAGAGGCTTTGCGCAGTAGCTTTAACAAGAAAATTGATTTACTGGTGAGACAAATCGTTCTCAGTTCCAGAGGTCAGGCAGAGGTTCCAGAAGGTCGGAGAGATGATTTCCTTAGTAGTTGGAGGCAAAACGACTTCATCAGTGGAAATTTCGAGTCATACACATGGCAGACAACGCAAAGGCAACACAGGAGAAGCTCATGCTAGGTTTGGAGGCCCAGTTTTATGAAGGAAAGGTATGCCAGAGATTGCCTATGGGAGAAGGGAGATTCCCTTCAACATTTTTCCCAGATTTTCTTGTTGTGGAATACCAATTTTAGGCATCCAGATTGTACTCATATTTTTCACCATTGCAGAATATTAAAACCCTTAATTTTTGCACTGGTTTTCCCAAGTTGGGTTTTTCCGGGGACTTTTGTCCAAAAATAATTTTGTTAGTTTTATGTGTGCGTTGGCGCTTCTTCCAACGTTTATTCTTCCGCAATTTTATTTGTGTATGTTTGCGTGTGATTTATTCAGTATTTTTCGTAGAAAACAACAAATAAATTTTTATATTAAATCAACAATTAGGATAATAATTTCCAGTTGCTGCAATAAGATTCCAGCTTGAAATTTTCACATGGTATCAGAGCGTAGTTGATCAGTCGAAGAGCTCAGAGGTGAAGAGAGAAGGAATTTCGGTGCTCATTGTGGGCAGCAGGTTGAAATTCCCAAGGGTAGCGCAATCGTTCTGCCAAAAGGACGAATTACTTGAGGAGGTTCAATTTTTCTGAGTTGGGGGTAGAAAAATTCGATATTTCCATATTGATCGATTCCAGAGACAGAGGGAGCAACTCATATTTTTTCATTGAGTAGATATCTACCTGTACATAAAAATTTTGCAATAGTACACTAGAGTAGAGCCACCGTTGGGTGAAGGAAGAAGAACACACACAAAGGGAAAACTTTCCTTAGGGAACTTCTAGTCTCAAGAAGTTCGATTTTTCCTTGCATAACAATAGTCATTGTGAGCAGATCTTCTCACTCCAGAAGGGAGTGCAAATAACAGAGAAGTAGCTGAGCAGAAGGAAAAAGGAGATTTTCGATGTTTTGTTAAGATGGCCATTGTTGGGCTTCGTGATCAGGACAAGTTGGATGGGGCTTCCAACTATGTCATTTGGAAGGCAAGGATGCCCTTTATTCTAGATGAGTTTGGCTTGAAAACATATATTGATGTAGTGGTAATAATTCCCCAAGATGCAGATCAGCTGAAGGAGTACAGAAAGGAGATGGCATGGGAAAAATGATTGATTCTAGATGGAGTCTGGGATCATGTTGTTTCACATACAGCTGGCAAATATACTACCAAGCAGATGTGTGATGCTCTCGCCATATTGTATCAAGGTACTTCCGAGCAATGGAATATGTACCTCGAGGAGAAGCTGAGGCTCACCCGGATGCAGATGGGGGTAGGCATAGACCCCTTCCTTACCAGGATTCGGGAGGTCTGGGACCAATTTTCAGTTGTTGGGGTAGTGCCTCAACCCATAAAGGTTGTGAGATTGGCACTCAACAGTGTCTCTGAGGACTGACAATTGCTTATCCAAAGCATATTTGGCAGAGACAAGCTATTAGATTGAGATAGGATGTGGGTTTACTTGGAGCAGGAGGAATTGAGGCGAGCTCTTCTAAAGAGCTCCAACAGTGGCAGCAACAATGGATAGAAGCAGGTGAAGGAAGAGGAGAATGTGGCATTCACATCTAAGGGTCGTAGTCAGGGATAGGGGGAGCAAAGAAAGAATAAGAAGGACCTGTCAAAGGTCAAGTGCTTTAGGTGTGGTGAACTCAGTCACTACAGTACTCAGTGTCCTCTTAGAAAGAAGGACAAAGACGAGAAGTAAGACTAAGCTGCAACACATGCTGAGATCGATACACTATCCTCCATTTTGGAGGAAGACTTCTCTATGATCACCAACATACCTCGAGGAGTGAGGTGGGGTGATTTGGAGTTGTAGCCCCAAAGCACTACAAATGGACAAGATCCTTTAGGAGTCCACCTCATGGATCAATACCTTGCTACGGGAGCCCACAATATTCAGTGACAAGATGGATTAGTGACAAGTGTTGCAATCAGAGACCGAGTGACAGTTGCAAAGACTAGTAGTAGTCAAACGCTGGGGAGCGCAATGTAGAGCTGGAAACAATGTAGTTAGAACAATGCAGAGTCACCTGCAGGGTAGATTCTTCAATGACAGTGTAGTTGCTAGTAGCAGTCAGAAACTCGGGAGACAGATGCATCATACTGATCATAGTTGATCTAGTATTTTGGATGCTTTTCAATTGCAGATGTTGCAGTTACATCAGCAATAGATGAGAGGGAGTTGCAGTGCAGATGTAGTGTTGGCAGTAGTACAACAATGTTAGCAGCGACACAAATACAACGTATATCAGAGTTGTGTAGTAGTTGGTGGGCAGTATGGCCAGACATCTGCAGTGTTATAGGAGATGATGCAGAGATAGGATGCTGCTAAAAAGTGTGCAGTAGCGCTATAACACATTCCTCTCTAAGAGGGAGTGTTGGTTTTTGTAGCATCAGATGTGTTCTAGCCACAAAATTTTGTGCAAAGGCTAGAATAGATGAGATCTCCAAAACCCAAAAATCATTTCTAGAAATTCCACCTAGAAATGACTTAATTAGATTATTAACTAGATTTTAAATATTTCCTAAGTCTAAACTTAGGGAATATCGTAAATTAATTAGTATTAATTAAGTCAAGACGAGAATCATATAGAAACTCACACGGATCGATCCATAGATGATCCTAGCCATTGATTAAGTTTTAATCTTGGTCGTTGGCACTGCAACAAAGGAATAAGAGGAGGTCGATGTGGTGATGGAAAAAAGACTTGTGCAGTTTTATTTCTTGGCAGATTGATTTCCAAAGTAGCAGCAGTTAGTGGTTGGAGAGATAGCTAGAAGCAGTGTGAGAGAGGCAGGGACAGTGATTCGGGTGAAATATTTCTAGATCCGGAGAGATAGCAAGAAGAGGGTTGAGTTATCCCAGAGGGCTAGCATAGAGGCTCTACGCAATAGCTTCAGCAGGAAGATCGATTTGCCAGTGAGAAAAATCGTTCTCAGTTCCAGAGGCCCGACAGAGGTTCTAGAAGGTCAGAGAGATGATTTCCTCAACAGCTGGAGGTAGAACGACTTCATTAGTGGCAGTTTCGAGCCACACATGTGGAAGATAGCATAGAGGCAGCTCAAGAGAAGCTCATGTTGGGGTTTGGAGGCTGAGTTTTATGAAGCCACGTCCTGCCAGAGATTGCCTGTGGGAGAAGGGAAATTCCCTTCAATATTTTGCCCATATTTTCTTGATGTGGATTGCTAGTTTCAGGAATCCAGATTGTACTCAGATTTTTTACTGCTGCATAATATTAAAACCCTCAACTATTGCATTGGTTTTCCCAAGATGGGTTTTTCTGAGGACTTTTGTCCAAAAATAATTGTGGTATTTTTATGTGCATGTGCTAGCATTTCTTATAGCATTTATTCTTATGCAGTTTTATTTGTCTAGGTTGCAGTGTGATTTATTAAGTATTTGTCGTACCAAACAACAAATAAATTGTTAAATTAAATTAACAATTAGGAGAACAGTTTCTAGTTGCTGCAATAGGATTCTAGATTGGAATTTTCACAAGGTTCTCCTTCATTTTCCTAATTTATTGAAGCATGACCCTTTTGTTTCTCTTCCTTCATATTTTCCTTCTTTGCCAATATCCTCTCATAATCTGCAAACAATTTATCTACCATACTTTCCATGGTTTAGAAAGATTTTTCAAAAACCTTGTCATGCTCAGTGCGAACATCATCATTTGCGATCTTCCTTCTTTGAGTTGCACGTCCAATCTCGAGCTCAAATGACTTAAGTTTTCCTTCTCCCTTTTTTAGTTTAGCCCTAGTTATCATGCACACTCGCAATTCACATCCGGAAGAAGACCGCTCTGATACAAAACATGATCTGGAATTTCTAATTTACCGACATTATCCAAGATATTTTTTTCGGTTGATGTTATTAGAATTGCATGAAAGAGCATGTAAAAACCATATGTGCAATACTTAAATAAGAGATAACATAAAGGATACCATAAAGACAATGCACACAATCTTTAATAACAGAGTGTGTCCAATGTGAACTACGTCTCTGGGCCCTGCATCAATATGGGGAGGTTGCTTAAAGGCAAGTACATGGAAAAACACATCATTATACCTCCATTTCCAGGAGTGACTTGAAATTTGACTGCTTAAATGACAACAATCACAACATCAGTACGTTTGTCTCGTCCTCTGAATACTTTTGAATGTAAACGTGACCTACTTTTGAAAGGTGCATAGTTGTCTTGAACTTCATGCCCAACAATTAATGCAAAAGGCAGGCCATGACCCTTGAATTTTGCTACATATATGCAAAAATAGAGTGCATCAGTGTGATATTTGTGAAATTCTAGTTAAAATGAGTATAAAGTTGGCTACATTCCACCACCTGCAATTTTGGCCCCATAAAGAATCTTTTAGATTCTTAAAAGATTCTACATGGAAAACTTTGTCTCATAAAACATGCCCTCAGGGTTCTAGTGTTTGAGTTCAAGATTCCGCCATCGCAATTCTTTCTATCACAATTCCACGTGCTCGTGGTTCCTCCACCCTCTGTTTGGTTGCTCACGGCTCGATTTGTCTCTACCGAATACATAACCATTGGTTTAAATATTTAAAGGTTGGCAAACTTTACAAGGTGTAGGCCTGTGGCCTAGTGGCCAATGCATATCGTGTTGATCATTGGGTAGGACCCGGGTTGGGGGTTCCAATCAACAAACAACCTAAAATTGACAACTGTTATCCCAATACTAAACATATTTGCCATTGTTTAATTTTATATGCAGGTAGTATATGGTCGGAACCACATTGTTCGATCATGTAACCATTTCCCTATGGTTTAACATTCAACTGTCGATAATAACAATACACTGCTAATAAATTTAAATGTGGAACCTAAACTGGAACTATAACCCGCCATAGGTTTTGGAATAGTCCGCCCGTTCACCATTGTTTAGCATTGTTCATAACCGCCAAATAAATTGTGTTGGCCCTCTGATGGCGATATGTGATGGCAGTGTTAGCCATGGTGATACATATAACCTGTTTTAAAAACATACCTCCATCGTTAAACATGTGTTGACCATCATTTTTGTTGCTTGGGTGTTGGGCAGTTATAATTGCGGGCGCAACTGAGGGTTGGCTACGTGGCTAGTTCGATTTTGGTCGATTGTTTAACAAACTAATCGATAAACATGGGTTACCGTCGTTAACCACCAACTATCACATTTGACATATTTCGTTGTTTAACAATGGTCATATATAAATGGTATGTTGCTAGACCGTAGTCATTTTAATTGATATTGAATGTGTATAAAACTTGACTGTCGACAACTCAAACCACCCACCGTATAATTAACCATTGGTTTGGTAATTTTAAACTCTGCCAAGTTGGCATCAAACCACCAGTTATATTATTTGTCAATACTCGTTGTAACAATTTGTCCCTTGGTCAAATCACTGTTTTAATTTAATAAAACACCAATCTATTTGCCAATTGGGTTAAGGCCCATTGACCATTCTTGGGGTGCCACATGGAACCATCCCATTGGGCCACATGGCATTACCCCATTGGTCCTTTCAACTTCCACTAAGTTTAGCAGGGTCCCATTATATTTGGATGCTTCGCCAAAAGTAGCAACTCGACAAATTTATTTGGAGGTTTGCTAAATTTAGTTCCAAAGCCAAGTTTGACCAAAACTTTGATCGATGATAACTTCCACATATGGAGTCTGATTGAGGCGTTTTCTGCACTGTTAGAATCCTGGCAAGGAGCTCTTCAATCTGATGTTGGTTTCACTGAGATTCAAGGACTTTGATTTTTGTACCATTAGAGATCCACCTGGATAAGTGTCTCAATTGTGTCTCTCTCCATCTCATCAACTTGCTCTTATAATCTCTCGCTAGAGCTTCAACGACCATGATTAGATCTTGAACAATGAGTAAGATCATCTGAGACTCGATCAGTGCAAGTCTCTAGAGCATTCTAGATCTTCCTTAATTAATTCCCATTAATTAACCAATTTTCTTTAGTTAGACTTACGAAAAATTTAAATGATGTCTAATTAATTTCATTAAGGTGCTTTGCAAGCTTATCTCGCAAAACATTTTTTGGGTTTTGGAGATATTGTGTTCCTTAGTCTTTTAGACACAAACTAAGACTAGAACACTTGTCCGATGATACAAAAGCTAACAGAAAACACCCTTATTGGACTTAGGTTTTAGTGGGGAGTCCAAATATGTAGCCAGATCTGACATGTGACCATCGATAAAAGTAGAAATGCCTCATATGCCCATTGAAACATACTCATTGGATTTTTCTTTTAGCAAGGAATCTGAATATGTGATCATAATAAGCATGCAAGTACTACTAGAAATGGAAAGTGCTCACATGTTTTCTGAAATTAACTCATTGAACTCAATCTTGTAAGGATCCCAAATATACCACCATTATATATGATGTGTGAGTCTTTGGACCAAACCTACTAAAAGTAGAAAGTGTCATGCATGTATCTTACTAGAATCTTGGACTTGTAAGGATTTTGAATACGTAATCAATACTTTCCATGTAAGCCTTCAAACTTTGTCTCCTAAAAAGTAGGAGAACTACTAATGATATCAAATCTCTTCGATCCATGTATAAATCATCATTGACTCCATATTTCAGCCATTCTCCTTAGGAACCAACCCCTAACCCAAGAAAAATAGTATTTCCTTATGTCTTTGAACCTCTGGCCTACTGAAATGTGTTGGTCATTAACACTCCAAATTTGCAAGAGGAAAATATAGGGGTTAATAGGGCCTTGAAAAGGGCAACATTCCCATGTCTTAAGCATACTTAACTTACTGCATATGTTCCCTTTCCATTTTCCTTTATTTTAAGTTTGATGCTACATGTATCCCAAAAAGGTTCACGCTTCACCATCTTATGAGAAGAAGGAGCTTGGATGCCTAAGGTTGATGAAACTATATAAAAAAAATAAAATAAAGAGCATGATATGAATTTCAAATGCAAAACAAAAATAAAATGAAAGGGATATTAATGTTGAGAAATCTAGGGGTAGCTTAATTGGGGTGATTTCTCTAACTTTGATAATTGCTTGTGATGTTTTTTTTAAACTTAACTTGATCTACTTTTAGTTAGCTTCTTCTTATCTCGATTATTATGGTGTTTTTTATCGTCAAACAACTACCAGACAATGAAGAACAATGAGACAAGAGGACACTAAATGTAGGTTGCTAGCCAGGGCCAAAACCTCTCCTCTTGAGAGGAAAATCCACAAGAATTGTTCTCTTCTTATAGAATGTTCAGATGACGAATTCCAAGGCTTGAGACCCAAAATCAAGACCCCTCCAAGACCAAGTCAAAACTCCTTTTGATGAACTTCTCTTCACAAACTCAATGCTAGTGAAATTTTCTCCAATACTTCAGAATTCAACCCTTTCCCAAAATTTCGATTTCGCTACTTAAAGACTGCAATTTCGGCTTCAACTACAGAAACCCTAGTTTGGCACATGTGAGAAAAATAATGGTGGATATTGCCTCCTTTCTCCTTTGCTTGGTTAGCCTTATTTTCTCTAATAATTCAACCTACAAACTTGACTTCTTTTGACACTAGATTCAACTCCTTTGAGGTAGCTGCAATTCGGTTCTGCTGCAACAAAATTTTCCCTAGATTATTCGCACGTGTGAGATGAAGATGACCCAAAATAATCCTTAAATTCTTCTTCTTCCTTCACTTTCTACTCTTATTTTCTTGTCTTTCTTATGCTATGTCGAATTTTCTTGATGGATCCCAAATGAGGTTGAGTGCTACTCTATATATAGGCTCCTCATGTAGGCCGAAGAACCCTTTCATGAGGCTAACTTGTCATTGTGTAGGCTGACTTGTCTTGGAGGGATGTTTGACATATTTTATGACTCAAATAAATTTATTTTACATAATACAATATGCCCAATAGGGTATTTACATTTTACAATGACTTCCTAGACTTTATGACAAAGCTTTAGAAGCACACAATGGGTGCTTGACCTATAAATAAAATAAACTTGAGCTTGAAACCCATGCTACAAAAATAATAAAAATATTTTTCTCTTTTTTTACATCAAATAAATAAAATCATGATTACCTTAGACATTACGAAGACCAAACCTAGTTACACATTTCAACACTACCTCTTAACTAGGGAGGTATTCATAATCCATACAAGGTACTTGGATATTCTCATACTGAAAATTTCTTATAAGAAGTGTCGAATTGGTAAACCATCTCATAAGCTATTTATTCAACTTATATCAGTGAATCTCATTATATCAACCAACACTGACATATAACAAGGCCTTGACTAACAACTCTATCTCTCCACAATAATAGAGCTTAATGTTGGGGAGACAATGACAAATAGACACCTTCATCATTGTCTCTCAAGGCACGTACCCCAACCAGATGTTCACAAGGTATGTCCTCCTAGGATCATTCCCATCTTGGATTAACACATCCTCATGAAATTTCCTCTTCGACTATTATTACCTATTGGATTCCCTGCCTCATACTAAAAATGTATTAGAATAAATCTCATATTCTTACCCAATCCTCCATTCTTTCTTCACAATATGAAGACAAGAATGGTGTGTCTATCTCTCCCTCTCAACTAGGGAGGATCTATTGAAGAAAAAGAAATATTATTTTTATATGAATAAGTTTCTTGCTCATTCCATAGGTCTAGGAAAGTCAAAGAGTCAAGATTGTGTTAAGGGGCTCTTTGTGAGCATTTATGTAATGTACATGGGTCAACCTAGTGTCAAGAAGCCCTCCAAAACAAGCACCATTCTTAAACAAAGAAGACTACAAAAAAAACGATGAAGAGAGCATCATGTCAGACTGCAAAAATGAATTAAACAACTAAAAGATGATATGTTAGCTCATATAAATGACACAACAGTTCACTTGGTCATGTCGGCTCAAATACAAGGTCAAACCACTATAAATAGGCATGTAAAGTTCATAATTACAGTCAGATAATTTCGAATATCTCTGCAACTTTGGAGGTGGAGGAACTCACATTCCTTTGTGATCTTGGATGGGTACAACACTGAGTTTCTGTATATAACATTAAGGATTGGACTTCGAATGGATAACCTCACAGTAATCTCATATGGGTGTCGCTGAAATGGTTACATTCTCGGCATAGGTAGAATGATAAGAGTCTGTCTCAACATGCTAGACAGTATCATGAAAGCCTTGGTATAGGAAGAAAACGCAGTCACAAAATCTCAACATAACCAGTGATGACAAGGATCTCAGGGATCCCATAGTAGCATACACAGTCTCGACATAAGTATGATAAAAGGATCTCACAGTGATTCAGTTATCTCGACATACATTAAGGTGCAGTCATGATCCTATCACAGTCATGATCTTGTTCTTGATGGAGACATAGGCACAAAGGCTATGATCTCAGTGAAGGTACATTTATGATGAGACTGTCACGATATCAGTGGATCTACATGCAGCTCTTCTATACATATCACGCTATGAAGATCCCATTGATGAAGACCTCGGTGATGGTGCAACAATGATGATGATCTTAGTAGTAACAAAGGAAGAAGATTGGTGTCTTGGTCTTGGAGTGGCATAGAGGGTCAAGTATAATGGTCTTGGTGTTCGTCAATTAGAATCTCTATAAGAAGAATTATGTGTGGGTTTTCCTCTCCAAGAGGGATAGGTTTTAGCCCTGGCAGAATGCCAACTTCTTGTGTTCTTGTCTCTTTGTTTTGGTAGCAACTTGATGAACTAAACGCACACACTCATAAAAAGAAGAAGATCAAGATAAGATAAATAGTAAAATCATTTCACAAATTGTTATCAAGTATAGAAGATTATATCTAATGTTAACTGTCGTAGATTCTTCAACATGGTATCTGAGCTAAGGTGCAGAAGTCAAAGGAAGGGCAACAAAAGAGACATACAATGATCAGTCCTCAAGAAGGGCATCAAAGTAAGGTTAAGGGTTTTGTCAAGAATAAAGGATCAAGTCTGCAACAAGAAATCCACATCAGCAATGAAACTTTTTTCCACAGTCATCATCAAAAAGGTCACCAAGAACCTTATCAATATGACTACAAAGAAAGATAACTCAAAGTCAAAGATTATCATCTTGGAGAAGGTTGAAAATCTGAGAAGCAATCCTAATCTACACTGCAACAAAAGGAAAACACAATACCTTTCACAATCTTGATGCTAGCCTCAAAATTTGGGTCTCTTTACAACCCATGTCATACCACAACAATCTTAATAACTTAAGCAGTTTCGATGATTGGTATTAAACAATGTGTTGGGCACATATAAGGTGTCTTTTAGAACTCCTAAATGCCTCACATTAATTATCAACCTAGGTAAGTCTTTTTGTTTCAAGAGTGTACACAATATGTGCAAGTGATGAAAATCATTATATCTATAGAGAGTAATGCTTTACGATATCTTATTGATTTCAATACAAGAGTAAACGAATCAAACCATAACTAACAAACTTGTAACTTCAAGGAAATTAACCTATTCAAGCACCATAAATCAATCTTAATAAAAAAACCTCTAATTGCAATTACATCAACCGAGTGCACCGTAGCGATAGCAGAGCTCTTTTAGCTGAATCAAAACTTCTGCATAAAAGTAATACACCTAATCTAATCAATAACACTCTAGATTTCAATTAACAAGAAATGATTCTTAAATCAATCTACGATATAAATAAATGAAGCCAATCAACAGAAATAAGAATTAATGCAATGAATACACAAACTGAACACTAGTGAAAATAAATCAATCGTAAAGCTATAAAATAGAGTAATTAAACTAGCAGTAAAAGAAAAGTAAACTATAAAACGGGGACCAACAGTGAAATCCACCAGCGAACGGGCCCAAGCCGCCAGTGATTATTGCTTAATTACTTCAGAATATTGTGAATAAACAGCAACATGAACTATATATTATTCATCAAATCCAAATGTCATTACAGCATGATGTATCCTTCATAATAACGCTCTGTATATTACAATTGAAGTAAAAAGGCGAAAAGTTCAGTTCTTCTATTCTATTCGTTTTTCCCCTCTTATAGTCAAAGAGGAAAAGAGATAAATGCAATTCTTTAGGATCAGGAGATCCTGAGGAATTCGCAACCAAATGCTATTATCAGACAATTTTCCATTTTGCACTGATCCTCATGATTCTCTTCTCGATTGACCGCACAAGACACACTCTTTTCTCCCTGTTTAGCCTTTGATGTTCAATAGTTTGAAAAATAGTTGTCTCATTCGCTCTTTGCATAACAAGCAACAAAATTTAGTTTTGACATCCAAATCGCATCAAAAGCAGTTTCGTTCACTTTCTATCGAAATTCTATCAAAACCTTATTACATCATGGCACAAATGCATAAAAAGGAGGAAAAAGATAATGTAATCAAGGGTAAATTTATACCTGTTGCATAGCCCATCATACTCCTCTGCTTACTTTGTTTCATGTCCTCATGAAAATAAGTAGTTATTATGTAATGCAGTTAAAGAGTAAGCAGGAAAGACTTTTTCTTTATCCAACCTAAAACCGTGCTTTTGTATTAAAAGTGCAAAGGCTGCCCCTTCATTACCTTCAGGGAACTCATAATCAGAACGGTATCCTTCAAGTGGGTACCAAATAATAGGGCTCCTAAATCAACATCTTAGCCAATATGGACCTTCCCTCAAGATAATATTACTGTATGTGACAAAACGACCTGCGACAACTTTAAAATTCATGTAGTTAAATGGTTCTCCGTTCTTGACATTATTGGTTGAGACTGTCCATCTATGTTTGGATGAAAGTAAGGACCTTTCCTGAATGGATAAGAAATATGCCCTTTCCGTTTGCAAAAATTTCTTTATGTATAGCCCCCAGAATCTTAATTACGCTCTCCTGTGTCATGAGCCTTGTTATGAAATTTACTGCATAACATAAATAATTACTGAGAGGAATAAATATAAAAATAGCCGGAAACAACCATAAACACATAAACACAAATGTTTATCCGGGAAAACCCCAAATCCGGGGAAAAACCCAACCTGATAAGATCTTATTAGCATTGGCCAAAACCCTGGCCAATCCGACCAAGTGAGCCTTCACCACTCACCTCGTCTTGCATTACAATGAAGTCCTTCCAGCCTTTTATAAGCTCCATACATATAATACCACGAGCAGAATACTATGGGTGCACAATACCATGTGCCCCAAAACCATCATTGTTTAACCTGGTCAACTTTGACTCTATCCTGAGTCAAGTTTACCTAACAAGCCTTTTGTGTCTAACAAGAAGTTGCAAGGGTGAGTAGGCTCACCCCTTACCCACAAATCCAGTCCATGCTCTTTTCTTTGAAAGGTGTTATAAGCTTTGGACCACTTGAGTTGGTTTGCCGCGAAAGAAATAAAGGCCTAGAACTGAATGTCCCCAACAAAAGGGCTAGGATTATTATCCATCTCCCCATCTAATAAAAAATTATGCAAATAAAGTTCACAGAGAAGACGTTGTACTTTTATCCCATGCTCCTTACAAAATTTTATGAATTCGTCAGTTGTCTTCAATTCAACTAACTTGCCGGCCTTAACAGCTTTAATTTTCAACAGTAAATATCTTTCCAATAAAAACAGAGCATAATTCGTAGAAGGAGACCTGCAAGATAAGACATCAAAATATAAAAAGCAAATAGCATCGATCTAACCCACGACCTTATCTAGCTTGGATTTTACTTTCCTCTGCTTTTCTTCTTCCTGCCTAAACTTATCAAAAGCTTCACTCTCAATTATGGTCAATTCTTTGAATTGCTTCTATAACTCCTGATACTTTTGCAGAGGAACTGTCTCCTTCTTACATTGTGCTAAAGCAAGATGGACCTGTACCAGCTCCTCATGTAACTCTAGAGGAATAGGATTACTGCTTGATGGAGTGTCATTGAATATTTCTTCTGTCTGGGTGCCTTTACTGTGAGAGGATAAACCCTCTGTCTGAATAGCCATATCTATTAAATCTATATGAGAGCTTGTTTGTGTGGCGACTGTCTGAGTAAAAACTGATTCAGTCTGAGTTCCTATTGCCTTACCTTCACATACTTCTATTTGTACGGCCACAATGACTAACTCAGGAATAATGCTCTGAGCTTTCCTATTTGCAGTTTCTTTTAATTTCCGATGTAGCCGCTTAACTGTCTTCTGAAGCTTCTAGTATTTCTTCCTCATCTTCCTTAACTTTATTTCGGCTACCTGCTTCTTCTGAGAAGCATCTTTTGTAGGAACAGGTTTATCAATATGATTTGTATTTAAGGGTTCTTGGTGCTCATCTTGCTTATGTTCCACTATAACCATGTCACCTGACTAGTTATCAGATTCATGAATTATTTCTGTGTCCACTTCCTCTTCCTGGTCTGCAGCGTATGGGAAAGGAAAAATTTCTATGTGACCAGAATCTCCTGAGGATTGAAATTTGTTCATGTTCTGGTCAAGTGATCCTCCAGGTTGCATATATGCATTCAAATTTGCAAGAACCTGGGCCATCCCTTCCTCAAAGTCCTGTAAGAAATCATCTCAGGGGTTCATAGGTGGTGTTTGAGAAGGCCCTGCTTCATTTTCTGGTTCACCATCATTTTGAGAAAAGTGTTGCGCTTCCCTTTGTTCTGAGTCAGAATCATGTTCTTCCCCCTGTTCTGGTTTAGAATTTCATTCTTCCTTCGGTTCTGATTCAGAATTGCATTCTTCCTCCGGTTCTGGTTTAGAATTACATTCTTCCCCTTGTTCAAGTTCAGAATTGCATTCTTCCTCTGGTTCTAATTCGGAATTACATTCTTCCCCTTGTTCAGGTTCAGATTCCTGTACAGTAATTGGACTAGATGGCTCTGTCAGGCGTTCGGTGCTACCCTGAGGATCTACAAAAGTCCTCTGAACTAGGTTCAGCCTCGCAGAACGCCTGCGCTTATGAGGTCCTATTACTGTATGAGCAGTTCTTTTCCTCTTCGGAACAGGGTTCTGCTGTCCAATTTCCAAGGTTGTAGAGTTTTGGACTACAGGGTCTAGCCTAATCTCTAGTGGCGCTATAAAATTATCCCAAGTTAAATTTTGCTGAGCAAGACTGTGACTAACAATCAGTCTGATCAAACCATGATGACTGATTACATTATTAGGATGTTTAGCCTGTCTTACTCTATCAACTGTATCATGCAATAATGAATTTAAGAAAAATGGAAAATTGATAGTAAGCTTTTGCTTTAAAACGGCTAAGAGTTTAATTTGTTGTGGTTTTACCACATCTCGTCGACCATCACAGGGAATGTACTTCTGGACAACACTTGCCAATTCGCACCATGGTTCTCCCAGAGAGGATAGTTGAATGCCCTTGCTTTTTCGGATTAGTTCTTCACCTGCATCTTTGAAAATCTCCACTGCATCATGCAACATTCAATGCTTTTTAGGCCATATTGCTCCTTCTGTCGACAACCTAAAAAATTCAGCTATCACAACCTCTGATACTGTTATTCTTACACCTTTTACTGTGGACTGCCCATTCTGTAAGTGATGTAAAAACTCGAGGGCGATCTCACTGCTAGGGGCCTGAACCCTGGTGAAATATGACATCCATCCTGCACGCACAAGAATTTCCCTGGCCCTGTCAGAAATTTCCAACACCAAGGGCTCTCAGCGAACCGATTTTCCACCCATAATGCTCGAATCTTCCGAAATTCGCTCTACAATTTCAAAGATTAACACAGCAAGAAAAACACAGGAGAGAACAACAATTGCTCTGGTAAAATGGAACAGCAAGTAGACGTAACAACTAAATTCCATAATTTCAAGCGGAATTTCCATGATAATTAATAATATTAATTCGAGGACTATCATACTACCACATGTCATTTGATCATGGGATATCATAGCAACATATCAAGTCCAGTAAGCGGAATAAATATAGCGCATGCAAAGGCATAATGGGAATCTCCCCTCCTTAAAAAGAGAGGTCGCCTACGATCGAGTAGACAGGGAAAGGATTGTTCTGACGGTAGGGCAAGGGAGTGAACAATACGACAGTAAATGAAACAGAGTATGCATATCAATGATAGGACGACAAGAGGTATGGTTATAATGAGAGCGCAGTGTGCAAAGATAGTTATGAATAAGAGATAGGACAACAAGAGGTATGGTTATAATGAGAGCAGAGTGTGTAAAGATAGTTATGAATAAGAGATAGGATGCTTTGGATTGATGATAAGTTATGCGAGAAAGAAAAGGACAACAATATGCCAAAAAGATGCTCTGCTGATGGTATTCTAGCCGAGAATGATACGATTGATCGAAAAGCAGTATCTCATGCATAAAGGTTCTAAACAGGGAAAAATTAAGGAAATAATTTCTTTGATAAAAAGAAAGAATAAGAAGAGGGTATTATAGTAATAATTGATGATAAGATATAACTTCAATACCATAAGCAGAGCCTCTGCTGCCAGCAAGCGTCCATAGCCTCGACAGGGTTGCTTTTTAACCCATATGAGCCAGGATCCTCGATTTATAAATAGAGAGTTCTAGTGTTGTTCTACAAAAGAGATCAGTGTGCTGGCGTAGTAACCAGATGACCACACTGCCATTCACTGGGATGTAGCAAAAGTGATCAGGCCGGCTCGTGATGAGACCTCCTATTCCAAGAATATTCTAGCTATCCAATGGATCATAACCCTGGTGTGGTGTCCATAGTGGGAATGCCACTTTGCTACAGCCTTATGAACATGGTAGGCTGGCTCGTAATGAGACCCCCTATCCTCCATCTGAAAACAAAATTTTGCTATTATTACACATTTTTATGATAAATAGAGGGAGGTTCAATATTCCTTAAGAGAAGGGATGGTGGAAGAAGTTGAAGATGTCAATAGAAAAAGTATAACCATAGTCTTATTTATTACAGACAAAGAAGATTATAACCAAGAAGGGTGGAACCAACATGGTATTAAGATGATCAATCAGTATCATGTACAACATAAAATAATGTAGTAAAGTAGTATATAAATAAATGTGTCTCTTTTCTTGAAAAGAATCTATCATTAAGAAGTTGTCTTGTTAAAGATCATATCGTTAATGGTATTAACTCCTTTCAATAGAATCCATAAATTCTTGTCCTCATAAAATTAATGTACTTCATGCCATGAAAGGAAAACAAAAGGAAAAATAAAAGGAAAATGGGGCTGAGATAAGCGAAGAGCAATCACATAAAAGAAAAATTTTGTTGTTCAATTGGGTTGAACAGTGGTTATTCAAAAAATTGAACAACAACTGTTTAATTAAATGAACAACAAAACAACGCAAAAAGACAAGAAGTGTTGTTCAATAGATTGAACAACAACTGTTTAACTAAATGAACATCAAAACAACACAAAAAGAAAAGAAGTGTTGTTCAATAGATTGAACAGCAAAACAATGAAAAAAAAGAAAGTGATTTTCAATAGATTGAACGGTGGCTATTCAATAGACTGAACAACAGCGGTTCAATTTGTTGAACAACAAAACAATGAAATAGAAATAAAGTGTTGTTCAATAGATTGAACAACAGCTGTTCAACTAAATGAACAACAAAATAACGCAAAAAGAAAAGAAGTGGTTTTCAATAGATTGAATAGCGAAACAATGAAAAGAAAGAAAGTGTTGTTCAATAGATTGAACAACAGTTGTTCAGTTGATTGAACAACAAAATAACAAAAAAGAAAGAAAGTGTTGTTCAATAGTTTGAACAACAAAACAACGAAAAGAAAGAAAGTGTTGTTCAATAGATTGAATAGTAGCTATTCAACTAAATGAACAACAAAACAACAAAAATGAAAAGAAGTGTTGTTCAGTAGATTAAACAACAACTGTTCAATAGACTGAGCAACAAAACAACGAAAAGAAAGAAAGTGATATTCAATAGATTGAATGGCAGTTGTTCAATAGATTGAACAACTGCTGTTCAATTATCTGAACATCAAAACAATGAAAAGAAAGAAAGTGATGTTCAATTGAATTGAACAGTGGCTATTCAATAGATTGAACAATAGTTGTTCAATTAACTGAACAACAAAACAACAAAAAGAAGAAAGTGTTGTTCAATTGGATTGAACAGCGGCTATTTAATAGATTGAACAATAGTTGTTCAATTAACTAAACAACAAAACGAGCAGAGAAAAAGAAAAAAGGAAATTAAATCGGCAATCATATTTACATATTTTACAGAGAAGAAATACATTTTATAAAGGTGAAGCTAGATCAAAGAATTTTATAAATAAATAAATAATTATATTATTGATTATTAATTTCATTTAATTTTTTTTTTTATATATTATTATATAAGATTCTATAATTAACTATTCTCAAACTACTATCATATAAACTTATAATAGTTTATCAGATTTTAGTTATTTAACTTAGCAAATATGTTAGTTCTTTAGTAACATATTATTATATAAAATTCTAAAATTAATTATTTTCAAACTATTATTATTAGATAAATTTATAATAGTCATATGACATTATTATATGAATTTATAAGATTTGAGTTATTTAATTTGGTAAATATATTATATTTCTACCAACAAAAAACAAACTTTTACCTAATATTATTATAATCACTTATTATATTGACTAGTTAATTGACTAGGTCAGCCCCTGCTTATATTATTATTTTATTATTTAATTAATAAATTTGCGACTCGTTCGATAATAAGTAATTTATTTTTACATAACGGCTAGTTTCTAACTAAATAATATTATTTCACTAACGGCTAGCTATGAATAGCTAACACTGTGCAGTGATGCATCCCTGCTATTTATTTTCTCAGATCGATCGATTTCTCACCTTGTCCTGAGGATGAACCACATTAGTTGGTTTGAAACGTTGACCCAATCCTTGCGATGTGATTAATCCGAAAGACTATCTCTCTTAAAGATGAAGCTGCCGAAGGATTGCCTTCTACAGCTAAAATTTGCATGGTGGGGTCCTCACGTATTTGCTGGTTGAAAGATTTTATGGTAACTGGTTTTTGGTAGAGGTGCACCCGATGCCCGTTCGCTTTAAAAGAAAAACCAGGCCCATCAATGGTGGCCAGTGTAAGAGTGCCATTGTTGTGCAATTGCTTTATTTCATAGGGGCCTAACCATCTAATTTGCAGTTTGCTAGGGAAGTGTTGAAATCTGGAATCGTAAAGAAGTGCCAAGTCGCCCTCATGAAATATCTTTTTCTTAATCAGGGCATCTTTGTCTATTTGCTATTGAATAAGTGTCTTATGCTGTAGAGCCAGCAGCCGAATTTCATCTAATTCGTTCATTTGCTGTAATCTGTTAACATGGGCTTTAGTTAAATCTAATCCCACTTCCTGGGCTTTCCTCAGCATTTTTATTTCAAATTCTATGGGAAAAATGGGTTCCTTACCAAATACCAGTTGATACGGAGAGTATCTAGTAGTGTTTCTCCAAGTTGTGCGATATGCCCACAAGGCCTCTAGCAGTCAAGCAGTCCAGTCTCATCGATGTGATGAGACTGTCTTTGTTAGAATAGCTTTGATAACTTTGTTGGTGCTCTCCACCTACCCGTTCGCCTGTGGGTGATATGGAGAAGTAATTATGTGTGTGATGTGATGATTTTTCAGTGTAGCAACAATCTTGTGACCCACGAATTGTGGCCCCCCATCAGTAATTACTTCTTTGATTAAGCCATACCGTAGAAAATTTTTGAAAAGAAAATTAATAACAGTTTCCTTTGTTGCTCTTGGTAATGATATTGCTTCCACCCACTTAGTTACGTAATCTGTTGCAACCAATATATACGATTTTTGGTTGGATGGTGGTTTGAATGGCCCAACGAAATCTAATGCCCAACGCTCAAAGGGTTCTATCACCAGTTGTGGATGCAGGGGCATTTCATCAGATTGGCTAGGGTGGCCCATCCTTTGGCAACTATCACATGCCTGGACAAATTTCTTAGCATCTTTAAAAATAGTGGGCTAGTAGTAGCCCATCTGTAGAATTTTATGTCCAGTTCTACGATCTGCAAAGTGTCCACCGCAAGGTCCATCATGGAAGGCTTTTAAGATATCATAAATTTCGTCCTCCCTGATGCACCTGCGGATGTGCATATCAACTCCCGTGTGGAAAAGGTATCCTCCAATCCAGGAGAAACGAGTGCTACGCTACACAATCAATTTCCTTTCTCTGGGTGTTAGATGTTTGGGCAATTTTCCCGCTGCTAAGTAATTTGCTACATCTGCATACCATGGCGTTTTTACGGCCACAAAAAACAAATGTTCATCTGGGAACTGATCCTCTACCGCCACTGTATCGTCTGTTCTTGGCACTCGGGAGAGGAAGTCTACCACGAGGTTCTCCTTCCCTGGTTGATCCCTTATAGTTATGTCAAATTCCTGCAAAAGTAGTAACCAATGAGTCACTCTTCCATTTGTAATTGGTTTATTGGTTAAATATTTAATGGCAGCATGATTAGTATACAGAAATACAGGATATCTAGTTATATAGTGTCTAAATTTGTTGATAGCATAAATAACAGCTAGAAACTCCTTTTTTGTTACTGTGTAATTCAACTCAGCAGGAGTTAGGTTTTTGCTGATGTAATATATAGCGTAGGGTTTCTTGTCTTCTTCTAGGCCAAGAACAGCTCCAATAGCTGTATTTTATGCATATGATGAAATCTGGAAAGATATATGTCAATCTGGGCCTTGTAATACTAGTGTTGTCGATACTAACCGTTTTAGATCTGTGAAGGCAGTGTCACATTTATCCGTCCATATAAAATCAACATTTCTTGTCAAGGCATATATAAAGGTGTAGCAATTTGCGAAAAGCTCTTTATAATTCTACGATAATATCCAACAAACCCCCAAAAACTATGTACCTCTGTTTGAGTGCAGGGAGTAGCTAATAAGAGGATTACCTGTATCTTTGTTAGATCTACCGGAATTCCAGCTGCTAAAATGTAATGACCCAGAATTAGGCCTTCTATTATCATCATATGATATTTCTCATGACTTAAGCATAATCTAGTAGCAATACACCATTCTAGGACTTTCTCCAATGTTTGTAATGCCTAATCAAAGTCATCTCCATATGGTGTGAAATCATCCATGTACACCTCCAATCCTTCATTTATCAAGTCTGCGAAAATACTGAGTATGGCTTTGGAATGTAGCAGTTGCGTTGCACAATCTGAAATGAAATACCCTGTAAGCAAATGTTCCCCAGGGGCAGGTAAAAGTAATTTTATCCTGGTCTTCAAGGGTAATTTAAATTTGGTTGTAGCCACTGAAGCCATCCAGGGAAGAGAAGAATTTCTTTCCTGCTAGTGTATCTAGGACCTGGTCTATAAATGGAAGGGTAAAATGGTCTTTTGTGTTGCTTTATTGAGTTCTCTATAGTCAACGCATATCCACCATTTTCCATTCTTTTTGGGGACAACTACTCATGGAGAAACACATTTACTATCAGATATAGGATAAATAAAATTCACATATAATAGTTTTTGAAGCTCTTCTTTCACAATATCCTTTAGATGAGTATTTAGTCTACGTTGTGGCTGTCGAATGGGTCTTGCATCTTTTTTAGTGTGGATGTGGTGAATGCATAACTGAGGGTCAATCCCTTTCATGTCTGGGTAGTTCCATGCAAAAGCTCCTTTATATTTTGTAAGGTTTGGATAAGTTTCTGTTGATGGTCATTTTTGAGCGATAAAAAGGTGTTTTTTAACCCCTATTTACTCTACATTAATTATCAATCCAGGTATGATTTTTTATTTCAAGAGTGTACTCAGTCTGAGGCGGTCACTTGTTCAAGAGTATTGTTTGTAGTATAGTGCTTACAAAAGTAACTGAATGATGGAAACAAACTCTAATTGTAATGGCAAGAAACTTAAATTGTTTGTAACTAAATCATTCACTTAAGAAACTACAACGATCATTAGTTAAGGATGCAGTAATGATAACTCTTTCCCTGTAAATTGATGTAAATGAAAATCAATCACAGACAAGATCTTCAATCTGAGAACTCAGAAAGCAGTAGTCAATGTTTGTTACAATTGTAGATCTTTCTATTCACACCAAAGAAAATGTTGGAAATGACAATTCAATTTGCAGAAAAGGAACAACAACTAATCTATTGAAAAGATCGAACAACAAAGCTTAATCTATAGGAATGAATTGAGCAGCAAAGCTTAAATGAATTGAACAACAATCTTTAACTAATAAAGGAATTGAACAACAATCTGAACTAATAAGGGAATTGAACAACAATCTAAGAAAGGAACAACAAACCGAATTAAGTGTAAACACACAGTGAATATAGAGTAATTGAATCAGTAATCTTATTCTAGCATGCGGGACATTAACCACAGATATAAAGGAACAACAACTGCAATTATAACTGAACAACAATCACAATTGTAAGTGAACTATAGTTAAATGAACAACAATATCAATCTGTAAATGAACAACAGAATGCGAGTTAGACAATGCAATATTATTTCAGAATGAACAACATAACAATTCGGTTGTAAATGACAATCTTGCTATCCAATTACGATTTCGATATAACAGAGCAATTCAATGAAATGTTTAGAAACAAAAGATTACTGAGTAAAGCAAGTTAAGGAAATGCAAAGGGAATCAAACCACACATGACTGTAATCATAAAATAATGATACAAGAAGCAAGTGATCCACTAGGGCCGGGCCCTTAGCCACCAGGGAAGCACTGCTGCGGTTACTCCAGAATCAGGTAATGGAATAGCAACTGAGTTATATATTAATCATAAATGGCAGAGTTATAGCTATCGCTCTTCAAAGAGAGTCGATGATCAAAGTTAACATTACAACAATAAGTTCTACAAATTGACAATAAATCCGCCCCCTTGGGCTAGCAGCGCTATCCCTTTTTATAATGGCCAAGTGGAAGTATAAAAAATACAGATAAGTCTTTCACCATATCTTTGATCTCCAACTTATCGTTTTGTCTTCTTGCGCTGATGCCGTGCTTTCTCTTCCTTTTCTTGGACCATGCGCTCTGATCTTGATCTCCTTGTCTAGATACGGTTTCCTGTCAAAGGGAAAACAGTTGCTTCTTCTTTGTCTTTTCCTCCCGAATAGTGATTTTCCATTTTATTCACTTTCTATATAGAAAAAGACAATAATTAGTCATTTCGCATCAATCAAAAATCTCCTTAATTCTATCACAATTCTTTAACATATTACCATCTTAGAATGTAAAGAAGTTATGATTCAAAAGAAAAGATAAAGAAATAAGTAGTAAATACATATATTTTCCAATGATTAACACACCCCTTGCTTACCATTTTTCATGCCCTCATGAAAGCATTGTAATTTACATGCAAGGCAGTTAGGGAATAGGGTAGAGAAGGATTTTCATGCAATGGTCTGAAACCATGGTGTCTAGCTAAAACTTCAAAAATATGCCCTGTCTGGCCTTCAAGCAATTCATATAGGGCCTTATATCCTGGTGCAGGATACCAGATAATTGGACTTCAAAACCTACAGCCTAGCCAATACGGGCCTTCTCTCAAGATGAGGTTACTATAGGTGACCAGGCGATTAGCAGCTAACTTAAAATTTTTGTAATTGAATGGCTCTCTATCCTAAACATTCCAATTGGAAGTCTTGTATCGGAGTTTAGCTGCTGCTATAGCAAGGTCTTTGATGGATAGGAAGTATTCTACCCCTTGCTGGACAACTACTGTGTGAATGGGTCCCAGTGTCTGGATCACACCCTTCTTTCTCATTAAGCTTCTATGCTTATTCCATAGTTGTAATGGGTTTCTTGGTTCACCCCTTACCCACAGATCTAACCCGTTCTCCTATCTCTGAAAGGTATTATGGGCTTTAAGCCACTTTATCTGGTTAACAACAAAAGAGATGAATGCCTGAAGTTGAATATCACCCACAAAAGGACTAGGGTTCTCTTCCGTTTCACCGTCCAACACAAGATTATGCAAATAAAACTCACATAGCAATCGCTGGACTTTCACCCCATAATGTTTACAATAGTTTATAAAATCATCAATAGTTTTTAACTCTATAGGTACCCCTGCCTTGACAACCTTAATTTTTAATTGTAAGTACCTTTCCATAAAAAACAAAGCATAATTTTTGGTAGGTGCCCTACAGGCTAGAACATCAGTATATAAAGAATATAGGATATCCATTTGACTCATAATTATGTCTAGTGTTACCTTTTTAACTTTTTTCTCTACTCCCTGACATCTATCGAAGGCCTTGCTTTCCGATGCATTGATGTTCTTTACTTGCTACTGTAATTTCTGATATTTCTCCTGAGGAACAGTTTCCTCTGTGAGCTTTTCTATCATTTGTTGGTCCTGTGCTAGATCCTTTTGAAGTGTCACTATCCTCAGATCATTGTCCATCAAAACATTTTTGGGCTAGAGATCTACTTGGATCTCCTTATTATGACATCTGGTTCCTATAGTCTGCATTTCTTTCTCATGAACTGTTCGATCGGTCATGATGCTAGAGGACAATGCCTCTATCTGGACGTCCTTATTACAGACTGGTGTGTCTTCTATTTGGGCCTCTGTGTTTTCAACAGCCGCATGTTGTTCCTTGTGGTCGTGAATGATAATGGGTTTAGTTTGAGTACTTTTGGTCTTCATTTTATGGGGTTTCGTCTGGGTGGCTGCATCCTTTGTTCCAGGGGTTCTTTTTGAGATTCTCCCCATTTTAGGACCCTTATTTGTTGTATGAGTTGTTTTAATACTTTTAGTAGTCTCTGATGTTCCTTTCACAACCTTTTGATTTCATTCATTTTCTTCAAAGGAATAGTTGTTTCTTTTCTCGGGCTTGGGCTTTGTTCTTCAGGGATTGTACCCTCGCCCTGGCTTATCTCCATGTTTTCTGCTTGGAACACTTCTTCAGTGTTCTCGTCCTCCTGATTAGGTTTCTCAGGGGAGGAAACCCTGGTTTGATCTGCTATTTCTTGGGTAGCTTCTGCTTCTACTTCTTCTTCGTCATTCATTTCTTCGGATGCACTCTCACTGTGAGCAGAGTGTTCCTGTGATTGCCCTTCTTCTTCTTCCTCATCATTCAGCTCCTCAGATGCACTCTTACTGTGAGCAGAGTGTTCCTGTGATGGTCCTGCCTCAATATCGAGGTTGAGTGGGCTGTGGGGCTGGATGTATTCACCCATATTGGCCAAAATTTGGGCCAATTCGTCTTCTTGCAGAGGGTTTTGTAATGGGCTTTCACTGGGTTGCTCTGCTTCCTCCCCTTCTTCCTCGCCGAAGTGCTCAGTTTCCTCTTCCAGTTCCTCTTCTTCATTTTCTTCTAATTCTTCTTCTTCATTTTCCCCTCCTTCAAGTTGTGGGGGTTGCTCATCCTCTGAGTCATATATCTCTAATGGTTGGCTACTGTTTTCTTGGGGATTTCCCAACATTCCTCTGCTTCTCCCCAGTCTGGCGGACTGTCTGCGTTTCTGCGGTCTAAGTGATGTGCTAGCAATTCTTTTTCGTTTTGGGGCTGGTAAGGCCAATCCCCCATCTATTGAGAAAACCAATTCTTCCCAACTACTCTGCTATTGAGTGAGACTATAACTGACTATTAGCCGAATTAAGCCATGATGACTTACTACCATTTCTACATGATGAGATTTTCTCATACTTCGAGCAACATCATGCAATAAAGAATTTAAGTATGTGGGAAAATTCACAACACATTTTTGTTTTAATACAACTAACAGTTTAAGATGGTGTGGTCTTACCACATCTTTTCTGCCATCGCATGTGATGTAACTTTGCACAATCCTGGCTAATTTTGCCCAAGTTTCTCCTAGGGTTGCAGGCAGAACTCCTTTTCCTTTGACCATAAGGCTCTGTCTTTCGTCTCGGAAGATGGTTATAGCATCTCGAAGTCTCACTTTTTTCTGGGTGCATACTGGTCCAACAGCTGGCAGTCCCGATACTTCAGCAATTATCGCATCTGTTACTGTTATTTGCCTCCCCCTTATCATGGAACCATCTTCCTGCAAATAAAACAGAAATTCAATGGCCACCGTCTCATTAGACTGCTGTAGTCGGTTAAGGTAGGCAATCTATCCAGCTCTCGCTAAAATTTTGCGTGCAGCGTCGGAGATTATTAACACCTGTGGTTCACTGCGTATTGATCTGCCTCCCATTTTGTTCAAGCTTAGCACACTGTTACTTTTTTCAGAGCAAAAACACAGAGATGATGATGGAACAACAAACTGTTCAAGCTTTAGCACAGAGCAAAAACACAGAGATGATGATGGAACAACAAGCTATTCAAGCTTTAGCACATTGTTAATTTTTTACAGAGCAAAAACATAGAAATGACGATGGAACAACAAGCTGTGCATATTGGGAAATATCAATACTGTTAAACTTGCTATTCT
The DNA here is from genome assembly GCA_031772625.1 of Pinus tabuliformis. Classification (NCBI taxonomy): domain Eukaryota; kingdom Viridiplantae; phylum Streptophyta; class Pinopsida; order Pinales; family Pinaceae; genus Pinus; species Pinus tabuliformis. The sequence goes on from CM062817.1 coordinate 956,855,632, forward strand.
CGAGTTTTGATGGAGTCATAGTACCTCCAAATAAGGAGTTGACACGTATGCCGGTGTATTATGGAGGTCACCCACGCCACCCTAAAATGTGATAGGCCATCGTTGGCCGACAAATAAAGGAGCAACATGCTCGACTGCAGTCTTACAGTGAAATAAAGGAACAACGTATATATCCATGACATGATTACAAAAATCAGTGAATTACTGAAATCGAGGCTTATGATGGAAATCGCAAATAGATATGGAAATGCTGTGAAATGATGTGAAAAATAGAGGATAGGATAGCTGACGTAAGTAAAAGTTCTTATGCGGTCATTATCCACTTTAACCATTATGATTGATTTATAAATGATTTTTCATGTATGAAAGGTTCGAAAAGGTTATATAACATAATCTCATTTGACATCAATATAAAGATATAAGAAAAAGGGTTTATAATGACTATTAGTGTATGAAAAATATGACTTCAATACCATCAGCAGAGCTCTGTTGCCCACAGGTGTCCATAACCTTGATAGAGTTGCTTGTTTCACCCTTGGAACCATAATCCTTTGTGTATGCCTAGGAAAGTGTTGTGCGATGTCAGAATGGAGGCCATTGTGCTGGCTTGGTAACCAGATGAATCACAATGTCATTCACCAGGAAGGAGTGAAAGGTGGGCAGGCCGGCTCGTGATGAGACCTCCTATTCCAAGGACTTTTTTTATTTTTTTGATATGCCTCTTGGATCATCTCCCTGGTGTGGTGGCCATAGTGGGGATGCCACTTCACTTGCTTCCTTATGATCATGGTAGGCTGGCTCTTGATGAGATCCTTCATCTGACAAATCATGTTAGTAATCATATAGATATATATTTTTCTCTTTTTTTTTTCTTTTCTTTTATATAGCACTTTCCTATTTATATACAGAGGGTGGTTCAACACTCCTTAAGAGTAGGGATGGTGGAAGAAGTCTGAACATCTCAATAGAGGAAAATATGCCCTTATTCTTATTCAATAATAATTATCAAAGAGAATTATGAAGATTAAGAAAGAACCAACATGATAAAAATAATCAATCAAATTGGTTTTAGTGAAAATAAAGACAACAAAGTGATATAAATAGTTGTGTCATTTCCTCTTTTTTCTTATTGATTCAAAGCAATTTCTCTAAAGATAACGATTTTTCTTTGGTTTGCTAATTTCAGTATCCTCTAGTTTTTGTGTTCTTGCATAAATGTATACCTGTGCCTTTAAATGAACCATCATTCACAAAAAAATCCTCTAAATGATGAAACACACAAAAAACAAAAAAAAATGCACTCAAAAAGTGTTGTTCCTTAGATGGAACAACTGCTGTTTCTTAAGAGGGATAGCAAAAGAACATCTGCACGCAAAAACCGTGGTTCCTTTAAGAGGAACATCAAGCAAAAGAAAAAAATACACTCGAAACTATTGTTTCTTAAAAGGAACAGCAGTTGTTCCTTAAATGAAACAACAAATAAAGTAAGCGCAAGATAAAATACCGGTCCTTTGGCAGAACAACCTAAGATCATCCGAAATCGAAACTGTTGTTCCTTTGGAAGGAATGACAGAAAGGAAAAAAATGCAAAGGAGGGTTGTTCCTTTAAAAGGAACGACAAAACAATCTGGCGGAAGTGCTGTTTCTTCGGAAAGGAATGGCAAAAATGCGAAAATGTTGTTCCTTCTAAAAGGAACAACAAAATGCGAGTGTTGTTCTTTCGGAAGGGAACAACAAAAATGCGGAAATGTTGTTCCTTCGGAAATGAACAACAAAATGCGAAAGTGTTGTTCCTTCGGAAAGGCACAACAAAAAATGAAAGTGTTATTCCTTCAGAAAGGAACAGTAAAATGTGAAAGTGTTGTTCTTTCGGAAAGGAACAGTAAAAAACGAAAGTGTTGTTCCTTTGCAAAGGAACAACAAAAAACGAAAGTGATGTTCCTTCAGAAAGGAACAACAAAATGTGAAAGTGTTGTTCCTTTGAAAAGGAACAGTAAAAAAACGAAAGTGATGTTCCTTCAGAAATGAACAACAAAAAACGAAAGTGTTGTTCCTTCGGAAAGGAACAACGAAAAAACGAAAGTGTTGTTCCTTCGAAAAGGAATAGAAAAATGAGAAAGTGTTGTTTCTTCGGAAAGGAACAGCAAAAAAGCGGAAATGTTGTTCCTTTGGAAAGGAACAACAACATGCAAAAGTGTTGTTCCGTCGGAAAGGAACAAAAAGGCGGAAATGTTGTTTCGTCGAAAAGGAACAACAAAATGCAAAAGTGTTGTTCCTTCGGAAAGGAACAACAAAAAGGTGGAAATGTTGTTCCTTCGGAAAGGAACAGCAAAACACAAATGTGTTGTTCCTTCGGAAAGGAACAACAAAAAGGCAGAAATGTTGTTCCTTTGGAAAGGAACAACAAAAAGGTGGGAATGTTGTTCCTTCAGAAAGTAACAGCAAAATGCAAAAAAATGCAAAAATGCAAAAAATCTGTACAGTAATTTATACAAGCAGAAAAGAAAAACTTATTTACAAAATTTAAGAATAATGAAATTATTTAGTGCACCAATGTCGAGGAAGGATTATTTTCCTCTGCAAGAATCTGCATATCAGAATCTTCCTGGAGTTGCTGGTAAAAGGATTCCCGAGTGAGCGGTTTATGGTACAATTGCACTCGGTGGCCATTTGCTTTAAAGGAATGTCTAGATCCATCAATAGTAGTCAAAGTAATGGTGCCATTGCCATGCACTTTCTAGATTTCATACATTCCAAGCCATCGAGTTTGAAGTTTTCTCGGAAAATCCTGAAACCTGGAGTCATATAGGAATGCCCAATCTCCTTCGTGGAATATTTTCTTTTTGATCAGGGCGTCATTCCATTTTTCTCTTTGTTGTTGGATTAATGCAGTGTGTTGAAGAGCTGAGAGCCTAATTTCATCTAGCTCGTTAATTTGCTGTAATCTGTTAGTCTGGGCCTCATTTAAATCCAGACCGATATCCTGTGTTGTTCTTAAGGTTTGTATTTTGAACTCTATTGGAAAGATGGGTTCCTTTCCAAATACTAGCTGATATGGTGAATAACCGGTGGTGTTTCTCCACGTTGTTCGGTATGCCCACAAGGCCTCCGACAATCTTGAAGCCCAATCACGCCTGTGTGATGCAATGGTTTTTGTCAATATTTCCTCGATCACTTTATTCGTGCTCTCTACTTGGCCATTTGCCTGTGGGTGATACGGAGTGGTAATTTTGTGCTGAATGTGATAATTTTTTAATGTTGCAGTGATTTTATTACCTACAAACTATGGTCCTCCGTCCATGATTATGTCCCTTGGGAGGCCATATCGTACAAATATTTGGAACAGGAAATGAATCACAGAGTCCTCTGTAGCTCTTGGAAGTGCCTCTGCTTCAACCCATTTGGTAACATACTCTGTTGCTACTAGAATATATGTTTTCTAATTTGATGATGGGTTGATCGGACCAAAAAAATTGAGCGTCGAACGCTCAAATGGTTTGATTACTAATTGTGGGTTTAAAGGCATTTCATCGGACTATCCAGGGCATCCTGCTCTTTGGCAACTGCCACAGGCTTGAACAAACTTCTTAGAGATTGTGGGCCAATAATAACCTGTTTGCAAAACCTTGTGACCATTCCTTCGATCTGTGAAATGTCCACCACACGGTCTGTCATGACAAGCTTTCATAATGTCAAATATTTCGTCTTCACGGATGCATCTTTTGATGTGCTTATCCGCCTTTGTATGAAATAGGTAGCCCCCAATCCAAGAAAATCGGGTACTACGTTGCACAATCTGTTTTCGTTCATTGGGGGTTAGATGCTTTGGTAATTTGCCTATTACTAAATAATTTGCAACATCAGCATACCAGGGTGTCTTGACAGTGACAACAAACAAATGTTCATCTGGGAATTGATCTTCGACTATTGTTGCATCTGCTGGCTTCGACATTCGTGAGAGAAAGTTAGCTACAAGATTTTCTTTCTTAGGTCGATCTTTTATTGTGATGTCAAATTCCTACAATAAAATCAACCATCTTGTTACTCTACCATTTGTAATAGGTTTATTTGCTAAATATTTTATGGCAGAGTGATCTGTATATAAGACAACAGGATATCCATTGATATAATGCCTAAAATTATTTACAACATGTATTATAGCTAAAAATTCTTTTTCAGTTACGGTATAGTTTAGCTCAGCAGGAGACAAGTTCTTGCTAATATAATAGATTGCATATGGTTTTTTGTCTTCTTCCTACCAAAGGACTGCTCCAATAGTTGTGTCTGAAGTATCCGATGAAATTTGAAATGGCAGGTCCCAATTTGGGCCTCTGAGCACTGGGGCTGTTGACACAAGATTTTTAAGATCCTTAAAATCACGGTCGCATCTATCTATCCAAACAAAATCAACATTCCCTGTCAGTGCATATAGAGGTGCATCTATTTGAGAAAATTTTTCTATGAATCTCCTATAGTAACCAGAAAATCCTAGAAAACTACATACCTTTGTCTATGTGGTAGGAGTAGGTATTAACAAAATTATTTGAATTTTGGCCGGGTCTACCTGTATTCCAGCCGCTGAGATATAATGACCTAGGATGAGCCCTTCGGTCATAATCATATAGCACTTTTCATGGCTCAAGTAGAGCCTGGTGGCGATACACCATTGCAGCCCCTTTTCCAATGTGTCTAGTGCTGGCTCAACATCATCTCCGTATGGTGTGAAATCATTCATATATACTTCGAGCCCTTTGTTTATTAAATCTGAAAGGATGCTAAGGATGGCCCTCTAAAATGTGGCAGGGGCATTGCATAGGCCAAAGGGTAGGACTCTGTAGGCAAATGTTCCCCAAGGACAGGTAAAAGTAGTTTTGTCCTGGTCTTGAGGGGAAATCTGAATCTGATTGTATCCATTGAAGCCATCCAAGAAAGAAAATAATTTTTTTCCTGCTATTGTGTCTAATACCTGATCAATGAATGGAAGGGGAAAGTGGTCTTTCTGGGTTGCTTTGTTTAATTCTCTATGATCTACACAAATCCTCCACTTTCCATTCTTCTTTGGCACCACTACTAGTGGAGAGACCCACTTTCTATCGGAGATTGGATAAATAAAGTTTACATTCAAAAGTTTTTGTAATTCAGCTTTCACAATATCCTTCAGGTGAGGGTTGAGTCTCCGTTGGGGTTGGCGTACGGGTCTAACATCTTTTTCTATGTAAATGTGGTGCGTACATAGCTGGGGATCAATTCCCTTCATGTCCGGATAATCCCATGCAAAAGCTTCCTTATATTTTCTTAGTAGTTGGACCAGCTTTTCTTCTTGTTCAGGAGTCAGGTTACTGTTAATGTTCAAAGTTTTACCTGGCTCAATCTCTGTAGTTTTGCTGTTTGAAACAAAGGTAGTGGGTATTGATTGGTCATGCGTGTCTTTGAGAGGATCTTCTTCTAGCTCATTGTCAAATGCTGCCTCTATCATGTGACATTGTACATGGGATCTGGATTCGGATTGGTTAATGAAGTTGTTAATAACATCATCCTCTGTTTGATCTTTAAAATCGAGGGCATCTTCTATGGTTAATGGGGACCTAATGTTTTCTGTGAGGTATGATACAGGAAATTTGTTAGTTTTCATTATTGTTACACTTGGTTGGGCTGGAGGGTATAGAGATAAATTCTTGATATTACTCCCTCTAGTTATAGTCATACTACCTTGTTGGCAGTCAATGTAAGCATCAACAGTCGCAAGCCAAGGTCTACCTAAGATTAACGGGTGTCCATCGAGTCGGTTTTTGGGGTTGATTATCTGAAAGTTGGCCGAGTATTCCCAGCAATCTACAGATACCATTACATCGTGTAGTGTACCTTTTGGCCTAACTACTAATCGGTCAGCCAGTTCTAATAAGGTGGAGGTTGGTTCCACTGATGTAATGCCCAGTTTTTGACAAGTGGTGGTTGTTAAAATATTAATTTCAGCTCCTAAATCAACTAGGGAATTTGAAAAGGTTTGTTCATTGATTTGCACCGTCACTCTTGGATTCCCTGGGTCTTCATATTTGACAGGTGCTTCTCTTCCTGATAACAAATCAGATAGGGTGCCAACTACTTGGACAGTTGGGTTAGTTGTTATTCTCCTCTTTGGTTTCCTTATACATAACTCTTTGATGATTTTTGCATATATTGGGATATCTTGGATAGCTTGGAGGAGTAGTATTTTTATACACAAGTTTCTTAGTTATCCCAGAAAATCAAAGTCAAGATGTTGTATAGGGCATGGTATGATTAATCGTTCTAGGAATGGGGAGAAGATGTGGTTGCTTGGTTGTGAGTTTGTTGTCTGACCACATATTCTTCTTGTAGTGGTTGTTCTGCGGGTAACTGACTTTCAACTTGAACATTTTTATCTCCCTCAGTTTCTATAATGTGCCCAGACCTTAATTGAAGGTCGTTGCACTCCCTTAGATCGGTTTCTAGTTTTGGTGTTTCGATTACTTGAACATATTGAACTGGTATATTATTTGGGTTCGGGTTGGTTGGGCTGGGAGTTGCGGTCTTAAGTTAGACTGGGGATTTTGTTGTAGTGTATATGGCACTAGCAGTGTGGGTTGAGGGAGTGGAATGGTTCCTGCTGGCAGATTCATCGGTCTCTGCCAGTTTGTCTGCTAGGCTTGACTCTGTGAAGTGGAAGGGGACCATTGTGCTGGATATGCATTGTTTTGCCAATATGGTGGAGAGTAGGGAAAATTTGGCCAATTAGTTTGGCTTGTTTGATTTGGCCATGGTGATGAAGGAAATGGTTGTTGTGACCAGTTTGAAAAGGGTCACTGATTTTTTCACATTGTATTATATTGTTGTGCATGATATTGCGGAGGTTGGAAAGAAGAAGATGGATCGGAGGGCATACCTAGTTTTCGTGGCTACTATTGACAACGCTGATTGAGTAGGTACACTGGTTCTGATTCTTCTTCAGCTTCTTTGTACACTGCTTTCAAACCCGGAAGTGAGGGGCAGTTCTTTGTGGAGTGTTATTTTGTACAAATAGCGCAGACTTGAACTACATCCAGTGGGCACTCTTTATGGCTATGTTTCTTTCTACATCTAGCACATAATATTGCCAAATTTTCCTCTACTTCTGCTTGTTTATATTTCGTTTTCATAATATCGAGCTATGTTGTTAGAGTCCCCAGTATATCAGTTTTGAAATTCTCTAGTAAATTCCTGATTTTTGCGTGGGTTACTCCTCCACCGGAGATCTTGCTGTCCCTTGTGAGCATGTCACGTCCGCTAGTTTTAGCCTTGTATTGCCTTGTGAACTCTTGATGCACAAATCGATAATGTCAACAAATTTTTTTTGATACATGTCACCTTTTCCCATTATATTTAGTGTTTCAACCCATTGTTCCTTCATCCCTTTAATTAATGTCGTTTTTAATACATTGTTAGGTAAGGGTAATGATGCATAAGGAGATATCTGAAGATTATACTGAAAACATTCAACATACTCTTCTAATGTTTCATTAGGTCTAGCTACCATCTGAAATATTTCATCTTTTAATTCTCTAGACCTACAATAATCCTGATATTTCTTTAGAAAATCACCTTTCATCTGATCCCAGTCGTTTATAACACCTCCACCTAACCCCATAAACCATCGTAAAGCAACCCCTTTTAATGTAGAGGGAAATAATTTTAGCTTTTGGGGATCGATGGTATAGTCATACCCCCGACATAATGCATCAAATTTGAACAGAAATGCATCTGGGTCTTCCGATGTTAGGCCATGGAATGTAGGCATATGCTGGAGAGGAATGGCCTTCATAGGTGCATTAACTGTAGTATCTACAATGGGATATTGCAGTGTGGAGGTTTGAGGTGTTTACTGGTTCTAGGCCATTTGGTTGAATATGTGCCAATATCCTTCTGGGATTTCTAGGGGTGTATTCCTAGGCTGGTTAGAAGGAGCAGGGATGGCCTTAACAACACTTCCTTTGTCTGGGATGATGAGAGTTCCTTGCTGAACTAATGTCTGGGGGGATCTTAGCTCTTCAGGTTCTTCAACTTTGTTCTGGATGATTTTGACAGCACTTCCCTTATCTGGGTTGCTTAATGGCTAAACTATTCCAAGAGGAGATCTTGGTTCTTTGGTTTCCCCTGTTTCTCCTCCTCCTTCGCAGAGATTACTAAGGTTCCCTTCTTGTAATGATTTTGGGCTAGAATTCTCAATTTCTTGAAAATCTTGCTCCTCTGTTTGGCTGTGCACCTTAGCAAAGGCTACAGATGGTGATTCTATGGCCTGAAGGGAGCTAGTAGGTTGTCTAGAAGCAGCTTTTCTAGGTCCTACTGACGACTGAGATTCTGTTTTTTTAAGGATTTCATCTATAAAAGTCGATCGACCAAGGGTCACTGGTCCCTTAGCTTTATCAGGTTTGGGTAACGGTTTAAGGTTCTTTTCAGGCTTTTTCTGCTTAGTCATGCACACAAATCAAATACTTATTTCTACCCAAAATAACAACAAATCTGCAGGAAAGCGGGCGGGGGAGCAGGGCTGTTACATGCTCCATACGTAGGTTCTTACCTTCCATTTTTAAAACCCAACTCTCTCCTAGCAGGTACTTACACTACTCTCTTTTCAAAAGAAACAAATGGCTACACTCTCCCTGGCAACGGCGCCAAAATGTTGAGCAATAAAAAGGTGTCTTTTAACCCCTATTTACCCTACATTAATTATCAATCCAGGTATGATTTTTTATCTCAAGAGTGTACTCAGTCTGAGGCGGTCACTTGTTCAAGAGTAATGTTTGCAGTATAGTGCTTACAAAAGTAACTGAACGTTGGAAACAAACTCTAATTGTAATGGCAAGAAACTTAAATTCCTTGTAACTAAATCATTCACGTAAGAAACTACAGTGATCATCAGTCAAGGATGCAGTGATGATAACGCTTTCCCCTGTAAACTCATGTAAATGAAAATCAATCACGGACAAGATATTCAATCTGAGAACTTAGAAAACAGTAGTCAATGTTCGCTACAGTTTTAGATCTTTCTATTCACACCAAAGCAAATGCTGGAAATGGAAATTCAATTTGAAAAAAAGGAACAACAACTATTCTATTGAAAATATCGAACAACAAAGCTTAATCTACAGGAATGAATTGAGCAGCAAAGCTTAAATGAATTGAACAACAATCTTTAACTAATAAAGGAATTGAACAACGATCTGAACTAATAAGAGAATTGAACAGGAATCTAAGAAAGGAACAACAAACCGAATTAAGTGTAAACACATAGAAAATATAGCGTAATTGAATTAGTAATCTTATTCTAGCATGTGGGACATTAACCACAGATATAAAGGAACGACAACTGCAATTATAACTGAACAACAATCGCAATTGTAAGTGAACCGTAGTTAAATGAACAACATAACAATCTGCAAATGAACAACAATATCAATCTGTAAATGAACAATAATATCAATCTGTAAATGAACAACAGAATGCAAGTTAGACAGTGCAATATTATTTCAAAATGAACAACATAACAATTCGATTGTAAATGATAATCTTGCTATCCAATTACAATTTCGATATTACAGAGCAATTCAAAGAAATGTTTAGAAACAAAAGATTACTAAGTAAAGCAAGTTAAGGAAATGCAAAGGAAATAAAAAACCACGATTGTAATCGTAAAATAATGATACAAGAAGCAAGTGATCCACTGGGGCCGACCCTTAGCCACCAGGGAAGCACTGCTGCGGTTACTCGAGAATCAGGTAATGGAACAACAACTGAGTTATATATTAATCATAAATGGTAGAGTTACAGCTATCTCTCTTCAAAGAGAGTCGATGATCAAAGTTAAGATTACAACAATAAGTTCTACAAATTGACAATAAATCCACCCCCTTGGGCTAGCAGCGCTATCCCTTTTTATAATGGCCAGGCGGAAGTATCAAAAATACAGATAAGTCTTGAAGCAGCGATCCCTCAGGATCAAAGGATCCTGAGGGATTCGCCATATCTTTGATCTCCAACTTATCATTTTGTCTTCTTGCGCTGATGCCGCGCTTTTTCTTCCTTTTCCTGGACCATGCGCTCCAATCTTGATCTCCTTGTCTGGATACGGCTTCCTGTCAAAGGGACAACAGTTGCTTCTTCTTTGTCTTTTCCTCCTGAATAGTGATTTTCCATTTTCTTCACTTTCTGTATAGAAAAAGACAATAATTAGTCATTTCGCATCAATCACAAATCTCCTTAATTCTATCATAATTCTTTAATGTATTACCATCTTAGAATGTAAAGAAGTTATGATTCAAAGGAAAAGATAAAGAAATAAGTAATAAATAGTAAATACATACCTTTTCCAATGCTCAACAGTCATTACTTAGATTACTGTTAATGTTCAGGATTTTCCCTTGCTCGATTTCAATAGGTTTGCTATTATAAACAATGGTTGTTGGTATTGGTTGGTCGTTGATGTCTCTCAAAGAATCTTCTTCAATCTCATTGTCAAGGACTGCTTCAATCATGTGACATCTCAAATTAGGCACTACAGCAGGGTGATTGATAAAGGTGTTAATGACATCATCTTGTGTTTGATTTTTGAATTCAAGCACATCTGCCACAGTCAATGGGGAACGAACATTTTCTTTTAAATATGCTGTTGTTTGTTTCCTAGTTTTTACAATGGTCAGGCTTTGCTGTGCAAGAGGGTATAAAGCTAGATCCTTAACAACATTCCCTCTGTTTATGGTCATACTGCATGTTCGGAAGCCTATATAAGCATCGATTGTTGCTAGCCAAGGCCTTCCCAGTATTAAGGGATGTCCATCTAGCTGATTTCTGGGGTTAATAATCAAAAAATCTGCCGAATATTCCCAAGAGTCCACAGAAACCATCACATCTTGTAATGTTCCTTCTAGCCTAATGACTGAACGGTTAGCTAGTTCCAGCAAGGTAGTGGTTGGTTCTAAGGCTGTGATGCCAAGCACTTCGCAAGTTTCTGTTGTAAGAATGTTAATGGCTACCCCTAAGTCAACTAAAGCATTGGGAATAGAGCAGCCATTTATTTGAACTGTGACAATGGGATTCCCCGGGTCTTCGTATTTTATAGGTGTCTCTTTGCCTAGTAATAAATCAGACAAAAGTTCCGACAACATGGACAGTTGGCGTTATTTTTGTTTTCCTCACAGACTTCTTTGCACACAATTCTTTAATGGTTTTAGCATATATCGGAATATCTTGAATGCCCTAGAGGAGGGGTATTTTTATACAAAGATTTTTGAGTTCACCCAGAAGATCAAAGTCAGGATATTCAATAGGTCGAGGTATTATCAATCTTTCTAGGAACGGGGGAGAAGTAGTTATGATTTGTTTAGGGTCTTTCTGCTTGACTGTATCTTCTCCCTGTTTTGTTTGCTGGTTATCTATAGTCGAAGGCTTATTCAGATATGTTTCTTTAACTCCAGGTTGCATATTTTTGTCCTCATCTGGAGCAATTACGCATCCAAATCTTAACTTAAGTTCATTACATTCTCTCGTCTCAACTTCAGGGTCCAGACTCTCAATAATTTGTACTGACTAGATCAGTCTGTTGTTAGGATTTGGGTTAGGTTGGGTTGAGCTGGGAGTTGCGGTCGTATATTAGGTTGAGGATTTTTCTACAACGCGTAAGGTGCTGGTAAGGTTGGTTGAGGCAGAGGAACTATTCCATAGGCTGATTTGCAGATCATTGCCAATTTGGTTGCCAGTTCTGATTTTGTGAGGTAGAAGGAGACCATTAAGAGGAATAGGGGGTGTTCTGCCAGAATGGTGGAGGGTAAGAGGAATTTTGCCAATTATTATTTGCATTTGATTGGTTAGGCCATGGTGGCATAGAAAATGCTTGAGGTGGCCAAGTAGAGAAAGGTGGCTAGTTCTGCCATGCTACCCATGCTTGAGGTGGCCAAGTAGAGAATGCTAGTTTTGCCATTGACAGCGCTTTTTCATCAGATATACTAGTTCCACTTCCTCTTCTGCTTCCTTGAAAACTGCTTTTAATCCAGGAAGCGATGGAAAACTTTCTGTAGCATGATCCTTAGTTAAAATGGCACATGTTTGTATCATATCTAATGAACATTCCCTATGATTGTGTTTATTTCTGCAACATGGACAAAAAATAGCCAGATTCTGTTATGCTTTGACCTACTTTTGTTTAGCCTGCATGATATCCAATTGTGTCATCAGGGTCCCCAGGATATCAATCTTGAAATCTTCCAGCAGATTGCCGATTTCAACTCGTGTAATGCTTCCCCTTAAGGCTTTGCTATCTCTGGTGATTGCATCACATCCAGTTGGTTTCAACCTTGTACTACCTCTGGAACACCTGATGCACAATTGTATAATATTGTCATAATCTTCTTGATAAATATCACCCTTCCCCATTAAATTTAGTGTTTCTACCCATTGGTCTTTCATACCTTTGATCATCGTAGTTTTAAGAACTTCAGGAGGCAAATTTGCATAAGGAGATCTTTGCAGATTATATTGAAAACGTTCTACATATTCTTCAAGAGTCTCATTAGTCTTAGCTACCATTTGAAAGATTTCATCCTTCAGTTCTCTAGTTTGGCAATAATCTTGGTATTTTTTTAGAAAGGTTGTTTTCATTTGGTCCCAGTCATTAATGGTACCTCCACCAAGCCCCATAAACCAACGCAGAGCTGCTCCCTTCATAGTAGAGGGGAATAGCTTTAGATTTCGGGGGTCGGTAGTGTAATCATATCCCTTACATAAAACATCGAATTCGAAAAGGAATGCATCAGGATCCTCTAAAGTTAGCCCATGGAAGGTAGGAATATTTTGTAATGGAATAGCTTTCATGGGTGCATTGATAGTTGTATCAACAATAGCGTATTGTAATGTAGAGGTCTGAGGTTATCGCAGATTATTAGCCATTTGGTAAAAAATATGCCAATATCCTTCAGGGATTTCTGGGGCTGGAGCTATGTTCCTGGGGGAGTTAGAAGAGACTTTTAAAATGATTTTAATAGCACTACCTTGGTTCGGAGTACTGGGTGTCCTTTGTTCAACTACTACTTTAGGAGATTTGGGTTTTGATGATTTAATCGTTTTAGCACTACCTGTTTCTCCTTCTCCTGCATGGAGATTGCAAGAATTCCCTTCTTGTAAAGGGCTAAACTGCAAATTTTCAGTGTTCTGAAAACTTTGTTTAGACCCTTTAGTCTTGCTGTGAATCTTAGTGTCAGTTGCAGATGGTGATCCTGCGGCCTGAAGGGTTACAATAGGATTTCTTGTAGAAACGATTCGGGGTCCTACTGATGACTGAGACTCATCTTTCCTTATGATTTCGTCAATGAAGGTTGATCATCCAAGGGTCACCGATCCCTTGGGTTTTTTAGATTTGGGCGGAGGAATTAAATCTTTTTCTACTCTTTTCTTCTTAGTCATTCACACAGAAATTCAAACATTTATTTCTACTTTAATTCCTACGCAATTTTGCTGAAAAGCAGGTAAGGGAGCAAGCACTTTACTTACTCGTATGCAGGTTCTTACCTTCCGTTTTTAATACCCAATTCTTTCACAGCAAACAAACATCCAACATCTATTTCTACTTCAATTCCTATGCAATTGTGCTGAAAAGCGGGCGAGGGAGCAAGCACTTTACTTGCTCGTATGCAGGTTCTTATCTTCTGTTTTTAATACCCAATTCTTTCACAACAAACAATTATCAAACATACATCACCTTCTGTGAAATGGAAACACTCTACCCGACAACAACGCCATTATGTTGGGCGCATATAAGGTGTCTTTTAGAACTCTTAAATTCCTCACATTAATTATCAACCTGCATAAGTCTTTTTGTTTCAAGACTGTACACAATATGTGCAAGTGATGAAAATCATTATATCTATAGAGAGTAATGCTTTAAGATATCTTATTGATTTCAATACAAGAGTAAACGGATCAAACCATAACTATCAAACTTGTAACTTCAAGGAAAGTAACCTATTCAAGCACCAAAACTCAATCTTAATTAAAAATCTCTAATTTCAATTACATCAGCCGAGTGCATCGTAGTGATAACAGAGCTCTTTCAGCTGAATCTAAACTTTTGCATAAAAGTAATACACCTGATCTAATCAATAACACTCTGGATTTCAATTAACAAGAAATGATTCTTAAATCAATCTACGACATAAATAAATGAAGCCAATCAACAGAAATAAGAATTAATGCAATGAATACACAAACTCAAAACTAGTGAACATAAATCAATCGTAAAGATATAAAATAGAGTAATTAAACTTGCAGTAAAAGAAAAGTAAACTATAAAATAGGGAACAACAGTGAAATCCACCAGTGACCAGGCCCAAGCCGCCAGTGATTATTGCTTAATTACTTCAGAATATTGTGAATAAACAACAACACGAATTATATATTATTCATCAAATCCAAATGTCATTAAAGCATGATGTATCCTTCAGAATAACACTCTGTATATTACAATTGAAGTAAAAGGGCGAAAAGTGCCGTTCTTCTATTCTATTTGTTCTTCCCCTCTTATAGTCAAAGAGGAAAAGAGATAAATGTGATTCCTCAGGATCAGGAGATCCTGAGGGATCGTGAGGAATTCGCAACCAAATACTATTTATCAGACAGTCTTCCATCTTGCGCTGATCCTCATGATTCTCTTCTCGATTAACCGCACAAGACACACTCTTTTCTCCATGTTTAGCCTTTGCTGTTCAATAGTTTGAACAATAGTTGTCCCATTCACTAATCTCTGCATAAAAAGCAATGAAAGTTAGCATCAAAAGTAGTTTCGTTCACTTTCTATAGAAATTCTATCAAAACCTTATTACATCATGGCACAAATGCATAAAAGAGAGGAAAAAGATAATGTAATAAAGGGTAAATTTATACCTATTGCACGGCCCAACACAATGCTCGAAGGCCACAAAGATATTTTCTCATGCTAAGTCAACTCAAGCTAGGTTCTACTCCAGCAAGGAGCATTGTAACAAGGTTACAAAGATATACAGTCACAACATACATCAATATCACTTCATAAGGAGAACATAATGCCACATCTCGGGTGGACATCATGACAGTGCTCTCAAAATTCTTGATTTTAGTTCCATGTCCTCATAGTGAAGGAATCAAATAATCTCAACATATCATAAAATGCAGTAGTGCTTGGTGTTGAACAATGCAAGGAAGTCTCAAGAAAGGTTCTGGAACTCTATTGAACCAGGCAGCTCAAGCAAGAATTTCATTGAAGGAGATCATTCAAGAAAGCATCAAGGTGAATATTTCATGTTCACATGACAAGTAAGTATCTTTTCATTCTATATTCAAGTTTGGTTAAATGACTTCATGATTGCAAGGACATCTATGAATTGGATGGGTTATCAAGATTCCTTGCATGAAGAAGGAGAATAGACATAGTCCACTAAGTAGTTGAATTCATCAAAAGGTCTCCTATGAATTTATGAAAAGGGATATTTGTGAAAGATTCCCTCTTATAGAAAATTGGAGACATCAAAGTGATGTAGATGATAAACTCATTCTCTTAAGGTGCAATAAAGAAGTTCAAATGAAATCTGATCTACATGAAAGTAAAAAGGCATCAAAGGATGTAGGATATCTTCACAAGGTCTTATATATAAGATCTAGGAATGAAGACAACCATCATTGATGCACTAGCAAGAAAAGGAAGGCAAGGTTGGTCCTCAAGCAAGACAAAATAAGTATAGTTATGTTATGAAACCAGCTCAAGAAAAGATAGAGAAGATAGATCAACGCCTTAGAATTCAGCCTCTTCGAGGGGGCAACCTCCTTTACATTACATAAATGAACAATTCTTTGATGATACAAATGACAAAACCTCTTTCTATATATAGGAGTCTAAGGAGTCACAATATAATCCAGCCGAACTAACAATAATAATATAAAGCCACAAAAATAATAATAGAGGGATTCTATGGGGCACAGAAATAACAACATGGGGGTAATAGGGGCACAACAATATAAATAAGGGGTATAACTACAATAGTAATGGGGTAATCACTAGTATTATAGGGACCCAACATGCCCCTCTCCTTTAAAAAAGTGTTGTCCTCAACGCTTGAGTAGTTATGGATACTTCTGCATAAAATTCTCATCCTCCCATGTGGAATCTTCAGCGGATAAGTTCTTCCACTTGATAAGATACTCTGAAATTGCTCGATTTCGTAGCTGTCGAGTTCTTGTTTCTGTGACTGCTTCTGGTTCCAATATAATTTTTCCTTCCTCATCAAGTCCTGGCAATATTGTTTGCACTGGGAGCTTGTCGCCTATAACCTTCTTTAAACATGAAACATGGAAAACTGGGTGCAATCGAGAAGCTGCAGGAAGCTCCAATTTGTATGCCATAGTACCAATCTTTTGCAACACCTTGTAAGGACCATAATACTTTGGTGATAATTTATTATCCTTCTTAGCTTGCTTTAGGGACATTTGCTTATATGGTTGTAGCTGTAGGAATACCCAATCACCTACATCAAAACTTCTTTCACTGCGATGTTGATCTGCCTGTCGTTTCATTCTATTTTGTGCCAACATGAGGTTATCCTTTAAGAGTTGGAGGACTTGTTGTTGATGTTCGATGTGATGTTCCACTGCCTGAACCTTAGAATTTTCTCTTAAATATGATGTGATGGATGGTGGTTGATACTCATAAAGTGCCATAAATGGGGTCATTTTTGTTGCTGTATGGAAGGAAGTGTTATACCACCATTCAGCCAGAGGCAACCATTTGACCCATTGTGTCTATTTATCAGATACAAAGCAACGCAGATATCCTTCCAAACATTTGTTTACTATCTCAGTTTTCCCATCAGATTGAGGATGATAAGATG
The DNA here is from genome assembly GCA_031772625.1 of Pinus tabuliformis. NCBI lineage: Eukaryota > Viridiplantae > Streptophyta > Pinopsida > Pinales > Pinaceae > Pinus > Pinus tabuliformis. Next base: position 956,872,530 of record CM062817.1, read on the forward strand.
AGCTATGAGCTAATTGAGTACCAAGACAAGAAAATAATTCTGTCCAAAAATTTCCAGTGAAAATGGGATCTCTGTCACTTACAATAATCTTTGGGTTTCCATGTAGCTTTTGAATTGTTTCCATAAATGCAGTGGAAACTGTATTGGCTTTAAATGGATGTGATAATGCACAAAAATGTGCATACTTGGTAAGTCTGTCAACTACCACCATGATGACACTCTTTCCCTCAAACTTGGGTAAACCTGTGATAAAATCCATTGAAACCTCCTCTCAACATTGGCTTGGAATGGATAAAGGTTGTAATAGACCCGATGTCTTAATTGTTTCAACTTTATTTTGTTGGAAAACCAAACATTCCGCCACAAACTTTTGAATATCTGATTTAAGGCCATCCCAAAAAAATTCCTTCTTAACCCTGTGGTAAGTTTTTAAAAATCCCGAGTGCCCTCCTAAGGGAGAAGTGTGCAATTCCATAAGAATCTTTTGTTTTAGCTGGGAATTCTTACAGAGGTATAAGCGATCTTTGTACCATAATGAATCATTTTGCTAGCTAAATGTATCAGACGTACTGGAATCTTGTTGTAGCTTTCAAATAAGTGCCCACACTTCTTCATCATTCTTCTGTTCCTCCCTTGCTTCGTTTATCCAATCTGGTTGGATAATAGAAATGGCGCACAACAATGCTTCCACATCCTCATCCTTTCTTGAGAGTGCATCTGCCACCACATTTTGCTTCCCTTTTTTGTAGATGATTTCAAAGTCATAACCCAACATCTTTGTGACCCACTTTTGTTGCTCTTCAGAGGATAATCTTTGTTCTAAAAAGTATTTAAGGCTATCATGATCCGTTTTTACCTTGAAGTGTCTTCCCATTAGGTAGGGTCGCCATTTCTTAAATGCATGGAGTATTGCCAACATTTCCTTCTCATAAATAGCTTTGCTTAAAAACTTTCCCTTGATTGGACGACTTTCAAAAGCAAGGTCTTTCATCTTGCATTAAAACAACACCAATTCCATTTCCTGAAGCATCACATTCCACAATAAAGGTTTTTGTGAAGTCCGGTGTAGCTAAGACCGCTGCTTGGCACATTGCCTCTTTAAGATGTTCAAAGGCCTTTGTTGCTTCCGGAGTCCATGAAAATGCATCTTTCTTCAATAATGTTGTTAGAGGTGCTGCTATTCTCCCATAATTCTTAACAAACTTGCGATAATACCCTGTCAACCCAAGAAATCCTCGCAGATGCTTTATGGATGTGGGGATTTTCCATTCCTTAATGGCTTTAATTTTTCTAGGGTCTACCTTAACTCCTTCATGAGATACAATATGACCCAAATATTCCACCTCCTGGACTCCAAAGAAACATTTGGATCTTTTTGCATACAATTGTTTCTCCTCCAATAGTTGTAGCACCCTGTCAACATGTTCAACATGATCCTTCCAAGACTTGCTCTAGATTAGTATATCATCAAAGAATACTAACACAAATTTTCTAAGGAATGGTTTGAAAGTTGAATTCATGAAACCTTGAAATGTTGAAGGTGCATTAATAAGGCCAAAAGGCATGACCAAAAATTCATAATGACCCTCATGAGTTCTAAATGTCGTTTTCGGAATGTCTTCAATCTTCATTTTGATTTGATGATATCCTGAACGAAGATCCAACTTGGTGAAGTAAATTGATCCATGCAATTCATCCAGTAATTCATCAATGACAGGAATGGGGAACTTATCTTTAATAGTGAGCTTGTTTAGCTCCCTATAATCTGGACACATGCGCCATGATCCATCCTTCTTGTGCACCAATACTACTGGTGCAGAGAAAGAACTTTGACTTGGTTGAATTATACCAGCCTCTAGCATTTTTGCAACCATACGTTCAATTTCACTTTTTTGGATATAGGGATATCTGTACGGCCTGATGTTTGGAGGAACACTTCCTGGAATCAGATGAATAGCATGATCATGATCACGCATAGGTGGGAGACCTTTAGGAGTCTCAAATACCTTGGAATGATGGTCCAGGACTTTTTGGAGATCTAGAGAAATAGATGATTCCGATGTGGAAACATCTAGCGAACATAATTGCGCAATTACACCTCTTTGCTCCTTTTTTAGAAGCTTTCTCATACCATTAGAGCTGATTATCTTTCTTGGTTTCCCTACAATACCCCTTAATTCAACTTCCTTTCCTTCCATAGAAAATTTGATGAAAAGTTCTTGAAAATTAAAAGCTATTGTACCCAAGGATTGTAGCCATTGGACTCCTAGTACAACATCAGCACCTCCCATTGGAATGGAAAGCATTGGGCTAGTCAATACACATTCTCCCATGGATAGCTTGATATTATGGCACCTTCCAAAGCAATTTATTGTTCCTCCATTTGCAATCATCACTTGACACTCTGGTGCTGGATATAGGAAGCAATTCAATTCTTTTGCTACCCTACAATGAATAAAATTGTGGGTGCTTCCTGAATCAATCAACACTATTACCTTTTTCTTCTTGATTTGTCCTTCTATCTTGATGGTTTGAAGAGTGGTAATTCCCAGCAATGCATTACAAGATATGGTCGGAGTTATTTGTTCTTCATCTAGGCTTTGTTCCTGGAGTATATCTTCTTCTTTTGACCTTTCTTGCTCCTTTTCTTCTTCCTCTTCACAATCTATGTAGAATAATTTCTTCTCAGCACACTTATGACCTTTAGTGTATTTTCTATCACAACTGTAACAAAGCCCTTTTTCTCTTTTTTCTTCCAATTGTTGTGGTGTCAACCTTATAGGTTGTGGAAGACTAGGGGCAACAACACTTCCGTCTTTATAGTTGTGAGTGGTATGCTTCCTGGTTGCCATAATTTTGCTTTCCATTCTTCTTTCTAACCTGAATGCCTTCTCTAATGAATCAGGTTCCCAAAGGCGAACATCATTTTGGATATTATCCTTTAAAGACCCTATGAACACATCAATCCTATGCTCCTCTGGAATATCTTTTACCCTTATGTTCAATTTTTGGAACTCCTCAATGTGCTCCATTACTGAACCCTTTTGTTTGAGACTTATCAATTGGCTAAAAAAAGTGTTGCTTTTTGTATCTTCATAATGTGCTATCAATTTTTCCGTAAAAATTGACCAAGTGATAAATTTTTTACGAGAGCAAAGCCATTGATACCATACAAACTGATTTGGTTCCAAATATACAGTTGCCATACGTACCTTTTGTGTGTTTTGCACATTATTGAGATCGAAGAACTGCTACATCTGTAATATCCATGTGGCGGGATCCTTGCCATCAAACTTCCTCATATCGATTTTTGGAATATGGTGGGTCTTCGATCCAAAATTAGCATCTATGGAATCATGATTAACATTACTTGTGTTCACATCATGAGTTTCCTTTACAACCTTTTCACCATTAGTAAGTATTTCTTGTAGAAAATTTGTCAAATCTGCCTTCAAATATGCCATGTATGTCTTCAAATCTGTCTTCAAATCTGTCTTCAAATATGTCTTCAAATCATTCATCTTAGCTTCTATGCCCTTTATCTTAGATTCCACGCCATTTATCTTAGATTCCACGCCACTTATCTTAGCTTCTGTTAGCTTTTGTGAGCGTGACATTTGTTGCACTTGTTCTTGTAATTTTGATATATCATGTAGCATTTCTTCCTCTTCTTCATGAGTCATGCTCGAGCTTTCGGTTCCTTACTAGGTCTTTGCATTTTCTTTCCTCGGGGCATCAGTTACCGATAATAATGCTTTACTATTCCCTTTGAATTCCGTTAAACCAAGCTTACACAAAAATTTAAAAAAAAAACTACACACCTTTTTTCACTTTATAGAAGCCTGATATTGAATTTGATGTATCTCTGTAATTTCGGATCATCTAGTTCTAAAATTGCGAACTGTAGTAGCCTTTTGCGTCCTCTTTCCAATACCACAAGTCTGACCCAAATTGGATTCTCCAAGGAAGAGTTATGTGAAATCTCCCACAGTGACTTGCTTTTAGACTAGTTCAGTAGAGCGAACTTGTACGATGTGCCACGAGTCACTTTTTCAACCTTTGAATCTGAAACACACATGCACGAAACTACAGTCCGTTCTCTTTCTGTAACTTCTTACGAAATTTCAATCCGATCCCCAGAGAGAAAGTTATGACGATTTTCCCCAGGTCACCTGTTTTGAATGTAATTCAGGAGTCTGCAAAAAGACCAACTTCCTCAGATCATATCTCTGCAAATATCTCGTGAAAAGCTCTGAAATTAGGACCCAAGGTTCAGCACGATTTCTTCTCAAATGGGTTTTTTTTGCGACTTTTGAAACATCACAGAAAAAAGTTATAGCGAAAATGCCACGATGACCTGTTTGGAGCAGCGAAACCCTAGAATCCAAAGCTCTGATACCAAATGTTATGAAACCAGCTCAAGAAAAAATAGAAAAGATAGATCAACGCCTTAGAATTCAGCCTCTTCGAGGGGGAAACCTCCTTTACATTACATAAATGAACAATTCTTTGATGATACAAATGACAAAACCTCCTTTATATATATAGGAGTCTAAGGAGTCACAATATAATCCAGCCGACCTAACAATAATAATATAAAGCCACAAAAATAACAATAGAGGGATTCTATGGGGCACAGAAATAACAACATGGGGGTAATAGGGGCACAACAATATAAATAAGGGGTATAACTACAATAGTAATGGGGTAATCACTAGTATTATAGGGACCCAACAAGTTAAGATTCAATGCTATAGAAAGATTTTGGAAGCTCATATCACTGAAAGATGGAGGAAGCTGAAGAAAAGGGCCAAGGAAAGAGGGAGTAACAAATCTCTCCTATGAGTAAGATAGTATCCCTCACAAAAATGTCATATCATAAGCTCCTAGATCTTGTGATTATGATAATAAGATGCATCATGGAATCATGGAAGCATTAGAATTAAGAACTCTTGACATCACCATGAGAATCATGAAGGACAAAATGGACAAAATCCATGGCAGTCAAACATGAAGGATCTAGCTCTTGGGAATCTCATTGAACATTGAAGGAAAGACATATGTCATCCAGAACAAGGCTCGTCATCCATCAAGGTAAAAAGGAAACATCAGCCAGATGGGGATATGCAAGATCCACAAGGTTCTTTGATGGAATCCTCATCAAAGGGCTCACTAATCTAGAGAGGAAGCAAGTGTTTCACAAGAACTCCAACTTATGGAATTCATGGGATGATGGTGCGATGACATGAAATAGATCAAGGGATTGAAGTCTTTTCAAACAAGGAAGTTGTTAGAAGAAGCCTAGATGGCCTAAAGGTAAAATGAGGTATGTATGCTTGTATTTAATATTATAATGCCATGTCATATGGTTGCAGGTAACATGGATCATTACTTCTATATTGAGAAGCATGATTAAGAGAAAAATGATCTTCTCCTCTGAAAGAATGCAGGAAGGCATAAGTCACACTAGATGAAATCAACATAATATGTCCTCATATGAAATATGAGGTAGTTGACTAAGAAACTCTAATTGAAAGCTCCTGGAAATGGAATGTGTGAGGAAGGAAGAGATCATGAGATATGCAACCATGATGAAGGCGATCAACATCCAAAAGAGCAAGAAGATTTGACTAGGAAATCTCCTCGAAAGATATGAAGACTCTGATGAATGTTTGAAAAAGATGAAGACCCTTGACAATGGATATCTTTGGCAGATGTGTCAACATGTATGCAAGATGTTAATACCTACAAGGAAGATGTCATGATGAAGAGCCATCTTGAAATGTACAATTTGATTTAATGTTATGTTTTGATTTCATGAATAATACCTGGATGAGTTCATTTAGGGCTACTGGCACAAGAGTTGTAAGTACAGGTACTACTATCATTCATGTGTTGGATGGAAATTCATGAAAGAAACATGATGAGGAAGAAGTAGCCATATGAAGATGGTTCTAGATATTTACCAAGAAGGCCACTTTCCATTAAGAAAGGAATGGCATGACAAATTAAGAAGGAAAGTGATCGATGGTCGCTGCCCTACAAGGAAGAAGCTCAACTAAATTTCATGACATCAAGGAGAGAAGTTGATCAAGCAGCTGAAGGACCCAAAAAGAAAAAGTTTTTGATATATAGAAGAGTCTCTAGCTAAGAGGGAGCTCTGACAGGTCCCTGATCAAGAGGGAGTTTGAATTAAGATCACTGATGATTACAGAGGAGTGGAAATTGTGGTTTTCCATGTCATGTGTCATGCACTAGACCAAGACTAACAACCATAAGTCTAGATGAAGGCCATGAATGAAAATGTAAACACATGATAGACACAAAATTTGTGTCTTCACTTGGGAAGAAAGGATCAGAGGATTGGGTAATCATCTGGCATCCAATACTCTTTGAGGATGTGTAGGTCATCCAAGATAAGAGTAGGCAAGATGATCAATATTCTTTGAGGGCTAGGAACCCAAGATAAGAATAGTCCTAGAAGGTCATACTCAAGGAACACCCGAGTGGGTATGTACCTTGAGAGACAATGATGAAGATGTCTATAAATTGGTCTCTCCAGCATTGTAGCTCATGGTCTTGTGGAGAGATGGAGTTGTTAGTCAAGGCCTTGCACTATGACAATGATGATAGATATGATGCTATACAGATGGGATTACCAATCTGATTCTTCTTATGAGAAATTATTCAAATTGAGAATAAACAAGTACCATTGTAAATACCTCCCTAGTTAAAAGGGAGTGTTGAGGAAAAATATAACTAGGTTCGGTATTTGCCAATGTAATTTTGATCTTTGTACTTGTCAAGAAAAAGAGATATTATTTTTATATGAATGAGTTTCTTGCTCATTCCATAGGTCTAGGAAATTCAAAGAGTCAATATTATGTTGAATATCTCTTTATGAGCATTTATGTAATGTACATGGGTCAACCTAGTGTCAAGAAGCCCTCCAAGACAAGCACTATTCTTCAACAAAGAACACTACAAGCAAAACGATGAAGAGAAAATCATGTCAACATGCAAAAATGAATTAAACAACTAAAAGATGACATGTCGGCTCATATAAATGACACAACAATTCACTTGGTCATGTCGGCTCAAATATAGGGTCAAACCATTATAAATAGGCGTGTAAAGTTCAGATTTACAGTCAGATAATTTCAGATATCTCTGCAACTTCATAGGTGCAGGAACCCACATTCCTTTGTGATATCGGATGGGTACAAGATTGAGTTTCTGTGTGTAACAGTAAGGATCAGACTTCGGATGGAAAACCTCATAGTAATCTCGGATGGGTGCCATTGAAATGGTTACAGTGTCGGCATAGGTAAAATGATAGGACTTTGTCTCAGCATGCTAGATAGTATCATGAAAGCATCGGTATAGGAAGAAAACGCAGTCACAAAATCTCGACATAACCAGTGATGACAAGGATCTCAGGGATCCCACAATAGCATACACAGTCTCGGCATAAGTATGATAGAAGGATCTCACAGTGATTCACTTATCTCGACATACATTAAGGTGCAGTCATGATCCTATCATAGTCATGATCTCATTCTTGATGGAGACATAGTCACAAAGGCTATGATCTCAGTGAAGGTACAATTATGATAAGACTGTCATGATGTCGATGGATTTACATGCAGCTCTCCTATACATATCACATTATGAAGATCTCATTGATGAAGACCTCGATGATGGTGCAACAATGATGATGATCTCAGTAGTAACAAAGGAAGAGGATTGGAGTCTTGGTCTTGGAGTGGCATAGAGGGTTAAGTATAATCGTCTTGGTGTTCATCAATTAGAATCTCTATAAGAAGAATTATGTGTGGTTTTTCCTCTCCAAGAGGGAGAGGTTTTGGCCCTAGCAAAATGCCAACTTCTTGTGTTCTTGTCTCTTTGTTTTGGTAGCAGTTTGATGAAGTAAACACACACACTCATAATAAGAAGAAGATCAAGATAAGATAACTAGTAAAAGAATTTCACAAATTGTTATCAACTATAGAAGAATCTATCTAATTCTAACAACTTGTTGTGGCCACCAACAACCCCCCTCCTTATTTAGTATTAGCAATAACACTAGGTAAGTGGGGACCCTTAGTAAAAATTCAAAAATTCAATTAAAACTCATGTATTTTACTCCTTAAGAAAACATCGCATCGTGCGAAGAATGATAGGACATTTCCTTATGGGTAAAATGATAAAATGCGAGAGTGCGATGCGAATTCCATCACATCACATGCATTAAGAAACGCTCACATTGGAAAACTTTAAAAAATCGCCGATAGCCGATATGCGATATCGCATATCGCAATGTCGCATGAAAAATAGGTAACCATTTAACGATTGTAGCGATCTGCGATCTTCGGTTTTGCGATAAGCGCGATCGAACAACCCTGCGATAACACATCTTAATGAAATGTGTAATAATGCGATAATGTGATACTGCGATGATGCAATGCTGCGATGCAAACCGCAGAAACTTTCCATCGCAGATTTTCCCCGGCTCAACATTCAAGAAAAGCTGTCCATAAACCAAAAATTGGATACACGCTTTAATGATAATTAATGAATGATATGCCAAGTGTTGATGGAAGACGGTTTTGTGTTTTTCGAAGAGTCAGTTCACGTCAGGTGGCATGTTTTGTACATCCGTAGAGCTTAAAGCTTTCTTATCAAGTTTTATTATCATTACTCTCTCCTCATGTGTGAACTGCAAGAACGAAAAAATAGGGGTAATACGAAGCAATGTGCAGGAAGCCATAAAGGAAAAGGGTAAAGCTCCAATGTTCAGAGACAGAGAAGAGATGCCCTCATAAACGGATATCGCATGCAACAGAGCTGAAAATTCACAGAGCGCTGCTGAGCTATCCATTACAGATATTTCATTCACGACCATGGTTGAATGAGTAGTTGGACAATGTTGATATCAACAGGCAGTTTAAACGCTCAAGGTCAGAAGCTCACGAAAGTAGTATGTTTACAAAATTTTGAAGATTATACCCGGTGAAAGAAAAGGCGCTAAAGGCGAAAAAAACATCAGAAAGGCCCGGATCAAAGAACGGAGGCAGCTTCCAATGCGCGATTAGCGCCTAGCACTAATCACGCATCGCTAAGAAAATTGCTCAAAAAGCAAAGTCCCTAACTGCTCAGTCACTCGTAAGCCCGGAAAACGCAAGAAAGCAAAGGCAAAAGCAATTCGAGGATTAACCAAGTGGAACTTGGATTATTACTGGGCATACACAGTAAATCCACATAGCCAGAGGATGATTCTCGAGTATATCATCAATTTTGCTGAAAAGATGGTGCCAGCTCTTATCATTTCTATTTGCTTAGCTCAACCAAAAGCGGAAGACAGTCAGCCGACCCTACCTGGGCAAATATTGAATGCTCGCAACATTAAGGAGCAAATGCAGAAATAGTTAGATATTAGATTTAATTTTTAGAAATAGTTTTGATTAGAAAAAGGGTGGTCATTTAAACCGTATCCTGAATCTGTGTAATTAAGTTATTTAGTTAGTAGTATTTAAACCCTTCTCATGCATTTAGAGAAGGGTCCAGAAATTTATCAAAAACTTGTCCTCAGAACATGCACTTTTGCACCCTCAGAGGAGGTTTTGGTGAATGAATGGATCAAGAGTTGTTGATGTTTGCATTTGATATCTGCTACTGATGTAGCACTTCTGTACTCTTAGTATATGTTAGAGCAAGGAGAGATAAATCATTGTTGCTTGAAGCTTATGAGTAGGACCAGTCATAAATGGTACTTTTATCTCTTGACCATTTATGCTTATATGTTAAAGTGATATACAGTTTTTTGTTGTTTATATATTATTGCATGAATGCTTGAGTTATCATTTGGCACTTTTGTACAGTGGTAGCTATCTATTTGTGTTTAATGTATGAATTTCTCATTATGCGATATGCTGTTCACAACTATTTTGTCTAACTTTTTATGTGAAGTGGTTCATCTTAATTGATTTCCTTTCTTATAATCGCTGAATGATCTTTATTACCAGTTGTTATTTGAAATTTCTTTAGATCGCATAATAGAATAATTACATCCCGGGTTAGCATAGATTTAGATGTGTTGTTTATTAGATTACAATAGCATAGAATTAGATTAAAGTTTGAATTAGAATAGCTTAGATAGGAACTGTTAGATCAGCAACATCCAATTCTACACACACACTCATAGATTGGGAAACTGGTCCCATTATCCCTAGTCGGACCTGCTATACCAAACGGATAAGGAGCTGCCAACCAAGGTCCAGACTGGGCGGGTATCCCCCTTGTTGTCGACCCGATTTTCGGGGCTTCAACACAACCCTAGATTCTTCAACAAGGTCTTCTCATTCCTATAAAAGGAATATACCCAAGCTTCCTCTTAACAAGGGACTTATTATCAACAACAACTCTCTTCGGTGGAGATACTATCAGTTTCTTTTAGGGCTCCTTCTTTCGGCATCATGCCATGAACTTTAGCTTCTTCATCAGGGAGCCTTCTTCCTCTTTGTAGGGCATTGGCCATCTTCTTCATCACTTCCCTTCATCGTGTTCAAGGAATAATCATGTCATCCTTCTCTTCATTGGAAAGTGATCTTCTAGTCATTAGAGAAATTTTGAGGTCTAAAATGTGCCTCCTAAGGAATATTATAAAATAATAGTGGAAATAATAAAAAAAAGATTAGATCGCGTCATCAAATTTTAGAGGCAAAAAAAGGAAAAACTACATTTTCAACTCATATTTTCAACTTATATCCTTACGGTTTTACTCAAATTTCAAGAGGGGGCACTCATTGGATGCAAAATTTAATTCCTCATCCAAGGAGTGTTCCTTAGATGAGGAATTAAATTATGCATCCAAATGAGTGCTCCAGTTCAAAATTTGAGTAAAACTGTAAGGAGATAAGTTGAAAAAGTTTTTTTATTATTATATATTTTTACTTTTTTACTCCAAAAGTGGTGAATAATCCCCCATGGTTGATATCATCATCTTTAATCCTATTGGTTCTTATAAAGTTGATTTTGGTTGTACATTATTGTTTTGAGGCCCATTTTAGACTTAAAAATTTCTCTAATGCCACATCTGTCTATCTTCCATATAGCTACCTCTTCCAAGTCATGTTTCTTTTAGGGTTCTCTATCCAATCTCATGAATACTAGATGTAGGTGACTTCTACAACCCTCTTCTAGTAGCCCTATTTCAACCCAACCAAATGTTTTCAAAAATCAAAATGAACATTAAATCAAAGTTACCTTTTTATGAAGGCATTTCATCATGATATCCTCTTCTTGCATCAATATCCTTTCACATATTGTCTGAATCCATCTCCAAGACATACCGTTACCAAGTTTTTCTTCTTCCAATGTATCATGCTCTTCATATATTTCTTCATAGAGATGTCATAGCTAATCATTCTAGTTATTAGATGTTGATCACTTATCTTTGGCAATAGATACATATTCTCACGAACTCTTCTTTTACCATTCTTCGCATATTGCTTTCTCGGGATCTTTCATAGTTTCTTTATCATAGGGACCATATTTTCCAACTACCTCATATTCTCCATGAGGTCATATTATGTTGATTTCATCTTGTCAATGTGTAGAAGAGTTCAAGGAACATTGTCTACTTGCCTTTATGCATCATTGTAATGGAAGAATTTTATTCTTCTTCAATCATGCTCATGAGATAGAGCATTCAACCATGTGATTTGCAATTACATGATGACATGACTTTTATCTATCTATTACCAAATATATGCATACCTTTTCCTTCATGTGATCATCTAGAATTCATTCCAACAACTTCTTTTCCTTTCTTGAATATGAAAGTACTTCAATCGACTTGACATGTTGCATTCCTTCGTCACCATACCATCATCATTCTAACCAGTGGATCCCACACAAGATGGAATGTAGACTTTCTATGAGACACTTGATTCTTCTAAGTAGAGTTGAACCTTCTAATGAAGACTCCAATGGAGGACCTTGATGATCCTCATTCTGTAAATGCTTCTTCCTAATGATGATGTATGATGATTTCTTTATCTTCTATCTTGGTATATGACTTTCTGTTGTAGCTACTATAACCACCCTCCAAAATCTTGTGCATGCTTTGATTTTGGAGCCTCCTCTCTGTCCACAGGAGCTTGTCTTTTACTGATGTCAAGTATTCATGTCATGATCAAGACTTATCTTTTCATGTCGTGCTTGTGTTGTTTTGATCTCAGTTTTATATCTTCCTGACACAAGCGATCTCTTGACTTGATTTTTCAGCATTGTCGACCTTCCTTCCATAAATTGTGCAATCTTGGAAGGTAGGCCAACCCTGATAATCTGAATTGTGCAATCCAAGCAGGCATTGCAACCTTGAGTTCATAAATTGTGCAATTTTGGGAGACAACCCAACCTTAAGCTCAAAAACGATGCAATTCACTGAGACAAGAAGTTGGCGCAATGGTTGGAAATTACTCAATCCTTCTTGGAAATGTGAATGGTTGGTTTCCTGAAAAAAAGAAAAAAAAATAAAAAAGAAAAGAGTAAAAGTCAATCCCTAGAAAATATGGAGTGGATAATTAGTTTCCCGAAGGATGATACAAGTTGCTATTTTTGGATTTTCTGACACGTGTCGCTTTTTTCCTTGATTTTAGGCACATGTGTCATAAACCCTAATCAATATAGATCTATATAATATATGCCCCTAGATCTCATTTCTACATTTGATCTTAGATCTCTAGACTTCCCAAGGAGATCAAGGAACCTTCAGTGGAGTTTGCGATGCTTTTCCAGGTGAGTTTTTCTTTTGTCATATGTTGTCATTTTTTTTCTATTTATTTTCGTCGTTTCTCTTCTATGAGTGTTGTTTTTCTTGATTATTTTCATTTTTATTGGCCTTTCAACTTATATTAGCATGTACAAGTGTTGGTTCAGTTCGTCGTTTTCCTTTTACAAGTGTCGCATCAAATTTTTTGTTTTTTCCCATTAGTAGTCGTCGTTTCAACAACTTCCTATGCATGTTTGTTTTTCCTTTTGCATGTTGATCTTTTGCACTTAATATTCACTGATTTATCTTTCCTTAGTTAGATCTACACTCTAACTTACACTATCATTCAAATCTGCCACTGTCCCATCCTCTTTCGGGGTAGATATACCCTTCACTTGGCTAGCATTACCCTTGCTCAGCAGAGCATTGTGCAAGTCCAACACTCGAGCCTCAAGTTTGGCCTCTAAGACTATGCAATGCGAAATACCTAGCTTGCCCAACTGTGCATTGCACAGTTTCAGGGCTCAAGCCTCACCCTTGGCCACTGATACTTCACAATGTGCAATCTCTCCCTCAGTCTACCTAAGCTGATACTATGCATTGTGCAGTCTCAAGCCTCAGATTGCTTCCCTGGCTGCTGAGACAATGTATTTCATTCAGCTAGTCCCTTCCCCTAGCTTAGTAATTGTGCAATTCTTCCCTTTAGTCTTGTGGTTGTTGCCATGATCTTTCTTTGTGAGTCATTTTGTTGAAGCAAATTCATGTTTTCCATGAGTGATTTTTCCTTCTACAGATATTGCAGTTGTTGAGAACTCATCTTCATCAGTCACTATCATCATGGCACCAAATAGATCTACTTCAAAGGACACCACATAAAGAAGTATTGGGGAGGTAATTGAGAGTACTCCAATGAACTTGCCAGTTTTTGCAGATACTCAACTATTCATAGAGAAAGATTCAGACATCATATGGAATAAAGTAAATGAGGCATTCTCAACAAGAAGCTTCAAAGCAGATCTTGAGGATCGACAGGTGTATGTCAATGTCCAAAGGTCAGGGTTATACAAGGTTGCATGCAAGTACTCAACTTTCCCATGTGCATATATTGTCAGTTGCATAATTTATCACATAGATTCCAAGACTATGACTCTTAACAGTGCCATTGGACACACGCTTGCCTCTTTTCTAGCACAATATTACCATCTTGTGTATCATTCGCCAGAGTCAGAATCACTCATGGATTCTTACTTCTATGTAGCCACCAACTACTTAAGCGCAAAGGAGGTTGTCAAAGGCTGGGTGAAAGAGCCAGCAATGTTCCGTCAGACACCCACTAACACCTACAAGGAAAAATCTCTCAGGAAGGATTATCAGTACTTGATAGTCCTATGTTGTGAGATCTATGGTTAGCAGAGTACTGAGACCTTCCCCAAAGGGTGGGAATTCTTCATTGGACCATATTGTGAATGAAGGAAAACCATTCAACTGGTTAGAATTGTTGGCTCAACAACCGAAGATCCATGTATATAATTCCCAAAATCGTCCTAAGGGCAAGCAAGCCAGATTTTACATGTTTGCCTACCTATTCGATGCAATATGTGCTCACAATTCATTTCCAGGCATGACTTGGATCTGGACACCAAGAGAGTTTTTCGCACATATCTACGGAAAGTTGCTTTCAGAGTGCAGCCACAAAGGAGTAATGGAAAAGCTGACTGATAATTTTCTCATTCCATTGTACAAGTTGATATTCGAGGAAGATCCACCTTGCATGTCATGTGGAGCAATGGAAGCAGTGTCAGAAATAGTATATTGGTTTGCCTCACGGGATGACACTTTCCTTAGAGTGTTCGGCGGACATAAGTCACCACATCTTCTATTGAGGTATGCCACCAATAATTCTGTCATGAAAGAGCTTGCTTACCATCTTTCCACGGGGTTATCAGTAGTTCTACACATGAAGAAGAAAGTACCTTGGCTCACTCTTCCTTTGCAGATTAAATTGTACAAAATCAAGAATTTGAAATTCACAGACATCGAAGGCAAGGAGATAGAAAAATTCACATTTGTTCGTTTGGGCTTCAATCCATACAATCCTTGGAATGTTTGTAAAGACCACTGTGCAAGGATTTATTGTCAGTGGCCAAGCGAGACATTTCACAGGCCCGAGGAGGAAGTGATGAAGAATTTTTATAATGCCTCCAAGTCCCACGAACCAACAAGCTTCGCTGGAATATCACAGGTCACTCCATAGAAAGAAGTCACTTCAAAGGTAGTACCAATGGAAAGGCTCAACCCATTGTGCAAAAAGGAAAAGAGAAAAGTTGCGCACATTCCAGTGGAAGAGCAAAGCCGCAAGATGAAAGTAGATAAAATCATCTTGAAGGGGCCATAGTAGCGATGAAGAGAAGGAAGCAAAGGAAGCAGGAGGAAGATATGAAAGAGAGGGAAGAACAAGAGCATAGGATATTGGAGGAAGAAAGGAAAAGAGAAGAAGAAGAATAAAGGAAAAGAATAGAAGAAGATGTAACACAAACACAAGCCTAAGAGGAAGAGAAAAATTGGCTACCAGAAGAGGAGAGCGAATAGTTGCAGGATAAGGAGCTCACTCAAGAAATTGAGGAGTTGATTGTGATTCAAGACATGGAGGTGGAACCAGAACTATTAAACCGAGATGATGATTTGATGTCGAGCACTTAGCAGGTCACCATTCAGTGTCCCCCTCCTCGGAAAGCAAAGCAAGCTCCAAGAGAGGAAGACAAAATTGTTCCTCTTGATGAGGGTCCAGTCATGGACATGTACAATTTGACTTACGACAAGCTTCAGAAGAAGATTGTACAATAAAGGAAGAAACATTTTCGAGGCGATCTCACATCTCCTGCATTCATCTGGGAAAGGATGATTGTGACAGACACCAGAAGGAATCCAAATGTCATTGCTGCAGCCAACTTGGCCTTCACAAGTGCTACCAAGTCAAACACGAAGTATCTGATGGTAGAGAAACAATAGTTAGCAAAGAACTTATAGGCTGTGAGGAAAAAATTTGAACATCTCTGAGCAGAGGTCCAAAATGCAGCTCCCACACAAGTATATCTGGAAGAACTTAAGGAATCCATACTTGGTGAAGTATCAACATTGGGAGAAACCATAGAGAGCCTATATGAAGAGATTTTCACCATGTATAAAGCAGTTTTCTGCTTGCACGACATGCAATAGAAGTGTAAGGATAATGCCAAAGCTCTCAAGGTTGTCCATACAACCATCATTGTGGTGGATGAGTGGTCAATGCAATACAAAGGGACATCGTCCGAATTGGAGAAGAAAACAAGGCAACAGGAAGAGTTGCAGAAATCACAAGTGTGGATGATCATTCATATTAATAAACAATTTGTCATTCATTGCCAATATTCAGGCCTCATATGCACAATTTTACAACAACGTGGATTTCATGGTGAAATTGCACAAGATCCCATCAATTGGATCACTCATTGAAGCTAAAAGAAAGAATTAGGTCATGTAGGAAGTTTATGAATACTTGGACCGATTCAAAAAAATCGTTACTAAGGAAGATCTTGAAGTAAACCAGAAAAATATGTAGAAGTACATTGGTGGTCCTATCCAGGTCAATACCATGTTGCTCCTTCTAAAGAAGGAAACTCAAACCGGTTCCAAATTAGTGTACCCGAATGACATGGAGGCTAGAGTCGCTTCCAACATGTTCCCATCACACATTTTGGGGAAGTCATCACACAGTACAAAGCTTGGAACTGTCATGTGACCGAGAACCTGCAGGTTGAAGTTGCTGAGTTGGACTTTCCCCAAACTCAAGCTTGACTTTTTGTCTTATTAGGCTATCTAGTTGGCTCTACCTAATTTTGTCGTATATGGGTACGAGTATATTGTAATATTCTTTTGTAATTAATTTGTAAGTGGAATGCCAAGTGCCAATTGTGGAATGTGAAGAGTCATTGTTGTAAAGAAGTGGAAGAGTCATGAGATAATTCCAAGAGTCACAAAAGGGAGATGAATATTCACCCCTTTTCTTATAAATATGTCCTCATAACTCATGTAAAGGGATTTTGGGAGCCAATTTTTTTGTCTAGGCTTTTAAATTAGGATCAGGAGCTTGAGATTTTTGTTGAGAGCCTTGGATTCTTTGTAGCATAGAGGGAGTATATTTATTGGGAGGAGTAGGTGTAGACTTCATGTTCCACTATTGGGATTATTGATTCGTCAATGGTATACGTATGATTGGAACTTTCACTTTAATAAAAGCTCAGAGCTGACACATTTTCATGCATATGTTGTTAATATAGTAGGACTATTCTTGTTATGTTTGCAATATATGTTGTTTCACTTACGCTAACGCTTATGAACTATTTCGTTTGCATTAGTATGAATCTTATTCAATGCATGTTGTTGTATATTTTCATCATGGTTAACTTGTGAACTATTTTGCAGGCTAACTTGTGATGTCTTTTATGCTCATGTGTTCCTTTCAAGTTGCATACTATTACAGGCTTCTAAGGGGCTCACTCATTTCCCCTCGTTGTGTTCGAACCTTTCATACATTGCACTTGACCCTCTACAGAGTCACACACTTGTTCACCAAAGTCATGAATACATGACTCTATCTGTTATTGCAACCAAGGCACATCATTAAAACCCACTTATTTGGCAACCAGGTTGTATTCCATATGAGGCTCCTATTGTAAACGGTGTGAGGTCTAATTGGGACTTCATGTCGGGGAGACCCCCTAAATGTTGGCAGGTCCAGCCCTGTCAACATTTTTGGCACTAGAAGGAATCTTAGATGACAAGTTGAGCCCATGAAGTCTATTTTCACTTTCCTTATCTTCAATGGCTTCTTCCCATATCTTAACCCCGACATGTTTTTCCAAAATTGGAAATCTGAAAGTGCCCATGAGGATAATCAATGACTTGTTGAATTTGAAGTTTAATGGCGAGGGTGGAACAACCATTCTTGATCATACCACTCTCTTTCTTGAATTTGGAGCTAAACACAATATTCATTGTGAGGATGTTTCTTGTAGTTTGTTCATTCTCACATTCGAAGCACACATCAAGGAATGGTGTTACACATTTCCAGCTGCTTCTATACACTCTTTCGAACATCTTGTCAAAGAGATCTACTACACCTTTGACAGGTATGATTATAAATTTGTTTTCAAGAAAATCATGCATTTAAGAAAAGCACCTGATGAATCTCTTAACAATTTTCATGATCGCTTTATTCATTTCTATTTTGAATTTTCTGAAGATGATATTGATTGGAATTTAATGAAAGAGAATTTCAAATTTCTTGTTCATATTTCAATGAATCCAAAAGAATATGAATCTTTCGAAAGTCTCCCAACATATACTGGTTATGGAGCTCCCAAATCTGCGACGAAGGAAGTTGTTGTTCCGAGTGACTCTTCATCTTCCTCTCATCAAACAACTCCATTTACGTAGGTTGAGGTTGGAGAACTTGAGAGTCCATCTGTTGATCTCCCACCATCTTCTCCCACCTCACATATTCAAAATTTAAACGCAAGTTTGGACTGCGAATCTAATTTTTCTGGTGATGTTCTTTCTCCTTTCCCTCCATCCATTGGTTCCTTTGGTCCTCCTGATTGTGAGTTGTTGTGTTCACCAATTTCAATCGTTTCTTTTTATGTTCATGAGGATAAAATTCAGGATGGAGTTAGTGTTGACCAACCAACTTGCAATATCATTTACGATGATTATGTGTGGGATTCTATTTCTAAACAAGAATTTGCGATGCAATTTGATGTTTCTCCTTGTTGACCTCTTCCTCATTATCCTATCATCTTCCATGATTTTGTCATACCTATTGAATCTTTCAAAGTATCAGTTTCTGACCTTGTTAACTCTGATCATACTCAGAACCCATGGAATGATAGTTTCACATCTGAACATAGAGAGGGAGAATCTTCTCTTCTTGATCTTTCCAATCAATCATGTGATCATTGTGAAGAGACAGAGGGTGAAATTTCTTGTTTCAAATCTTACCTGTCTATGATTCATTGATCAAGAGGATGCCTCTGGTTTTCGATGTTGAATTTTTTTATTATGGTTGTTGTGATCTATTCATTAACTCATCTGGTCATGACTCTTATTTTTCTATTGTTGATCTTTATAAGCCACCGAATTTTTATGATTTACCATTCGATGTCTTCGAACTACTGCAAGTTGTTGAGGCACTTCAGTCCACGCTGGTGGTTATGTCAAGTTCTCGCAATCTTGAGGCCAATTCCAGTCATGATCGGAATAATGCTTTGTCTTTCAAAGATCCTCATCATTTGGTCGAACAAATTTAAAATCAATCATTCCACAATCTTCGCACCCTCCATCTGTTTTGCATGATGTTATTGCTCAATAATTGGAGGAAGCATACCTGGCAAGCTTGTTTGGGAAGCATAAGTTTTTCACTTTCTTTATGTTTTCCGAGTTTAGAATTTAGAAAGGATGCTCATGCATGTTACCATGTTGTGATGCGTACAAACACCACAATGCATCTACAGAAGGTTTTTCCTGTGCTTTTCTATCATATTTTTCTGTATGCGTTTTCATTCTTCGAATGTCAAGGCATGTATTGATTTATCCTTTTTGTTTGTTGTTATGCTCGAATATATTTCTTAATATGGATTACCTCGCCTATATAGGTCAGCCTATCTGTTGGTGGTTACATTGGAAATTTCATTCTACGTAAGCCTATTCTATTCTCAGTTAGTTTAGGAGTAGGAGTAGTTTGTTTGTTTTATTTGTTTTCTTTTGTTTCTATTCACTCTTCGCCCTGTTCTTTTCTTTCCCTTTCATTCAGGATAGCTTCTGCATGAGACCGTGTTTGGTTTCCGAAGCAAGCATGGTAAAGTTCGAGAGGAAGTTGTGCTACTATAAATGCTTGTTTATTTTTTTATTCCCTCTCTTTGCATTTATCTTTTACCTTTAATCGATGATACCCTGATGGAAAATACATTCTTTTCGGAGAAAACCATATTGGAATCATGATGCTTAATATATAATTAGTACCACCTACTCTAATCAGTTTTTATAATTGTCCGGTTTCTTCTTGTCAACTAAGTAGAGTAGAGTAATGAGTGGAGAAAACTTTAACAAGTGAATTGTATTTCGGAGGTGTATAAATACCCTTCACTGAAGGGAAAACCTCTTCTTCTCTCAATAAGTTGGGATCTCTCTTTCGCCTCTTTAAATTAATAAGTTCCTATGCACAAATCTTTGAACAAAAATACAATATGCGAAAATAATTATAAAAGGAGAAAGAAGAGAAAGGCTTCCTTCACAGAGAGGTGAAGCAAGCAGCTCCGGTGGCCTACTATCCAAGCTCGCTGGTAGTGGAGTAGTGTTTATCCCTGAAGTGACCTCGTCAGGGTACTATCTAGGCCTGCTAGCAGCAGAGCAACACTTGAGATGAAAACCAAGACTCTAACAATCGTTTTTCACTTATGTATCTATATACTCCCCATCCCCAATAAAAAAAAAATGAGTTTGACTTGCCTTTGTTAGTGTGTCATCATTGAAGAGAATGGTAAGGATTATATATTTAACTTTATTTAAGTAAATTAGTTATGGTGATCAATGAGTTGAACAATTCTTCCTAAAGAGATAGACCTATTTTACATGAAGTAAGACCCATACAAAGAGTTGGAGTTCTACCAATGTGTTGCCAAGCATTGTAGTTTTTACAACCACCCTCCAAAACTTTGGGCATTTTGGATCCTCCATTCTGTCCATATAGTTTATATTTTACTGATGTCAAGTATTCATGCTATGATCAAGACTTGTTTTTTCATGTTGTGCTTGTGTTATTTTGATCCCAGTTTGATATCTTTCATACATAAGCTATCTCTTGACTTAAATTTGTAGCATTGTCGGTATTCCCTCTAAAAACTGCGCAATATTGGAAGCCAGGCCAACCCTAAAGATTCAAATTGCACAATCTATACAGGCAATCCATCCTTACGCTAAAAAACTACACAATTCTGGGGGATAGCCCGACCTTAAACTCGGAAATTGCGCAATTCAATGAGTCAATGAGTTGCCTAGTGTTTGGAAATTGCACAATCCTTCTTCACAATGTGAATGGTCGATTTCTCGAAAAAGAAAAAAAGAAAAAAAAAGCCAATCCCTAGAAAAGAGGGAGTGGATAATTGGTTTCCTGAAGGACGACACAAGTTGTTATTTTTGGATTTTCTGCTAAGTGTCGCTTTTTCCTTGATTTTACGCATGCACGTCATAAACCCTAATTATCCTTGATCTATATAATAGACGCCCCTAGAGCTCATTTGCACATTTGATCTTAGATCTCTAGCCTCCGCAAGGAGATCAAGGAGCCTTCGGTGGAGTTTACGGTACTTTTCTGGGTGAGTTTTACTTTTGTCGTCGTTTCTCACTTTTTCTATTGTTTTTTTGTCGTTTTGCTTCTATGAGTGTTGTTTTGATTATTTATTTTCATGGTTGTTGGCGTTTTAACTTATTTTTTGTACAAGTGTTGGTTCACTCTGTCATTTTCCTTTTACAAGTGTCGCATCAGTTTTCTTGTTTTTTCCCATTAATGGTCATCGTTTTAGCGACTTCCTATGCATGTTTGTTTTACCTTTTGCGTGTTGATATTTTTCACTTAATTTTCACTGATCTATCTTTCCTTAGTCAGATCTACACTCTAACCTGCACTATCACTGAGATATGCCACTTTCCCATCCTCTTTCCAGAAATATCTTCCCTTCACTTGTCCAGCAATTGCCTTGCTCATCTGGGCATTACACAAGTCCAAGCTCAAGCCTCAATCTTGGCATCTAGGACTATACATTGTGTAGTACTTGGCTTTCCCAACTGTGCATTGTGTAGTTCCAGGGCTCAAGCATCACCCTTGGCCACTGAGGCTGTGTAATGCGCAATCTCTCCCTTATTTTACCCAAGTTAAGACTGTGTTAGCCTACTGTTGCAACAGGGTTTCATCTTTCATGATTGACATTTTTACATGCCAAATATATCATACTTTGCAAGCTGCAGTGTTCCATATTTCCAGAAGAGACCAAAGAAAAAAGCCATGAAGTGTGCTAGTTCAAAGGCACTGCTGTATTTCAGTTTTGATGAGTTGTTCTAGTTTTGAAAAGTTTTCATTTAAGGGAAGTCCAAACAGTCTAATCTTGGCCTCCCTAGGTTTCAATTTCCTGTTTTAGAATGTAGAGAATGATATCTGTCCAAACAGTTTAATCTTGGCAGATTTGTAGATAGGTAGAGAATCAAAGGGACCCAACTGCTTAATCTAGGCCCTGGCAGAAATAAGTGCAGATTTAGATAGGAAATCATTCAAAAGAAAATTTGTAAAGCTGGGTCTGCAAGTCTAAGTGCACCCAAATCAAAAGAAGAAAAAATGTTAGGTAAGTAGGCTGGGTAGGTAGCTGTGAGGTTGCAGAATGATGATTTATGATCAATTTTGTGTTACAAAGTGTTTTATCTCTTCAGATCACAGTCGCAGACAGTTTTTCATCTGGAGGAGCTCAAGCTACACATAACTAACTTCCCCTTCTTCTCATTCCCCCAAATCACTTACTAATTTCCCAAAGAGGTCAAGATCTACTTGGTTCCTCTTAGTTCATCATTTTCCATGTCATTTTCCTTAGAGGAGATCTGCTTCGCTCAAGGATTTCATTTCTTTACAAATTCTTTTCCCCAAAATTAGCCTAAGGTCCCTTACCTTAGCGCTTGCTTATCATTTCCATATTAACTACTAACTCTAGTATATAACTCCCTATCAGTTTTCCCCCTTCCCCTACTAAAAGAATGTATATAAAACTCCCCTATGTAAATATCCCCTCCCTGGCAATATAGCCATATTTTTTCTAAGTCAGGGAAAGAATAGTCCATCAGGGGCTGTTTTTAGCCCATCCGTGTCATAGTAGGAGTTAGATGACACCTGGTCATGCTAACAACCTCTCCCATAGCCCTAAAACCCTCAAAAACCCACATTTCCACCCTTATCCTAAGTTTTTGTGCATAAACTGTTAAAACCCCGCTCATAAACCCTCAAAGAACCCACGTTTTACCCCTTATGCCAAAGTCCCAAGCGCAAATACACTAACCCGCCCGTTTTTAACCCCCATAACCCACATAAACCAAAGTTTTACCCCCCCGCCGCGCCATATTAAAATTGGAATATTCCTTGAATATTCCAACCCCTTATCCCTCCGTTGCCTCGTCCCAGCCGCCAACCGTTAGATCGCCCGCCCCATAGATCTACGGTGGGCAGGCCTTCCTGTCCCCCGACGTGCCCGAAGGTTAGCATCCAAGAGATGGGCGGTATTGCCACCGTACTCCTGCCATGTGTCGCCTTCTGGGCTGTGGCAGAGCCCCTCCCCCCAAAACCGGCCAGGCGCTAAGGCGGTGCGCCCAAAACCATTTACCACTCCTGCGCAATGACGTCATCCGCCTGCGTTGCCCTCCTGCCACTGTATCGCCGAGTCACCTGCCACGTGTCCTGCCACATCATCAGACCTGCCATACTGCCACGTCACCTCTATACGTGATGACGTCATCATGCTGACATCATCCCGCCATGTCATCATGCTGACGTCACTCGCCGTACGAGGTCCCACCTGCTGGCATCATGCTGACGTCATCATCAGTTTTGGCGCAAAGGGCGAAAATCGCACTTCGGAGCCCCGGAATCAATTTCTGAGGCAGTTTTTGATGAGCGATTTGCGCCTCATCGCTGGATAAAATAGGCCTGAATGGTGAATCTTTAGGGAATCTTTTCGTTATGCAGCCCCCAACAAGCCAGAAAGGCGCCGAATGACCCATTTTCCTCCGCGAAGCATTCAAGAAGGAGCCGAAGACACTTTTAAGGAAAATAGAGCCGAACAGCGGCCATTAAATGCTGATTTAACGCATAGCACATCAGAACAGCATCTCAATTTATTGTCAAAGAGTATCAGAGGAAGAAGAAGAGCCAAAGAGTATCAGTCAAGATTTTTTAGGGGCTCGAAGCACCTGAACATTGATGAGCCCCCCAAGAAAGTCAAATCAAGAGGCGTAAGCCCATCCTTGCCCTCAAATCACAGTTAAAGCTTTAAATGCAGACGGACAGCAAAGAAACAAAAACCCATACACATTTATTTCAGAAAGCACTACACCAAGCCACCGAGGACAACACAATTTATTCAGTTTTGATACGGCCGCCCTCAGCGCAGCCCGAGATATTTTCATGCATTTATTTCTGATAGAGTTAGGTCAATTAATTATTCTTTAGGACCTGATTAGGTCAAGTTGTAATAAAAGCAGTTGTAGAGAGTTTTTCCCTATATATACCGCCCTCTACATTGTTACAAGGGTTGGTCAATTGAGAATTTTCACTAGAGACTCGCATTGTATACCTGAGTTTTTTCTATAATCAAAGATTGCTGAAAGCTTGGAGAGCAAACTGCCTGTTGTAAATGAATGTTTTGATGATATGAAGATGGAATTCTTGTGCTGCAGCCCGAAACAATAAGTGAATCTTACCTCTGTTTTATTGGTTACCACTATTTAGATAGCAGAAAGAAAGAATAGCTTAGAATTTGTTTAAATACACTCTATGCTCAATTTCTGCTATTTTTTATGTTTTCCTCTAAATGAATTGGTTATGAATATGAATTCCTCCTGGCTCATATTTACCCCGATTCACCTGTGTTTTCCAATTATCTAGGGATTCTTCACTGCCCCTAGGTAGATCTCTGTTACCTCTATCTGTTAAGTTGATTGAGAGATTCTTAATTGCCTCTCATTACTTAGCATTCTTTCCACCATTTAAACCTGAAACATTGTTTCATGCGCAGCTACCTTGCTCCATTTTCCCTATGGTGACCAAGAAAACACACCAGCAGTCCTCCTCCTCGACTCCACGCCCAATGGTTTGAAGTTTCCAGAATATGATTTGCCTCTCTGCCTGAATGCACTCTCCTTCCCACCAAAACAAAACAAAAAACCCCCTGAATTCAATAGCTAGCCTAAAATCCTTTTTAAACAAAGCTAAAAACCATAAAGAGAGAGCCCTCTCTGATTGCGGGTGGGCTAGAACCTACAATCCAAAGTTGGTCTGTGGTTACCTCGGCCGTATCCTTTTCCGGAGCTTAAGGACAACCTGAGTGATAACATAATGGCGACTCCGCTGGGGAACATCCTCAATTAAATTCACGAAGTAGGTTGGAAAGATCCCCTAAAAGGTCAATTTTCTAATTGCTGTATATTTCTTAAAACTACAGATGAAGCCTGAATGTCAGCTAGGAAGCCTTTGAAACTATTTCTATTTTACATTAGCAGAAGTAAATAAAAGCTGCTTCAGTCAATCTTCATTCTAGTTTTAAGATATACACAACCATTCCAAAATCTGATCTGTCCCTTGTTAATTACAAAAATATTCCCATAAAAATACCCAATAAACAATTCGGAAGCTGGCTCCCAAGAAGAATCCGCGACATACAAGGTCAAATCCAGATCCCAATCCACCAGTTGTTTTTGAGAACCCTAACATAATCCCGAAGATCCTTAAGAAGCAAGAAAGACAGGAAAATTTTGCTGATTTGAGCCCTGAAACAGCTTACCCTAGTTGTATTCCAACTCCTGTCAAGGTTTTGTTTCATTCAAACCCTATTTCCCCTAGTTCATCATCCACATCTCGAAGTACTCCTTCCACACCTTCATTCACTGCACATACTACCACTACTGTTGTTTCCACCGTTCCAGTTACTCCTGTGATCCCCGTTACTCCCGTTGTTCCACTTATCCTTGTCAATATGGCTAATAGATATGCACCCCTGCAATTACCTGGTAATGCTGGGGCTTTACCTCAAGAGTACCAATCGAAATTACATATTTTGATTCCACCGGTCCTTTCACTGCCATTCAGCATACCAAAAAGATGCAAGACTATTTTGAAAGCTACGAGATAGACGATGATAGCGTGAGAATGAGAATTTTTGTTCAGAGTCTGATAGGTGATGTAAGAACTTGGTTCAGATCACTTGCTGCAAATTCCATAACCACCCCAGATGAGCTTTACCAATCCTTTACCAACATATGGGAGAAAAAGAAAGACCCCTTGCACATACTAGCAGAATATGATACGATTAAACGAGGTCCTCAAGAGACTGTTTTGGAGTACTGTGCAAGATTCAATAATGTTTACAATGCAATACCACAGAACCTAAGGCCTCCCCCTGATTTGGCCTTGTACAAATTTCCGGATGGTTTTGACCCTGATATGGCATATCAGTTAAAAGAAAGAGCTCCTCAGACCCTTGCAGACATGCAGAATGTTGCTGTCAGTGTTGAGGCTAACTTAATTGCCAAGAGAAATAGAGCTAGAATGGAAAGAAGAACCACCTTTAAGGAAGAACCCTCAGCCTTTGATCAAAAGCTTGATGCTATTATCAATGGCCTACAAAGGCTAGGAGAAAGAGTAGAAAATGTTGAAAGAAAAGCATCATGGGAAGGACAACAGTCTAATACCATAAGGAACCCAAATTTTAGGAAAACACAGAACAAAAATGCTGGTAGGTCTAACCAAGACCATGACATAAGACCCCCTTTTCAGGATAACTATGTTGAAGGATCTACTTCTAGTGAACCCACAGAGGACACTCACATGAACCTGATGGATCTAAAGGGTGAGCACCAAACTGTCTTGTCCCAAGAAGACCAAAATGAACTCGATTACAATCAGTTTCAAACTAAATCTGGTGAGTCTTTTGATTTTAAACAAGGATAAGATACTGTTGTGTATGAAGTACACAAACAATATAAGCTGAGAATTAGGACCATTGAGATTTCAGAACCTAGTAAAACGAAGGATGGCAAACAACCCAAAAAGACCAAAGGCAAGGTTGTCATAACAGAAACAGCTGACACAAATGTTCCAAACTCGCATCTAGTGACTGTAGAAGACATAACAGAAATGCAGCCTTCCAAAGATCAGCCTTTGCCACCTTCTCCCTCGAAAGAAAGCTCCAAAAGTGTTCCAAAAAACTTTCCTGAAACTAAAAAACTGCAAGCTATCAGTCCTTGTAACGCTGATAAACAAGAGCAAATCGCTGATATTTCAAATGAAAAGGAAAAAACTGCCTTTATCAACAACAAGACTCCATTGGAAAAACCATTTAATTTAGAGGCAGAAATAGCTAAGTTGAAAATATCCATCCCCCTCTCAGAACTTGCCAAACACGATGTATATAGGCAACAAATTCAAAGGTCACTTCAAATTCCAGAAAACAAGGACGATGTAAATGTCTTGGATGATTCCCCTGAACTGTTGTTTGGACCAGAAGTCAATGGAAAGTCAACACATGGACCTGTCCCACCCTTTTATGTCAGTTTGCATATACATGACAAAGTTTTGCACAATGCTATGTTTGACTCAGGGGCATCACACAATCTTATGCCCAAAGCAGTTATGGAAAAATTGAATCTTGATGTTACAAGACCCTACAAAGATTTATACTCATTTGACTCAAGTCAAGTGAAATGTCTAGGCCTCATCAAAGACTTGTGTGTCTCCTTAGTTCAATATCCAAATAAGACCATCCTCATGGATGTAGTGGTCGCCGACATTCCACCAAAATACGATATGCTCCTATCAAGATCATGGGGAGCAAAGCTCCAAGGATCCCTTCAATTAGACCTTTCCTACGCTACCATTTTAGTCTTTGGGCAACCAAAGAGACTGTATAGAGAAATGATGATGAAATATGTGGTAAGTAGTGAGAGCAAGCCTGAAAATTTTCCCATTTATTCAATCCATTCTGATATGGATTCCTTTATTTTGTTTAATGATGATACAAATTCTCCAACTGATAATGAGCCCTTGGCTCTAGAACAACAAGCACACATCAATGAAGAATCAGTTGCACACACTAGTGAAACTGTCACAACAGTTAACACAACCAGCATGTTAGAGGAACATCCCCAAATAGAAATTTCGAATCTGCCCAATCCTAAGTTGATTGACACTTTAGACATCAACCACAAGTAGGAAATCACATGGTATTTAGAATTTGATGGCTCTGTTAACAAGTTAGGAGCAGGGGCAGGTGTCTGGATTCACAATACATATAACAACCATGCAGAAGGTCATGCCTACAGACTGAACTTTAAATGCACAAATAACATGGCAGAGTATGAGGCTCTGCTGTTAGGCCTTAAACTGCTCAAAGCTCTAGGAGCCGCAAAAGTGTCTATTTTAGGTGACTCTGATTTAATCATACAACAAATGAAAGGTAATTTTGTTACCAATGACAACAGAATGAGAGCCTATAGGACTGTTGCCACTAATATACTCAATGCATTCACTGAATTCAAGCTGGCCAAAATTTCCAGAAATCATAACATTCATGCACACAGCCTAGCCACCTTTGCTAGCACATGCAAGCTTCCTTTTGACCCAAACCATCACTTCACAGCTGAAATAAAACATAGGCCCGCTGTCCCAAATAACATCATAGATTGGCAAGTGTTCGAAAATGACGTCCAGATTAATAATTTCCTTACCCTTGAGCATGAATTTTCAAGTATCAACATTGACATGGACGCTATGAACGACTCCCAACAGCAAACAAATGAAAATCAGCAAGATGTAACAGCTGCAACAGCCAAACAGATCCTGAAACCAACTACTTTTGACAAAGAAAATATAGGACAGCTGAAACAAATGCATTTGGAAGAAATTGACAAAGCAGAGGCAGAGATCATTGACTTAAAGGATAATTTTCTGCCTGCTGGCCTAACCCCACTAGAGGATATGTTTGATGCTAACGATGTTCCCAAAAAGCCAAAATTGCAAACCATTAACACTGATATAGAAGAACACAACATTGGAACGAAAGAGAATCCAAAAATGATCAAACTGTCCAAAAATTTACCACCTGATCAAAAGCCCAAATATATTGACTTATTCAAAGAGTTCCAAGATGTCTTTGCTTGGAGCTATGAGGATTTGAAATCCTATGACACCTCGGTGATCCAACACACAATCCCCTTAAAACCAAACCAGAAACCCTTCAAACAGAAACTTAGAAGAATCAACCCTATGCTTCTTTCCCCGATTGAAAAAGAAGTAAAGAGGATGTTTGAAGCAGGCATCATAGCACCCATCAGATTTTCTGAATGGATATCTATCACGCGGAAAGAGTCGTTAGTGCGAACACAACCGACCTTCCTAGAAAGCCTAAGACTCTCTAATGACAAACAAGACAAATAAGAGCAATCCTTCCCTAAATATGCTTTTACAATATGAGAAATCAAGTGTTTAGATCCTACCTGTAATCCAACGCTGTTGTAGTAGTCCAGCTTCGTTGATCCGGATGAGCTCCTCCTTCCCTTCGAAACCTGCATTCACCAACAATCAAACGATTAAATAGCACCTAAATATCACATAAAATAAAACATATTTAACATGTAGACCAAGGAGTACATGAAACAACTCATTAATAACAAATTGTTGAGAAGAATGGACTAATTTGTATTAAAAGGTAACAAAATGAACCATTACAACCTGAGCCTTGGTGTTGTGCAAGCTCCTCCCAGGGTCCACAAGAGTTCTCCCTTACTCTGATCAGCTCACCCACCTCCCAATGGAAACAAGTAAAGATGGTAATCTCTCCTCACAAGCTTCTACAAGGAAGTCCTAATTCCAGCAGCATCTACCCTTAGGAATGTTCAGCTTTCAACCTCTCCTCCTTCTGGCCCAATACCTGTATTTATAGTGCTCTAGAGGAAGCTATTCAGGTCCACCATCAATGGGATAAGTCCCTCTTTGGATGGGATGGCTCCCCTATTGATGGGATAAGTTCCTCTTTGGTAGGGATACATGAACCATCTGGAGGCGCTTCATACACGTCAAACATACTTCTAGAAGACTCTAGAAATGACCACAAGTAACTTTTTTGGAGTGAAACTTGCGCCTTTTGACCCTTACAGGAGTACGCACCCACCCCTTTACATACAGAGCGTACAAGTACGCAGGTATTGTGAACTTGGGTTGCGTACCCACAGGTAAGGCTAAGAGAAACTGCGTACCAGAGATAATTGACTTTAAATGACTTTTCTCTCTTTCTTGAAGTTTGACATGGAGAGTAGAGGCATGAGACTTGCCAAGGAGGATAGTATGACAATGGATGGAGCCATACTAACTAAAAATAGTCATGGTGACATTTTTTAGTGTAACAGATTGCCCCCTAAAGTGCGAAGCCTGTAGTAGATTGGGGTTTTTATGATCTAGGAAGGGTGAAGTACTTTATCATTTCAAGGAGTATCTTGTGGAGGACCTGGTCAGAACCTGCAAATATTCAACACAAAATACATATATAAGATGATATCATTGCTGAGGTAGGCATTCCCATACTCAGATTGAAAACTTTAACTAATGATCTAACTATTGCTCTGATACAAGAATGATTTTGCAGTACATCACAATCATAGACTTTTGTAGACACAGTATGGACGCAGCCATCTATTTATGATTAGTCTACTATATAATGAATACAAAACTCCTCGCAGCCTGGATGGTGGAAACTAGATCCAGGGTCTTCGTTTCTACTTCCCGAATTGGTACGATTCTATCCATGCGAATGAATGAGTTGATGTCGAGCATGGTAGAAACCACTTGATTACCAGTCAATGATGTAAACTGTTAACAAGTGTGAGAGAGACCATTAGTGATGTCAATGGTTCTCAAAGTACCCAGTACAATCCATGAAATGTGAATGAATGGGTTGATGTCGAACACGTCACGGAATCCTTTGATCGAAAGTCAATGATGTAAACTGTCGTCAAAGGCGAGAAACCTGCCATTGATGCATGCAGACTTCAAGGTACTGTCGATTTCTAAGTCATCTTTCTAGATAATGTGCTGATGTCGATAGAAAGCGACTTGTTGCAGGCAAGCCCACAACACGAAATCATTGTTCAAGTTGAAGAAATGTTGCTGTAAGGACTGACTCAGGGATGGTCAAATGGATGACAAGTATTTTGCATATGAATGGTTTATTTGCAAAGACCTCTTGAACACATAACGACACGACAGATGGTTTGGTGACAATTGACCCAAAGTTAATACCCGGAAACGGTTGAAGGCTTTCAAAGTGGTTTGATCAACTTTTTAAGGCAAAGGATTTCCCAACCCAGGCGAATGAAAAGTGTCGTGTTCAAGAGCGGTGATAAGGTTCATCTGTAACAAAGGATGACAAATCGGTTCATTCTTCTCTCTTTTCCCCCACCATTTCTGGCAAGTACCTCTTTATTTTTTACAAGCTTGAGGAGGATAACATATGCTTGATTATAAGCTCATCCTTCGGATGAGTCCAACTTAGTTTAGATTCGGACCCTAAGAAGGAGTGGTCTGTTCCTGTTTGTAATCGAACAGGTTACTGTGAAATTTTAACGAGTCCAGTATAGGAGAAACTCGGCGTTTTTCATTTTTAGAGAGTCTGAAAAAACTAAAGAAGACTCCACGGTGAACTTTTTCGTAAATTTGTGTCTCCCAAGCCCGAAAAAGTATAAAATAATACCTGAGAGAACCGCTTGATCTTACGACCAAGGAGTACTTTCATGATTAGTGTCTCTGACTTGAAAAGTAAAAAGCGATCAAGGACACGTCGTTTTATTTCCGTATCGAGTTTGAAACGACAAAAACCCGACAATCTTTTCCTGTTTTTACGGTCAGAAAAGAGCTATAAGGGGACCGTCTTTTAGTTCCGTTTTAACGAGTGAAAAAGAAACGCTCGGCAATCTTTTCATGTTTTAGGAATCAGAAAAGAGCTTAAAAGATGACTCTGATGTTTTGGTTCGTGAAAAATGATGATTTTGCTCTAAAGTCCTTTTGTCCTGCACAAAAACGACACATTACTCATACCTGTTTAAGATGGGTAAAAATACATTGAAAAATGTCCTTTCATGGTGAAAAATAAACAAACTTAGCATTCATTCATCCAAAAAACCTATAAAAAGACTTTTTACCATGTCATTTTTACCATTTTACTGCTGAGGTTGAGAAAAGGGCTTTTGACAAGAAAACTTCCCGTGGACTTTGCGGAGAATCCGACCGTCAGAATCGAGCGCCGTCTCTTTCAGGTATTTCACAACATCCTCCTCTTCAATTTCATCCGTTTAGAATTTCATTTTAAGTTTTAGTTTGATTTTTTGGAGGGTTTAGGGTTTTAAAATGCATTTCTCGGGGGACGCAGGTGCCCCATGGGTGACCTGCGTACCTCGACTTTTTTGTATATGGAAAAAAGGTCAGGGTACGCAGTCCGCCTTCAGACCAGCTGCGTACCGCCGCTCTGTCTTCTGAACGCGGGGTGCGTACCCCGTGAAACACGGTTTTTTAAACCCCAAACCCCATTTTTAACCAATCAAAAATTGTTTAATGAATTCTAACTATTGTTTTTTGCTGTGTAGGTCACTCACCATGCTAGATTGGCGTGAAAGAGAGCACGAAGACGTTGATTTGGCCGCAATAGGTCATCAACCTTCTATTTATGCGTTAAAGGCATGCGGTCTCTATAAGTACTGGGCCATACCTGGCATGAGGGCCCAGGTGCCATTCTTAGAGTGGCTGGTTGAAAGGTGGAACATTCAGGAGCAATGCTTTTACATCGGAGAACACCAGCTCGAGATAGAGTCCTCCGACATATACTTTCTCACTGGCTTGCCTAATAGGGGCGAGCAACTCTCTCTATTCGGGACTAGGCCGGGTGGCCAATCCCTTGCTCGTCTCCGGCTAGAGTGGTGCAACAATCAAAACCAGGAGAAGGGGATAGAAATCAAATATATATCCCGACCTGAACTTATGGTAATTGCCTTTACAGTTACCAGGCTTTGCGGTGCTGCCGCTTTGCACATGGCCACTGGATCCCAAATGCGGATGGCTATAGATTGCTTCCAAGGCACCATATTCAACTGGTGCGATGCTGTGTTGGCCAATATGAAGGGCCAACTAACCAGGGCAAAGAGAGGACAACTGAAGACCTTTGGATATGGGCCTTTAGTTGTGAGCTTTGCCTTAGAGAGAGTTCCAATGCTGATCCCCCAGCATCTTACAGTTCCAGTTGGGGCTCCTCGGGAGCCTAAGTTGACCAGATGGGTTGCGGTAATGGCCCGGCATCTTGACGAGGGAGCAGCAGTTGTTCGATTTCCTGATGGTTACTTTCACTGGCTAGAGGGCCAGGTCTTTGCGATTCAGGATTTTCCGTACGCCGGAATGGATTTTCGCAATGATCCAGACATGGTTCTTCCACAGGGAGAACAATGGGATGACAGAGGTACTTCATTCTTCACAAGTTTTTAAATTATGTATTTTTTTTTGTTTTTTATATATCGTCTCGAAACTGACAGCACAAATTTTCAAAATGCAGATGTAGGTCCACGACGTCCGGCCAACCTCCGGGCTTTTGAGAGGAGAGTACCAGCTGTACCAGCACCAGCCCCACAGGATGCGGCCGCAGAGACCTTAGCCGAGCTGGAACAGGATCTAGAGCGTCTGACGGTGGATATACCAGAGACCACTATAGATGACATTCCTATCCGACTTCAGCGCTATGTGGTCGCAGTCCTAGGACCTTTCAGGAGGTTCCTGTGTAGGGTAGCGCGGGCAGTGGTCTCATATAGAGAGCACCACCAGTGATTGGCTAGTCACTTTTGTAGACACATATGACATTTTTGGTTTTTTGTACTTATCATTTTTGCCGATCATAAGGTGTTTTTCAACCTATGATCGAAGACGATGTATATTTTTGACACACTCCTATCTATATATATCATTATTACCGGCTTATTTTGTTAAACATGTGTGATGAAATGTTTATAAATTTACATTTATGATTGTTACAAATGTCTATTTAACATTCGAGACGCCATTGCATCTGCTAATGTATTTAAAGACCTTGGAATATGCTGATATTCAATGTAATCAAATTCACGTTCCAAGAGACGCACCCTCAAAAATAATCTTAATAACACTGGATTTCTAATGGCATAGACTCTATTAAGCTGTAATACAACGAGTTCAGAATCTAACCTCACTATCAAACTCCGAATCCCAAATGAAATAGATTCAGATAATAATTCAATCACTGCACTGTATTCTGCAATGTTGTTTGTTGTTTGACCGAGGCTCACCCCATGCATAGAAACTAACTCGTCAGAGGGCGAATAGATAACCCAAGCTGCGGAAGAGATATTCTGTGTACTACGACAAGCACCATCAGCAAATCCAATGTATGTTTGGAGAGGCGTCGACATCTGCAATATCAAGAGTAAAACCAAGATAAGCCAGAATAACGACAAAAGCACACTCTTTAAACTAAGCACACAGCCTAAACTAAGCAAACACACCAGCTAGAAAGAAAATTAACCTAACTAGAACTAACTAAGTCTCCATACCCACCATTTAAGCATAATACCTCTTTAGGTAAAGTCCATTTCTGGGCTTACCCAAAGAGTCCCCATCAAAATCTACCAGCTCATAGGCCCCTTTTGTCAGCTTTCGCTTGACAATGTAGGGCCCATGCCACATGGGAACGAATTTTCCAGTACCTAATTTATTGTTAGCTTGATCATATAATAGCACTAGGTCTTCTTCTGAAAAATTACGAGGGGTCACGTTACGATCATACTGAGCTTTCATCCTTTTTGCGTGAGTCTCGATTGCCAAAGCAGCATCACGTCGAGTCTCATCTAATTTAGCTAAGTATAACAGACGTTTCTCCTCTTCGGAAGTAGCTGGGAGTAATTCGATAGCCATTTGAAGTGATGGGATTTCGCATTCAATGGGCAACACTGCTTCCAAACCATAAACTAGTTGGAAAGGAGTGAACCCTGTTGATGTTTTTACTGAGGTTCGATACGCCCAAAGCGCTGAGAATAACATGTTGTGCCAATTCGACCGATGAATACCAATGATTCGTCGGATCATGATAACTAGAACTTTGTTGATGGATTCAACCAAACCGTTTGCTTGGGGATAATAAGGAGTAGAACTATCATGGCGTAAACCAAGCTGGCTTGTAAGTTCTGTCATCATAATGTTTCAAAAATGGCACCCATGGTCAGTGATTATCGCTTGTGGGACACCAAACCTAGCAATAATATGATTGAATACGAAAATCGCTGCTGTTTTGCCGCTTGCCTCGAATGTAGGCATCGCCTCGGCCCATTTAGTAAAATAATCAACCGCAAGGATGATATACGCATGCCCCCCGGCCGAGTGAGGGTTACAAGTAATAAAATCGATACCCCATTTAGCAAAAGGACCAACGACAATTATAGGGTGGAGAGGAGCAGGTGGTGCGCGCATCTTGCGATCAAACACTTGACAGTTGTGGCATTTTCGGACCGCAATGATACAATCTTTAAACATGGACGGCCAGAAATAGCCAGCACGCAACACCTTCTGGGCTGTGGCATACCCAGACATATGACCGCCACATGCTCCAGAATGACAGTCATTCAAAACCATTTCTGCCTCTTCATGAGTTAAGCAACGACGAAAAACCAAATCCGCCCCACGACGATAAAGAGTATCTCCAAGAATTCTGTATTGTTGGGACTGGAATCAAATTTTCTGGCGTTCCGACTTTGAAGCTTCGGGCTGAAAGGATTGGGTTTGGAGATAGACGATTATATCCCCATACCAAGGATCTAAAGTGCTGATAAGAAACAGAGATTCGTCCACAATGGGTTCCTCTGCCACAGTCTCCGTGTCAGCACGCAGGAAGTCACACATCAATTCCGCAAAAACTAAGGATTTCTTAGACTTGGACTTCTCGAATTCCAAATCGAACTCTTGCAGGATAACAATCCATTTGGAGTACTTGCCCCCTAGCAATTGTTTTGTCAAAATGTAGATCATAGGGTTGCAATCCGAAATCACTGTAGTTTTACGGAGAAGAATGTAATGACGGAAACGCTGGACAGCCTGAACAGCTGCCAGGGCCAATTTCTCCACATGCGAATATTTTAGCTCAGTGGGATTTAACGTCCTACTAAGATAATATATCACATGTTCCATTTCGAGTTCGTCTTCCTGAACTAAGACCATTCCAATGGTGGAGTGGGAGGCGGCGAGATACAAAAAGTAATCCTGGTTGTAGTTGGGAGGATGCAGCAACGGTGCATGGGTCAACGCGTGCTTAAGTGCATCAAAAGATTTCTGAGCTATCTCATCCCAAGAAAATTGAGCGTTTTGCTTCAACAACCGGGTAAAACCCTTTGTAACCTCGGCGTAGTTAGGAATGAATCGACGTAAAAAATTTGCTTTCCCTTGCAAACTTTGGAGTTGGCGCAAACTCGAATGAGGAGGCAATTTGATGATAGCTTCGACCTTCGAGGGATCGACGCGGATACCGGCTTTTGAAACGACAAATCCTAGCAATCGTCCCACTTCTATGCAGAAGACACATTTGTGTGGGTTCAACCGAATTCGATAATGCCGACACCTCATAAAAATAGCGCGTAAGTGGACAAGGTGATCAACTCGATGTAAAGAATGAGCAGGCAAATCATCGAGATACGGTTGCACAATGTGCTTGATGTCGTGAAACGCGTAAGACATTGCCCGTTGGAAAGTGGCTCCGGCATTCTTAAGTCCGAAAGGTAATTTGCAGTAAGCAAATGTCCCCCAAGGACAAATGAAAGCCGTTTTTGGTTGATCGGCAGGTAGAATATTGATTTGGTTGTAACCGGAAAAACCGTCCATAAAGGAAAATATTTCACTGCCGGCACAATCATCAATTATTTGATCGATATAGGGTGTAGGATAGTTGTCTTTTGGACAAGCACGATTTATATCCTTATAGTCGATACATATTCTTATTGTTCCTTGTTTCTTGTTAACCGGAACAATATTCGATACCCAATCCGTTAACGGGATCGGATAAATGAAACCTGCTTTCAATAGCTTCTCGACTTCTGCTTTAATCGCAGCCGCTTTCCTAGGGTGTATCTGACGCAGATGTTGCCGAACGGGTTTAGCGTCCGGGTAGGTCTTGATTTCATGAGCAACAATGGAGGGATCAATTCCTGGCATTTCCTCATAGGACCAGGCAAACACGTCGCGGAATTCTTGAAATAGGACCTTGTATGTTTGAATTTCGTTATCTGTACACGAGGCACCTATATGAATGTTTTCAATAACTCCGGTTTTGACTAAAATGTCGATGGCAATAGTTTGGGAAATGTTTCCCAAATTCAACTCTGAATCAGGATGTTTCATGGGATTCTGAGCGTCCTTGACATATTCAGCTGTAAAAATTGATGAAAAATCATTTCCAAAGTCATCAGTCTCAGGTAAAAACGAAGATCTATGATGAAGATCTTCCCATGGTAGATCGTCTACGCTGAGGATTTCGCGAAGTTGTTCATCAGATGACACAACTTTGGGAAACGTTATCCGTTCTGAGGTTGATGTGAAAAGTGATTCCTCACGGACCACATTCATTTGGTCGAATTGGGTTGAACTGGAGTCGGAAAAAGACTGCACGGCCTCATAAGCAATTTCATATGGACTCAAAGGCATTGCATTACCGAAGGAGTCTATTTCAGATTCAGATGGGACAATCCAAGGATCATCGTAAATAATAGTGTCTGAAGTAATCATATGAATGGATGCGAATGAAGGGTCTGCATTGATCTAAGGAAAGGGAAAAGTTCCCAGTAAACCGGAATCTTTAACCAATCCTACACCAACATCCTTGTAAGGGATAGTCGTTTTACCGACATGTTGGATACTCTCTGAAGAGGCTGGGTCGGATGAAAAATAAGCCAGCTGGTCTATCGTCACGATCTTACCATTATGTGGAAACTTTATAACTCTGAAGACCGATGACACGACCGCTGTCATAGCGTAAGACCAACTGCGACCCAAAAGAAGGTTGTAGTCTAGAGGGGCATCAACCACCTCCACATCCAGACTAACGGTTTTTCCTTCAACCCCTATAGGCAAATCCTGTAGAATGCCAAACGGGTGGAACCCACGGCCATCAAAGGCCTTAAGAATCGTCGGGGATTGGTTCAGTGAAGGAGAACCAAGCGATCTCCAACACTGAATCGAAATAATACACGTAGAAGCTCCTTCATCAATTACAGTCCGATGAATAGGCCTGTTTTTGACTATCACTGGAATCTGGAAAGCCATTTGATGAGGGAGACGCGGTGTACTATTTTCTAGATCAAAGATTATCAGGTTCGGGTCCTGAATATCAACAGCTCCTATAGCCGACAAGAGTAATTTTCGTTGTGCTGGGCATGATTGCAGCACTTCCAAAGCCGACATTGCTGAGGGTGAAACAGCTAAATCCTCAACAATGTTATAATTCTGAGCTGCTCTCGCATGTGGATTGAAAGCAGACTTTCGAAGTATACCCTTGGCAGGCGGTTTAATTACCAAGTCCGGGTTAGGTTTCTCGATCTGTAGTGGATCGGAACCGGGAGCTGAGGTTGATGGATTAGAATGAGAAGATTCTGCTTCTTTACCATCAACAGGATTCTTACTACCATAATCTTGCAATCGAGTCGCAATCCGTACATGAGACATCATCAATATGGGTTCTTTACTGGCACTCGAGGAAGAACCTATCATTTTACTCTCCTGTTTCGGAAATGGATCTTTCAAAACAGTAGGAGTTGGGGAACCCTTAACGATTTTCACAACCTCTGCCCGATGAGGGCAATCTCTTGTGAAATGATCTTCTTCACAAATTAAACAAGGATAGCGAGGTTTGCGCTTTTCGTCGTTAGATTCTGACTTCTCTTTTTTCTCCTTCGGAGCCTTGTCTGCTTTATCCTTCTTCTTGCCTTTCTTCTTACCACCGTTTTTTGATTTAGCCGTAGATGACTCTATAGCATGAATATCGGCAGTAATTTCAGGAGAAGACTCTCCTGTCGGGGAGTCCGGTAAGGTTATTATTGGAGAAGAATTCTTTGAGGATTTCTTCTTACTTTTAGTATTTACCATACCAATCATGCCATCAGCAGCATGAGACCCCGAAGGAGAAGCAGCAATTTGATTCGACTTAGGAAGATCTGGGATCTTCTCGTGCAACGTACCCGACTGAGTGTAAACTAAGTCAAGGTACTGAGCTTGAGCAATGACTTGCTCCTCAGTAACTACTCCGGCCTTAGCTACATCTTCAGTAATCTTCGGTAATAATGATTTTACAAACCATTCAGCTAAGATTTGGTCCGGGATAAAAACTTTCACTAAACGTCTTCGACGTCTCCATTCATGAATATGATCGGAAATATAAGTGGAGGTCGATTGTTTTAATGAAGTTAGTAGCTCCGTGCCGTTATCGTATCTGACCGGCAACTGAAAATGAGTTAGGAACGAGGTAGCTAACTGGCTAAAATTGTAAAAAGAGGCCCGTGGTAACTCAATGTACCACTTGGCCGCGAGACCAATGAGCGTACGCTGGAAAAGACGTAAGCGGATTGAATCATTCGAGATAGAATTGGAAGCACACCAGAGGTGGTAAGTCATCACGTGATTGGACGGATCCTCTCCAGACTTACCTTCGAACTTGGGTATATCACTGGGCAACTTATTTGGCATTGGCGGCTAGAACGGAAGATATTGAATTGGATCGTTCGTTAGGCGCGTCAAGTCTGTTAAATCCAAAGTTGCGATAAATGGTAACTGCCGATTAGGATCTCTAAAACTCTGGGTCACAAGACCAGTCCCAGGAGGAGGATATCCAGGATAACTAGGAACCGGAATCGCATTAGGGATATTATATCCTCCTGGAAAACCAGGATTAACTGGACCGTACTGGGGTTGTTGAGGTTGTTGATAAGTGTACCCAGGATACGGTTGATACTGGTAAACCGGTTGTTGGACAGCAGGACCGAATTGGTACTGTCCCTGGTACTGTTGGTGAGTAAATTGAGGTTGACTTGTTACAACAGTACTTATACCAGGCTACCCTACAGGCATCTAGACCGTAGTTTGAATCGTAGATCCGGACAACGGTAAAGATGTCTGAGGAGTGGTTGCAGAGACAGTAGAAACCGGGGCTGTCGATACTCCAGAAGTAAGTGTGGTAGATGTTGCGGTAGTTGCAGCAGCCGTTTGAGATGGAGTACTAGGTGCAATTGGCGGCTGAGTAACTACCGAAGTTACAGAAGTTTGAACGTTGACTGGACAGGTTGCGGTTGCTGGGGTGAACCAGAAACTACGGGTTGTCCAGTTTGAGGTAACATCTGTATACTTGGCTGCAATACCTGTTGACCCTGTGATGGATCCCACACTATCATCCCGGGGTATTGACCCGTAACAGGTTGAGGATACTGAGATCCATAACCGGATTGAGGATAGGATTGATAACTGAAAGGCATAGTTCCCATACCTTGAACATACGACTGACCTTGAGGTGGTTGATAACCTTGAGTCGAGTATTGACCTTGAGGTTGATAACCTTGGGGTAAATACTGATACTGAGGTTGACCTTGACCTTGAGGTTGATACCCTTGAGGTTGATACCCTTGGGGTTGATACCCTTGAGGTAAATATTGATACTGAGGTTGACCCTGGGGTACATATTGAGGCTGGGGTTGACCTTGAGGCATGTATTGTACCATGGGTACATACTGACCTTGAAGCTGCCCCCCAGACACAATTTGTGTACCTTGAGGTTGCCCCCCAGGCGTTAATTGAGGCTGCCCCCCAGGCGGTAATTGACCACCTTGAGGTTGAGAAACGGGAACTGAACCTGACATCATGTAAATGTCCCCTACACCCAACGGTTTATTACCATTGTTTCCAGCTAATAACCCATGATCAATGGGTTGAGGAGATGCCCCCGCAAAGGTACCAGAAAGTGACTGATACCCGGTGGGAACAGAAGGACCGCCGTGTAAAAAAGATTCAGGAGATTGAGTGAACACGGACGACTGACCAGACATATTTACAGGAGTATAAATACCTCCAGGTGGAAAAGGAGTACGAGGTGGAGAAAAACCTACCCCTGAGTTGTCTAAATAATTGGTTAACGAAAGGTACCAAGTAGTACTTCTAGGAGGAATGTAAAAGATAGATTCACGCTCCCTTAGATCAATAGTAGGTTGATCTTCAAGGGTAGATACGCCTAATTCTTCCTCTGAAGCAAGTTCTTCAATAGCTATCAAACCAGTAGGAAGATTTTCGGTGATGACTCTTTCTACCCTAGGTGAATCTGGTACACTAGAAGTTGGAGTAACAGGTTCAGATATTTCAGGTTCTTCGCCTATATCACTAGTAGATGAAAAACTACCAGCAAGCTCAGAAACTTCAACTGCTTCAGGATTATAACCTGTTTCTAGACTTTGGTAATCTTGATGGACTACCAACGAAGACTCTCCTTCTTCTGGTGAACCTACTCTACTGCCGCTAGGAGGAGTTACAAGGACCTATAAACCTTCGTAATGACTTGGGACCTCTTGAGGAGATTCACCCCGAAGTCTACGGGATCTTCTCAACAATTCGGCCACAGAAACAACCTCAGGAGACTTGCCCCGAAGTCTACGGGACTGTCTCGGTAATTCCGCCACAGTTAAAAACTTTTAACTACTGCACACGCAAACAAAGTAAATCTCAAAACAAACCACCTAAAGTCTCTAAAAAACCAAACAAATTTGAAACATACGCCTAAAGAATCTAGGGCGTCAAACCAAGCACAAACAGTAGCCTTCCAGACCG
Source organism: Pinus tabuliformis (assembly GCA_031772625.1). Taxonomy (NCBI): domain Eukaryota; kingdom Viridiplantae; phylum Streptophyta; class Pinopsida; order Pinales; family Pinaceae; genus Pinus; species Pinus tabuliformis. Next base: position 956,914,049 of record CM062817.1, read on the forward strand.
AAAACGCTAGTTGGAGATGAAACCCAACATCGCCCGATTCAGTACAGAAGTGGCGGGTGGAACAGTTACCCCGGTAACCTGCTTAATGAATAGACCGGCACAAGTTCCTCCACTTTAACCGTCTCGAGTGAAGTGAACCCCCCGGAAAATCCAAGTGAGTCTAGCCGACGTCTGCTCCAGGTACAGTGGGATCTTCCCTCCACCGTCACCTCGGTAGAATCCTAAAGATAATGATCACTAAGGTTACCAACCGCAACAAATGCACCTGGGGGAATAGTCTACACTCCGACAGCACGCAAGGGCAGAGTATCAAGCTCAATCCCCTTGTCGGTTCCTTGAAAATAATCCAAGGTTTACCGACAAGTGACCCCTGGATCCTCGACAATGGTTAATCTGAGGTTTACCATTTGTAATACGTGCGTGTCTGGCGTCGTTCCCAACGAGGGAGGATTGATCCCCTCACTGGTTCGGACACGAGCTCGTGCTTCTCCTTTAAGAGGAGCTTTCCCAGAGTACAAATGAGACAATTGGATTTATTCTATCACAAGATAAGCTACTTGTTTGGTTTTGTTGTCTTGGAGAGTTAATTACTCTCCTACTCCAAGACACTAGCCTGATCTAAATTGGTGTTTCAGAGCCCTAGTAAATAAAAGTTACTATGTTGATTTTACTTTAAGCGTTAATTTTATGGTTTTTCTTAAAGACAAAAAGGTGATGGAGATGAAACTGGTGGTGTGTAGACTCGACTCGCAACCACTACAAAGATGCACCTAATATGATTTAAACTACTTTTCCTTTTCAATGAATCTCCTAACTAAGAGAGTTGGAAAATGCAAATTTTATAGAAAACAACTTTCTTAGTAAAGACAATCAAAGAAACAATTCTCTTTATCTTTTCAAAACACACAACTCATGACCATTAATTACTCTACGAAATTTCTTTTTCTCCCAAAAGTCTACAAATGCTACCAAAGCAAACTTTTTCCAAAAGATTTTTTGTGTTTTTTCTATGTTAATAAAGCATATAAAACTATTTTATCAAATCTAATTTAACAAATCTAAGACAATCAAATCAAATTCACTCAAAAGCAAATTAAAAGGAAATTTACCTAAAAGCAAAAAATAATGAGGACAAAAGCCTACAAGGATGATTCCTGGATGTTTTACTTAGTCAAAATGCAACTAAGGATCAGTTCATGCAGAATCATAAACTAACCAAAAAACAAAATCGAAATCTTTTTGTTCTTTTTTCTCAAGAATGGAATTCAAGGCTTTAACAAACAAACTTTTCAAGATTCGCAAAGAGAAGACACAAAGGTAGGTCTCTCACTAGGGTGACTTCTATGACAGGTCCGACTCCTAAGAGGACTGATCAAAACCAGGGAGATCCAAAGTTTGACAACCTCTAACGCCAAAGTCACTACAGGACCAGTTTAAAATCAAACCCTAAGGCAAAATCCCTATGAATTCCACCAAAACCCTCGACACTAACGGGACAAGTTCAGGTGAAGATCTTTGATAGTAAACTGATGGATCTGGGCAGTAAAAACAAAGTAAAAGCAAAATCTAAAGAGAAAAAAGCAAAAATTGAAAATTTTCTCAAAATTGACAGGGGTACGCAGGTCATCTGTTCACACAGGCGCGGGTATGCACTGTGCGCAAAGACGCAGTGCGTACAAGTACGCACTGTGTTAAACCTAGAGACTGCGTACTGCTAGCAAGGCTAAGAAAAATAAAAACTAAATTGACTCTAAGCTAACCCACCCAAATACACAGCTAAACAACCAAAAACCAGAAAACAAGCAATTTTTCTCAGACCAAAATATCAAATCAAAAAGAACTCAAACACATTAATGAAGTCCCCAGCGGAGTCGCCATTTTGTCACGCGGAAAGAGTCGTTAGTGCGGACACAACCGACCTTCCTAGAAAGCCTAAGACTCTCTAATGACAAACAAGACAAATAAGAGCAATCCTTCCCTAAATATGCTTTTACAATATGAGAAATCAAGTGTTTAGATCCTACCTGTAATCCAACGCTGTTGTAGTAGTCCAGCTTCGTTGATCCGGATGAGCTCCTCCTTCCCTTCGAAACCTGCATTCACCAACAATCAAACAATTAAATAGCACCTGAATATCACATAAAATAAAACATATTTAACATGTAGACCAAGGAGTACATGAAACAACTCATTAATAACAAATTGTTGAGAAGAATGGACTAATTTGTATTAAAAGGTAACAAAATGAACCATTACAACCTGAGCCTTGGTGTTGTGCAAGCTCCTCCCAGGGTCCACAAGAGTTCTCCCTTACTCTGATCAGCTCACCCACCTCCCAATGGAAACAAGTAAAGATGGTAATCTCTCCTCACAAGCTTCTACAAGGAAGTCCTAATTCCAGCAGCATCTACCCTTAGGAATGTTCAGCTTTCAACCTCTCCTCCTTCTGGCCCAATACCTGTATTTATAGTGCTCTAGAGGAAGTTATTCAGGTCCACCATCAATGGGATAAGTCCCTCTTTGGATGGGATAGCTCCCCTATTGATGGGATAAGTTCCTCTTTGGTAGGGATATATGAACCATCTGGAGGCGCTTCATACACGTCAAACATACTTCTAGAAGACTCTAGAAATGACCACAAGTAACTTTTTTGGAGTTAAACTTGCGCCTTTTGACCTTTACAAGAGTACGCACCCACCCCTTTACATACAGAGCGTACAAGTACGCAGGTATTGTGAACTTGGGTTGCGTACCCGCAGGTAAGGCTAAGAGAAACTGCGTACCAGAGATAATTGACTTTAAATGACTTTTCTCTCTTTCTTGAAGTTTGACATGGAGAGTAGAGGCATGAGACTTGCCAAGGAGGATAGTATGACAGTGGATGGAGCCATACTAACTGCAAATAGTCATGGTGACATTTTTTAGTGTAACAGTATTCAACCTTGTTCCTACAAGAAAAAAGACAGGTGAAATCAGACTTTGTGTAGATCTTAGAAATTTAAACCAAGTCTCCCTAAAAGACCATTACCCTTTACCTAAAATGGACCACATCTTGGAGAGAGTAGTGGGGTCATCTAGAATTTCTTTGCAAGATGGTTTTTCAGGTTTCAACCAAATACTTGTTCACCCGGATGACCAAGACAAGACAGCCTTTACCACACCATGGGGAACATTTAAGTATGTCAAGATGCCATTCGGTCTTAAAAACGCTGGTGCAACTTTTCAACGAGCAATGGACATTGCACTTGCCAAAGAAATACATGACTTCCTAGTTGTCTACCTTGATGACTTAATCCCATTTTCCAAATCTGATGAAGAACACCTCAAGCACCTCAGGCAAATATTCATGACCTGTAGGAAATATGGCATTTCCTTGAATCCCAAAAAGTCCCTATTTGGCCTCGAAGAAGGCAAGTTACTTGGCCATATCATATCAAAAGATGGGATCAGAATTGACCCTGAAAGAATCCAAGCCATCCTCCAAATTCCATATCCAAGAAACATAAAAGAGCTACAAGCGTTCCTTGGAAAGATCAACTTCCTAAGAAGATTTATTCCAAATCTAGCTGAACTGATAAGACTGTTAAGCAACATGTTAAAGAAGGATGCCAAGGTAAGATGGTCCCTGGAAACCAAGCAAGCATTTGAAAGTATAAAAGCTGCATTAACCCAAACCCCTGTACTCACCAGCCCGCAGTTTGAGAAAGATTTTATCATATTTTCATTTGCATCTGATCACACAATAGCCGCTGTCCTTTTGCAAAAGGACGAACACGGAGCTGAAAAACCAATTGCTTTTTTCAGCCGAGCCTTAAGAGACGCCCCTTTGAAGTACCCAATCATGGAAAAGCAGGCCTATGCACTTGTTAAGGCCATCAAGGATTTCAGAGTGTACATTTTATATTCACACGTGATTGCCTATGTACCACACGCTGCTGTAAAAGACATATTGACCCAAGAGGGATTAGAAGGAAAAAGAGGCAAGTGGATTGCAAGCATCCTTGAATATGACATAGAAATAAAACCAACCAAGCTAATAAAGGGACAAGGTTTAGCCAAACTGATGTCCGAAACAAATTTTCAAGCCCTAGACATAAACCAGCTGGACAATGAACCGAAGCTGGCGACTCCACAGATCAGTGAAATATTTCTGCAATGCCCTTGGTACACTGATATTTGCTTTGTATTGTTAAACCTGTGTGCTCCCCCAGGATTGTCCACGACCAAGAAAAGATTTTTAAAAATGAAGGCTTTGAAGTTTTGTGTTATAGATGGTGCATTATTTTGGAGAAATCATGAAGGTATATTGCTTAATTGTTTAACCATGAATGAAACTAACAATGTCATGAAAGAATTCCATGCAGGTGATTGTGGAGGACATCTATATTGGAAGTCCACTGCTGATAAAATTCTAAGGGCTGGTTTCTATTGGCCCTCTCTTTTTACAGATGTAAAGAAGTTTGCCATGTCATGTCACAAATGCCAAATCTTTGAGGGCAAGAGAAAGTTGTTACCCCTGCCCCTTAAACCTATCTCAACAGAAAAACCTTTTCAACAATGGGGTCTTGACTTCATTGGAGAAATCCATCCCTCTTCCTCAGGCCAACACAAATGGATCCTAACAGCCACTGACTATTTCACTAAGTGGGTTGAATCCATTCCCTGCAGACAAGCCAATGACACCATCATTATCCAATTCCTTGAGTGCAATATCCTTTCTAGATTTGGCTGCCCTGAGAAAATCATCACTGACAATGCCGCTGCCTTTAAATCCAAAAAGATGATCAATTTTTGCCACAGATTTCATATTACTTTGGGCCACTCTACATCCTATTACCCTCAAGGTAATGGTTTGGCCGAATCATCTAACAAAAGCCTCATCAACATCATAAAGAAAGTGCTGGAAGAGAACAAGAAGAACTGGCACAAAAAACTGGTAAACGCCCTATGGGCAGATAGACTCTAGGGCAAGAAATCCATTGGGATGAGCCTTTATGAGCTAGTATATGGCATGGAGGCAAGATTTCCTTCATCCCTGGGCATTCCTGCTATCAAATTGTTACAAGAAATTCAGGCTAAACCAAATGACATTCAAAGAAGAATCAATCAGACCATTCATCTTCAGCAAACCAGAGAACAAGTTTATGACAGAGCTCAAATTTTGCAGGAAAAGCTCAAAAAGATGTTTGATAAGAGAGCTAAGGCTGAGGATCTCAATGTTGGTGACAAAGTTCTAAGATGGGACTCAAGAAGAGAAGACAAGGGCAAACATGCAAAGTTTGATTTTTTATGGAAAGGTCCATTTGTTCTTTCTGTTGTTCAAGGAAATAACACGTATTTTCTCAAATCTGTAGAGGATAGTTCTGCTGAAGAAGGCCCTGTCAATGGTCGTCTGCTGAAACATTACCATGACCCCTTTTAAGGGACACAATGCAGTATTGTATATATCTTTGTACAGTCTTATTTGTATATATCAGCACTTTGTTTTCATTTTTATAAGCAGGCCGATCGTCTAAGGAAAAGCAGTAAATTTGTGAAAGACACAGTTTTTAAAAGCTCTGTTTCTACACCAGTTTTCAGCAAAGTATCAAGAGAAAAAACTGTCACATTAAAAGCAATTCATGGTAGAAGAGAACTATTTGCAGTCATTGTGCATAATTATCAAGCATGCAGAAGAAAGCAGGCGATGCTGCACAGTTCACAGTAATTCAGTTGAGGAGGAGGTTGTTCATAGTTCAAAGTTTTACATTTTTAGCAGCCAGAACGAAGAAGTGTTTCCAGTCAACAACAACAAACAGAAGATCAAGGTAGTCTGACATGTTGTTCTTGGCTTTTCACAAGGAAAAGCCATCCCCAAGTGGAGCCACTGTTAGCCTCCTGTTGCAACAGGGTTTCATCTTTCATGATTGACATTTTTACATGCCAAATATGTCATACTTTGCAAGCTGCAGTGTTCCATATTTCCAGAAGAGACCAAAGAAAAAAGCCATGAAGTGTGCTAGTTCAAAGGCACTGCTGTATTCCAATTTTGATGAGTTGTTCCAGTTTTGAAGAGTTTTCATTTAAGGGAAGTCCAAACAGTCTAATCTTGGCCTCCCTAGGTTTCAATTTCCTGTTTTAGAATGTAGAGAATGATATCTGTCCAAACAGTTTAATCTTGGCAGATTTGTAGATAGGTAGAGAATCAAAGGGACCCAACTGCTTAATCTGGGCCCTGGCAGAAATAAGTGTAGATTTAGATAGGAAATCATTCAAAAGAAAAATTGTAAAGCTGGGTCTGCAAGTCTAAGTGCACCCAAATCAAAAGAAGAAAAAATGTTAGGTAAGTAGGCTAGGTAAGTAGCTGTGAGGTTGCAGAATGATGATTTATGATCAATTTTGTGTTACAAAGTGTTTTATCTCTTCAAATCACAGTCGCAAACAATTTTTCATCTGGAGGAGCTCAAGCTAGACATAACTAACTTCCCCTTCTTCTCATTCCCCCAAATCACTTACTAATTTCCCAAAGAGGTCAAGATCTGCTTGGTTCCTCTTAGTTCATCATTTTCCATGTCATTTGCCTTAGTGGAGATCTACTTCGCTCAAGGATTTCATTTCTTTACAAATTCTTTTCCCCAAAATTAGCCTAAGGTCCCTTACCTTAGCGCTTTCTTATCATTTCCATATTAACTACTAACTCTAGTATATAACTCCCTATCAGTTTTCCCCCTTCCCCTACTAAAAGAATGTATATAAAACTCCCCTATGTAAATATCCCCTCCCTGGCAATATAGCCATATTTTTCCTAAGTCAGGGAAAGAACAGTCCATCAGGGGCTGTTTTTAGCCCATCCGTGTCATAGCAGGAGTTAGATGACACCTGGTCATGCTAACAACCTCTCCCCTAGCCCTAAAACCCTCAAAAACCCACATTTCCACCCTTATCCTAAGTTTTTGTGCATAAACCGTTAAAACCCCGCTCATAAACCCTCAAAGAACCCACGTTTTACCCCTTATGCCAAAGTCCCAAGCGCAAATACACTAACCCACCTGTTTTTAACCCACATAAACCAAAGTTTTACCCCCCCGCTGTGCCATATTAAAATTGGAATATTCCTTGAATATTCCCGCCCCTTATCCCTCCGTTGCCTTGTCCCAGCCACCAACCGTTAGATCACCCGCCCCACAGATCTACGGTGGGCGGGCCTTCCTGTCCCCCGACGCGCCCGAAGGTTAGCATCCGGGAGATGGGCGGTATTGCTGCCGTACTCCCGCCACGCGTCGCCTTCTGGGCTGTGGCAGAGCCCCTCCCCCCAAAACCACCCAGGCGCTAAGGCGGTGCGCCCAAAACCATTTACCACTCCTGCGCAATGATGTCATCCGCCTACGTGGCCCTCCTACCACTGTACCGCCGAGTCACCTGCCACGTGTCCTGCCACATCATCAGACCTGCCATACTGCCACGTCACCTCCTTACGTGATGACGTCATCATGCTGACGTCACTCGCCGTACGAGGTCCCACCTGCTGACGTCATCATCAGTTTTGGCGCAAAGGGCGAAAATCGCACTTCGGAGCCCCGGAATCAGTTTCTGAGGCAGTTTTTGATGAGCGATTTGCGCCTCATCACTGGATAAAATAGGCCTGAATGGGGAATCTTTAGGGAATCTTTTCGTTATGCAGCCCCCAGCAAGCCAGAAAGGCGCCGAATGACCTGTTTTCCTCTGCGAAGCATTCAGGAAGGAGCCGAAGACACTTTTAAGGAAGACAGAGCCGAACAACGGCCATTAAATGCTGATTTAACGCATAGCACATCAGAACAGCATCCCAATTTATTGTCAAAGAGTATCAGAGGAAGAAGAAGAGCCAAAGAGTATCAGTCAAGATTTTTTAGGGGCTCGAAGCACCTGAACATTGATGAGCCCCCCAAGAAAGTCAAATCAAGAGGCGTAAGCCCATCCTTGCCCTCAAATCACAGTTAAAGCTTTAAATGCAGACATACAACAAGGAAACAGAAACCCATACACATTTATTTCAGAAAGCACTGCACCAAGCCACCGAGGACAACATAATTTATTCAGTTTCGATACGGTCGCCCTCAGCGCAGCCCGAGATATTTTCATGCATTTATTTCTAATAGAGTTAGGTCAATTAATTATTCTTTACGACCTAATTAGGTCAAGTTGTAATAAAAGCAGTTGTAGAGAGTTTTTCCCTATATATACCGCCCTCTACATTGTTACAAGGGTTGGTCAATTGAGAATTTTCACTAGAGACTCGCATTGTATACTTGAGTTTTTTCTATAATCAAAGATTGCTGAAAGCTTGGAGAGCAAACTGCCTGTTGTAAATGAATGTTTTGATGATATGAAGATGGAATTCTTGTGCTGCAGCCTGAAACAATAAGTGCATCTTACCTTTGTTTTATTGTTTACCACTATCTAGATAGCAGAAAGAAAGAATACCTTAGAACTTGTTTAAATACACTCTATGCTCAATTTCTGCTATTTTTTATGTTTTCCTCTGAATGAATTGGTTATGAATATGAATTCCTCCTGGCTCATATTTACCCCGATTCACCTGTATTTGCCAATTATCTAGGGATTCTTCACTGCCCCTAGGTAGATCTCTGTTACCTCTATCTGTTAAGCTGATTGAGAGATTCTTAATTGCCTCTCATTACTTAGCATTCTTTCCACCATTTAAACCTGAAACATTGTTTCATGTGCAGCTACCTTGCTCCATTTCCCCTATGGTGACCAAGAAAACACACCAGCAATCCTCGTCCTCGACTCCACGCCCAATGGTTTGAAGTTTCCAGAATATGCTTTGCCTCTCTTCCTGAAAGTACTCTCTTTCCCACCAAAACAAAACAAAAAACCCCCTAAATTCAATAGCTAGCCTAAAATCCTTTTTAAACAAAGCTAAAAACCATAAAGAGAGAGCCCTCTCTGATTGCAGGTGGGCTAGAACCTACAATCCAAAGTAGGTCTGTGGTTACCTCGGTCGTATCCTTTTCCGGAGCTTAAGGACAACCTGAGTGATAACAGACTACACATTGCGCAGTCTCAAGCCTCAAGCTCTTTCCCTGGCTATTGGGACTGCATAATGCGTAGTTCATACAGTCAGTCCCTTCCCTGAACTTAGGAATTGCACAATTCTTCCTTTTAGTCTTGTGGTTGTTTCCTTGATCTTTCTTTGTGATCCATTTTGTTGAAGCTAATTCATGTTTTCCATGAGTGCTTTTTCCTCCTACAGGTATTGCGGTTGTTTGAGCATTTCTCTTCATCATTCATTGTCATCATGGCACCAAATATATATTCTTTAAAGGAAACCATAGAAAGAAGTACCGAGGAGGTAGTTGAGAGTACTCCAATGAACTTGCCAATTTTTGCAAATACTCAATTGTTCATAGAGAAAGAGTTAGACATCACATGGCACAAAGTAAATGAGGCATTCTCAGCAAGAAGCTTCAAAGCGGATCTTGAGGACTAGCAAGTGTATATCAATGTCCAAAGGTTAGGGTTACACAAGGTTGCATGTAGGTACCCGACTTTCCCATGTGCAGATGTTGTCAGCTGGATAATTTCTCACATAGATTCCAAGACTATGACTCTTAACAGTGCCAACAGACAAAGGCTTGCCTCTTTTTTGGCATCGGATTACCATCTCATGTATCATTTTTTGGAGCCAGAATCGCTCATGGATTCTTACTTCTATGCAGCCACCAACTACTTGAGCACAAAGGAGGTTTTCAAAGGTTGGGTGAAAGAGCCAACAAATTTCCGTCAGACACCCACCAACACCTACAAGAAAAAATATCTCAGGAAGGCTTATCAGTACTTGATAGTCCTATGCTGCAGGATCTATGGTCAACAGAGTATTGACCTTCCCCAAAGGGTGGGAATTCTTGTTGAACCAAATTGTGAACGAAGGAAAATCATTCAACTGGTAAAACTTGTTGGCTCAACAATTAAAGATCCATGTTCCTAATGCCTAGAATCCTCCCAAGGGCAAACAAGCCAGATTTTACATGTGTGCCTACCTGTTGGATGGAATATGCACTCACAATTCATTTCCTGGCATGAACTGGACCTAGACACCAAAAGAGTCTACCATGCACATCTACTGCAAGTTGCTTTCAGAGTGAAACCATAAATGAGTAATGGAAAAACTGACTGATCACTTCCTGATTCCATTATACAAGTTGATCTTTGAGGAAGAGCCACCCTGCATGTCACTTGGGGAAATGGAAGTAGTGTCAAAAATAGCAGATTGGTTTGCCTCACCGGATGACACTTTCCTTAGAGTGTTCGATAGACAAAAGTGACTTCATCTTCTACCGAGATATGCCGCCAATAAGTTGATCATGCAAAGGTTGCTTACCATCTTTCCACAGGGTTATCAATAGTTCTACACATGAAGAAGAAAGCACCTTGGCCCGCTCTTCCTTTGTAGATTGGATTGTATGAAATCAAGAATTTGAAAGTTGTAGACGTTGAAGGCAAGGAGATAGAAAAATTTTCATTCGATCATTTGGACTTCAATCTGTACGATCCCAGGAACGTTTGTAAAGACCACTTGTGCAAGGATTCATTTTTATTGGCCAAGTAGGACATTTCGCAAGCCCGAGGAGGAAGCGATGAAGAATTGTTACACTACCTCCTAGTCCTGAAAATGAGTCAGCTTCATTGGAACATCACAAGTTACTCCACAGAAATAAGTCACACCAGACGCAATACTAGTGGAAAGGCGCAAACCAATGTGCGAAAAGGGTAAGAGGAAAGTTGCACACAGTCCAATGGAAGAGAAAATCCATAAGATGAAAGGAGATCCAATCATCTTGAAAGTGTCCATAGCAATAGAGAAGAGAAGGAAGCAAAAGAAGCAAGAGGAAGAGATGAAGCAAAGGGAAGAACAAGAGTAGAGGAGATTGGAGGAAGAAAGGAAAATACATGAAGAAGAAGAAAGGCAAAGAATAGAAGAAGAAGAAGAAACACAAAAACAAGATGAGGAACAAGAGTAGAACTAGCTACCAGAAGAGAAGAGTGAACATTTGCAGAATAAGGAGCGTGCTCAAGAAATTGAGGAGTTGATCGTGATTCAAGACATGGAGGTGGAACCAGAGCCGTTAAACCAAATTTTTTATCTGATGTCGAGCACTCAACAGGTCACGATTCAATCTTCCCCTCCTCTGACAGTATAGCAACCTCCAAGCAAGGAAGAGGAAATGGTTGCTCTTAATGAGGGCCCATTCGTGGACACGTAAAATCTAACTTACAACGAGGTTCAAAAGAAGATTGTACAAGTAAGAAATAAACATTTTCTGGACAATCTCACATCTCCTGCATTCATCAGAGAAAGGGTGATTGTGACAGACACTAGAAGGAATCCAAATGCCATTGTCACAGCCAATTTGGCCTTCGAAGGTGCTACCATGTCAAACACGGAGTCTGTTGGCCGAGAACAAACGGTTGGAAAGGAACTTACAAGTTGCAAGGCAATAAGTTGAACAACTCTTAGCAAAGCTCTAGAACGCAACTTCCACGCAACTATATCTAGAAGAACTTAAGGCAACCATACTTGGTCAAGTATCGACATTGGGATAAATCATGCAGACCCTATATGAAGAGATTGTCATCGTGCATAAAGAAGTTGTCCGCTTGCACGACATGCAACATAAGTGCAAGGATATTGCCAAAGATCTCACGGCACTCCATACAACCATCGTTGTCATGCATGAGTGGTCAATGCAATACAAAGGGGCACCGTCGGAATTGGCAGAGCTGGAGAAAGCACAAGCATGGAAGATCATTCAATGTAACAAACAACTCACCTCATTCATTGCCAATATTTAGGCCTCATATGCACGATTGTACAATAACATGGATTTCATGGTGATATCACACAAGATCCCATTGGTTGGCTCACTCACTGAATCCAAACGCAGGAATCAAGTCAGACAAGAGGTTGAGGAATACTTGGAATGGTTCAAAAAGACTGCTACCAAGAAAGAACTTGAGGTAAATAGGCAAAATATGCATAAGTACATTGGTGGCCCTATCTGGATCAATACCATGTTTCTCTTGCTAAAGAAGGAAACTCACACTGGTTCCAAATCTGTGTACCTGGATGCCATGGAGGCTAGTGTCTCCTTCCAGCCTGATCCCATCGCATAGTTTGGGAAAGTCATTACGCAATACAAAGCTTGGCACCCTCATGTGACCGAGAACCTACAAGTCAAAGTTTATACGCTAGAGTTTCCCCAAAATCAAGCTTGAATTTTTGTCTTATTAAGTTGTCTAATTGGCTCTACCTAATTTTATCCTATATGGGTACAAGTATATTGTAATATTCTTTTGTAATTGATTTGTAAGTGGAATTCCAAGTGTCAATTGTGGAATGTGAAGAGTCATTTTGTAAATAAGTTGAAGAGTCATGAGAGAAGTCCATGAGTCAAAAAAGGAAGATGAATAGTCACCCCTTTTATTATAAATAGGTCCTCATAACTCATGTAAAGAACTTTTAGGAGCCAAGCTTTTGGCTAAGATTTTAGCTTAGGATCGGGAGCTTGGGAGTTTTGTTGAGATCCTTGGCTTCTCCGTAGCATAAAGGGAGTATCTTTCTTTGGAGGAGCAGGTGTAGACTTCATGTTCCACTATTGGGACTAGTGGTTCATCAATGGTATATGTATGCTTGGAACTTTCACTTTAATAAAAGCTCAAAGTTGGCACGTTTTCATGCATATGTTGTGAATATAGTAGGACTATTTTTGTTATGTTTGCAACATATGTTGTTTCACTTACGCTAACGCTTACGAACTATTTTGTTTCCATTAATATGAATCTTGTTGAATGTGTATTGTTGTATATTTTTTTCATGGTTAACTTGTGAACTATTTTGCAAGCTAACTCATGATGTATTTTATGCTCATGTGTTCCTTTCAAGCTGTGTACTATTACAGGCTTCTGAGGTGCTTACTCATTTTTACCTTGTTGTGTTAGAACCTTTCATACATTACACTTGATCCTCTGCAGAGTCACACACTTGTTCACCAACATCACAAATACACCACTCTATGTGTTTTTGTAGCCAAGGCACATCATTAAAACCCACTGCTTTGGCAACCGGGTTGTATTCTGGATTGGGCTCCTACTCCAAATAGTGTGAGGTCTAATTGGGACTTCATATGGGGGAAATGCCCTGAATATTAGTGGGTCCAACACTGTCAACACTTTCTCCAACCATATATACTACTACTTCGGTTGTCCTTATATGCTTTCAATGAAGATATCATGGGCTACTTCTTTTTTTTCATGACGACTATTTCAATCATGTAGATTTATACTTAATCTATCCTTCTAGGCTTGTATGATGATGTCATCTTTATCCTTGCTATAATGCATCCTATCATACGTGCGATGCTTTCCATCATGAATGTTAACTTCAATATGCTTGAAAGTAGATTACTATTAGGTGAATTTTGAGGCCTAAAATGGACCTCCTAAGAAAAATGTACAACCAAAATAAAGTTTATAAGAACCAATAGGATTCAAGATGATGATGTCAACCATGGGGGATGATTCACCATTTTTGGAGTAAAAAGGTAAAAATATTAAAAAATAATAAAATAATAAAGCTACTTTTTCAACTCGTATTTTCAACTTATCTCCCTAAGGTTTTACTCAAAATTTGAGGAGTACTCCTTGGATGCAAAAATTAATTCCTCATCCAAGGCGTACCCATGTTGCATACTTTCGATGGACCTTGCTACACGAAAAATGAGAAATACATGAAAAACGTGATTGCAATCACATTTTTCATGTATTTCTAATTTTTCATGTAGTAGTTTCCATTGAAAATATGCAACATGGGTACTCCCTGGATGAGGAATCACATTTTTCATCCAACAAGTGTTGCCGCTCGAAATTTGAGTAAACGCATATGGAGATAAGTTGAAAAAATAGTTTTTTCTTTTTCCCCTCTAAAATTTGATGATGTAATCTAATCTTATGTTATTATTTCCGCTATTATTTCATATTTTCCTTAGGAGGCCCATTTTAGGCCTCAAAATTCCCCTAATGAGTGTGTGAGAGACCTTCTAATAGTGGAGGTCTATCACTTCTTCCTTCTTTCTCTTCTTCTTTTCTAGTTCTCCCACTTCTTCGGTGACATGGGCTTCATCTCTCTCCTTTCTCTTCTTGTTATCCTTCTTCAATTTAAGACAATTCCTTTTGAAATCCCCATATTCATTACATTCATAGCATTGGATCTTTGACATATCAATGTTCTTTTGAAACTTCTTTCGAGGCTCAAATTTCCCAAATTTTCCTTGCTTCCTTTTTGATGTTGCATATGCTTGTGTTTTTTCATTTGACCCAACAATGTTCTTTGATTTTAATCTTGATTCTTCAATTTTTCATAATGACCATAGATCGATGAATGGAGTGATTTCCTTTTTCCCATAGATGCTAGATACAAAATTCCCCCATTCACCAGGTAGTACATTGAGCATAATGGTGGTCATCTCTCGATCATACATTGCTTCTCCAAGTTCTTATAGTTGGTGTCTAATTTCAGATACCTTCATGAAATATGAAGCTATCATTTCTTCCCTTGAGATTTTCATCTTATATAGTCCAGTTTTGGAAGATATGATTTCTCTTGCAGTGCTTATAGAAAGAAACTCCACCAATTTGTAATAGATTTCCTTCGTTGTCTTTAACTTTGCAACATAAGGGATGAGAGAATCCTTAATTGACTCTATGAGGATCCTTTGTGCTCTTATTTATCCTTTCGTGTATTTTGATAGTACTTGAGCTTTCCCTTGAGATGGCTTGGTGATGGAGCCCTTTAGATATTCATTAACTTCATTCTCCATGAGAATTAAATCAATTCTCTTCTTCCATGCAAGATAGTTTGAGGTCCCAACCAATTTATTGTTCTCCTTACAAAATGAAGTCATTTGGTTTGTATATTGAGACATAAAAATATAGAATACTTGTCAAATGAAGATGCTATTTTGAAGATGATACCTTCAACTTGATGCTTTCTTGATGATGTTTGATTCCACTACTCCTTTGATGTTGACAATTGAAGATGCCTTCTTTCATGATTACTTGATGATTTTCTTCAAGGATGCTTGAGATATGATCCTTTGTTTAATGTGAGGGAGATCACTTTGATGATGAACTATTATTTCTTGCTTCATTTGATTGATGATGTGTAGACTAAACATCCTTTGGCATGCTTCTTATGATGTGATAGATGATCCTTCTTGATTCCTTTTAGTTCTTCTTGATGTTGTCACCTTAACTTTTATAACATGTTGAGAAATCTAGGGGAAACTTAATTAGGGTGATTATCTAACTTTAATAATTTCTTGTGATGTTTTTCTACTTAACTTGACCTACTTGTATTTAGCTTCTTCCTATCTTGATTATTATGGTGTTCTTTATCATCAAAAAACTACCAAACAATTAAGATCAATGAGACAAGAGGACATAAAATGTATGCTACTAGCTAGGGCCAAAACCTCTCCTCTTGAGAGGAAAACCCACAAGAATTCTTCTTTTTGTTAAAAATATGAAACTACGGTCAAATTCGACTTTGGAAATCTCACTTGATAGAGATAATGCTTGCATTAAATTCCTCTTTTTGATAGGACCAAAATCGACCCGAAGATCACTCAAATTGGATAACGAAAAGTGTACTTATGAAGAAAATACCACATGTCCATATTTGATAAGTTTGGCCCTAAAACAAAGTGGACCACCTTGAAAGGCTATAAATGCAAGTGCCCTCTACCTCATTTGGACACAATGATGAGACACTCTTCTATCTTGTTTTTGGCTCACACAGGTCTGAGGCTCGTCCGCAGAGGATCAGGTTCGCTATGAGGTGAAATTGTAGGGTCTGAAGCTTGCATCTCGGATTTAGGGTTTTGGGCCCCATTGGTAGGCACATAGCAAGAAGTATTCGACTATAGTCGCATGCACAAAATCTCATCCATGCGAATGGAGCCTTCTAGTCGCACTGACAACTCTCCATCCATTTAACTAGGGGTTTATAATTTCCGTAGTTCAAATCTGACCCTAGTTGCTTGCATGCCAGGCTTAAGGGAGTGACTGGGACAACTATAGTCACTTACATGACACCTCCTCTATGTGGAAGGGATCTAAAATATGAAATCTCAGTCTTCTGAAGATTTCGCTCAGTGACCTTAGGGTTCGACAGTTGACTGCAGATAATGACAGTTATTTACATTCTTCGGAATCAAAGTTTTGAGCATATAAATTATTGGGTTCATTTCATGGATGTTGTAGTTGTTTTGCTAGTTAGTTGCATAGATGAAGATATGGATCATTGTACTCTCTTTTGCTGAATTATTTGATGACAATCTAAGAAGAATAATTTGCAAGGGTTTTCCCCATAGTGGGTTTTTCCCTAGTCTTTGACCAATCTTGGTGTCTCTATGTGTGAATGCTTTTCTTTTATTGTTCCTTTATGTTCCATTGCATTGATGATGATGATATTGTTCTTTCTACATAGTTGCATATGATGATGAATAATGATGTAAATCTAAATAATGTTATGATGTTATGGGGTGAACTTAATGTGTTAATGAAGAAATGCAATTATCAAAGAAAATAAAAATATAGCCTTATAAAAAATTAACATGGTATCAAAGTTGGGCTGAAGAAAAGTCATGGAGATCACCCCCATGGAGACACCTTTAATGGAAGAAAGAGAAGATGGAGGAGACCTAAAATAATTCTAGGGTTTGAAGATAACCTTAGGAAATTTGTGTATTATGGTTTGATGGATATTATGAGGTTAGGGTTCAAGAGAAACCCTGGTTTATGAAAAGGATATGAGATACAAAATCTAGCATGGTCAATGTGAAGATTCTCGATCACTTGTGACAGATTTGATGAAGCCCTAGATGGGATAATCTCTAGTAGGCCTGGTTGAAATATTGCAGGAAACATTGTTATATGGACAATGGATAGTGATGGCTCTTGAAGGTTGGTTCAAGAGGGAGAGGATCACCTCCCATTGAAGATAAGTATCTCTTTACTTATGATGCTCCTTTATGTATTTTGTTTAGACTTATAGATATGATTATTGCTTTGATCATTACATATACTTCCTACATGTATATTTGAGTATTTGGATGTTTCTAACCTCCTTGATGAGATGTTATAAGAGGATCCTTCTTGAGGATCATTTGAGATGGATGAAAGAAAAGCTAGAGCTTGAAAAGGTAAGGAGGGACCTGATGAAAAGATGACTAAGTGCTACATGTTGCTTATGTCAAACAAAAGGATGCACATGTATTTGAATACTACAAGGTATGCATGGTATATTGTTTCCATGTTTTGGCAAGGTAATCCCTAAGGTATGATGAGAATGTCTCCTCCTCAAATGGTTCATGCATGCATATGAAAGCAATTTGGATCCATGGTTCTTGCATAATGAACTTCTTAATTCTATGATGCTACTTAGTGTTGATATTTGATATAGTGGTATAACTTGATGTTTATCTAACATATATCATTTTGAATATCATGATTTTGTAAAAGGATAGCACCTTGATTCTAGTAGATGGTAACTTGACACTATTTGTTTGTGAAATGCATGGCAGCCATGATGATATAAGTATAACAATGAGATCGATATTCAGGATCTTTTTTGTTGACCATGGTTATGCTTTGATGCGCTTAGTAATTATGGCATATGGTAAAGTTGAATGCCCTGACTTGATGGATTGAGTTACGTGACAAAGAAGTAATGTTGTGATCATGACTCTTGAAGTATACTCTTATTAGCTATTTGACACTAGCCCTTGATGAAATATTGATGTCATGATGTAATGGTGAAGTAGTTAATGCTAACCATGATGAATGTGTCTAACTTTATGATCTATAAGATTTTTTGATGTATGAAATTATTATAGATAGGTTCATGCCAAAAATCAAGATGACTAAAGTGGATTCCCATTCAGAGGGAGAATCTCTTCGTAAGATATCTTCTCCTATTGTCATTTACATTATATGTATATTCTTTATTGTTGAAGTATGATTTATGGGCATGAATAGACAAATATCTAACATTGTTGATCTGCAGCGAAGTTCTGATTTGAGAAGACAAAGTTTTCCCTTACCCTAAACCTCATTCGCATGAAATCAGATTCACATATGCGATTGTAGCCTTTCAGTCACATTGAAGTAAGGTCAAGGGCGAGAATGTAGTCTTCCAACTACACACAGGAAGGCCTATGAGTGCAACTATTCCTTCTGGACACAAAAGTGAAGTTTTGTGCATGAGATCAGATGCTCACCTAAAGGATGTCAATCCTACAGATGTAGAGAAGACATCAGAAAGATCTTTGAGCTATAAAGTTTGAATGTTTGTTATAATATGATATATATACTAAATTTGTGTTTGCAGGTGACCGAGATATGCATATAAGTTTATGCTACAATAGTTTGACATGATTTGGTTGATTGATATAGATGAACAGTGTTTGGAGTTTTGACATGATGCTTGATAATGACTTAGAACTTTGACTTGATGTTGAGATATGTTCTGGACTATAGATCTCTCTATGATAGAAAATTTGGGATTTGACTTGATGACTAATGATTTGATTTGACGGCTGATGATTTTCCTTGATGAGAATGATATATGAACTTCCAGTGACTAATATTGATATTTGGTAATCATTTTGTATTGGCCTCCTCATTCTTAGCACTTTGGTTGAAGTATTGATAGTTGTGATTCAGCATGAAGCTATCTCACTGAATGGTTGGAACCTGCATGACTTATCCTTGGTTTATGCATTTACATCTAGTGACTTATATTATGATCATGATGATGACTTGATGAAATTTGGATTGATATTTCTTATGACAACTTGTTGGCATGATAATAGATGAAGTCATGACTTGATGAGAGCTCTACTCGTCACTTGGTCTAAAGAATCAGATAGTGTGATATTGTGATGATCTTGATATTGGTTATGATATGACATCTAAACTTTGATAAGATGACTTAGTTGATTTGATTGTACATTATTGTGAGTCTGAGCATATTGTTTTGGAAAAATAGTATGTTTGTAGAGAAAAATATATGAAGCAAGCTCCTCAATCTAGATATGTCCACATTAACAGTTATCTAGTGAAGCCAAGATGATGTGTTGATCCAAACCTCTACTTCAGAAGTGTTCCAAGGTACGACTTTGATTTTGAATTTGTTTTATATATTGATGGTCTACTCTTGATAGGAAATGAGCCTCTGATGATCTAAGTAAGAGGGAGGTGTCTTATGAAACTCGAAATACTAAATCATGGCATGACGAATTGATTTCTGAAGTTGGGAAAATAAAATCTATATTGCAAAGCTATTGAAGAAGTATTGGAAAGTGGAAATGAAAATCCTTGGACACTCCAATTGAATTTCAAGAAGTTGTGAAGAGATATTGTTGAACTTGACTTGGCAACTGACAGTTGATTGAAGCATTGATGTTTCATTTTTAACATCCATCCGTATGTATGCATTATGTGCATATAACTTGAGTCGGTTCATGATTGAGCTGCTTCATTCACATTGAGTTGTTTCCTAACATCATTAAAATTACTTTGCATATGATCCTGCTGTCATATGTGACTACTCGGGTGTATTGATGATGATTAGGATCGTTATTGATGAGATGAGCACATTTGGATGTTGCCTTAGTATGAGATATGTCATGATATCTTGGATGAGAGGTCCATAGCACGACCGAGGTTGAGTACGATGTTACTAGCATGACTAGCCATGTGGTAGGATGAAGAAGCTCCTTGGAGAGTCATATGAGCAAGATTTGGATATGACATGGATACATTATGATGACAAAAAGTGGGAATCGATTGGAAAAGAATCTCGCATATAGCTGGGAATGAGATACCTTCATATATTGAGACAGTGTTGTTGTATGAGACAAGCTCAGGCTTGTGATTAGCACCTCCTTGAGAGGGAGGTCGAATATGGTATCCTTTTTGTGATATATATGATTATTTATGTTCGATATAATATTTTATTTGATGTTCTATATGAGCAAGATACAACTACTATTGAGACATGATGATTACCATATATGGACACGATGATATGTTTCTGGCCTACAGAGAGTGGTATTGATCAAGAACATTGAGCCAACTCTTCCTCCCTTGTCTAAGCTCCCAGGGTGTGGAATTGAAATAGAGGGCTCCTGGGGTTAATGGAACTTTGGACAATAGGTATCACCTATATTTGTTACCCATAGTGTTGGAGTAGTAGCTCACTCTATCTTGGTCTTTGCAGAGTATACCCCAGTTGGCATCATACCCACAAGAAGGGCTTGTTAGGATTGTCCCTCCCCATTTAGCCAACAGGTTGAGGAGGCCTAGAAGCGTGTGATCCTTACCTCTTGGTAAGTTGGGTATCTCGTCCAAGCTCGGATTATGATGTAGGTGTTCTACCACATGACTATTGAGGGTCATTGTTGGGAAGATGAGTAGGAAAGGAGATGGGTTGAGTAGTAGCTCCCATATATCACCTATTGCTCGATATGGGGTTGTAGTAGTAGCTCCACCATGAGATTTTGGGTTAAGTAGTAGCTCCTTGATGTGGTTCTAGGTTGAGATGTGCTTCCTGATGATATGATCATTGATGATGATGCAGGTCGTAGATCTGAGACCCCATCAATATTCCCGAGTAGTATCCCACTAATAGAGATTTCGGGTAGTAGCTCGCTAGCAGAGATTCTCGGTAGTAGCCCGCTAACAAAAATTTCGGGTAGTAGCGCGATGAATAGAGGGTGGTAGCTTAGGATCCCCTCCGATGACAAATTCTTCTTTTAAGATTCTAGAGTATTCAGCATATGAGCAGGGACAATCAAGAGATAAGAAAGGATGAGCAAGAGAGGAATTGAGATGATCAATGATGATATGTGAGGATGAGATACTTGAGATTGGATATGATCGATGGACAAATATTGACAGGTGGAATTCTCCCTAGTTGAGAGGGAGTGTTAAAAATACACAACTACATTCAAATTCCACTTTGGATAACTCACCTGATATATATAATGATTTCATTGAATTCCTCTTTTAAAGAGGGCCAAAATCGACCTAAAGACCACTCAAATCAAATAAGGGAAAGTGTACTTATCAAGAAAAGCCCACATGTGCACATTTGAGAAGGTTAGCCCTAAAAAACGTGGACCACCTTGAAAGAATATAAATTCAAGTGCCCTTTACCTCATTTGGACACAATGATGAGACACTCTTCTATCCTTTTTTTGGCTCACATGGGTCTAAGGTTCATCCATATAGGATCACGTTCACTCTAAGGTGAATTGCAATGTCTGAAGCTCACATCTCTGATTTAGGGTTCTGGGCCTCAATTGTAGGCACATAACAGGAAGGATTTGATTGTATTCACACACAAAAAAGCTTATTCGTGCAACTGGAGCCTTCCAGTCGCATGGGAAACACTCCATCCATGTGAATAGGGGTTTTGGGTTTCCGCAGTTTAGATCTGACCCGAGTCGCTCACATGTCAGGCTTAAGGGAGTGACTAGGACAACTATAGTTTCTCACATGGCACCTCCTCCATGCAACTAGGATCTAAAATATGAAATCTCAGTCTTCTAAAGATTTCGCTCAGTGACCGCAGGGTTCAGTAGTTGACTACATAGTGACATTTTTTATAGTCTTCAGAATCAAAGTTTTGAGCATATACATTGTTGGGTTCATTTCATGGATGTTGTAGTTGTTTTTTTGGTTAGTTGCATAGATGAAGATATGGATCATTGTACTCTCTTTTTCTGAATTATTTGATGAAAATCTAAGAAGAAGAATTTGCAAGGGTTTTCCCCATAGTGGGTTTTTCCTTGGTCTCCGACCAATCCTGGTGTCTCTATGTGTGAATGCTTTTCTTCTATTCATTAGGGGATTTTTGAGGTCTAAATGGGCCTCCTAAGAAAAATGTACAACCAAAATAAACTTTATAAGAACCAATAGGATTCAAGATGATGATGTCAACCATGGGGGATCATTCACCATTCTTGGAATAAAAAGGTAAACAAATAATAAAATAATAAAACTACTTTTCCAACTCATATTTTCAACTTATATCCCTAAGGTTTTACTCAAATTTCGAGCAGGAGTACTCGATGGATGCAGATTTAATTCCTCATCCAAGGAGTACCTATGTTGCATACTTTTGATGGACCCTGCTACACAAAAACTAAGAAATGCATGAGAAAACGTGATTGCAATCACATTTTTCATGTATTTCTCATTTTTCGTGTACCAGGCTCCATCAAAAGTATGCAAGATGGGTACTCCTTGGATGAAGAATCAAATTGTGCATCGAATGAGTGTTGTCACTTGAAATTTGAGTAAAACTATAGGGAGATAAGTTGAAAAAATAGTTTTTTCCTTTTTCCCTCTAAAATTTGATAATGTAATTTAATCTTATTTTATTATTTCCACTATTATTTTATAATTTCCTTAGGAGACCCATGTTAGACCTCAAAATTCCCCTAATGGTTCCTTTATATTCTGCTGCATTGATGATGATGATATTGTTCTTTCCACATAGTTGCATATGATGATGAATAATGATGTAAATATGAAAAATTTTATGATGTTATGGGGTGAACTTATTGTGTTAATGAAAAATGCAATTATCAAATAAAAGAACAATATAGGCCTATGAAAAATTAACATTTTTCTTAAAGAATGTCCAAATGAAAAATTGCAAAACCTAAGACCCAAAATCAAAATCCCTCCAATACCAAGTCAAAGCTCCTTTTGATGAACTTCTCTTCACAAATTCAACGCCAATCAAACTTGCTTGAATACTTCAGAATTCGACTGTTTTCCAGAATTTCAACTTCACTGCTTCAGGATTGCAATTTCAGCGTCTACTGCAGAAACCCTAGTTTGGCACATGTGAGAAAAATAATGGTGGATCTTTCCTCCTTCCTCCTTCGTTTGGTTGGCCTTATTTTCTCTAATAATTCAGCCTGCAAACCTAACTTCTTTTGACACTAAATTCAACTCCTTTGAGGTAGTTGCAATTCAATCCTGCTGCAATAGAATTTTCCCTAGATTATTCACATGTGTGAGATGAAGGTGACCCAAAACAATCCTTAAATTCTTGTTCTTCCTTCCTTCTATTTCTACTCTTATTTTCTTTTCTTTATTATGCTATATCAAACTTTCTTGATGGATCCCAAATGAGGTCGAGTGCTTCTCTATATATAGTTTCCTCATGTAGGTCGAACAACCCTTTCATGAGGTCGACTTGTCACTTTGTAGACCGACTTGTTTAACTTCTAGGCCAACTTGTCTTGGAGGGATATTTGACATACTTTATGATTCAAATAAATTTCTTTTACATAATACAAGATGCCCAACAGGGTCCTTACATGTGACAATGACTTCCTAGACTTTATGACAAAGCCCTAGAAGAACATAATGGGTGCTTGACCTATTATTAAAATAATCCTTCGCATGAAACCCATGCTACAAAAAAATAATAGTAATTTTCTTTCTCTTTTTACATCAAATACATAAAATCATGATCACATTAGAAATTAGGCAAATTGAACCTAATTACACATTTCAACAATTAATAGAATTAAAAGCCAAAGTAAGCATATTCTCTACTCCCCCACTATGAAGCCATTGCTCAAAGTCCTATGCAATGAAATGCATAATTAAATAACGAATAAGTTGATTCATCCCAACCCGAGTTCCATGAAATGCATATACAAGAAAAGGGGGACTTGTGAAGAAATATAAGAGAACATAAGAAAAAGAGAACAAAAGAGGTAGTACAACACAGTTCCAAGGAAAGGGAAACTCAATGCAAAAGCACCCCCTCTAACATGATGCTCATGAGGATGAATGTCTTAAGTAACCTTGCATGTCAATGACATCATTCCCATGCAATAAACCCGAAACCATATCATTGTCATTTACACTTACTCTTTGATTGGTTTCTTGGGAAATACCCCTCTTCCGAGTACTAATAGACCTAATAAGTTTTTATGATAATACTCCCATACCTTGGACAGGAGAACGGATGCACAGGAGGCTCTGCAACTTGATATAGGAGGTTTTGACGTTGGGCACCATGGCAAGATGCGTAGGGGGGAGTGTTGCTCCCTCCTACAGTCAAGTAGTTATGGATAGAAGCAAGGACGCAGGAAGCAGTGTTTCAAGAAACCTGTGGAGAAGGCAACAATGGAAAGTAACACGGACATATTGGGAGGAAACAAACCTCATGAACAGGAAGGGGAGCAGCAGGAAGCTAGTAAGGAAAAGGAGAAAGGGGATAACAGTCAAAAACCTACTTCTATAAGGACAACTGGGGTCTGTAAACCTAAGTCGAACATCATTCCTCGGGTCATCTTGAGCGACCCTGCACTACAAGCGCATAGGGATCATATGACGGAACATGCGGTCATCTGCAAATTCATGGGAATATGGCCGACGAAGAGGGCGCTGCATGTATGGATAAGGAGCCACTAGAAGCCAAAGGGGGAAATACACCTTCATCTGGGATCCAAGGGCTTCTTCACAGTAGTATTCACAAGCCTAGAGGATAAAGATAGAGTGTTTGAAGGAGGACCTTATTTCTATGCTGTTACAGGCTTCTACATGTGGCCATGGATGATGAACTTTGTTCCAGAACGCGGGACATTTACATTGGTACTATTATGGATCAGACTATACTCCCTTCCTTTAGATTATTGGCTACCAGAATCGTTGAAAACAATAGGCAATAAACTGGGGCATTTTCTAAAGATCTCAGATGCGACTTTGAAAGGAAAATACTCCTCCTTCACTCGGATATGTGTGGAAATGGACTTATCTGGAGCACTTCTGGACACGATAATTTTAGAAGTATATGATGAAGAATGGGTACAGGCGGTGGACTATGAGCACATCCCATTTAGGTGTTGCAAAGGCCATGAGCATGGGCATCTATATAGAGACTGCCCAACAAACAACATTGAGATAAATGTGAAAACCACCGTGGATAAAAATCCTTAGGGTTTTACCAAGGTTGGGGGCAAAGGAAAAGGCGGAAAGAGGCCGCAAAAGAAGATCAACGAGGAAAGACAACTGAGACACAATAGCTTTAAGATCCTAGAAGAAGAAGAATGAAACAAAGAAACAAACCAGGAAATGGAGAACATTATCACTGAGAAGGAAAGGGATGACAACATGGAAGATATCATAGAAAACATTATGGAGATAAATAGGGACCATGATATGACTCCAAGTGAGGTGGGAACGGAGGACCATGAATTGCAGGAGATTCTAGATAGGGAAAATATTGATCTAGAGAAATTTCTGGAACAAGGAACGACCAAAGGAGTGGACTCCTTGCCAAAAGAGGAATATGACAGGGTTCAAAAGATCTTCCTATGGAGAGCACAATTGAAGGGAACTGGAGTCAAAAGAAATCATGAAATATAGGAATACAGAGGGGTCAAAATGATGGAGGAGACACAGGCACAATCTCCAAAGAACCCAGGCAGGAAAAGAGGAAGAAAAAGACAGAAGGATTTGTTGAATGAATGTGGGAAACTATTGATTAACTCAGGTAAGATGAAAGAGCTCGCCAGTTACTCCTTTACAAACCTTTCTTAATGAAGCTCACAACTTGGAATATTAGAGGCATAGGAAATAGAAGGAAATAAAGAAATCTCAGTACTAGAATAAAAGAAGAAAAACGAGATATGGTTTTTATTTAGGAGAAAAAATGTTCGATGGATAAGATTAGAGAAATTCATAATAAATGGCTAATCAAGTATGAGTATCTAGAGGTTAAAAAAAAAACTCAGCGGAGGGGATTCTCACGTTGTGGGATCCACAAAAATTTGGAATCCTGGATGTTGAGGCATCTAGGAACTATCTTTCTTTGGTTTGTCAACCTTTAGGTGATAAGGAGATATAGATGATCACAAATGTCTATGGAACTCAAAAGCAAGAAGACAAACTCAAGCTTCTCACCTCCCTTGAGGAACTAAGAGCAAGACACTGTAATATGCCTTGGATCGTTGCAGGAGATTTCAATATGATAAGATCTCTTACAAAGAAAAAGGGTTGTATCAGACAGCTAGGCAGAGACTCCACGACCTTCCAAAACTTCATAATGAACATGGGGTTAGTGGACATTGGAACAATAAATGGGACCTTCACCTGGAACAACAAAAGGGGAGGGGCTTCACAAGTCGTATCTAGACTAGATAGATTTATCATCTCGGAGGACCTCTTTCTCTCAGGCCCTGCCATAACAACTTCTATTCTTCCCTTTGGAGGCTCAGATCATTGGCCCGTACAGCTGGAAGCCACTTTTATGGGTACACCAAGAAATAGACCTTTCAGGTTTGAGAATGCATGGCTCTCTCACCCTGAATCACCAGTAATATTGACAAATGGTGGAGAGAGGATATAAACATTCAAGGCACTAGAATGTTCCTGCTCCAACAGAAACTTAAACATATCAAATCCAAGCTTAAAGGTTGGAACAAAAATGAATTTGGTAATATATTCAAAGCCAAAAGAGAAGCTGTGCAGAAACTCCAGGAAATCAATCAGATCAACATCACAGAGGGCTTTGCCGAGGAATGAAAAAAACTAGCTGATTCTTTGCAGGAAGAATGGGAAGATCGGTGCTTGCAAGAGGAGATTTTTTGGAGACAGAAGTCAAGGATACAGTGGATTAGAGAGGGAGAAAGAAACATGAAGTTCTTTCATAAATCCACAATGGATCACAGGGAAGACAACATAATCACAAAGCTCAAAGACTTTCAAGGGAGAGAAATCGTCTCTCATAAAGACATGGAATCTCTCCTTGTACAACATTTCCTCAGTATTGTAGAGGAGCCTCTGGGGGATAGATCCAGGTTCATCAACCATTTCACTAAGTATATCCCTCAGCTGGTTACCAGAGAAGATAACCACAATCTTAACAGGCCAGTGTCGGAAGAGGAGGTTAGTGAAGTGATCAATGAAATGCAAAATGGAAAAGCTCCAGGCCCGGATGGGTTCAATGTAGACTTCTTCAAAGCATGTTGGAAAACAATCAAACAGGATATCCTTGAGGTGGTGGAAGACTCAAGAAGATCCAAAAAGGTTCTGAAGGCTTTTAATGCTTCCTTCATAGCTTTGATCCCAAAACAGGAAAAAGCCATGACTCTGGATGGCTTCAGACCCATAGCTTTATGTAATATGGTGTATAAAATTATTTCCAAGGTGATTGTCAATAGACTCAAGCCCCTTTTACCAGCTCTCATCACATAGGAGCAAACGGGCTATGTGGAAGGAAGACAAATCCAAGCTCATGAGGTGGTTCACTCTCTCAAAAGCAACAAACAAGTTGGTATGATCATTCAACTAGACCTAGCGAAAGCTTATGAGGTGGTTCAATAATATCATCCAAGCTCATGAGGTGGTTCACTCTCTCAAAAGCAACAAACAAGTTGGTATGATCATTCAACTAGACCTAGCGAAAGCTTATGACAAGCTAAGTTGGTCTTATATAAGGGCAGTTCTAAGAGCCTTTGGCTTTGACCAAAACTGGATAAGATGGGTTATGGCACTAGTTACCACGACTAGTTTCTCCATCCTACTTAATGGCACTCCTTCAAGACTCTTCACACCCTCCAGAGGTCTCAAACAAGGGGATCCACTCTCACCCTTCCTCTTTGTTCTCATGATGGAAGGGCTAGGTAGAGCGACTAAAATGGCAAATGTTGAAGGAATAATCCATGGCATCAAACTCACCTTGGATGGAGTGGCTAACACTCATCAACAATTTGTGGATGATACAATGTTGCAGGGCATACCCATAGTCAGGGAAGCCAAAATGACCAAACATATTTTGAGTGACTTTGCTATGGCTACTGGCACAGAGGTAAGCCTCACTAAATCAAAAGTTTTTTTCTTTAACACTGACATTGTTAATCAAAGAAATATCACCATAATTCTTGGGTTTCAAAGGGACCAGCTACCTTCCAAGTATCTGGGCATACCTCTCACAGATAAACCTCTGAGTAAGGAAGTGTGGGAGCCAATTATAAATAAACTTCAGGACAAGATCATAAAATGGACATGCAGGTCTTTAAATTTGGCGGGGAACCTTGTGCTCACATAGGTTGTCCTGCAGGCCATTCCCATGTTCATGTTCTCAACTCTTCCTACTCCTAAAGGAATTAAGAAATAGATCAGGAGCATACAAAGGGAATTTTTATGGGGTAGAGGAGAAGAGAAAAAGAAATGGGCTTTAGTTTCCTGGGACAAGATCTGCAAACCCAAGAGCCATGGTGGCTTGGGGCTTCATGATTTTGAAACCATAAGTAGAGTTTCAGGAGCTAAACTCTGGTGGAGGTGGATCAAGGAATCAGAAACTCCCTGGACTAAGCTTTGGAAACAAAAATATGCCAAGCATTGGCAGGAGAAGGATCACACTAGAATGTCAAGGCATATTAAGGGCTCCCACATTTGGAATCTTGCCTGGGAAAATAAAAGTATTGTTCAACAACATAGTTTTTGGGAAATTCGAGTTGGGAACCTAGCTCGATTTTGGGAGGACAACTGGCAATATGAATCCAACTTGTATAAGGATGAATTATCAGCTCTCAAGAATGACACAGACAACAAAGATATACTTATGATAAAAGACTTCTGGGACCAGGATAGGAATAATGGAAAATGGAGAAATTGGAAGGATCTAGGCCATAGTGAAGAGAGTCCTCTGAAGGCCTAGGAAGACTCTCGTACCCAAGATCTAGAACATAGGAGGATTCAGGTATCCTCCTTATTTGACCAACTAAGATGGGGAAAGAACACTGAACGAAACTTTAACCTCAAAGAAGCTAAACAGGTAGTAACATGATTTAACTATCTAACCCTGATCAAGTTTGGAAGAATCGTTGGCAGAGCCCCCACTGGATGAAAATAAAGTTATTTATTTGGCTATTTCATCAAAGGAAAATCTTAAATTGGGAGAATATCCTGAAAAAAGGCTTCACTGGACCATGAAAATGCTACCTTTGTGGCCCACAAGAGGAGACGATGGATCACCTTCTCAACCTCTTCCCTTTCACCTCCACCGAGTGGGATTGGGTGGCCTCAATCTTTAGGTACACTGATAGGGACAGACTCAGCATCTCCAACACTTTGAAGAATTGGAGGAAAAAATTCTCAGGGAATGAAATCATTAATAAAGCCTGGACTTTGGTTCTAGGCTTTGTCATCTGGAATGTTTGGAAAGAGCGCAATAGTCGGATCTTCAAGAAAAAAGCAAGCAAGCCCCCGCACATAATTGATCAAATTTAAAGGCAGCTCAAAGACACATTCAGTAGATTGTTGAGGAAACTTCCTAAGGACCCTCCTCTGCCCCAAGATGTGAGTATTCTACTACATTTGGGTCTCTAGTCTATAAGCCCACAAGGCATAATTAAGGGTGTGAGCCAAACAAATGCAAATATAAATATTTGGAAGTCTCCTCCACATGGTTTCTTAAATGTCAATATAGACGGAGCTTCTAAGGGCAACCCAAGGTTAGCTAGTTTTGGGGGTGCTATAAGAGATGAACAGGGTCAAATAAAGAAGATATTTCATGGCCACTTGGGGAAGGCCACTAATAACATGGCAGAACGCATGGCCCTAGAGCAATGCTTGGAAATATTAGTGGATTCAAATTGACATAATGTCATCATTGAATCAGATTCAGAATTGATTATTAGAGAGGCCAAGAAAATATGTAATGGTACATCACCGGATAAAGTGTCGAAACACTGGAGGCTATCGCAGGTCTTTCACCGTATCTACACCCACCTGCAAACCTTAAAAACTGTAAGCTTTGTCCATGTGAAAAGAAAAGATAACATGTTAGTTGATCGTTTAGCGAATTAAGGAGTGACTAATAAGGAAAGGGACACTCAGCACATTTGGGAGTTGTTACCCCCAGGTAAACTGTTAGAGGACTATCTCTGTCAGGCTACCAAAGATAGGGAGCAATGGATTGACAGGATGGATCGAAGAGGATCAGGAGACAGGCAGGAGGATAGGGAAGCCTAAACTGTTTGCCTGTTGTTTGGCAGAAGTCCAAAGATTGTTTTGGCATTAGTCTTCCACTAGATTTGAGTGGAAGGTTGAGATCAATGGAGGAAGACCAAGGATGCAGTGGTGTGAGGACCGATTCTAGAAGTGCTGTAGTTTTAATCGACCATGAATCATTGTATGGATCGATGGCGACACATTGATTAACGAAATATTGTTATCTATGAGTGTTTGTGTGTTAAACGGAGTATGGCAGAGAAAGTGGGGTTTAAGCGCAAATCCATTGATAAGCAGAATATCAATGGAACAGGGAGGAAGGAACGAGAACTGTCCAATGGGATAGATCGAAAGCGCGCAAATTAATTCACGTGGATGTGGTTTCTCAAACCACAAGTGGTATTTCATGCAGGGTCTAATTGGTAACTGGTTTTTCTAGGTTGGCCTCTGATTCCACTCTTCTAGCGACATGTAGCAACGAGGAGAGAGGAAACTGCTTTCCAAGCGGTTAATCCTCATGCTACTTGTCCACCCGAAATCAGCGTGGACCATTGGATCCACGAAGAGTAGATCAGCAATGGTTGTTTAGTTGTTCAAGTGGTTGATCGGTGATCGGAGGAAGGAGGTGGAGTTGGAATTGCGATTCGACGATATGCGATTTAGCGATTCGACGATAGTTGTTGGATCATTGAAAGAGATGGACGGTAGTTTTCAGGCCGATCGAAGATCGGTGTTCAGTGAGCACAGTGGGAAGGCATTGCACTGGAAGTGCGGATCTGCCATTTTTTATGGTCGCAGATGTATTATTTTTGAAGTTTGACCTTATGGGTTGCGAGTCGGGTTTTATGTATTTCCTGTGTAATCTTTATTTTCTGATAGAGTGAACGGTTCTGCGTTTTAAAGTTTTAAAGCCAATAATGATTCTGATAGGTTATGTGGACCATTTCTTGGTAAACAAAAGGAAGTTTGGTTTACCCTGTAACATATGTAATGTACTTGTTTGGTTAATAGAAAGCTACATTCTTACTTGACCAAAAAATGATAATACTCCCATACCTAAACCTGGAAATTGCATAAATTCATAAACTAGTGTGAAGTTTGAAGAATATATCTAAAATGATTAATGGATTTTACATTGGACATAACTCACCTTTTATGGCATTGACTCTTGTACATACATCAGATGGTCACACTTGGGTTCTTGGAACATTGGTGACAATAATTGCATAGATATAGTCCCTTAGAGGTTGTTGATGATGTTGTTTTCCACACTTGATTGAAAGAATTCCTTACTTGTTTAAGGACATTGGACCTTGTGTTGATGTGATACCTTCTTGAGACATCCTAGCCTATGTTGGAGGAGATGTGTCACCCTTGCACCTTGGTGATAGATATTGTTGAAATTGGAAGCCAGGGAGAAATTCCCTTTTATGCCCATCTTGCACCACCTATTGTGATCGCACATTTGGTTAGACAAGAAAATATTAATTATCAATTAAATTCATATTTGGGATTAAAATAAATTATCAATTAAGTAGGTTCCAATTATTGTGGGTAAAATATCTAATTCAAAATTCAAATTTAGAACAATTCGGCTCTTTAAGAGACATGACTTTTCAACTGTAGAATCAACTATAAATACCCAATCATATTAGCCACTCTGGTATGAAAATTTGGATCTCTCTTTGCAACTTCGCATTGGTCTGAGGTATTCACATTTGTTTGAGGTCTTATAATTGCCATATGTGTTCTCAACTATGCTCTTGATAGACTACTCACAGTGGCTACATTCGCATATGGCTACGAGACTACTTGCATTGGCTACAGAAATACTCGCATCCACTACAGTCTTGCACCTATATAATAGATATGGCCATGCATTGATATGTTTTACATCATGTTATGGTTGGAATTTATACTCAGTACATTACGTTGTTCCTCTGCAATCAAAGCATATGGAATTGTGTATATATGATAGAGCATATGTCATGATATGTATGGCATCATTACACAAATTTACGGCATGACATGTATGGCATCATTACTCAATTTATATGGCATGTTCCTTTGTGATTATATATTGAATTTCTCAGTGTTATATCTTGGTGCTTCTATGCTTCTATAGTCGATTCCTCAACATTACTTCTTCGCATGACTACGGTTATATATTGGCATTCTCTATGTTACACATTGGTTAGCGTATTTGCAATCTTGTTGTCATATATACAACGTATATTTATGGTTCTTTGACACAATAGTCTTGATTATGATCTTGACACAACAATATGAATATGCACATGGCACAATTGTATATATATGGTACCTGCACACTTGTAGCATCATATCAGTGATATGGCATCATAGGAAGATCAACATTGGAAACATATTTATGTATTGACGCCATGTTGTCATGACCTTGATTCTAAGTAGTGAGTAGTATTATAGCATTAGAAGTTTTGATATGATCCTATGGCATCTTTGAGATATATGCAGATACTTTGTCTCCAAGAGAAACCCTAATCATTTCTTCTGCAGAGGCCTTGTTAATGTTATGTCTGACATGAATTTGAGTTGTGAAAAGTAACCTAATCTCTCTATGATTGTACTTTGTATCTTATATGAAAAATTGATGAAATCTAATAGAGAAGAACAATTTCTTGCGGGTTTTCCCCCTTGTGGGGTTTTTCCCCGGTCTCAGACCAATCCTGATGTCTCTTTGTGTGCATGCTTTTCTTCAATTGTTCCTTTATGTTTCGTTGTATTACTGATGTTATTTTTCTTTCTACATAATTGTTTATAATTTTATGATTTAATGGGGTGAATGCATATGTAAATGTTGGAAAGTTTGTAAAGGAAATTATATAAACCAAAGAACAATCAATCCCTTATAAAAATCAACATGATCTCAGAGTTGGGCTAGAAGAAAAGTCATCGAGATCACCCCTTGAAGACACCGATGATGAAATGAAGAAGTTGGAGGCCTAAAAGAATACTAGGTTTTAAAGGAAATCTTAGGTAACCTTGTTCTAGTAGGAGGAGCTAGGGTTTGGTTAATATCATGAGGTTAGGGTTTAGAAGAAACCCTTGAAGTATGCTTGGAAGAAGGTCCCTGATATGATAAAGGAAGAATAAATTAACTTCATTTTACCATCATCATCAAGCATCCTATTCTCTCTTATTTGTATTGGCTCGCACAAGTCTGAAGTTGGTTTGCAAATTGTTTCGTGGAAGTCTGAAATTGGATGGTCTAAGCTCGCACCGGGGAAGAGAAGGATTTTTGTCTATAGCTGCAGGGTTGGAATGCAGAAATCTCAGCCACAGTCACATGCATGATTGGGCACTCCCTGCGGTCAGAGGGTTATAGTTGCACCGATAATCACTAGCTCCGTTCGGTTGTGACCTAAGACATTTTTTACAATTGATCATTAACTTCACCTTTGATCACATGCTTGGAAACTCTGATCTAGATCAAATATGTCTATTGGGATCATCTCTTCAATATTGTTTGGTTGGGTTTGTTGGATAGTCTCTTGAAGAATTAGTGTAACCTTAGATGGGTTGAATATGATACGTTTGGGCCTGATAAAATCGATTGATAATGCCAAATTGAGGCATCACCTCTTTTGTTGATGATGACTTGTGTCACCACATGATAGGTATTATGTTGATACATTTCTTTTGCAGGAAAAATTGAATCTTGGAGGCTAGATCAAGAGGGAGTTGATCACTTCCTTCAAATCTCGTTAAACATAAGTACATTTTAGACTTATGTTATTTCTATATGACATTTCTCTTTTTTGATCATTGCTTATCCTTCCTACATAAATATTTGAGTATTTGAATACTTCTAACTTCCTCATGAAGATGTGATAAGAAGATTCTTCTTGAGGATCATCTAGATGATGAATGGTGCAAGAGAAGAGACTTGGTGCTAGAGATGTATGCAAGCTCTACAATTTCTATCTGAGTGCTATAATTTTCTAAAGGTATTCGAATATTATAAGGTATGCATAAGCATATTATTACAGTGTTATGATTTAGTTGAAATGTTGGATAGCAAGTTAATCCCTAAGGTATAACAAGCATA
This sequence comes from Pinus tabuliformis, assembly GCA_031772625.1. Lineage (NCBI taxonomy): Eukaryota > Viridiplantae > Streptophyta > Pinopsida > Pinales > Pinaceae > Pinus > Pinus tabuliformis. The sequence continues at coordinate 956,948,229 of CM062817.1, forward strand.
TCACCTTCATATATGAATTGATTCATGCATGCCAGTCACATACATATGGAAGTAAGTTTGATTTCTAGTACTTGTGATATATTGGTGCACTTTATAGTAACAATTAATATTAGACAATGGCTGGCATGTGATCATAATGGATTCCTTGATTTTATAAAGAAGAATAGAAACATTGACTTTGATATATGCTAACTTGATACTGTTGAGAGTACTTGTAATAAGTATGGTAATAATATGGTAGTAAGATTGATACTCAGGATCTTCTATCTTCTTGTTGATCTTGATAAGTTTTTGATAAATTGTAACTGCTATGATGGATTCCCTGAGTTGACGATGTTAGGACTTTCATGAAAATGTGTGATATGATAAAGAAGTGGTGTTGTAACCATTAAAATTTGATGAATGTTTGATGACATGTTTATATGTGACAGTGAAGCAACTGATCGTGACTTGTCATCAAACACACACACACATACACACATATATATATTTGTGTGTGTGTGTATGTGTGTATGTATGTACTTATGTATGTATGTATGTATATGAGAACTTGATATAGTTTGACTCTGTGATCTTACAATTTTTCTTGTGCATGATAGTAATATGATAGACCGGTTGATGTCTTGATTGATGATGACTGAAGATGCTTCCCATTTAGAGGGAGAGACCCTTGATGAGGTCCTGGCACCTATTATTATATATAGTCAATGATTATAAATCCCATGATTGCAGAATGAATCAAGTCTTATGGACATGAATTAATGAACATCTGATGCTGTCAAAGATATGTCTTTGCTAATTAATTTTATGATCTAAAAATTCTTTGCTGACAGGATTGGTTTACACCATGTAGTGTCAAGATCCACCTCTTATGTAGAAGTTTTATGGCATGTTGGATTGCATTGATGGATAATTGTTACAGGATTTGGTGGATCCAATATTAGCCAGATGGATCCTTGTATGTGCTTTGAATTAGATAGAGTCTAGTCATATATAGTTGGGACAAAGACATCTTCACGGATTGAGATAATGTTGTTGTATGAGACAAACTTAGACCTGTGGTTACTCTCTCCCTACATGAGAGGGAGAAAGGATGAATACAGTATTCTTTTCTTTATGGTATGTATTTTCTCTAATATAATATTTGATTTGATGTCCTGCATAAACAAGAAGACAAAGAATTGTTACTTGAAATTAGTACATAAGGAAGTGTGGTTGAACTCTTCAATTAGTTGTTTGAGCTAGTACTGGATATGAGCACTTCAATATGTCTTTGATCTTCATATAGCAGCTTGAATTGATGGATGTGACATTCCCGGGAAAGTGTCTCAGTTGATTGAGGACACTGAGCTATGCTCTCCCCCCATGTTTGATCTCCCAGGGTGAGGATTGAGCTAGAGATCTCTTGGGGTTGAGGGAACTTGTGCTCTGTCGAGTATATCCCAGTTGGCATCTAGTTTCCCACTCATTTTTCCAATGGGTGTTGGCTACTTTAGTTAGGCATGATCCTTACCATTTATCGTAAGTGGCATCCCGCTCAAGCTAGGAATGCAAGTGTTCTACCACTTGACTCTTTAAGGTCATTTCTGTATTCAAGCTTTTGTGATCCATAATGAATTAAACAAAGTCTTTCGGTAGAAATCACATGGGAGAATTTTTTGGCCGACGCGTTTCGAACCAACAAGTGTGGTTCATCATCAAGACCAGATGAAGAGGCAGACTATGGCAAAGGCTTAAATAGAGAGCAATGTAGAGACATAATTTCAAGTAACGGCTATATTTGAACAATAATGTTTAAATTATAATATTAATTTATTAATATATTTAAAACAAATATTATGAAGTAACGACTATATTAAACGACTAGTTTTTTAAAAAAATATTTAAATAATGATATTAGTTTATTAATTTATTAATTATGTCTCTACATTGCTCTCTATTTAAGCCTTTGCCATGGTCTGCCTCTTTACGGTCATGTTGGAAAGATCAACATATAATAGGATAGGTGTGATCCTTACCATTTATGATAAGTGGTATCCCTCCTATTATCACCAGACAGTGGGATAGGTGAGATCCTTTCCTCATAAGGTAGGTGCCATCACTCCTATTTTCTATGGATTTCGGGTGGTAGCAGTGGCTCACTGATGGCGATGATTTCAGGTGGTAGCAGTGGCTCCACGATGGCAATGATCTTGAGTGGTAACAATGGCTCCCTGCTAGCGATTTTGCTAGGTGGTAGCACTGGCTCTTTACTGGTGATTCTTCTGGGTGGTAGCAGTGGCTCCCCACTAGCGATTCTTCTGGGTGGTAGAAAATTCTCCCTGATGATGATTCTTCTGAATCGTTGGTTTCTTAGCCCCTTGGATAAGCATATGCAAATTCTTAGCCTTATGGATAAGAATATGCTCAGTATTGGATTCAGGGTGGTAGCTAGAGCTCACTTGCAGTAATTCTTCTTCTTCTTTAGATTCAAGAATGTTCAACAGATGGAGATAAAAAAAATGAGTTGAGACAAGATATGACTTGATAACGATGATGACTCTACTTAAAATGACCTAATTCATTATTGGATATAATGTGGAAGTTGGATGCTCCCATATGATTATTGAGTTGATAGGGTAGTAGTTAAAGCTCCCCTATGATGATTCTTCTTCTTCTTTAGATTGAGATTGCGATCAAAGGAATCAAGTTGAGATAAGATATGATGAGATGGATGTTTGTTGATATAATTGAGATAGAGGTCATGTGATTTTCCCTGGAGATTAGTAGGGTTTGAGGTTCAACCTCCCCTACCTTTGATTGCACTCTTCTTATATGAAACAAGTCCAGATGTAATGATGATGATGCTTCATGCCTTCTTATATCTATTGAGACATGCCATCTAAGAAGAGTTTGTTTCAAGAGGGAGCAAAGAAAAGATGAGATGGAACTTATGATGGCCAATTGCTTGAGACTTAAATCACAATCAAAATTCTTTCCTAGTTGAGAGGGAGTGTTGAAATTGGTAGCCAAGGAGAAATTCCCTTTTATTCCCATCCTACACCACCTATTGTAATCCCGCACTTGGTTAGACAAGCAAATATTAATTATCAGTTAAATTGATTTCTGTGATTAATTTTTTTTATCAATTAAGTTAGTTCCATTTATTTGAGGGAAAATATCTAATTCAAAATTCATATTTGGAACAAGTCAGCTTTTTAAGAGACATGGATTTTCGACTATAGAATCAACTATAAATACCCAATCATATTAGTCACTTTGGTATGACGATTTGGATCTCTCTCTGCAACTTCACTTTGGTCTGAGGTATTCGCATGTGTTTTACGTCTTCACATTACCATCTATGTTCTTGACTTTGTTCTGGATAGACTACTCGTAGTGGCTATAGCCGCTTATGGCTACGTAACTACTTGCATTGGTACAAAACTAATCGCATCCACTACAGTCTCACATCTCTGTAATAGATATGGCCATGCATTGATATTTTTTACATAACGTTATGGTTAGCATTGATACTCAGTACATTACATCATTCCTCAGCAATGAAAGTGTATGGCACCATGCATATATGATAGACTGTATGGCATGAAATGTATGGCATAATTACTCAATTTATATGGCATGTTCCTCTGTGTTTATATATTGAATTTATCAATGTTATATCTTGGTGCTTTTGCACTTTTATAGTGGATTCCTCAACATTACTTATTTGCATCACTACGGTTATATATCTTGGCACTCTTTGTGTTACACATTGGTTGGCATCTTTATGATCTTGTTGGAATCTCTACAACATATGTATATGGCTCTTTGGCACAACAGTCCTAATTATGATCTCAACACATTAGCATGACTATGGACATGGCACAATTGTATATGTATGGTCCCTGCACACTTGCAACGTCATATTAGTGATATGGCATCATAGGAAGAGAAATATTGGCAACATATATATGTATTGAGGCCATGTTGTCATGACCTTGATTCTAAGAAGTGAGCAGTATTCTAGAATTAGCAGTTTTTATATGATCATGTGGCATCTTTGAGATATATGTAGATACCCTACCTCCAAGAGAAACCCTAATCATTTCTTGTGCAAAGGCCTTGTTAATGTTGTGTCTGACATGACCTTGAGTTGTGAAGAGTAACCTGATCTCACTATGATTGTACTTTGTATCTCAGCTGAACAATTGATGAAATCTAATAAAAGAAGAAGAATTGATTGTGGTTTTTCCCCCTTGTGGGGTTTTTCCTTTGCCTCAGACCAATCCTGGTGTCTCTTTGTGTGGCTGATTTTCTTCTATTATTCCTTAATGTTTCGCTGCATTATTGATGTTATTGTTCTTTCTACATAAATATTGATAATGTTAATGATTTAATGGGGTGAATTCATATGTAAATGTTAGAAAGTTTGTAAATTCAATTATCTAAAGCCAAGAACAATCAAGCCCTTAGAAAAATTAACAGATATGGCACCTTTCCACGATGCTTGGAAAACTTTAAGATGACATCACACCTTGAAGGGATGTTATGACATTTTGATGATGAAACATTGCAACTTTTAGAGACAATATTTCACTTTTGGAGCTCTTACATGCTACATGTGGAGATATATCAATACTTGTCTATTTTTCTTTTCTCCATTCTAAAAATATATAGATGGATGATTAGGGCAACCTCTAGTGGAGATGGTATTATGGATGGTGTTGCAACTTTTATGGATTTTCATGGCTAGGGTTTATGGATGCAACTGATTTCTTGAGTAAGTAGACTCTTTAAATCTTATTGGATTTGTTTATAAATGATTTTAAAGTTTAATTGTACTTTCCTAGTGGAGAGGGTGCATTCTCTTGGTTTGTTCTTGGATAAATCCCTTTTTTAATACACTAGGAAGATTTATAGTGAAGAGTATTCCCTTGAAATTCTTGAATTTTATAAGATACAAGGTGGGTCTTTTAGGGTTTGCAATAGACAACCTTAGATATCACCCTAGATCCACTTATTGTCTCCTAAGGGAGTCCTTAGTTGGCTTTATATGCCACAAAAATAAACGCTAGTCTTCTCCCAATAATCAATCATAAAATCCAAAATTTAACTTATATTTTATTGTTTGTGTTAAAATAGGGTTTATTACAACTTTACATGAATTTTTAGTTATAGTTAGACTAAACGTCTAGGGTAATTGTGCACTTAATTGGCTTAGAATTGATCTTCTTCTTATTACATTGTTGAATTATTTCCTAAGGCTCAATGCCTTATTTCCTAAGGTTTTATATGAATTTTAATTTTTAATTTTAACTAGGTAATTAAACCCTAGTTTAATTCTATATGTGAGTCCTAGCTTCATTGTTTAAGGGTCATTTTTATTGTTGATGTCATTGTTGTGTTGTAATATACCATATTTTATACAAGTTTTACAACAACCAATAACATTTTCTTCTTGTGTAGTGTTTGGGAATCTTCTTTTGATAAATATTCACTTGTTAATTTTTCTAAATTGACATAGAATGAATATTCACTTGTTAATTTTTCTAAATTGACATAGATTCTCATCCATTCAAATATGGAAACTACATTGATTAACCATTTTTTCCTTACCTTAAATATCATATCTGTTGGTGGTAATTTGAGTAATTAAATAGGTGTTCTTCGACTTGACTTTTCTTTTGCATTAAAAATCCTAAAAGCTAATAGGGAAGTCTCCCTAGTGTATGATTCAAGGCCTAAATGATAGTGGTAACACTTCATGCTATGTTAATCTTAGCACTTCATAAGAATTTGGCATTAAAAATACTATATTCTATGATAACAAGGTGGTCTCTAAATTTTGAATATCAAAATTTCAATGTGTTCTATATTCAAAATTTCAATGTGTTCTAAGTTTTAAATATTAATGGTGTTAAATGATTTATAACTTTCCCAGAAAATTATAACTTTTGAAACTATTAAATATATCTTTTATTTTTTACAAAACATAAAACTAAGGTATTAAGTTTACCTATAATCTAATGTTGTTTTACGATTCATTATTGAGAGGTTAGTTCTTTTCGTTTCCTCCCCTTTAGTCGTATATCTAAGAGTTTAGTCCACTTTGATCACAAGCTTTTGGAATTTACTCTTAGATATTGTTGCAAGCAAACAACGCTTATTAAAAACAATTATATTGACTCGTTATAACGTTAGTATTTATTGAGTTTTATTTAATAATTCTTCTTTTATTAAATTAGTTTTTTTTTCAAATAATTCTAAATTTAGATAGCTGAAAGCTCAACGGTTTTAATCAAATAATAGATGTGAGTTGGGTTAATTTACAAATACATATTATTTAAAATTATTAACATTATATAGATTTATTTATATTTATATATTTATTTATTTATTGGAAGGTTAAAATGATTTTTTTTAAAGAAAAATAATAGTTAAAACAATAAAATAAGAGTTATTAATTAATAGTTAAAATAGTAAAATAAGAGTTATTAATTTTTTAAGGAAAATAAATATTTTTTTAATCGTATTTTTAATTTATCTCTTAAAAAATATTTCTCAAATTTTAAGTGCATAAACTCATTAGATGCGGAATTTAATTCCAAATCCAATGAATGCCTGTATTTGAAATTTGAGTGAACTCATAAGGAGATAAGATAAATTATGAATAAAAAGAGTAGTTTTCTTCCTTTCCCTCCAAAAATCATTACCTTATGATTGACATCATTATATTGAATCATGTTGGTTCTTTTAAAGTTGATTTAGATGGTACTTTTTTGTTTTCAGACTCATTTTTAACCTCATAATTACCCTAATGGTATTCATTCACATGTATGAATTTCCCTAGGTGACATAGTCAAGTCCCTACCATAACCCACTGAGTATGTCCACTCACGTGCATGAATAGTAGTGCCAAAAATTGTGTGCCCCAACCAAAAGATAATTGTGGCATGTGTGCATGCATGCTATTCTTTTGGGATTTGCAATGCTCATTAATTACTCATGTGCAACTGCCCTAGTTGTCGTAGATAGCCTTACCATACTCTAATGATTGTAAGTGCATGTAATAAATGAACTCTAAAATAAGAAAGGTAACTAATGTAGAACTATTGTCTAAAAATGGCATTAGAAGAGTTTTATGCATGCATGCGCATTGCTCACTCTCTCCTACAAAACTAGTAACAATATTATTGTCAAAGACATTCTTGTTGCACCATCATTATGATCTATTGTTCCCCTAATGTTGTGTGCACATGAACCAAGGTTACCTTTGTTGGAATTTTCTACACCATCAAGGATTTGTTATGTATGTTGTCTATGTCGTCTAGGAATTGTTGTGTACATTGATTTCACCTCGCTATAGGATAATATATATTTGAATAGACAAGTAAACATATAACAACCTCTCTTTCCAAGGAAAGTATTCACCAATCCAAGTCTCTCCTTCAACATCTTGAACTCCCCTTAGCCAAAGGCTTATTTTAGTCAAAATGGTTGCAACCTATGAATCTAATGGAGTATACTTGAGCATCCCTACACTCTTTTGAACTCATTTCCTTGAGGAACTTATACCAAATATCTATGTGCTTAGAATAGTTGTAAAATATAGTATTATTAGTGTCCAATCCAACTTTGATTGCCACGGTATACCACAATAGGCTTAAGCCTTTGATCAATTAACTTTGCAATTAACCAATGAAGCTAGATAGTTGCACAATTAGTAGAGTTGTTTACCATATATTTTCGTTTGGTGAAATAAGTGCCACCACTACCTACTTCCTATTGAATCAAGATACCATACTTACATCCAAACTTAAATGAAACTTTCAAGTACTCTTTGTACCCGCTGCATCTACATCTTAGTGATAATCCACAAAACCATGCAACATCAACCCACCATCTCCAACATACCTCAAACCATAATGTTTGTATTCTTCAAACGTAAAAGAACATGTTTCATAGTAACTAAGTGAATTATATATATATATATATATATATATATATATATATATATATATATATATATATATATATATATATATGTTCATGATGAAAACATATACATATTATGCCAATCATTTAACTGTCTAACTATTCACTTCATATATACACAGATGGATTTACCAAATCCGAATCTAAATATGTTGATAACTTCATATATGGTATCATATGTGTAGCCATGGGTTGAAATTTAAACATTTGGAATCTCTTTAGAATCATGATTACAACTTACACTATCGAAGGAAGACCTCACTTGGATTCTATGCAACCCATAGACCCAATAATTAATGCATAATGTTGATGTCCTTCATATTAAATATGTATGCCTACTTTATCTTGTAGCATACTATGAGCTTCTTAAGAGTAATCAATGTTAGTATAATATTATTTGCATACGTGACTAAAAAAAGAAGATTATATCTATCAAATAAATAATTAAGATTGGAATTTGCAATGGTTTTAGTGAAGTCTAAACCTAACAATTTCCATCAATCATTGAGTACACCTTCCTCAGTTTGCATAATTGGTTTATTTCTCTTGCACCTCAAAGCCTATTTGTTAATTGATGCATATAATCCTCCTTGATTGAACCATTTATATATTTTGTCTTTATATCCATTTTTGTAAGTGCCAACCAAAAGTAGAAGTTAAAGACTTAATGGACCTAATGGTAGCGTACCCAGCCACTAGAGTAAGGCTCTCCTGATAGTTAACTTTCTCTCCCTAATAGAATTCTTTCTCTACAAATTGAGCCTTGTACTTCTCTTTGTTGTCATCTAGCTTGACCTTATAGAGCCACTTGCAACTAACCACTAACATATTCATTAGCCTTTTCTCGACCTCCCATACATCATTATTCATGATGAAGTTATGCTCCTCCACCAGCCATACTTGTTCACTTGTTGCATTTTGATTACTTGAAGGATATGCATCAATAATGGAAGACATCAATGCAACATAATTCAAAACATTTGAGGATAATGACCCACTTGAAAGAACATTTTGCGATTCCAACTTGCTTATATACATCCTACTGAATTTGGGTAAGCCACATAGGCTTCCTTATCAAACTAAAAGTTATTGTAGCATTGTTTTGACCCTTGGAGCCATGCTGACTCTGAAAGTAATTTTTTATTTCTTTAGAATTTTTGTTACCTCTTACCCGACCTCTATTGGAGGCTCCTAAGAGCTTGAGGACCATGCATCCTCATCAAACTTCATGCTTCTTTTTGTGATCAAAATTCATGTATGTTACATGGTGTTTTTCCTTCAATAACCTTTGTAGGCATATGTAAAGGATGTAAACATATGTACTTCATGCTTGAATATCTAGGTCATGAACTGTCTGCATCATTTTCTCAATAATGGATTCATTCATTCTTTCAATAACATCATTCTATTACAATTGTAAAACATTTTCAGTTCCCTCTTTATCCTTGCTTCTTTGAAAAATGAATCAAAATTATTAGATGTATACTTTCTTCCATTATCATAGCTCAACAACTTTGTCTTCCTACTTGTCTATTTTTTCACAACTTCTTTGGACTCCTAGTGTTGAAGACAAAATAATATTGAAGGAGGGGGGGGAGGTGAATTAGTATTATATAAAATATATGAGATGGGAGCTACGATGGAGACGAGGGTTTCAATGGTTTATGGCTCTCAGTTGCCCACCGCGCTGAATTATTTCCCTGTCGCAGACGACCTGTCAATCACAGGGTGCGAAAAATGGCTTCCCGTTAACTGCTTGGAACCCAAATCCTGGAATAATTTTGAAGTTTTACTGCATGCATAAAGGTTCATAGATATCTGTTGTTTCCTGGTCTCCATGCCAGCGAAACTCTTAGTCTCGAAGAAGGAAGACGCCTCTGTGGGGGCCGTTGGCATCAGCCTTAGTGCAGAAGGAATTGAAGGCTTCAAACTTGATTCTGGTGCTTGAGGCACTGAACGCATAAAGGAAGGGGAGCATTTTTTGAAGAAATATTTCAGCGGTTTCCAAGCAGGGGGGCTCAATGTCATAGATCTGCACAATGGGGTCACAGATCTGCATTTATTACAGATCTGCATTCATCGAATCCTCAAGATCCGACGTCAAGATACCAACTCTGCGGCAAGGTCAATAGCGTTCTGTCCATATCCTTCCTTTTCACCCAATCTAGTCCAAGTTGTGTTTGCAGGGTCAAGGTTCAGTTCTGAATCGGGCGTCCTGACCATGGATGGCAGTCAGATGCTCAGATCTGCAGTTAAACCATCAGATCAGAAGCCCAGAAGATCTTGGGGCCTCAAAAAAACCCAGATCTATGGGCAAGCAATTATCAAGCGGCAAGTTCAGACGAGCTCAACTCTGAAGCAGCTTTCTCTCTTGAACCAGCCAGATTTGCTTAAAGAGTCACATGCATTTCAGATCCAAGTCAATCTTTCAGGAAAAACGACAATGTTATGGGTTCGCGCAACAGATCTTGTGCAGGATCTTCTGCAAAAACTTGAATGCCGGCTGGGGATTCCCTCCTCTTGCCTTAGACTGCTATATAAGGGTAAGCAACTTATGCATCCCCTTCCTCTCTCCTTTTACAACATTCAAAAGGACGCCTCTATTGGGGTTTCTTTCCGTTTAAGAGGTGGTTCATTTGGGCAAACCTCCTCTGCCCCATCTTTCTCTTACAAAGATGCAGCTCGCAAAAACGCTTCCCAACCTCAGGTCTCTTCTAAGGCAGCCCAGCTAAATGGCGCTCCAAAGCCGTTTCTGGTAGACAAATCAGAGGAAATTCCCTCCATTAGCTTCTCTAATCCTGGGGTTGAAAACCGATACCAGATTTTTGCAGAATCAGCACTCATATGCAGATTTAATGGGCTATGGCCTCGCACAACAGATCTTTACCAATGGGTCCATTCCTTTTGGAATAAAAAATGAAAAATCTTCTTATGTTCAAAAGGTTTCTTCCTGGTGGTTTTTGACTCAAATGAAGACTACCAGAAAGCCTTAACGGGAGGCCCTTGGTTCTGGGGTTCGACTGGGCTTTTTCTTACCCCTTGGTTTCTTGATTTTGACCCTTCTACAGCTGTCATCTCCAAGCTTCCCATTTGGTTCAGGCTCCCGAATCTTCCGGCTCATTTTTGGGATTTCTCTATCTTCTTAGCCATTGGAAACACTTTAGGATGATACCTGGCTACAGATACCTCAAGAAGGGAAAATGGTCTCTACACTTAAGGCAGACTGTGTGCAGAAATAGATATTAGCAAAGGACTACCGGATCAGATTAATCTCAAGTTTGGAGATTTCCATTGGACTCAGCCACTGGATTATGAGAATACAGCCTTCCGCTGTCGCCATTGTCATCAAACATGGCATCTTCAGAGTACATGTTCCTAGATCAAAGATAAAAAGAAAAATCTGAATTGTAAGCCCAAATCCAAGAGATGGAATCCTTTCGAGCCTCCCCGTCCTTTGGACGATTTAGGCTTCTCGAGTTCGGAGGAGGAGGAATCTGAGGCAGATGTGCAGATTGATGAGGAAGCTGAAGCTGATTTGCAGAATGAGGAAATTCCGATGGACACTCCCTCGGCTGATCTGGAGGTTCCCTCTAACCCTCAGATTTCTCAGAAGCATTCTCATTTCTCTTCGTCCTCAGACTCTGATAAGGATTCTCAGCCATTAGAACAGAATAATCTACAACTTGTCATGACTCAGCCAAGCGCCACTGGGTGGATAAAAGTGAGCAAGAAAAAAGGCAAAAAATGTCGTTTTGCAGGAAATAACCCTTCGGGGTAGCTTTTTTTCTGCTCAGTACTTTCCTTTGTATTCCTATGCTTTCTATGGCCCTTCCCTTGTCTGTCTCTATGGAGCAAGGTTGATTCCCTATCACCTCTGGCTCCCTTGCTTCTCTGCTCTGCCTGTTTCCAGGCTTGATTGTACTATATTTTTCCTCTCTTAATAGAATTAGTCTTTATTCATAAAAAAAAAAAAAATAAATAAATAAAAATTAGTATTATATAATTTTTAACATCCTTTTAAAATATTTAAGTTATTTCTAATAAGCCATGTAGAAACATCATAAATAAAAATGCACACACATAGATCAAGAGACTCAAAGTTTCATGTGGAAAGTCATACAGGAGAAAACCATAAAACTTTTTCTTTATAGGTAAATGTAGGCACCAACCTACGTTTACATTAATTTACTAGTGCAAACTAGAAGGAGACACCCATCCCTTGATTTATAATAACTTGTCAGAAGGAGACACCAATCCCCCTATTTACAGAAACCAACCTAAAAGAGACACCAATCCCCTCATTGTTTTATATTTTGAATTTGAATCTTTGTTGATCCAATCAACTTCTTCTTCAACTACACTCAATATGCTTCAGGTCTGCACATTTCACTTTTGATTTATTCTCTTTTCAACTCTCAGTGTTTGATGTAACTCAACTTAACATTCTATTACAACTCATGTCTACAATCTAATATGTTTTGGGGTCTATCTCTACACAATCTGCAATTCAATCTGCTTAGTCTTTCTCCTCTCGAATTGGATTACTCCCCTTCACTTGGTATACTACTTCCTTTTTAATTTCACTAGTTTTAGCAATTCCCTCTCAATATTCACTCACCCTCACATGTGCATGGTTTCAATAGTTTTTTTAATTGCTTAACCTAGAAATTATAGATTATGGCCTCTTTTACCATGGATATCGATCCATGCTATTGACCCATGGTATTATGGATTGACTGCGTCACACTACTATTTTTTAATTTTTATTAGAGCTACATTGTTCTTTGCTTTCATAATTGCATTTCTTCATTAACACATTAATTTCACCACATAACATTATTCAGATTTACATTATTATTCATCAACATATGGAACTATGTGTAAAGAGCAATATCATCATCATCAATGCAAAAAAACATAAAGGAACAATAGAAGAAACACATGCACACATAGAGACAATAGGATTGGTCGGAGACCAAGGAAAAACCCACTATGGGGAAAACCCTTGTAAATTATTCTTCTTCTTAGATCGTCATCAAATGATTCAGCAAAAGAGAGTAAAATGATCCATATATTTATCTATGCAAAAAAACATCTAGAACATCCATAACTTGACCTTAAACATACTTATACTCAAAGATCCTGATTCTAAGGACTATAACGCACTGTCACTAACTGTAGTGATCTGCTAGATATTGTTGTCCTTGTGCTAAACACTGTTGAATATTGTTGCATATTGATAACTCATCTATTGGTCCCTGACACATGCAGAGATATTGTGCGTGAGTGTCTAAGATTGATTTGGACGCTCTCTCAAGAACTGGATGAGTGTGTCTGAGATTGATCTGGATGCTCCCAGGAGAACTATATGCAGGTGTCTAGGGTCCAACTGCACTGTGGAAGCCCTAACCTCTCCGATGCTCTCTTAGACACTCTGTGCGAGCATCCAAGACTTTCCGGATGCTCCCATAACCATATTGTTCCAGCATCTAGGGACAAAAAACCTTAGTTATGTGCAAGCGTTCGAGACTTAGAAACCCTAGACACATGCGAGCTTCGACCCTTTGCGTGAGCTTTCCTTTGTCAGACCTGTGTGAACCAAACAATAGAAGAGAGAAGAGAGTGCTTGATTATTGTGTCCAAATGAGCTTGAGGTCTCTTCTATATATAGGCTTTCATGAGGGTCCACTTGATGTTGAGGCCCGACCTATCCAATTGTACATGTGCTTAGGGCCGACCTAATCCAATATACATGAGTAAATAAATAAATTCAAAAACCAACTTATGCTTGTCCAAATAAGGTGATCTTTAGGTCGATTTTGGTCCTCTCAAAAAGAGGAATCTATTGCAATTATTATCTTCATCATATGAGATGTCGAAAGTGGATTTTGAGCACAGTTGCATAATTTTAACGCTATTATCATTGAGGACATTGCACTCGGTTCACACACAATTTATGCAAGCTTATCAAGCACCAAAATTATTTGTTCTTCTTCTTTTCTCCTTGTTTTTCTTTGAAGCACATTCATATCTGTAATGGCACCAAGATTATTTTTTCATGTTACCTAATACCTCCCTTTCGTCTAACCTTGTAGAAATCTCACCCTTCACATATGCCACATATGACCATGTCCATGACCACAAGATCTATCATACTAGGACCTAGGAACCTCAAGATCATTTTTTCCCTTTATATCTCATTTGAAATTTAATGACGAGATGATTGAGATTGGATATGCTTTGGTGACAAGATTCTTACGATGATTACATGATGCAGTTCAAATTTCTCCCTTGCTGAGAGGGAGTGTTATTTTGGTAGCTCATTGAAAAATTCCAACCATGGCACGAAATTCCTCTTTTCAAGAGGACCAATTTTGACTATTTAAGTGCTCAATTTGGATAAGGGAAAGTGTATTTTTGAATTAAAGCCCACGTGCATATTTGATTAGGTCGACCCTAAAGAAAATTGGACACTATTGGAAGTATATAAATATAAGTGACCTCAATCTCATTTGGACATGATCATGAAGCATTATTTTATTCTCTTCTTTGGTTTTTTCTCGCATAGGTCTGAGGTAGTTCGCGGAGATTCGCTCGCACAGGTCTAGAATTGCAGGGTCTGAAGCTCACACACATGTCTAGGGTTTTGGATCACAATTGCAAGCTTGTCACCGACATATTTCACCTATAATAATAGGCATGCATGCCTATGTGTGCGGTTGAAGGGTTTTAGCCACACACAATACACTCTCTCTCAGTGTGGTTGAGACCTTAGGATTGAATTTTACAATTGACTGCAAATTTCACTAGTTGATCGCAGACAATGAAAATTGATCGCAGGCTTCTGAATCAGGGTTTTAGATTATTAGCATTGTTGGGTTCAACTCATGGACATTGTTTAGTTGATTTTGCTAGATAGGATTATGGTTGAAGATATGGATCATTTTACTCTCTATTTTGCTTAATAATTTAATGGAAATCTAATAAGAAGAAAAATTTGCGGGGGTTTTCCTTGTAGTGGGTTTTGCCCTGGTCTCTGACCAATCGTAGAGTCTATATGTGTGAATTATTTTCTTTTATTATTCCTTTGTTCTGTTACATTGACGATGTTGTTATTTCTATGTAATTGCATATGTTGTTGAATAATGTTGTAAATTTGAATAATGATACGATGTTATGGGGTGAATTTAATATGCAAATGAATAAACACAATTATCTAAAGCACAAAATAATATAACCCTAAGAAAAATTAACAAAAGTTGTAGGAATATGAAAACAGGGATCATGATGAATCAACAAATGTTGCAACAATAAAAAAAGCAACTTAAAGAAAGGAAGCAATATTGTGAAGGGCTCGAAGATGATATCATCTCTATAAGATCAGATCTTAGAAAGTCAAACAAGCGAAATGGAGAACTACTTCAATTATTTGAAGAACAACATAATGAGTTGAGGGAAGATATTATCATCTTAAGAATGAAAATAGAAGAAGGAATGAGGAAGCAGTATATGGAAAAGGAAGATAAGTGTAAAAAACTGGAGGTTGAGGCAAGCATTATAAAAGGTAAGCTAGCAAAAAAAGACAAACATTTGAAATTCTAGGACAATACCATGAAATTGGATAATATTCATAATAGTCAAATATCCCCCTTCATCAAATTGGTCTTGGTTTTCATGAAACTATTAAAGGAGAATCTAGTTCACAAGCTTGTGTAAACAACTTTGAGAAAAACAAAGCAAACACTGAAAACCCTAACCAACAATCAAGGAAAGAATTTTTTCAAAGGAAACCTTTAGCTCCCAATAATGGAAATAATAATGGATTATCTCCTTTGAACAATGATATTGAATGTTTTATTTGTCATAATTATGGACACATTGCAGCCAATTGCAAAATCAAATTGTTTAGACCTCAAGTAAATAGTTATTACACAAGAAGACCATCAACTTCCAGGTACTCAAGTTTCTTTCAAAGGTATTGTTTCACATGAAATGTATTTGGTCACAAGAGATTGATTTCAATAGGAGAAATACGAAGAAAAAATATTATGATACTCGTGCTCCCTTCTTTAGTCATGTAAGGCGTTATACTTGTAACAAGTTTGGACATGTAGAAAAATAATGTAGGAAAAAGACTATGTATTCAAATAGACAACAAGAAAAATCCCTACAAAGCAAGAAACAATACAAGAATACTGCTATCCAAAGACCTGAAAAATATGGATCCACCAACACTACTCATCTTAAGAACAAGAAAGAGGAACAAGTGAGGTGTGGCCTTGCTTTGTGTACTTTTGAAGAAGAAGATCAATGGTACATAGAAAGTGGATGCTCTCATTACATTTCTAGAAATAAGAGAAAATTTATCTCTCTTAAGAAAAACAAGAGTGGTAAGATTATTCTTGGAAATGGTTCATCTGCAAAGGTACTAGGAATGGGTAATGTTGATCTTGATGTTAAGAATAGAGAAACAACTAATGTATTATTGGTTGAAGGGATAAATAAAAACATTTTAAGTGTAGGAAAAATAGTTGATAAAGGACATGTAATTATATTCACATCAACTGGATGCAAGATTATAGAATAAGACAATGGAGAAGTTATAACAGAAGGATACGGAAATGTAGATAAATTATATGTATGAAGAAGAATCCAAGCAGAAATAAGAGGTCTAACTCCTCTTCTTCAGATTCAGAGTAAAGAAAATAGCCCATGTTGCAACCTATTGTACTTAATAAATACTTCTAACAGGGACTGTAGATATGAAGAGTAGATGATAACTTGATGAAAATCAACTCCACAAGATCAGTGGTGGATGATATTAGGGGGAGCCTTGCATTAATGATTTCATATGTTCTTTTTGGTGATGGTTTATGCTTCAAACACAACATCTGTGATGTACAAGATAAGATATGGCATGTTCAGGGAGAGTTTCTCATATGTGTCCAACAACTCATTGTTGGCATTATGGTTTTTGACATTGGTTTATGGAATATTGTTTTGGTTTTTCATCTATTGTGATCAATATTGGCTAGCATAGGTTCAGGGGGAGCTTCTCTTATGCTTCCAATGTTTCATTATTGGTTCACTATGATAAAAATGAGCACATTTTGGTTATTACTGCTATCTGAAACATTGCTTGCTAGATATTGTTGTCATTTTGTCATGGTTAATGTTCATCTATTTTTGTTGATCAGTCTTCTTGCACTTCTTACTATTGATCGACATCATTTTTTTATTATTATGCCATGTTATTGAGGTTGATGGTGTCTATGTCATTGTTGATTGGTATGATGATATGTGGATATGAACATTTCAGATGTTATGCCATTGCTGATGATGGATGGTTACTAATGATGTGCTAAATGGCTTAAGATACATATGTTGAACATCTTTCATTCTATTTGTTGATGGACAAGAATATTTCAAATGCTTCCAAACACTTGCATTGTACAATTGATTGATACACTATTTCATATATGTTGCTTCACATGCTACTATTGATGGATATCATGATGATAATGAAGTTGGTTTTATGATCTAACTTATGGTTTTCATTGATGGATGTTATATATTGATTCTACATATATATCATCATTTATTCCTTTCATTAGAAGAAATTTCAGCCTAAAAATAGCCTCCTAAGAAAAAATCAAGAAATTAATAAAAAAATGTCATGTAGACAACTTTTTAATATATTATTTCTAATTTTTTTATTTTTATCCATCCCTCAATATATGACACTTTTATTAAAATAATGATATATATATATATATATATATATATATATATATATATATATATATATATATATATATATATATATGTAACTTTCTATATTTATATTTTAATTTAAATGTGTATATATTTTTTATATTTAACTATTTTGTTGGTGTTTTTTTAAAGACATTGTCTATAGAAGCCACAATTTTGCCCAAAATATATTTTTTTTGGCTTAAATCCGGTAATTTGTCCTTTCTTGAATACATTTTTTGAACTATTTAACTATACATTCTATATTTTTAGTTGGAAACCAATAATTTGTCATTTTTTGAATACGTTTTTTAACTATGTTATATTTAGCTATGTATTTTATATTTTTGGTCAGAATCTGGTAATTTGTCCTTTATGAAATATGTTTTTTTAACTATTTTGTATATATATATATATATATATATATATATATATATATATATATATATATATATATATATTATTTAACTATTTTTTTGGTGTTAAGTTTTGGCATGGTTATTAATATCAATGAGCCCCTATTTTTAATTATATTTTTTCACTAATTGCAATATTTACATTGCATTAATAATTTTTTTGATATTCTAATTCATATGGGTAAGATAGGTAAATAACATTAATAAAATGTTTCATGAATACCTAAATTAATAATAAAATATTTCACCAACACCCAAATTTTAATAAAATATTTCACGGATACCCAAATTAAACAATTTAAAATTATTTAGGACATTATTGGATTCCTTATAGTTAGTATGAGGTCATTATTTAACTATTTTAATAGGTCATCTATTTTTTCTTATTTTCATGTTTTATCCATTTAAATAGTTTTAATAATATTAAATGGATCTAGTAATAAGTTATGGTTCTTAAATTCAAACTCTTACTTTTTAGGGTAATAAATATAACGTACTAACCCCCAAAATTTAATTAACTAACTATTTGCCTACCTAGTTTTGACATAAAGGCCTATTATAGATTATTTCTCAACATTAGGGTAATAATCATAACAAACTAACTTACAATTTTAATTATTTTCCTGCGACCCTGTGAGTAATTTTTACCTTATCACCCATTTGACTTTATATATATATATATATATATATATATATATATATATATATATATATATATATATATATATATATATATATATATACAATTAAGTGGTTAAGAATTGATAATTGTCCAAATATTGTTGAGTTCCCTTTAATTAATATGGGGTCATCATTTAACTAATTTAAAATGTTATCTATTTAAAGAAATTTCTTATTATTTCATAAATTAACATGTTTTATTAGTTATTAGGTTATGGTTCTTGAATTAAATTAAATATAACATACTATCCTTTAAGTTAACTAACTAACTATTTATCTATTTAATTTTAATAAATAAGCCTAATAATAGATTATTAATACTCTAGCATATGGTAATAAATATAACTAAGCAAACTTAAAAATTAATCAAATAATTAAATTTTCCTCTCCCTATTCCTTAGCCTTGGTGCCCAGTCAAACTTAGCTGTTGCTTGGTAGCTGTTGGTCTAGCATAGTTGACCTGTCAAATTTAGTCGTTTCCCAGTCAAATATAACCGTTTGAGGACTTGCTCTCTCTATTTAACATGCAGCCATGATCTAGTTCTTCAACTCGTCCTAACAATGAACCACACTCGTTGGTTCGAAACATGTCGACAAATGAATTATGATGTGATTTTCACTGAAGACTCTTCTCATAAACTTGATATGAATCACAGAAGCCTCAATTCAACCATGTACCTCTTTTTAAGTTTAAAGGATTTTGATTGGTTTACATATTATGACATGGAAATTACGTGAAAATTTCATTGGCACTTTTAGGCTGAAATTTCCTCTAGTGTATTGCATATCTCTAAAGGGTCAAGTATATGCTCACAGGGAGCATGGTCAGTTGAGCTCTTTGCTTCACATCATAAGATCAAAAATTATAATGTTGCATATGATAGGGGGAGTTATTGTCTCGGTTTGGTACAACCCTTTGCACTTCATGTCAAAGGGGGAAAGAGACTTGGTGTGTTGTAGAAGGTTGCTTTCATGTCCAAAAGGGGGAATTATTGGCATTATAGCAATGATGTTGTCCTTGATGTCAATCTACATTAATGTTAAACCTATCTTGATTTTTAATGCTTTCATGGATTGATGTGCATATATTTCATAGTGCAAGCTCGATGTACTTGATCATAACAAGATTGTATGTCTATCAATATGTCTACATGGATGATTATTTAATCAATTGTTCATCTCTTGACTATATGTTTGCATGCGGTTAGCAATTACAATACATAATTAATGTGTCTTCATGTGTTGTTGTCACGATGATATGTCTACATGTTTGGTATGTCTATATGATGGATTAATAGTTGTGCAGTACACGATATGTCACCCTCTAGTGCATGATTGAAATGTCATCAAAATTTGCATGAAAGGATTGCTTGTTTATGATGATATGATGGTTAACAGTTATGCAATATAGGATCTTAATACAGGAAGATGTATATGATGCCTACCGATATTTTCTAATATAATATAGAGACTTCATAGGCAGGAATAGTTTTTGAATAACATGTAGGAGAAGTTGGGCAAGTTTTGGACCAAGAAAAGGTGTGTTTACCTAGTCAAACCCCATTTGCAAGGAAGGGGGCTTAAGAGTGTAGAAATAAAGCCCCAATGATATGCGAGAAGGCTTGTGGGTGCAGCTAGAGGCATTCTAACTACATGGAGGAAGGTATTTGGGTGTGGTTGGGCCCATAAATGTGAAAACAAAAAAACTTGTGCACGAAACTAGGGATTTTTCTCATTGAAGTTTGTGCACGGAGTTGTATTGTGAACATTGGTAATGACCTGATGTATTTGGAGATCAAATTTCTATATAAGGAGGATCAATCTAGTGTAAAGAGTGTACATTTGATGAGCTTTCTCTCGTGATTTTTTTTTATCGGGAGTGCACTAGGAGTAAGAGGAGATTTAGATCTTAGAGATCTAAGTGAAGGGAGCTAATGGAGGAGGAAATGTGATAGATATGTTTTTCCACTAATGTATTGTGATGCAGGACAAGGATCAACATTTGTTTCACTTGGATTTCATTGATTGATATAAACTAGTGAATGATGCTTCAAGTTGATCTAAAAAATATTATAATGCAGAGATCATTATGGTTGTGACAATGAATGTCATGTTTTCTCTAATGGTGTTTATATGTAGAGGATGTCTTTTTATAATAGTAGGCATGTGGCTCAAATGACTTGTTGGTCAATTTGGGTTGTATACATATGTTGCAGATCTATTACAAAGGTTGTTTAACTATGTAGTTTGCAGAGAGTATCATTACAATGACTGCTATGCAAATTTGCTACTGTCATACTAGAAATAGATCCTCACTATTTGGATCAAATCCGAACTGAATATGTATGCCATCCTTTATAATATATATGATCTATGCTTTTAGTGCATATATTAGATTGGGCAGAGGTTCTTGATTAATGAAATCTACTACAGTGCAAAGATCCATATGAGAGTATTTGACTGTTGTTGCAGGGTATGAAGACAATTTTGCAGCTACAGAGTCTTTTAGACCTATCATTGGTGAATTACGTTTGACATTTTGTAGAGATTAGAATGAAGCTTGAAAGTGGCAGAGATCTAGAGAATCATTACTAGTAAAATCTTGAGGATAATTTCATAATTGACATGATTATTGCCTTATGTAGAGATCTCTATATGATCGGACAGGGTGTGTGTGTGTGTGTGTATGTTGTATCTCTATATGTTGTAGAGAATGTGAATGTTTTGACTTATCTTAAGTATGTAGGTACCTATAAGCAGTAATTTTTTGAAATCAATTCATGTGTTGTCATTTGTCTTCTTCTGAATTTTGCATAGATTTATATTGTCCCTTAACTGTGTATTGGGCTTATGACAGTAAGACTATTTGATGGCAATGACTTGTGTCTTGTAGATTATCTAGAGTACATAGAGGTTAGTGTAATGATCATATTGATATATGTGCTTGCCTTGTGCTCAATGAATGAAGAGATCAGTGTTTGTTGACCAGGGTTTTGTAGAAATGGAAGAATTTCTCTTTATGATCTAGTTATGAGGTTGATGTGGTGTTGTTATGACTTGTTGGGACATAGATTATTTATATTTTTTGTTGCTTATTCTCTTCCTCATATTATGAAGACAATGGTCCTCTAGGCTTATGATCATGATAATGATACTTTGAGAGACTTGATGGATTCTTGATTATGGAAGTTATGACCAAGACCACTCATGACTTGTTACTAATATTGGCTTTGTTGAGTGCAAATTTTTTCACATTGGCTTAATAATTTGTGGACAAGATTGTGACTTGGTTGGATTTGGTTTTGTATGGTAAACGTTGTAAGGGCATATTGGCTTAAATTCATTAGCTTGGATGATCGGTATGAGGCATTTAAACATGGTTCTTAAAAAGAATGACAAAACAATTTTATGGCATGAATTGATATTGACAGTGTGGTTGGGAGGGTTTGCTTCATCACTTGATTGAATTGGTTTACATTGAGATATTTGCCTAGCCAATGATATGATTGGATTCAGTTTTCTTATTGAGTGATTCACATATTGGTATTAAGTGACTGATTTGCTTCAGTGATTTAGGATTAGTTTTCAGTAATTGAAATTCAGTGATTCACTGACTTGGTGATTCAATTTTCAGTGATTTAGTTTGGTATTGGTTTGAGCTTATTTTTGGTTTAGGTCTAGTTTGAAAATATGATTAAAGGTGGCCTACAGGTTGTTTGATGGTTGATTTTACACATATGGATCTAGTATGACAATAATGAGACATGGTCCATGGTGGTGTTGAGGGTTAGAGCCTTTAGCAAGGGAGTCAAAGCTTTCTTCTAGTAGGATATGGTAAACTTGATCAATGGGTTGTAGCTCCCTTTTAGTGGGCGATGGGGAATGAGGTAGGAGTCTACATGCTAGAAAGAGGATGTGCTAGTACAAAATTGTAAGAAATAATAAAAGAAAGAAGACAAAGATGACGTTAATGGTGGTTTTCTCCCTCATTGGGTTTCCACCTAAAATCTCAGTGTCCATATGTGTTTGGTATGCTTTATGGTTTACATGTTTTATGTTGCTTGTGGTTTATTTGATAATCTCACATTTATAACATAATAAATAGCTAATGAAGTGATGGTTCAAGATCACCATGAAATGAAAGCATAAGTTAAGTAAAGTTTAATTGGAAATGAAACATTGATTCACACCCCACCCGCCACGTATTTCTAACACTTTCTATTTTGAAATGTGGTTATGATATTTATTTTGTTATGCAACCAGCTCACAAAATAGAAAAAAATATAGATCAACGCCTTCAAAATTAGCCTCTTCGAGGGGGCAACCTCCTTTACGTTACACAAATGAACAATTCTTGGATGATACAAATGACAAAACATCCTTTCTATATATAGGAGTCTAAGGGGTCACAATATAATCAAAGCCGGCATAACAATAATAATATAAGGGCACAACAATAACAATAGTGGGCTTCTATGGGGCACAATAATAACAATATGGGGACAATAGGGACACGACAATAACAATAAGAGCTACAATGACAATAGTAATGGGGGAATCCTTAGTATTATAGGGACCTAACATGCCCCTCTCCTTCACAAAGTGTTGTCCTCAACACTTGAGTAGTTCTGGATGCTTCTGTATAAAATTCTCACCCTCCCATGTGGAATCTTCAGTGGGTAAGTTCTTCCACTTAATGAGATACTCCAAAATTAATCGATTTCGTAGCTGTTGAGTTCTTGTTTCTGTGACTACTTTAGGTTCCAATATGATTTTTCCTTCCTCGTCAAATTCTAGCAGTATTGTTTGAAATGGGAGTTTGTCACCTCTAACCTTCTTTAATCATGAAACAGGGAAAACCGGATGCACTCGGGAAGCTGCGGGAAGCTCCAATTTGTATGCCATAGTACCAATCTTTTGCAACACTTTATATGGACCATAATACTTTGGTGATAATTTATTATCCTTTTTAACTTGCTTGAGGGACATTTGTTTATATGGTTGTAGCCATAGGAACACCCAATCACCTACATCAAAACTTCTTTCACTGGGATCTTGATATGCCTATTGTTTCATTCTATTCTGCGCCAAAGTGAGGTTATCCTTTAAGAGTTTGAGAACTTGTTGTTGATGCTTTATGTGATCTTCCACTACTTGAACCTTAGAATTTTCTCTTAAATATGATGTGATGGACAGTGGATGATATCCATAAAGTTCCATAAATGGGGTCATTTTTGCTGCAATATGGAAGGAAGTGTTATACCACCATTCAGCCAGAGGCAACCATTTGACTCATTGTGTATGTTTATCAGATACAAAGCAACGAAGATGTCCTTCCAAACATTGTTTACTATCTCAGTTTTCCCATCAGATTTAGGATGATAAGACGAGCTATGAGCTAACAGAGTACCAAGGCAAGAAAATAATTTTGTCCAAAATTTTCCTGTGAAATTGGGATCTCTGTCGCTTACAATAATCTTTGGGTTTCCATGTGGCTTTTGAATTATTTCCATAAATGCAATATAAACTGTACTACCTTTAAATGGATTCGATAGTGCACAAAAGTGTGCATACTTGGTAAGTCTGTCAACTACCACCATGATGACACTCTTTCCTCCGAACTTGGGTAGGCCTGTGATAAAATCCATTGAAACCTCCTCCCAATGTTGGCTTGGAATGGATAAAGGTTGCAATAAACTTGGGGTCTTAATTGTTTCAACTT
This sequence comes from Pinus tabuliformis, assembly GCA_031772625.1. NCBI lineage: Eukaryota > Viridiplantae > Streptophyta > Pinopsida > Pinales > Pinaceae > Pinus > Pinus tabuliformis. The sequence continues at coordinate 956,972,778 of CM062817.1, forward strand.
TATTTTGTTGGAAAACCAAACATTCCGCCACAAACTTTTGAATATCCGATTTAAGGCCATCCCAAAAAAATTCCTTCTTAACCCTGTGGTAAGTTTTTAAAAATCTTCAGTGCCCTCCTAAGGGAGAGGTGTGCAATTCCATAAGAATCTTTTGTTTGAGTTGGGAATTTATATATAGGTATAAGTGATATTCGTACCATAACGAATCATTTTTCCAGCTAAATGTATCATATGTACTGGGATCTTGTTGTATCTTTTGAATGAGTGCCAACACGTCTTCGTCATTCTTCCATTCATCCCTTGCTTCATTTATCAAATATAGTTGGATAATAGAAATGGCGCAAAGCAATGCTTCCACATCCTCATCCTTTCTTGATAGTGCATATGCCGCAACATTTTGCTTCCATTTTTTGTAGATGATTTCAAAGTCATAAACCAACATCTTTGTGACCCATTTTTGTTGCTCTTCTGAAGATAATCTTTGTTCTAAAAAGTATTTAAGACTATCATGATCCATTTTTACCTTGAAGTGTCTTCCCATTAGGTAGGGTCGCCATTTCTTAAGTGCATGTAGTATTGCCAGCATTTCCTTCTCATAAATAACTTTGTGTAAATACTTTCCTTTGATTGGATGACTTTCAAAAGAAATGGGTCTTTCTTCTTGCATTAGAACAACACCAATTCCATTTCCTAAGGCATCACATTCCACAATAAAGGTTTTTGTGAATTCTGGCATAACTAAGACCTGTGTTTGGCACATTACCTCTTTAAGATATTCAAAGGCCTTTGTTGCTTCTAGAGTCCATGAAAATGCATCTTTCTTCAATAATGTTGTTAGAGGTGCTGCTATTCGCCCATAAGTCTTAACAAACTTGCGATAATACCTTGTCAACCCAAGAAATCCTCCCATATGCTTTATGGATGTGAGGATTTTCCATTCCTTAATGGCTATAATTTTTCTAGGGTTTACCATCACACCTTCATGAGATACAATATGACCCAGATATTCCACCTCTTGTGCTCCTTGGAGCTTTTTGCATATAATTGTTTCTCCTCCGATAGTTTGAGCACCCCATCAACATGTTGAATGTGATCCTTCCAAGACTTGCTATAGATTAGTATATCATCGAAAAATACTAACACAAATTTCCTAGGGAAGGGTTTGAAAATGGAATTCATCAAACATTGAAATGTAGAAGGTGCATTGGTAAGGCCAAAAGGCATGACCAAAAATTCATAATGACCCTCATGAGTTCTAAATGATGTTTTTGGAATGTCTTTAGTCTTCATCATGATTTGATGATATCCTAAACAAAGATCCAACTTGGTGAAGTAAATTGATTCTTGTAGTTCATCCAATAATTCATCAATGACAGGAATGAGAAATTTATCTTTAATAGTGAGCTTGTTGAGCTCCCTATAATCCGGACACATGTGCCATGACCCATCCTTCATGTGCACCAATACTATTGGAGTAGAGAAAGAACTTTGACTAGGTTGAATTATACTAGCCTCTAGCATTTTTGCAACCATACGTTCAATTTCACTCTTTTGGGCATAGGGATATCTGTAAGGCTTGATGTTTCGAGGAAAACTTCCTGGAATCAAATGAATAGCATGATCATGATCATGAATAGGTGGGAGGCCTTTGAGAGTCTTAAATACCTTGGAATGATTGTCCAAGATTTTTTGGAGATCTGGAGAAATAGATGATTTTCATGTTGGAACCTCTAGCAAAAATAATTGTGCAATTACACCTTGTTGTTCTTTCTTTAGAAGCTTTGTAATTCCGTTAGAGCTGATTATCTTTCCTGGTTTCCCTGTGATACCCCTTAACTCAAATTCCTTTCCTTACAAAGAAAATTTCATGAAAAGTTCTTAAAAATTAAAAGCTATTGTACCCAAGGATTGTAGCCGTTGGACTCCTAGTACAACATCAACACCACCCATTGGAATGGAAAGCATTGGTCTATTCAATACATATTATCCCATGGATAGCTTGATATTATGGCACTTTCCATAGAAATTTATGGTTCCTCCACTTGCAACCATCACTTGACACTCTGGTGTTGGATATAGGAATCAATTCAATTATTTGGCTATCTTACAATGGATAAAATTATGGGTACTTCCCGAATCAATCAATATTATTACCTTTTTCTTCTTGATATGTCTTTCTATCTTGATAGTTTGAGTGGTAATTTCGGCCAATGCATTACAAGATATGGTCAGATTCATTTCTTCTTTCTCTAGGGTTTTTTCCTAGTGTATATCATCTTCTTTTGACGTTTCTTGTTCCTTTTCTTCCTCCTCTTCACAATCTATGTAAAATAATTTCTTCTTAGCACACTTATGACTTTTAGTGTATTTTCTATCACAACTGTAACAAATCCCTTTTTCTCTTTTTTCTTCCAATTGTTGTGGTGTAAAACTTGTAGGTTGTGGAAGGCTATGGGCAACAACACTTCCATCTTTATAGTTGTGAATGGTAGGCTTCCTTGTGGCCATAATTTTGTTTTCCATTTTTCTTGCCAACCTCAATGCCTTCTCCAATGAATCAGGTTCCCAAAGTCGAACCTCATGTTGGATGTTATCTTTTAAATTCCCTATGAACACATCAATCCTATGATCCTCTGGAATATCTTTTACCCTTATATTCAATTTTTGGAAGTCCTTAATGTGCTCCATCATTGAACCCTTTTGTTTGAGATTTATCAATTGGCTAAAAAAAGTGTTGCTTTTTGTATCCTCATATTGTGCTATCATTTCTTCCATAAAAATTATCCAAGTGACAATTTATTTATGAGAGAAAATCCATCGATACCATACAAATTGATTTGGTTCCAAATATAAAGTTGCAATGCGTACCTTTTGTGTGTTTTTCACATTATGGAGATCGAAATATTGATCCATCTGTAGTATCCATGTTACGCGATCCTTGCCATCAAACTTCCTCATATTGATTTTTGGAACATGGTGGGTCTTCAATCCACCATTAGAGTCTGTCAAATCATGATTAACATTTATTTTGTTCTCCTCATGAGTTTTCTTTACTACCCTTTTGCCATTAGTAATAATTTCTTGTAGCAAATTTTTCAAATCTTCCATGTTGCCTTTAAGTTTTTCTTCTATACCATCCATCTTAGCTTTTATGCTTGCCTCCAAATCTTCCATGTTTCCTTTAAGTTTTTCTTCTGTACCATCCATCTTATATTCCACGCCTTTCTTTAAACAATCCATCTTAGCTTACACACCATCCATCTTAGTTTCCATGCATTTATTTAAACTATCCATCTTAGCTTCTGTTACTTTTTGTGAGAGTGAATGTTTTTGCACTTGGTCTCATAATTTTGATATATCATGTTGCATTTCTTCATCTTTTTCATGAGTCATGCTAGAGCTTTCAAGTTGCTTACTAGGTGTTTTCGTTTTCTTTCTTCGGGGCATCAATTAATGATACTAATGCTTTACGATGCCCTTTGAATTCCTTCAAACTAATTTTTCAAATCAAACCTATGCAAAATTTAAAAAAACTACACACCTTTTTTCACTTGTAGGAGCTCAATATGGAATCCATTGTATATTTGTACTTTAGAATCTCCAAGGTCTGAAATTGCATCCTACAATAGCCCTCTAAGTCCTCTTTCCAACCCCACAAGTCTGATCAAGATTGGATTCTCCAAGGAAGAGTTATGCCAAATCTCCCACGATGACATAATTATAGATTAGTTCAATGGAGCGAACTTGTACCAAGTTCCATGTGTCGTTGTTTCGATCTTAGGACCTAAAACTAATACATAGACAACTACAGATTGTCCTCTTTCTTTAACTGCTTACGAAATTTCAATCTTATACTCAGAAAGAAAGTTATGACGATTTTCCCTAGGTCAGCTTTTGAGATATAATTCGGGATCCTTAAAAAACCCTAACTTCCTTGGATCATATCTCCAAAAATATAGCGATACAATATCTACAGTTTAGACCCAAGGTTCATAGAGATTTCGGCTCAAATGGGTTTTTTTGTTAGCTTTTGAAACGTCATAGAAAAAACGTTATAGCGAAAATTCCACGATGACCTATTTGAAGTAGCGAAACCTTAGAATCCAAAGTTCTGAGACCAAATGTTATGCAACCAGCTCACAAAATAGAAGAAAAGATAGATCAACACCTTCAAAATCAACCTATTCGAGGGGGAAACCTCCTTTACATTACATAAATGAACAATTCTTCGATGATACAAATGACAAAACCTCCTTTCTATATATAGGAGTCTAAGGGGTCACAATATAATCAAAGCCGACATAATAATAATAATAGTAATATAAGGGCACAAAAATAACAATAATGGGCTTCTATTGGGCACAATAATAACAATATGGGGACAATAGGGGCACAAAAATAACAATAAGGGCTACAATGACAATAGTAATGGGGAAATCACTAGTATTATAGGGACCTAACATATTTACACTTGTTGGGATTTTCATATTCCCATGACTTATTTTTAGGCCACTTTTGGTTAAGAAAATTTTTATTCACTTTCAAGTTTGTTTGATGGCTTGAATATTCTTAGTCTTTTGAATTTGTTTAGATTCTTTAATATGGTTCTTTGTTCATTTCAAATTTTATTATAATTCTTCTATTGAAGATTTGTAAGTTTATATGTTTCTTTTGTTTTCTTGAATTTTTTAAAAGGGGACTTAACCCTTAACAAAGTAACATTAGCGTGTAGGTTATTCTTAAATTATTGTCTACAACTAAAAGAATCACACTTAATTATCCATTCAATGTCTTGTGATTTACAAGTAAAATTTCTCTATATGTGGTGGAACTACTTGTTAATATGAATTCACATGTATACCATTGGCACATTGATATTTTATTTTTCTTATAGGTTTCTTCTTTTTTGCCCATTCTTCTCACATTAAAATAACCTATATCTAGAATGATTGGTTGAAGAAAGACCTAAAGTTAAACTTTGGAAGTAATTATATTTCCAAACAAATCAAAATAACTTTTGTATCACCCTGCTTACTTTTGACTAAATTTCAAACAAAGAAGTGATTTGACATATTTTCATTAATTTAAGAGGTGACTATAGAATATAATAAAAGGAAGTTGAAAGCATGATAAGGTGTAGGAAGTACACGTAAACTCATCAAGGTTATGGATTCTCAAGGGTAGTGGGGCAATGCTTGTATGATACTACGAAAACTTTGTAGAAGTTATGGATGCTCGTGGGAAGCGAAACATTGTTGGAATAAAGATAGATGAGGAACACATGTAGATAATTGCTTACTTACCCAGAGTGAAGGCGCCAGGTCATGTTTTATATCAATTTTTCATAGATTAAAAGCTAAGGAAAACTAACCCCATAAATTTTCTTGAAGAAGCAATCTGTTAGTTACCTAATGTTCGTGATTAGTGAGAACATCTATTAAATTAATAAACATAAGGTGGTACCTAAAATTAAAGAAATGTATCTTTACAGCCATAAAGCTTATTCTCAATATTAGATGTGAATAATTCTTTAGTTAATGTGAGATAGAGATAACTACCTCGACTAGTGTGTCACCATTTGTTGTGGTGCATACAACAAATCCCCTTTTTTTTTTAATTAAAAAGAACCATATTATTTTTACTTTTTTTGTTGTTGTTGTGTTATTTGTTATCTAGCTATTGATAGGTTGCTTGCAATGGTTTTCTTATCTAAATCCAGATTAGGATGACCTTCGGAGAAAATAACTTAGCAAAATCATGGATCTTGAATGTCATTTAATTCGCCCATCTGACATCCATCGTGTCCCAACACAAAATGCTTCTTTTTCACCTCAGATGTCTAGATATGTGGATTTACTCTATCATGTTTGTAAATGAACCGAATTTGCCACCAGTTTGTGTTATATTGCATTTCATTTTGGATTTAGTTTCATGTATCCACCCATCTGGGTAATAATATGCCTAGAATTCCTTACACATTCTGCCCCCGAATCACCAAATAATATGTTGAGTTCCATGATTGCAACGATTAACTTAATTAAGCTTAAATCTTAAAGTATTAACGAGTAGTTATGAATTTACCCATATGGTCTCTCATTCGAATAGTTTGCATGCCTTGCATCCCGGATGACTGGAGTTTGTATTAAGCTCCCTTGATCATAGTATTGAGTAAATAAAGTTAGTTAATCATGATTGATAAATAACAAAGAAAATATGGTATTAGATCCATTGTGCTAGTTGATACACCTTACACCTACTGGACCTTGGATGACTAGACAATATCTTAAACATGTGATTAAAGATAAACACAATGAATTGTAACAAGTAGGTTTACCTTTGACTAATCATGGACTATAGTTTAAACTCCCAAATCCAACATCTAAGTGAAATAAGTGAACCAATATTGAAAACATCTTCAGACCCTAGATACTCACATTAATGGCTCAATTTTCTAGTCATTAAGGAATGGTTAAACATGCATTTAATACTGAAATGGCTCCACAAACATCATGTTATGGATATTTATGAGGAATATTACCTTCTTTAAGGCAACACTTAAGGTTATTGATATCCTCATAAAACTAAACCATTCACTCTGAGCATTCATTAAAGCATTCTATCATGCATATCTCCCACTGTATCCCCTTAAGTAACCATTACTTGAACTAGAAAAAGTTCCTGTCAATTTGGAAACTCAAGGATTAATTCCCTCCATTTGAAAATATTCCTCATCCATAGAAGCCCCACATTTCTCTTGGAAGAATTTAATTTGGTCAAGGAAAAATTAATTTATAGTGTAAAAACCGAAAAGTGTACAAAATTTCAGGTCAGCTTAGAAGTCAAATTAGCCCTCCTCTAATGCCTATAAATACAGGTCAAGTCACCCTCATTTGGGATCATCATCACACATCATGTTTTCTTCTTTTGGAGGTTTGTTCTATATGAAATTGCAGGTTTCACAAGAAGTGTGAAGTTGTCACAGGAAGTGTGAAGGTTTCACAAGAAGTGCAAAGGTTTCACAAGAAGTGTGAAGTTGTCACAGGCAGTGCGAAGCTGTCATAGGAAGTTCCAAGGTTTCATAAGACGTGAAAATCTATCACAAGAAGTGTGAATTTGTCACAGGAAGTGTGAAGGTTTCACAAGAAGTGCAAAGTTGTCATAGGAAATACGAAGATGTCACAGGAAGCGTGAATCTATCACAAGAAGTACGAAGCTATCACAAGAAGTGTGAAGGTTTCACATGAAGTGCGAAGGTTTCATAGGTAGCGTGACAATGTCACAAGAAGTGAAAAGCTCTCATAAGAAGTGCGAAAGTTTCATAGGAAGTGGGAAGTTGTCACAAGAAGTACGCAAGTCTCATAGGAAGTGTGCGCGTTTCTTTGACTATTGTTAACTTTTACCAAAATTGCGGATTTGATAATTTGACTAGATTTGACTTTTGGGCTCATACATTTGACTTTTGGTATTGGTTTTTCTATAGGGTCAAAGGCTTGACTTTGAATTTTTTGTTGATGAATGGAATCATTGTATTTGTCTATTGAACATTTTATGACAATCTAATAAGAAGAAAAATTTGAAAGGGTTTTCCCCATTGTGGATTTTTCCCTGGTCTTTAACCAAATCCTTGTGTCTCTTATTGCTCTTAATTGTCTATTATTGTTCATTGCATTTATTGTTCTATCTACAATTTTTATTTACCGTTGGAAGTTTAAATTGTTTTTGAATGATTTTTAATTGAAGAAAAAAATAGGCTAAAGTGATTGGAACAACATAGAACAGTGGAAATTTAACATGGTATTAGAGCTAAGGTGAAGAGTAAAGCCCAAGGAGACAAGAGACAAGAGAAATAATCTTTGAAAAAATTTAAAGGATCCAATTTGATTTGGACAAGATGTCGATCTCTTTATTCAAGGATAATGAGAAGTTGGGTGATTCGTCAAACTTTGTTGCTTGGAAGATCAGGTTGGAAGTTATATTGGATGACAATGTTGTTTTGGAATATGTGCAAGGAAAGATACCTGAGCCTTTGGAGAATGATTATTCTTCTATCAAGTCCAAGTACAAGAAATATGACCTCAAAGCTAAGAAAATTCCCATTGATGGTTTGCAAGATTATTTACTTGTTTATGTTGGCAATTGGAAGAAGTTTAAGGAAATTTATGATAAGTTGGTTGGGATGTATCAAGTCAACAATTTGAATCATATCCTCTCCTTAAAGAATAAGCTCAATTATATGAAGATTAAAAATGGATAATTTTTGCAATCATATATCATGAGAATATCCCAACTATGGGATCAATCACAGGCTACTGGTGAGACTATATTTTATAGAGAGTTGGTGATTTTCACTCTTCAAGGTCTTCCTCCAATTTGGGAAACCTTCATTACCACTATAAGAAACAACAATATACTCCTGACATTTGATGATCTCGTTGGACAATGCACTGACGACGAAACCAGGATGATTGCCCGAGGAAGGATTCAAAAGCATGAAGAAGGAGAGCCATCTGCATTTTCTTCATAATATAAGAATAAGAAAGGTAGAGGGAGACAATCCAGTCCAATAAAGTCTTCTCCTGAATCCAAAGAATCCAAGAGAAGGTTTAGAAAAAGACGAGCCTCAAGTTGAATGCTTCAACTACCACAAGTATGGTCATCATGCCCGAGACCTTCTAAGAAAGAGAGATGCTCCAAGATCCAACTAAGGATACAACAATAATAGGTGCAATGATAGGAGAAGAAGTGGTGATTAGAAAAATAGGAGATTATAGAAGAAGAAGAGATGCCCTTGATGATTGAGAAGGAAGTTATCATACTCAAAAGAGAGCAAGAAATTCCAGGTATGGAAATAATGCAGTTGTTAGACAATTTGAATATATTATTATTTTCGCTTTTTCTACTTCTTCCCCTATAGATTCGTGTGATAGTTAGCTGGTAGATAGTAGGGCTTCTAGGAACTTCTCCAGGTATAAGGAAGTCCTCTCATATATGGATGAGAGGGAGACACGTTTGAAGATCATTCTTGGGGACAACTCTACATATCTAGTGAAGGGCTTTAGTTTTGTCAAATTTGATTTGGAATATGGGGAATTCATTATTCTTCATGAAGTAATGTAAGTTCCAGGACTAAAGATGAGCTTGGTATCTATTTCTGCCTTGAAAGACAATGGGATGAGAGTAGCTTTCATAAGAGGAAAATTCCTCACCTGGCCAATGGATTCCCATATGAGAGATGCTTTCACCTTGGGATATAGAGTTGAAGGAATCTTTAGAGTCAATGGGTGACCTCTGCTAGTAGTGGTCCATGGAACCAATAATCAAAGTGAGTTATGGCATCATAGGTTGGCACATCTACATTATGAAGCCCTACTGAAATTGAAGAAGTTAATATTTTGGATCCCTGATATACAAGCTCGACATAATGGAGTATATCTGGGATGTGCTAGTGGGAAGAAGACAATGGGACCATTTCCCTCCAACAAGAATAAGACCGATGGAATTCTTCAACTCATTCATTCTAACCTTTGTGAACCCATGCTAGTGTACTCTTTTGGTGGCATCTCTATTATATCATATTCATTGATGACTTTTCCAAGAAAACATGGATTTACTATTTGAAGCATAAGGATGAGTCTTTTGACATGTTCAAGGACTTCAAATTTCTTATAGATAATCAATCAAGGAATAAAATTAAGGTCTTTAGGTTCCACAATGGTGGAGAGTACACTTCAAATGAGTTCACTGACTTATGCTAAAATGAAGCTATTAAGAAGGAGACTATTGTACCTTACAATACCAAGAAAAATGAAATGGCTAAAAGAAAGAACAGATCCATTATGGAAGTTCAATCCATGCTACATGATCAAAAGTTACCGAAGTTCCTTTGGTGAGAAGCAACAAATACATCAATCTATGTACAAAACAAGGTTCCTCATCAAGCTCTAGATAACAAAACTCCTAAAGAAATGTTCACATGTGTGAATCCTGACATTGGACATCTCAGGATATTTGGCTACCCCTTATACTTTCACGTGCAAAAGGATAAGAGGAACAATATGGAAGCCATGAGAAAGAAAGGTATGTTTGTTGGGTATTATAAAAATTCTAAAGCATTTAGAATATATATATATCTAGCCAAAGGAAGATTGGTTTTAGTAGGGATGTAACCTTTGATGAATATTTTTCATTTGGAAAAGCAAGGGGCCTTCCTCCACCTCCTCATGTTGAGAAGAAGGATGATGATATGGATTTAATAGGAAGATGTTCTATGTTGGAATCTGAGAAGGAAATTGTTGATGATCCCATGTATACTATGGATCCCTTGGACCCTCCTCGAAGTGACCCCCTACCAAGAAGAGACCATTATGGCTTTGTGATACATTACAGGATGTTGAGAGGCATATTCCTACCAATGGGACCTTTAAAGATAGAAAGAAGCCATGTAAGTACCAAGGGTACATCGTAGCTATGAGAAACATCATTCACACTAAAGCTCCCACATTTTAAGTAGTAAAAGAATAGGTTTGGAAGGATGTTATGGCCGAAGAGTATGAATCCATTATGAAAAATGATGTATGAGATGTTGTTCCGAGACCTAAAGGAAATTTCATTGTAACCTCAAAATGGTTGTACAAGATCAAACATGGAGTTGATGGGGTCATTGAAAAGTACAAGGAAAGGTTCATGGCTAGAAGATTCTCCCAAAAAGAGGGAAAATATTATATTACTGCTACACCACCATTATATCGATTGTTGCCATTGCTAGTATTCAAGGATGGACCATTCAATAGATGGATGTAAATATGACATTTATTCATGGAATACTATAGGAAGAACTATATGTTGAGAAGCCTCCAGGATTTGAAGTAAAGCACAAGAAGATTCATGTACACAGGTTGAAAAAGTAATTATATGGTTTGAAGCAAACCCCTGGAGCCTGGTATGCCCACATTGACAGTTACCTAGTGAAGCTTGGATTCATGAGAAGAAGTGTTCACCCTAACATCTACTTCAAAGTGGTCCAAGGTATGCCTTTGATTTTGGTTTTATATGTTGATGATTTATTCTTGACATGTAGCAAGCCTATGATGCTTGAGTGTAAGAGGGGATTGGCCTCTGAGTTTGAGATGAAGGATCTTGGTATGATGCATTACTTCTTGGGATTAGAGGTTTGGCAAAGACCCGGAGAGAATTTCCTTTCTCAAGAAAAATATGTCGTGAAGCTATTGGAGAGATTTGGAATGACAGAGTGCAAATCCTTGACCACCCTGATTGAGATTAACTTCAAGAAGTTATTCGAAGATGTTTCTAGACCTGATTTGGATAACCCTCACTATTACAAATGGGGACAAAATCTGACAGCTATTAGTCGAATATGTGACTTATTGGCATTGACTATCCAACACATTGTTTATCAAATCATCATTGGAATTCTGTCAAATAGTCCATAATTTAGTTACCCTTGGGTTTGCAACAGTACAGATGTTGATTATCTCACACATAAAAAGGCTGAAATGGTCATAAAAAAATGACATTTCTAAGTCGGTTTTGTGACACCAATCGTGCACCAGTCTGTAGTCGTATATTCGACACATAGGTTTTTTTTGACAGAACAAACCTATGCTGAGGTGTCAGGTAATCGAAGACATAAGTAAATTGTGTGAAAAAATTTTTGTCGCTCTAACGCTTTCAAGCCGAAGGTAAAGCATCGGATATTCATGGGATAAAATTACATTGAGGCGTCGGGTAAGCGATGACATAAGTAAATTTTGTGGCAGAATTGTTGTAACTCCGACACTTTCAAGTTGACAGTGAAGTGTTAGATATGCGATAGATGGTAATTTTGTCTAATAGGAGTGTTAAGGTACCAACGCTTCCTTCCATCAATTTTTTTGTCGATTACCTGATGAGTACTTCAACTGATAGTAGGATGACGAGTACTTCAACTGACAGTAGGATAATATTCGACGACCTACCTCTTCCGTCAAATATTCGATGGAAATATGTGTTTAAAAAAATATAATACATAGTATTATTTTGAAGACTATTTTGAAGAAGCAAGATCCATGGTTAACTACACTCATCGATGAACCAAGATGAATTTATCATGACCAACTTAGACATCTAAATTTCCAAGGTATGAAATTAATGTTGAAGTTTATATGGTTAATGCACTAACTAGTGGAGTAATTGTTGTTGGAAAGAATCAATAGGCTACATTTGAGACTAGAAAGTTTTGGAGAGAAAACACCGAACTGGAGCTTATCTATACTGACCTTTATATAGTGAGAAAACCATGATTAACATACACAACATATGTTTTGAACTTTACTAATGATTTTTCTAGGTATATTTGGAAATAATTCTTAAAGAATAAGGATCATGTATTTGAAAATTTTAAGGAGCCTAAGGCATTGCTTGAAAAGTAAAGTGACGAATATATTGAATGTCTAAGATATAAAATGAACATAATATTTCACTAAGGTATTTGAGAACTACTTGTATAAAAATGGTATTACTTGGGAAATAGATGCACCTTACACACCTTATCATATTGGTTTTTTTGAAATAGGAAATTAAATTCTAATTAGAATACCATAGTGTTTTTATCATGCCAGAGTTATGCCAATTTGATTTTAAATATAGGCTATCTACTAATCAAACTACCATTAAACATGATTTTAACCAAGTTTGTATGCGATATGATCCCACTTCATAAATGTATCAAAGGAAACCATTGACGAAACATCTCAAAACTTTTTGATGTATAGTTTAGGATCTTATTCTAAATGACAAGAGAAAGAAACTAGATATTAAGTTATTCTTATAATATAGTAGGATCTTCCAATTATTCAAAATCCTATAGGTTGTGTTGTAATTTACATGTTTTTTCAAGTTTGTTAATTGGTATGGGTTTTGGTCTATGAGGCAATAGAACAGTGACAAATTCTAAATTGGGGCAGCGATAAAGGACAAAAAACACTAGGCAAAAGAAAAATAAATAGAAATGACAAAATAATGGGTCTTTCCCCTTCTATTTTCTATTTTGTACGAGATGGATTAATTAACGAGTAAGTGGTGGGCTAGATCATCGTCTATCATCGAACAGTTGGGCCTTGGAATCATTTCGGCAGGGCAACTAGCGCAGCGGATAAGCCGACGCTAGCCCCCATAAGGTTAAGGTCAAAGGGGCAACTGCAACTGATCTACGTCTAGGATTAACTCTAGGGGGTCCAGCCCTACTCCCGAGCCCTGATCATTCACCTTGTCGGAGAGTGGGGACCATGCCTGCCACTAGGAGTGCTAACACATATTTGATGTCAGAAAGCGAGAGCGGTGCCCATAGAACCAATCTCTCCTCTCTCTCTTACGTCCCATCCAACCGTATGGTGCCACATTTCCTTTCCCCCATGTTTCCCCTCACATATTTCCCCACACATCACATGATTGTTTCCTCTTCCTATAAGGTCATGATATGTTAGTTGTTTGAATTCAAATTTATTTTATACAACTAAATTTGTTTACCTCTATTCCATCTTACCACGTCGTCCGACTGTCAACCAACACAGAGCCATTCTAGTGCTATTGTGTCTAATTTCGCCTGGTCACATGGTAATTCACATTCCTTTGGAACTTAATTGTTCTCCTTATGCTTAAAATGAAGAAAATTTCTCTCAAAACCAACAAATCCCAGGATATGAAAACCTCTAGTAATGTTGATCCCTTCATGGATAAAGAAGTCGAGATTCATGATCCACTCTACTCCTACCACTTGTCAGAAATACATTTTGACATGTTTGATCGATATCTCAAGGGGGAGGACCCCTTTAGGGTCGTAGAATCAGGGTTATACTACTCAGTCGCCCCCATAATCTACTACTTTCTAGAATTCATTTCCTAGCTTGCAACATCATAAATTGAGGAGAAGAATTGTTTCATATCCTCCTCTAGGGCGAAAATTCTAGAAATAACTCCGTAATTGATTCAAAATGCATTCATATACCCAAAATTCCCCAATTTGGAGAAATTTATCGAGACCACCTTGTTTTATAGCTATAACATGCTCTCAACCGGAGAAAAATAGGCCTTCCTTCAGTTAATTCTAGCCCCTAGTTATAAAACCATCCCTATTGTAGACGCATTCTCCATGCCTATCATTTTTGAAGTTGTACAACCTATCTTGACTACCATTGCCCTACTCTTTGGGGAAGATGAAACCGCCAACATCACTAAAGCCACCATAGGGTTCTTGTGCTCAATGATGCATCTAGACATCATCTTTAACATACCATCATAACTTGTTGAATCCATAAAATTCTAGTTGCATCATTTTCCCATTACTTCTTATTTCATATATTATTCTATTTTGTTCTACCTTTTCTAGTACACCCATATAGAAGAATTTGAGTATTTTTGGGCCTTAGTATTATAGATTCCCAAAAACATAGAAAATTTGTGTTTGATTGGGACAATGTTGTAAAGAAGAAGCTTAACAATGAGGGTTTTTCTCATTTCATTTCCACTTATATGTCTACTTCCTACAAAATTATAAATAACATCTATCCTCTTATAATTATGCCTTAGCAAAAGAAAATCCTTCAGCTTAGTGAAGATACCAGGATGGTTGATTGATATCTGTTTGAAAATTAGACTGAATCAGAGTCTATGGATCAGAACTTCCCCCATACTGCTTTCCTATCTTTATTCCCATGAGAATATTTTCCCTAGAATTTATTAGATAGAGCCTAAATGTTTTTCAAATCCACTTTGTTCTCGCCAAAAAGGGATACATGTTTAACTTGGGAAGCCCTTCAACAAGTAGAAGACATGTTGAAAGAGTTTAATTTGAAATGGGAGAGGTGTGTCACTATGATCCTCATGGTTTCATATCAAAGAGGAGAAGGGAGATTAATGCCTTTGCTTATGAGCATGAGTATAGACCTAAACTTGAGTGGAGGGATAATTTGGATTCTTGGCCCATTAATACAGAAATGGAGATTGAAACACCAACTTCAAAGGAAAATACTCAAAAGAGGAGCGTGGACGAAGCTGGAGAAACAGAGATTGAATAGGCATCATCCAGCAAGAAGGCTAAGCTCCATGAGAGGAAGAGATTGAGACCAATTTTACCAAGAGGAAACTAGACCAGTTGGGCTTCCAAGTAATCCTAGAAGACCCTCATTAATATGACAATTCTACTTCTATAGAGATAGTAATATTGGGCTCTTTATGAAGTGCATTAGAAGCAAGGCCCAAATGGGAAGAAGGGAAACTGATAGAGGAGAAAAACATGAGGGTTAAGGATGAAATGATGCAACAGCTAGCCTTGTATTCATTTCCTTATTAGACCAAGATCCTAGCTTCTATGGACCTGTTGTGACCAGCAACAACCCCCCTTCTTATTTGGTGTTAAACTAATATTAAATAAGTGGGGACCCTTAGTCAAAAATTTAAAAATTAATTAGTTCTTGTATTTCCTTTTTAATAAAACTTACCATCATAAACTTAGGAAAATACCCTTGAAAAACCTAAAAAGTTTAAGTTTCATGATAAGGTAAGACAAAACATTTCCTTAAGAAAAATCGCATCGCAAAAAGGATAACAGGATACCTCCTTGCAAGCCGAATTCTAAGATTGCGAGATCGCGATGCGAGACTACAAACATATATCGCATCGCATGCATCAAAGACTGCTTACGCTGAAAAATCTTAAATCACCGATATGCGATGGCATATATCGTAAAATCGCATTTCGTATAAAACACTTTAACAGAAAATTGTCATATGCCACGCTCCTGCGATATTGCAATATTTAAATTTTGTGATAGAGTGGCAAAGCGATATTACCGGTAAAGCGATAGAACAATATTGCGACACAGTGATCTGTGATATTGTGAAGCAAATCGCAGAATCGCTTCGTCGCAGATCTTTAGGGCTCATTATTCGAGAAAACTGTTTCCATAAACCAAGACCTGGTTATGCGCATTAATGATAATTAATGAGTTAGTTTCCAGTTGTTAATGAAATATGATTTTGTGCTTATCGAAAAGCCAGTTCACGTAAGGTGGTATATTTTATATGTCTTCAGCATTTAAATCTTTCCCATCACCTTTCCTTATCATTACTCTCACCTTACTTATAAACTGCAGGAACGAAGAACAAAGAATTATACAAAGCAGTATACAGGATATTATGGGGAAGAAAGGCAAAGCTCCGAGCTCTGACGACAAAGAAATGACGCCCCTATATACAGACACTGCCTGTAATAGAGACGCTGGTATTACTACTTGGGAAGGCATGTATAATCTACTTGAAGAAGAGAATCCCAAGGTGATGGAGGTTACATCTACTGCAGGTTCACAAGGGTCTTCTTAAGCACCAGTTGCAGATTTAGCTTGTTCATTTTTCCACCAGATAACAGCGAGGCCCAAAATTCTCCCATACACAGACATGGTTAAATGGGTACTAGACAACGCTGACATCAAAAACAAACAATTTAAAACTCAGGATCAAGAGCTTACAGAATCATTATTTTCACAAAATTTGAGCTTTATATCCGCTAAAAGAAAATGCGCAAAAGGTGAAAAATGCACCAAGGAAGCTCAGATTAAGAAATGGAGGCAGTTTCCGATGCGCTAATTGCGCATCGCTGGGCAAAACTTCTTGAAAAGGAAAGCTTCTAATTGCTCAGTCACCTGTAAGCCTAGAAATTTGTAAAAAGAATGCTAGAGGTTAAATAAAAAGTAAAACTTAAATCCTAAAACCAGTAGTAATTGTCCGAAAACATCTTCAATATGGTGTGTACATATGAACAACAATTGCAGATAGGCTGGAGACAGAAGGCTCAAGAAAAGGCATAATCAATCAAAATATTAACTAAGTTGAATTGGGATTCTTACTGGGCATATTTGGTAAAACCACACAGCCATGTATGACTCTCAAATGCATCATCAATTCTGCTGAGAAGATGGCGCCATCTCTCGCCGATTTCGTTTTTGCAGGACAGTTAAAGTCTGAAGTCGGTCAACTGACTCTTCTCAAGCAAATGTTGAATGCTTGCGATTTCAAGGATCAGATACAGAAATAGTTAGTTGTTAGTTTTAGATTCAATATTAGTATTAATTTTGCTTTATTTTTGCCTGAAAAAAGGACGGTCATTTAAACCGTATCCTACATTTTTGTAATAAGTTATTTTTAGATTTAGTTATTAGTATTTAAACCCTTCTCATGCATTTAGAGAAGGGTCCTGAAATTTATCAAAAACTTGTCCTCAGAACATGCACTTTTGCACCCTCCGAGGAGGTTTTGATGAATGAATGGAACAGGATTTATTGATATCTGTATTTAATATCTGCTAGTGATGTTGCACTTCTGTACTCTTGGTGGATGTTGTATTAAGAAGAGATAAATCATTATCGCTTGAAGCTCATGAGTAGAACTAGTTATAAATGGTACTTCTATCTCTTAACTATTTCTGCCTTTGTGTTAAAAGTTATATTCATGTTCAGCTGTTTATATATTGATGCGTGAATGTCTGAGTTATCATTTGGCACTTTTGTAGGGTAATAGCTATTTATTTATGCTTAATGTATGAGTAGCTTATTATGCGATATGCCTTTCACAATTGTTTCATCTAACTTTTTATACGAAGTGGTTTATTTGTATTGAATTCTTTTCTCATAACAGTTGAATGATCTTTATTATCGATTGTTATTTGAAATCATTTTAGATCACATAACAGAAGGATTAGACCCCGGGTTAGTGTAGACTTAGATATTTCTGCTTATTAGAATACAATTTGCATGTTATTAGATTAGAGTTAGAATTAGATCATCTCACTTAGGAACTTTTAAGGAAAGGAAATATCAATTCTTCACACACACACACATAAATTGGGAAACTAGTCCCATATCCCCAGTCAGACCCACTATACCAAACGGAAAAGGAGCTGCTAACCAAGGTCCGGACCTGGTGGGTATCCCCCTTGTTGTAGGCCCGATTTTCGGGGCTTCAACATATTTGGCGCTAGAAGGAGGGCCTCGAATTGTGAATGGCAAGCAAGTCTAAATATAAATACCATTCTGAGAATAAATCACCCTCACCATCTCCCCCGACTTCTTCATTTCATTTAGAATATTTAAATCCAGAGCCAGAAGCCGCAAGAGCAACAACCGCTACTACAAACCCTAACATTTCAGAACAATCTACTATTGAACCTCCTGAAGTTGAATCTTTGATTCATAAACTTCAACCATTTTCTATATCTCCTCAAAGATCTGATAAATCTCAAGGCAACGTGACTTCGTAATATAACCCTGCTCATCCTCTTACTAGATTAAAGAGTGAAAAATTTGGCGTTCAGCCAACCGAGTTACCTCTACCCACAAGGAAGAGAGCAAGGAAATCTCCTAAAGGGTCCGATAGCAAGACTCTTTCATCATCATCATCCATCTTAACCTCTCTACCGTGAAGTCAACCATCCACTCCTCCACTTCAGATCATTGTTCATCAGTCCACTGGTACTCCGACATCTCCTTCTCAATCATCTGGAGTCGTAATATCCTCATCTTCTCAATCGCAGGGATCATCTTCTGCACTTTCCTCTGTTAATAGATTAGCGATGGCCCAATCTCCATGGAATAACCCAGGGGCAGTCTTAATGCCTACACCCTTGAGTCAACTATCGGCCCATCCTGAAAAATGGTTGCCTAAGTTTAATTCTGAGGCAGACATGCTAGCGTAAGAACATATAAATAACTCTATGCTATCCATAAATCTCAATGGAGTTACCAACGAAGACGCTGTTGTTCGACTTTTTCCTTATACTCTGCAAGGAGCAGCTGGATCATGGTATTTTTCATTACCATATAGATCTATCACTAGTTGGGATATCTTCCAAGAACAATTCCTTATTATGTTTGGTGATGATAGGTCTACGGCAACATTGATCAGTACCCTGTCTAACCTTAGGGCCGAGTCAAAAGAACCTATCAAAGATTTCAATTCACATTTCAATAAACTCTTAAACAAAATTCCTACTGCTTCCAAGCCTAGCAAAGAAGTGTGAAGTGAATGGTACATCACTGCTTTACCATCAAACATAGCAATCTTTGTTGATAGGGCTAACAAAACAACTTTAGCCGAAAATATGAAAGAAGCAATAGCAGTAGAGAAACATATTATAGCCCTAGAAAAGAAAAATGCGATAGAAGAATGAAAATCCAAGAAGGTTTCTTTCAAGGAAGATCCCAAGAAAAAACAATCGAAAGATCCATTCGATTTAGAAGGATTACAAAAAGTTTTGAAGACCATGAGTAACGAGATGATCGACATTAAGAAACAAGTGGCAAAAACTTCTTCTAAAAAGTCGTACAGACCTTTTAAAAGAAACCCTTCGACTGATTCCAAACCCCCTAACGCTATTACAAGTGTTGAATCCAAAGAAGAAGAAGAAGAGGAAATCGCTACTGAAGAACATACCGATGAAGAAGAAGTTGTAGAGTTACAAGGTATGTGGGATTTCATCCTCCCAGATGAAGAGGATCAAGAGGCATCCCCGGTTAGTACTCATAGTAGAAATCAACTTGATCCTCCTCAACCTACACCTAAGCCAAAGAGCGCAAGCTCGATGACTAAGGATAAATTCGCAACCAAGAAAACGACACCTAAAGCGACTCAAACCAGCCCAGTCCAAACAGACCCATAAACTCCATCTAAAACGTTGATCGTTTCGGATGAAATGGAGTATAATATCATAGAAGACATGAAAAATACTAGGGCCAATATCACTTTTTACGAATTGAGCAAGTTAAAACACCAACAAAAGATACTTTTGAAAGAATTACATGTTGTACCAGTTGCACCTTTTCCCGCCGCTGTAATCACTCAAGTTCCCCATGACATGGGAAGACCTCCAAATAATGCGATTAATAAAATTGATCCAAACGATATCGCCTTAATTGGAGGAAGATCGAGATCTCATACTCCCCCATTTCTTCTTACTTATGAAATTTTCAATAAAAATTTGCATAATTGCATAGTGGATTCTGGAGCTTCATCGAATATTTTACCAAAGTCAATATGTGCAAAATTGAACGTTCAACCACAAAAATCCGCTGTGCACATAGTTCAATTAGATTGATTGCAAGTCGAAGTGATTGGCGAATTAAATCAGGTTACCATAAGGTTGTCATCCAACATTCCGAAATTTTATGGCTTAATTCTTAGCAGAGATTGGTCAGAAAAACTTCATGGATACTTTGCAACTGACTGGTCGCACATGTGGCTCCCTTACAATGGTAAACCAAATCAAATAAAAGTTGAGCGGGAAAGACATCAGAAATACATAGTAACAGAATTGGAGGGAGAAAATGAACTAGTAGCATACATCAATAACATCATTGGAAACTACTCAGTAGATTCTTTCCTAGGAAATTTTAATGCTCATACTTCACCTTACTTAGAACATTCTGTTTTATCTCAAGTAGAAAATTTCTCTCAAACAGATAGTTCTAAATGTATTAATTTTATAGATAGTCCTGTAAATAAATCTTTATTTTGAAAATTATTTTTTGATGGTTCTAAGTCTAACTAAGGAGCAGGAGCGGGATGCGTGTTAATAAGTCCAGAGGAAGATAAAACTATGCCAACTTGCAGACTCGAATTTGATTGCACCAACAATACCGTAGAATACGAGGCTTTAGTCCAAGGGTTATACAAAGCAATCGGATTAGACGTCAAATACCTTCAAGTTTTCGGAGATTCTGAAATTGTAATTAGACAGGTACATAAGACTATACATTGTTTATCAGGTCATTTAAAACATTACCACTCTTTAGTTCAAGATCTGACTAAACACTTTATGGCATTTAATATTTCATCAATTCCCAAACTCCAGAATGCTAGTGCAAACCTATTAGCTAATGTAGCTTCCAAGCTCATTCCTTTAGAAGATTTTAGCCCTGATCGATTTTCAATTGAATTAATTTTTAGACCATCTATTCCTGATAACATTACCAATTGGAGGATTTTCAATGACAATCCCGATATCGTGAGTTTCCTCACATCTGAAGAATCCTACACCAATCAAATAATTGACGAAGACCAACATGACCAACAATTGCAACAAGATAGCACTAACAATGCCATACCTAAGTCAGTAGTCAAGTTACAAGACCTTTATGATTTGAAAGATCGGTTTAAAAGATCTACCAATTCAAAACTCCAAAGTTCAACTTTGAACTATGAATTAGTAAATAGGAACTGATACCAAACCACAGAATATCAATCTAGGCCTTGGTCTAGCTCCTAAGGAAAAATTAGTGTATATTCATCTCTTGAGACAATACAAAAGTGTCTTTTCTTGGAATTACGATGAACTCAAAACGTACGACACCTCCATCATCCAACATACTATTCCAATGACAGATGATGAAAAACCTGTCCAACAAAAGTTGAGAAAGACCCATCCCAATCTAGAAAAGCAGATAAAATATGAACTCAATAAGTAATTGAAAGCCAAAATAATTTTTCCCGTTTGACGTTCCAAATGGGTTTCCAATATGGTCCCTGTTATAAAGAAAAACGGAGACATTAGAATTTGCATTGAATTTCAAAATCTTAACAAAGCTTGCCAAAAGGATAATTTTCCTTTTCCTCCCATGGAACAAATACTGCAGGCAGTCGTGAGCTTAGAATTAATGTCATTCTTGGATGGATTCTCAAGATCCAATCAAGTGTTGGTACATCCCGATGATCAATTAAAAACCACATTCAGAACTAAATGGGGCACATATGCATATCAAAAGATGCCATTTGGTCTGATTAACGCTGGTGCCACATTTCAGAGAGCCATGGACATCGCATTCAAGGGGTTAGTTAATAAATCAGTGGTAATCTATTTGGATGATATAACTGTATATTCCAAGAAATGAAACAATCATCTTAGAGATTTAAAACAAATCTTCCAACATTATCAAAGGTATGGAATTTCACTTAACCCGAAAAAATCCTTTTTCACATTAAGTGAAGGAAAACTTCTCGGATTCATAGTGTCAAAATCTCGAATTCATAATGATCCTGACAGAATCAAGGAGATTTCCGCAATACCCCTACCTCACAACAAGAAAGACATGCAATCTTTTCTTGGCCAGATTAAACTTTGTAAAGAGATTTGTTCCAGATTTTTTAAGAATCGTGTCTCCTTTACAAGCAATGATTAAAAAGAACTCAAACTTTAAATGGGGCCAAGATGAACATGAGGTATTCAATCTGATCAAACAAGCAATTGTTAATGCTCCATCTTTAGCAACTCCAAATTTTTCCGATCCTTTTATTTTATATACATTTGCCTTTGATAGATCATATGCTGCCATACTCACTCAAGCAAATCAAGAAAAGGCAGAAGCCCCAATTGCTTTTTTCAGTTCCAATTTACAAGGGTTTGAGTTAAATTATTCAGATGTGGAGAAACAAGCTTATGCTGTTTTCAAAGCAATTAAATATTTCAGACCTTTTTTACTCAAAACACATACAAAAATCATAGTACCGTTTCCAACGGTAAGAAATATTCTAGTACAGAAGGATGTGGGTGAGAAAAGAACCAATTGGGTTACTGCCTTGTAGGAATATGACATAGAAATCAAACCAGCAAGTATTGTAAAAGGTCAAGGATTTTGCAAAATGCTGGCCGGAGCATCGCTTATGTCCGAAATTCCATCTCTAGAGATACAAATGTACGAGGTAAGCCTAAACGATGTTGAGTCATTATACACTGATATCATTTATTATCTAAAGAATGGATATGCTCCTTCAAACCTCGATCATACCAAGAAAATAGCTCTAAGGTTGAAAGCCAAACAATATCAGCTCGTGAACGATGTTCTTTTTAGAATAAATTATGATTATGTTCTCCTTAGATGTCTTGAGAAATCTGAAGCTGAAAAAGTCTTGCAGGAACTCCACGATGGGCCAGCAGGCAGACACTATGCTAGAGATGCTACTGCTCATAAAATC